>CAJQZJ010004750.1:6093389-6127914 GCA_907164525.1 Lophiomys imhausi | reverse complement strand
TCTCTCTCTCTCTCTCTCTCTCTCTCTCTCTCTCTCTCTCTCTCTCTATGGAGCAGGAGCAAAGCCTCATGTATCCCAGGCTAACTTCAAACTTGCTAGGTAGTGGAAAATGACCTTGAACTTCTGATCCTTCTGCCTCTATCTCAGCCAATGCTAGAACAACAGGCATATACCACTACATCCTTCTATGTTGCTGGAAATCAAATTTAGCTTCAGGGATGCTAAGCAAGAGGTTTTACCAACTGAAGTACACCCCAATGCTGTACCCTGATTTTAAGAGCTTTTCAGTTAATCTAAATAAATTAGCAGAAACTTGGAATGGTGACATGTTGTGCTGAGTAAGTCCATGTAGCTTAAGCCTGGTGGCCTGAGTTCAGTCAGCAGCACCCACAGAAAAGCTGCCTGCGCTTAGTGTGCATCAGTAACCCTGGCACCCCAGCACTCCCCCAGGGAGACGATGGGACATGAAACTGGAAGCTCTCTAGCCAGCTACAAGGTAGAAGGAAAGAGCAAACTTCCAAGAGTTGATATCTGACTCATCCACACACAAAACGCATGCCTGGCACATACATACATACGTACATACACATACATACACACACCACACAAACATTTCTATACACAATAATTTAATTATAAAAAATTCCTTAGAAGAAACTTGTGATTAAGTTTAGCTTCAGTTAAAACTTACAAATTTAAAGTTACTCTTTCTAAGGCTATGCTACTATATCTAATTTTTAGGCAAATAAAAAAACCAGAGTGGCTCTACTGATGATGAAGGTCATACCTCTAAAGCATAGAAAAAGCCAGCGAATGGACTGGACCCCACAGTGATGTACTGAGACATGGCAGGTGGACTGTTTTTAATTGTTGCATTAAATCCACCTATATTGGAAGCGGTCTTCATTTGATCAAACGGTGACAAAGTCATAATACCTTATAATTAAAAGAGAAAGACAAAAGCCATAGTTCAAATACATTAAAATGACTTTATTTAAACTATTATTTTTACTTACATACACTATTATTATTACTTCTGCTTTAAGATGCTACTGAATTAGTTTTATTTAAGTCAAAAGTAATTTTTAAAACTACAAATACCCACATTAGAAAGTAAGTGCTGATAAATATTAAAAGCACTAACCTGAATTGTAAGCATATCCTCCTCTGATCTCTATTACTTTCATAATCCTCTCAAGGATACTAGGGTTTTTTGTTTTTTGTTTTTTTAACCAACTGTTTCAACTCACTAGTCCTGCCATATTTTCCTGTTTATTCAGCAATACTTGGGTTCCCTTTCCCCTCTCATCCAGCTTAGATCCATGTTCCATCACAGCCCTTCCCACAGGCCCTTGCACCAATCTTACTCCACATGCACTCCAGTAAATCTTAACCTTGGAGTAACAGAAGCTTCTGCTTGTCAAAGAAACCCTGTTCACACAGGGCCTACCCCAGCCCCACTGTCCTAGCATGTCCCCGACTCCGAACCCTTTGCAATTGTATGCTGAACAAACCGTACTATTTAACACTCATGTCCCAGTGCAGACCTGACTAGCCTGGCCTCTGTGGCGGTGTAACTTGTTCTTCTGCTGTCTGTGGGCAGCTAAATCTAGATGAGCCCCGTGATTTGTAACAAGTTGTACAACTGTGCTTCATACATGTAATGTGATGCAGCTTACTGACGACTCTCTTTTTCTCTCATCCCTTAAAAATACATTTATATTCACTGTTTTCATTAAGAATGATGTAAATCTTACTTGTGGCTGAGAAAGTCTTCATCTATAATTCTATTATCTAAGCTGAGATTTTCCCATTGAGATTATAATCTTGTCATTAAAGGTTTTCCTTCAACACAAGTCCTTTCCAAACTGTGTAACAAACTGGATTCCCTCTGAACATAAACCATAAAGTCAAGCTCACTGGACAACTTCCGTATCTACCTCAGTACCCATGAGGGCCTCCTTGACAGTGTGACATGTGAACAGGGGCATGCATTGAGAGAGGGAAAACCCAGCGGCTAGGTAGGCACTGTTCCAGGTAGGGGAGCAGCAACTGCAATGTCCTGCAGAAGGCTCTAGGTGCTCTGAGGAGCCCCACCAGCACAAAAGGATGCGAGAGGGGCTAGGAGTCAAGGCCAAACAAGACCCAAGCAGATAATGGGCCCTGAGTACAACTGGGAGGAGCTGAGGGAGAAGGGAGGCAGCTGGGAGAAGCGCAAGAAAGGAGCAGCACTGTGAGAAGAGGAAGTCACATGTGGACATCCAGAGAAACAGACAAGTAATTTAAAACACAAAAACAATGTGAAACCCAAGGAACTCATCAGGACTGGAGATAAAGAGTGAAGATATTAAACAAACTCCTAGTCATGCAAACATGTCACTTTGTTAGCTACTATGACAGTCTATCACAGATACTCTCTAAACTACCCAGTAATCAAGTTGCTAAGAGACAAGCAACATTTGCTTATCTAAATACAAGAGATGGATAGGGCATCTTCAAACACCCCAAGAGATCTGCAGAATATGGCATTCAAAGATGTTATCTTAAATTAAGATTTTCTTTTCTTCTTTTTTTTTGATATCGAGACATATCAGCGCCTTACAGCACCCCCTATTCTACTCTAAGTAGAAGATAAGCATCGAAGAACCTCCACTGTAAGATGGTTGAATTAGTGGCAAGCCTATCTCTTGGCATGAAAAAACCCCTTGCACCAACTGCAGACAGACTGCTGTCCAAAAAGGACAAAACTTGGTAGCAGGGAAGTCGACAGCCTAACTCTGCCAAGACAGGGTAGGTAAGTCCTTCATAATCCCTGCTCTACAACAAATGTCTGTCAGAGAAACAGGACCCAAAGGCTGAAGACTGATGCAGGAATGTATGGAGAGAAAATGGGAACTGTCCAGGTAGTCACTGGTATGTCCTTTCTTAGTTTTGGAAGCTGCAGGCCCTGCACTTTCTATATAAGCAGATATATTTATCCCTCTCAGGTCTCTGAGGTGGTTGAAGAATAGACAGCTAGAGTCTCATAGTTAAATTTTGAGTTGTTTAGCAATCAAGATGGTGTTATAGATCTAAGAAGATACTCTTAAAAGTGTGTTGCAAGTTAATATGAATGTTGAGTCAGATATAGACCTTTAAACTCATGGAGATGGTTAGATAGTTAAAGTCAGGGGCCAAATATGTATAAACTGGACATTGGGAAGGTATACTGGGCCATTTAACTCTCATAAATGTGGCATATTTATATCTGTTGTTTTGTATAATACTTACTGTTATAAGAGAAGGAACCATCTGTTGGACTGAAAGGGGAAACTTCTGGGGGGAAGAGGGTGGAAGGGCGGGATAGGGAGGGGTTTGTGACTGAGATGTAACTTGAAGAAAAAAAAATAAAGTATTTATAAAAAAAAAAAAAGACACCAAAGGGGGGAAAAAAAAGAGTGAAGATGTTGCAATTTTATTTCTTGTTCTTATTTTTGAAAATAGGAAATGGAAACATTTATTGTAAGACAAACCCACCCCAGCCTGTCTTCTGTGCTCACCTTTCTCTCCCAACTGCTCAAATCAAGTCAATAAAGAGCTCCAAGGCTGCCAAGTCCAGAGAACCAACCTCTTTCTTGAATGCTGTTGTTCTGTGTACCCACCCAAGTCATCTGTGTCTGCAGTCCCACTGCCTCTGAGCCTCAGACCACACACGTATCTGCCTACTCAGTTCTCTACTAGAATGTGCCAGAAGTCAACATGCAAAACGTGACTCATGATTCCTCCTTAAGTATCTTAGTCTCCTTCCAGTGAATAATCTGTTCGTCCACCAAGGTGCTTCAACTGAACAGTGAAGGTGTCACCTGGGGTCCCATTACTTAGGAGACTGAGACCAGAGGTGAAGAAGCAGGTGAGTCTTGAATCCTTTTCTCATCTCTCAAACATAGACCCAAGCAACTGCCCAACTTCCTTTGCATTACTGCTTCCCGAGAACGTTAACAGTCTCAGCCCGCCGTTCTCTCTCTCCTGAACTACTGAGCTGCTTCTCCAACTTTGCTTCCTTTCCCACCTCTCTAAAGAGCACCAGGGGGTGTTTCTGCTTTTGTTTATTCATTTGAGACAGGGCCTCTCTACACGGTCCTGGCTGTCTTAGAAATCACACATTTAGAATAAAATTCGCCTTCCTTATTTTCACCTCTGACCCTTCTGTACATCTCCAATCCGACTTCCTTTTCAAGTCATCTGAGGTCTTTGGGGTCCCCAGGCCTATTCATATTTTGTCCTCTGCTGACTAGTCGTACCACAGCGGGCTCCTTCTTACCCTTCCTGTCTCAATCCAGGTATGCTTTCTGGAGAGGCCTGTTCTTAGCACCTATATATGTAGTTCTTTCACTCCACATCAGTGTTCTCAACCTTCCTAATACTGTGACCCTTTAATACAGTTCCTCACGCTGTAGTGACCCCCGACCATAAAATTATTTTCATTGCTACTTTATAACTGTAATTTGGCTACTGTTATGAACCGTAATGTAAATATCTGATGTGACCCCTGTGAAGGTTAGGGCAGACGGTCTAGGTCACAGCTCTCTGCTGCGGTCCTCTGCAATGCCTACTAGTGTTTTGGGAGCACCACTTTTACTCATTCAGGTCTACTTATCTCTAGCAGCAGGACACAAGCTTTCTCAGGGCAGAATCTAGACTTTCATGTGTCTCTACCACAAGCACTAGTCCGTAGGGAATATAATATTTATTTGTTGAATGAGTTCATTAAGACCTTTACATAAAGATGTACATAAAATAGTTTATTGTACCTTTTATTTTTTTTTATTTGTAGGCTGGGGAGTAAATGAATAGAATAATGTTTTCTATCCAATCATTTTCCCCAGCCAGCTTCAATGTTCCAAAGTCTAATTAACAGAGCAGGGAGGAGACCCTGGGCTGAACTCAACACTTTGGAAATCTTTTTTTTTTTTTTTTTTCTTCAAAGTACATCTCAATCACAATCCCCTCCCTAATCCCCACTCTGGTCCCATCCTTCCACCCTCTTCTCCCTCAACTCCCCCATCCACTTCACTTTGGAAATCTTATGTTAACATTTCTCTTAGCAAAAAACTGAAGGTACACTGAAGTATTTATCAATAGGCATTCATTAGTGCATTCCATGACTATGACATACAGGACAGAGACAGAATCAGCAGGCCTGTGTGCCAGACACTTTCTGCCAGCCCGCCACTTAACCCCTGCCTTTCCTAGACTAGAGTTTCCACAGTTCCTGCTGACTTCTACTTGAATTCAGACAATGGCAGTCCCATCAGGAGACCAGAGAGAGAAAGGAGAATGAAAATGGGACATCTTTTTTCCTGGCTCCTTCTCTGTAAGTTGGCTGTGACCCTGAGGAAAAGTCATCCTGCTCCCAGCCACTATCTGTGAGTGTGAAGATGGCGTCCCACCTGTAACTCTTCAGGCTCAGCAGCGGCTAACAGCTTGGCTGCTAAGAAGTCCTGGAGTATGGGTATCGCTGGTGTTTGCACAACAGTGAATCTGTATAGTTAGTGTCTCTACAAATAAACCTTTCAAGCATCCCATGACAAGAGTGCTATCTGTCCTCCATTAGGATGAAGGCTTACAAAATTCTTAGTAACTCTGATGTGAAAGGAGTTGGCATTTAATACTACTGGTAAAAGCATACCTTCCCATATGACAATATACATATTACTTATGTACTTATACACAGACAGGGAGCCAAACCCCAATGATGAGGACCTCTGAATAGAATGACATTTTTTTTGTTGCTCTTTGTCTCTATGTATTTATACACTGTTTGAATTTTTAACATATATTACAACAACAGAAAATATTTTAAGATAGTATTTCTCTTTTTACTTTTACCACCTTAATTCAGAAGCCCATTACTTCTCACTAATACTAGTGCAGACTCCCTTTTACTTTTTTCTTTCTCTCTCTTTTTAAAAACTTAAGATAGAATATGGCCACACTGCCTATGCTGGCATTGAATTTGATATCCTCCTACATCACCCTGCAGAACAGCTGGAATTATAAGTGTGTACAAACACATCCAGCTTCTCCTAATGGTGGCTATTAGACTATTAGAGACTATTCCCAGTCTCTAAACTGTTTCCAAGGTGGTTTTTCTAACAAGTAATGTGAAGACATTATCTCTTGACATGGCTGAGAATGGCCAAAGAAAACACACAGCGATTCCTCTGTGTAAGTCCAAGAGGTCTTCCAAGGCTAGGTCCCTGTCTGTGTCCCTGGCCTCACTCTCACCAGCTCCTTGGCATTCGCTGTTTCTCCAGCACACTCTGCAACTCATCCCAGGCCAACATGAGTGTTGGCTCAAGGGCTTGTTCTTTTACTGTCAGATTAAGTCAAGCTATTCAGTGCTGGGGCTTTCTCTTTCTCCCTGGTTCCTACTACAGGTAGTCCTGAGATGACAGGTATGTACCACCATGCTGCATCTCAGATATCTATATTCTTGATCACTAACGTAATTTAAGCCCTCAAACACTGTCATGGGAAGAAACCTGTTTTATATATGTTATGTTGGTCCAAAGGTTACTTTTAAAAGACTGATATATAAGGTCTTTACAAGAATCAGAATGTCAGTAGTCAAATGACATCAAAATAAGTCAGTAAGTACTTAAAAGAACAATACTGATGCTGAGGGTATAATTAAATCTTTATTAAAACTGCTACTCTATTAAAGACATAAGTCTAGTTGAGAAAAGTTGGAACTAACTTCCCAGTGTGTCACTAAGGGCAGCAGATTGTTTTTCAACATAAGAATGTCAATTTCTAATAAATTAGATGCTTCAATAAAAAACTATAAGAATAAAAATAAAAACAGAAATAGTAATGCTTACCAATGCTAGCATGATCAATTATAGTGTCAACATCTTGTAGACCCCATTTCTTATAAGCTAATGGCGGCGGTTGTATGTTCTCATTGCCCGATGCTGCAGCTGTCAAAAATAAAAGTCAGACAATCCAAACAATCATAATGGGTAGAATGGCATTTTATCAAAAAGACATCTAATATAATTTTCTGTTCTAAACTGTCAACTGATAATGAAGCACAGTAATGAAAAAGGCACAAAATGAGATTTTTTTTTTCATGCCATGGCAACGCACACCAGCTGACCCTGGTCCTGAGTGAGCAGCAGTCTGTGCCTGTGGCCAACAAACCTCCACAAGCCTTTGCTGTCCAACAGGAGAAAGAGTTCAATACCACAAAACAAGCAACCCCCCACCCCAGCAGACTTCACCAGTGTCTAAGAGTACTGGCTGCTAGCTCATTTTGTAAACCTATGTGCTTGGAGAGGTTTGGGGTACTATTGATGCATCTGACCAATATGGCCTGGCTAGTAGGCCAGACTTTGTTATGTTGTTATACAGCACAAATAAACAGGGACTGTGGTTTTTTAAAAAAGGCCAACATTACCATTAATACAATTGTCTCTTCTTAGTTTATTAATAGAATTCTTTCCTATAAAAATTGGTCATTCTCTTTTGGTAAATATATTAATGGTGACTTTACTTACTCACTCACTCATACATTTATTCACTCACTCATTCATTCATTCATTTAGGATAGCACAGGCTCTCATATCACAGCCTATCCTGAACCTGAGATCCTCTTGCCCTGGCCCCCAATAGTGGTGACTATTTCACCAATCTCAAAATGAGGTTATAATGAGCCAAATTTAAACAATTTAAAAGATAATGAAAACAGGTATAAAAATTCAAAGTATTCCGACATACAGAAAAAGTATTAACCACTGAAAAGAACCACAAAACTAAGACTTGAGGATTTCCTCAGTCACAAGCTGATAAGAGGCAATCTGTCCACTGAAGGTACATATAAAGGTATATGAAGGCTTATTTTCCCTCTAGAAGAAAGTGCTTGTTTTGTACTTTATGTAAATTCAGACCTAGAAATAAATAAATATATACACATATGTATGTATATATTTGTTGTTGTTGAGCAGCAAGCATATCCTAAAGAAGCTGTTCCCAGGGGATGGCAAGATGGTTCCATCAGTGTCCCGCACAAGCCTGAGGACCTGAGTGCAGAACCCCGGCAGCCAGTGCAGACCACAGTGTGGTGCCTGTGACGATGACACCGCTGGGGACAGGGACAGGCGGATCCCTGGGCTCACAGGCCAGCTGATCTTGTTGAGCCCGTGAGCTCTAGGCTCAGCGACAGGCCTTGTCTCAAACGACGGACGGACAGACGGAAGGACGGACAAACGAACAAACAAACGAATGGAGAATGACGAGTGAGTAAGCGTGGAGCGTGCAGCTGGGCCGGTTCCCCTGTGCCGTCACAGTCCAGCGGCGTGGCTAACCATGCACTTCCACCTCTAACAATGAAGTCCTCAGACTCGAAGCTTAGACTTCCAGCATCTCTTCACCAACAAGTACTTCAAATAAAGAGGCCAAGCTGACCTGCAGTGCCCTCGCTCGCCCGTGAGGAAATGTGCCAGCACACACTGAGCCGGTCCTCAGTGAGGCGGGAGGTAATGGAGTCAGAGGACTGTAGTGCACGGGTCCTACAGCTTCTTGTCTGGGGAGAGGTTTGCCAGCTGCACCAAAATCCTCACCCACTGAACACCCCTCTCCAGCCAACCTATGGTGTTGAGGTAAGTGGGGAAACCCTGCTGCTCTTGGCCTGCCATACCCACCGCCACCATCTGAGCAGCATGCAGGCTCCAGCCCCTACTTATGAACAGCCCCTGCAGGAGACACCTCTCTGTGTGAGGAGGAGACCACACTGAGGAAACTCTCATCACCAGACCATATACACTTCTTGCCAAAAAAAAAAAAAAATTACCTTTCGCTACCTGGTTTCTACAAGCACGAAGAGACTGGAAAAGACTAAATCCATCAATAGTCACAATGGCACCTGGATATAAGATGGTCAGTTCTTCATTCTGGGTGGAAATAAAGAGAAAAAAACAAACCTTTTCTTAAATAGACACAACAAATAAACATCTTCCTTTTTACAAACACTTAAAAGTCACATGTAGTGAAAAACTGACTAAACTATAAACTACAGAATACCAACAATCAGGGAGAAAGCAGTAAAAGAAAGTAGAAACTAATTTCAAAATGCCTTCCAGCCAATGGCTTTCACTTCCCCTCCAATATGAGTTTTTGAATGTAGCAGGAAATGGTTTCAGGATAATGGTGAAAATAATAAAACTTTGTTCTAGCTCATAAGAAACAGTCATTGTAAAGATGTAAGTCAAGTGTTAAAAACAGAAGCTCACTGGGTGTAATGGCACAAGCTTTGGTTCTAGCACTCTGGAGGCAGAGACAGAAGATCTCTGTGAGTTCAAGGCCAGCCTGGTTTTAGGACAGACAAGACTTCACAGAGAGACTCAGTCTCAAATAAAACAAAACAGAATAAAAAAATCAATCAGCCATCCAACAAACAAACAAAATACTCCACCACCTCACAGACACTCACTTGAAATCAGAGGCCTATTCCAATACTCATTCTCAAATAAAGTCATATACATTTACATAAGTCTGTATGTGATATATTTATTGTATATGATGTATTGTAAGGTATTGTCTATGATCTCTCTGGAATCAGTGACACATGTTATTTAATTGTTTATATATGTACACACATTTGGCCTATATCACAATATGGAGTGTGAAGTCTCTAATCAATGCTTCATTCATTCATTCATTCATTCATTCATTCATTCCTTTATATTATTTAATTGCTGAGGACTTAACTCAAGCCTTTGTAAACCAGGCAGGCATTTTGTCAATTGAGCATCATCTCAATCCTATTTTTCCCATTTTTGTAAACACACAGATACAATTTAATTTTGGTTTTTTGGTCACAATCTCCTGCCTCAGAAATTTTTAAAAATCCAACTTCAGGCAGGCATAATGAAATACACCTATAATCACAGCGCTAGGGAGGCAGAGGTAGGAGGAATGTGGATTCCAGGAAAGCGGAGCTACACAAAGAATATCAAACCCCAAAACAACAAACACAACCTCATAGCTACCCTCCCTGATTCCAGCCTCTCCCAGCTCTGGTCTAAGCAAAATTGTCCCAGTGGCCTGGGGCTCCACACTTCCTCCTTTGGGAGCTCTGATCCTCCGCAACCAGTCTGACATTTGCTTCATTCTTAGTTCATGCAAATTTTGATTACTCTGTTCATCAATCAGTTTCTTGCTGTTTTCTAGTGGATTTCTTTGTTATCTTCCCTCATTTTCCCCTAACTGTTAGAAATTCAGCCCTCCCTTCTGCCACTGACCAATTCTATTGCATGCCCATTCTCCCACACAATTCTACTGTGTGCCCAAGGCGCACAGCAAACCTCTCCCATGGTGCTCTTCAGCAGTCAGATAGCTCACCCTCTCTCTGAACATGTGGTCTATTTTGACTACATGATTGAGTAGTTGTTTGTTATTGATTAATTCATTCTTAGATGCTGACAGACAAAATCTAGTTTCTTGTACTAGGTTGCTTTTTCTATAACTCCTGTAATCTACAATTATACATACAGTACATATCTGTTTCACATGGAACCCTCTGGAACTAAGCAGTGCCCAAAGGAAGACGCACAATCCTAGCTCTGTACACTGCAGGCTGGTGCAGTAGTGCTATGGTTACTGGTTTACTGTGAGACAAGAACTTTTCTTTTATTTTGACACTTGAATTAAACTTTAAAAAGTTTCATTTATTTTCACCTTAAGTCACTGTGGTGGTCTGAATAGGAGTAGCCCCTATAGGCTCATAAATTTCAATGCTTGATCACCAGGGAGTGGCACCATGAGGAGGGATGGCCTTGATGGAGGAAGTGTGTCACTGCGGGTGGGTGTTAGGGTTTCAAATGCTCAAGCCAAGCCCAGTGCCTGCTGCTTTTCCTGATTATTCAGATGTAAAACAGTCAACTACCTCCCTAACACCATGTCTGCCTGCCTGCCACCATGCTTCCTTCCATGACAATAAGGCACTAAACCTCTGAACTGTAAGTCAGCCCAAGTAAATGTTGTTCTTTATAAGAGGTGCCATGGTCATGGTGTCTCTTCACAGCAATAAACACTGACTAAGCCAGTCATCTAATGCAATATTTCAACTGTAAAATACATAGACTGGTATTTGATTTAGCTATAAATTACCTTTCTAGAATATGCTAGCTCAGCTAACTATGCCACAAGATAAAACTCTTAATTTCCAGGAAAAAGAGCAAACAAAACTGCTTCAAAACAATGCCACTGTTACCTTTTTCCTAATTGATTTTATATGTATGGATGTTTTGTCTGCATGTATGTCTGTGTATCACATATGCCTAGCACCCATGAAGGGCAGAAGAGGGTGTCAGATTCCCTGGAACAAAGTTTCAGATGGTTCTGAGCCACCATGTGTGTTCTGGGAATTGAACCTGGGTCTTCTGCAAGAACATCCAGTGCTCTGAACTGATGAGTCCTCTCTCCAGCCCACCCACTGTTACTCTGAATATAATCTTTACATTACCTGCTCGGTCACTCCAGGATGTCGGGGGATTTCATAGGTTCTGCATTTAAGCTGAAGCACTTTGTCCTCATTCAAAAGTTGTGCAAGCAAAAGCACACCACTCTAGAAGCAAGCACAGACAAGGGCCTTGCTGGTGTTCTCTACAGTGTGACTCAACAGGGATAGCAGGGCAAACAGCACCACTTCCCAAAGACACTGGGCCTCTGTTCACAAGTGTACGGCTTCTCTTCTGTTTCTCCTGCAAACAGCTCCTCACTTGTCCAACTTGGATCCCATAAAGCAGTGGTTCTCAACCTTTCACAAGGGTTGCCTAAGACTATTGAAAACCACAGATATGTACATTACCTTCATGACAGTAGAAAAATTATAGTTATGAAGTAGCAAGTGCATTAGGAAGGTTGAGAACCACTGTTAAAGCACCAGTTGCATATTTCCAGGCATTTACATGAAGACTATCTTCTTAGATTCCCACCTGTGCTCTTGCTATGAAGTCACGAGTGGTACCAGGGTGCATGCAGAGCACTTCAGTCAGCTAGCTGTCTCCTGCTGGAAACCCAACTCACCTCTGTGTAGAACCGCACATAGCCAGACGTAAAGCCCACCACAATGCAGGTCCAGTCAGGGCGCCCAGTAGAACTCCTGTCACAAATAAATTTGATGAGTGTAACGACTCAGCCATCAAAGCAGAAGACAGAAAGCCTAGACCCATCCTTACCTCTTTTGGCTTGCCAGTGGGATGCACACAGCACTGGTCACATACTCCCTACAGGTAGAAACAAAAGCAAAATCTTAAGCTTAGTCAGCGTGCTTAGCAATAAAGTAAGTGTGTGTGTGTGTGTGTGTGTGTGTGTGTGTGTGTGTGTGTGTGTGAGAGAGAGAGAGAGAGAGACAGACAGACAGACAGACAGACAGACAGACAGACAGACAGACAGACAGTCTTGCTATGAAGCACTGACTGGCCTGGCATTCACGACGTAGACCAGGCTGGTCTGGAACTCAGAGAAATTCACCTAGCTTTGCTTTCTGAGTGTTGAGGATTAAAGGTGTGCACCACCATGCCTGAACTAATTACTTATTTCTCTATAATTTAAGGTTAAAAGGTAGTAGGTGGAAGATGACATCCTGTGGAGCATTTTTGTGTGACACATAACTAAAACAGCAAAATTCATACATATAACATGTAACACAGCAAAAAGCAGTGCTTTTTCACTTGGTATTGACATAAAACAAAGCAAAACTTTATACACATCACTGTACAGAAAACCTAGAAAATCTCAAATGGTTGCCAAACAGCCATTTCCCACCATCCCTGTCTTCTGCAACTAGGAGCCACTCTGTCTCCTTCTCTGAGGCTGTGTAGGACAGAAGGAACTGGCATACTGGGTTTCTGTGAGTGCTTCATTTTAGGAACTAGTTACATCTCACCTGGTTGGGTTCTTCCTTTACTTCTTCTTTTACACTGATCATAATGAGCTATTTCTTTTTAAAATTTTTTGAACATTTGTTTATTTTATTTTATGCATATGGGTGTTTTGTCTCAATGTATTATGTGTACCACATGAGTACCTGGTACTCATGGTTTTTGTTTTTGTTTTTTTTTTTGGCTCTGTAGACGAAACGTGTTTTTACTTTGACAATGTTAGAGTTTGTGAGTGGTAGCCAATCCCATACCCTCTTTCTCCATTTCCCCTTACTTTTTCTCCTTCTTTGATTTCTGAGATTTCTTAACACCTGGAGTCAAATATGGCCTTTAGTGTTAGTCTCCACTCAGATAACTCTGATTATCTCTCATCACCTCCCTTTTCATCAGCAGGGGTAGCCGAGTTTTAAGAAGGAGTTCTATCCTCTGGAACTGGAGAACCTGAATCCTTTGCAGAAGCAACAAGTAGTCTTACTCAGCCACCTCTCCAGCCCATAGCAACCTATTTCTAAGCACATACAAAAGTTGTTTCTCAAAAATAATCTTCCCCCTGACATATAAACTTGAAATATTGTTACAGGCTCAAAGAAAAAGACCTGAAATCTAAACACGTCTTACTGACTGACTTTGTTTAAGCCATCATAGCAACATAAGCCGCTCAAGCCAGCATACAAGCAGCCCCACAGGCTGTGCTAGGCGACCATGGCACAGAGTTGATCTTTCCCTTGTTGTTTCTTAGGTGATCTGACACTGTCTTTTAACCTCTGACCATCACCTATTCTTGCAAGGGATACTCTGAGGGTACTAGACATACTTGGTGCATATGCACACATGTAGGCAAAACATTAATACACATGAAATATAATAAATAAATATTTAAAAATATTTTCCTATTAGAATTTATAAAAAAATCATAAGAATAGTAAAAACAAATCTGCTAACCAAAAAGTTCTCTATAACCAGTAAAGTTGGGTTGGACACACACACACATAATTTATAAGCAATGAAACAGATGCGTTTAGGAACAAATCCATTTCATACATTTAACACACAAAGAAACAAGCAAGTGAAATAGCACCTACCCTTCCTCCGCACTTAAGGAACCGCTCCAACCAACAGCAAACTGCATCTCTTCCTTCCCTTTATCACTATGCTTCCATTTTGCTGTTTAAAAAAGATAAAATAAAACTAGTAACCTACTTACAAATGTTGATCTTTCCCCTCTAAAAAGTTGAGTATAAAATTGTTCTGTAGGAACTGACTTGGATATTTATTCTAGGTATGTACATATTGTTTTTAATTTGTAAAAGCATTTGTACAAAGCCATCATAGCAGCGTAAGCCACTCAAGCCAACAAACAGGCAGCCCCACAGACTGCTAGCTGACCATGACACTGTCTTTTCCTTGTTGTTCTCAGGTGATCTGACACTGTCTTTTATGACCTAATGTCAGCCTTTGGCCTCCATACACATGCATAGGCACCTACATTTATGTGCACACATTAACATTCACGTAGTCTCCTAGCCTTTAGTCTTTCCTTCCTCCAGTTTAAACCACAATTTACTACTCTATTCAGAGTTTTTGCAGAATAAAGCTATGGATGCTCATGTACCACCTTACTGACTTTATTTATAAGGCTACTTCTATTTTCAAATGGCAGGGGAAGGTTTTATATTAGATTTATGCCATGGGGATGAATGTTCTCTGTAAGACTACCTACAGACTTATATATAATCTTATTTTATTCTATGAATTTTTTCATAATCTATGTATCTCCAAATCTTAATATTTTACCTTCAACAAAAATTTATGAGCTGAAGTCCAAGAAAGAACCAAGTGAAAATTTACAGTACTGTGAGTTTTCAAGCTACACCCAAATCTCTTTCACATTGTCGTAAGGGGCTAGTTACACCCCTTTTCAGTACTGAGTATCCCTTGCAAGAATTAGGTGATGGTCAGTACTGCCTCAGAACTGTCACAGAAGGACAATTAAAAAAGAGGCAACAGAAAAATAAACACAAATATTCTGGGTCTAAGGAGATGGCCCAGACTGTAAAGCACTTGCCTTTTGAATTCTGTCCCTAGCATTCAAAAAAAAAAAAAAAAAAAAAAAAAACTCCAAAAAGCAAAGAACAAACAAACAACCCCAAACCAGAACAGGCTTATAATCTCAGTATCTCAGTGCCAGAGAGGCAGAGACAGGAAGATGTTAGGTCAGCCAGATTCAGCTCCAGGTTCTGTGGGAGACCCTGTCTAAGAAACTAGGGTGAAGAGCAATAGAGGGAGACACCTAATGTCAACCTTTGGTCTCCACACACATGCATAGTCATCTGCACATACATGTGCACACATGCATAGGTACCGGCACATATATATGCACACATAAACATTCACATACCCCAAAAGGGAAATATTTATTAATGTATTAAATGTAGTACATAAGTGATAGAGCCACCATATAACATAGAACAGAAATAACAGTATTTCCAAGTCCACTTTCTGTTCTAATCTCTGCATTAAAATGGAGGCAGTAGAGAAGAGGGTACTCACGCACTAAAAACGCAGCCTTCTGCTCCCGACCTATAACCATAAGATCACTGGTTGGAGATAAGGATAAAACACACTCTTGAAGCCAGGAATTTTTTTGTGTTTTAGAAGTATTTCCTTCTTCTTCCTATGCATAAAAGTACAATTACTATAAATGCAAAAACTTTTAAAGAGTATTGCAACTGTGCCTGCTTGTCTTAAGTGAAAGGGAAAGAAAAAATACTCCCAATTCTTCCATATCAAAATATGTCAATGACACCCACCAAACAAAATACTACTCTAGGGGCTGAAGAGATGGCTCAGCGGTTAAGAGCAATGGCTGCTCTTCCTATGGACCCAGGTTCAAATCCCAGCACCCACCTGGCAGTTCTACACAAAATACTATTCTAAGCGTATCTGTTGTAAAAATGAGCACAAAACCTTTATATATAAATAACACGGCACTGGTAGAATGCCATACAAACATCACTCTCCAATAGTAACTCAGTATTAGGAATTTCAACCGGCTAGTCTTTAGAAAAATCTCTCTCAGGTAAGCAAGACAATCAGGCAAGCAAAGATGCCTGCCACCAAGTCTTAAAACCTGAGTTCAAATTCCAGATCCTGCATGTTGGAAGGAGAAAACAGACTCCCCCAGGTTGTCCTCTCACCTCCCACATGCTGTGGCATGCACATGACCACACACACACACACACACACACACACACACGCAAACATCTTTCAGCTATATGACTCTAACCACACAGTGGTTAGAAGACAAACAGTGAGAATATTATTGTATGTTAATTCCTGTTATACTGAATATACAACCAAATATATTCCCTGTCCTTCTCTCCCCTTTTCTTTGTTAGAATGCACATATATTATATGCATATCTTAACACATTGCTTTCTTCATTCCACAAGAAGTTTATTCTTTTTGATGGCCTCATAGTATTCTGTCACAAGAACACTTAAAATATGGGATACAGAAAATGCTTTGGATTACCTCTAAGGCCAGCAGCCTCAGGTGTAGTTCTTCCTTTCATGTTCAGAACAAGAATAGATTTGGAACCTGAGCTAAGAAGGCTGCACATTCTTGAAAACAGGAAGGCACTATTACTGGCAAAATTCATATTTCAGTCATGCTTTTTAAAAGGGAATTCTGTATCTACTTTACTGTCTTAAAACATATATATATATATATACACACATATATGTATATATGTGTGTGTGTGTGTATATATATATTTTTTTTTTTTTTTTGGTTTTTCAAGGCAGGGTTTCTCTGTATATCAGCCCTGGCTATCCTGGACTCACTTTGTAGACCAGGCTGGCCTTGAACTCACAGAGATCCACCTGCCTCTGCTTCCTAAGTGCTGGGAAAAAAGGCGTGCACCACCACACCTGGCTAAAAATTCATTTTTATACAGAAAAACTAGAATGTTATCCCCACAGATAAGTCAGCTGTGATTACATTTCTCCCTGAATCCATGGTTTTGGGAGAGCATGGTCTGTTTACTCCACGCATTATCTGAGGTTCTTCAGAGTGGCCTCTGTAAGCTGAGGCCATCTATCAACCCCTGTGGCCACCCTATGAGTGACTGAAACCCAAAATACTAAGTCTGAGTCCTGGGTGCTTTCATGTGCGTGGAATCTCACCTTCAGGCAATAGCCTGGAGAGAGAGAGAACTTCAGAAGAATATTAAATATTTGATTAAAAAACAGTTCAGGAATTATAGGCAACACAGCACCACACCCAGCAAAGCCAATGTATTCTTATGGTATTTCTTCAAAACATTTTTCCTGTTCACTTCTGTGGTTGTTTGAATGAAAATGCTTCCCAGTAGACTCACAGAGAGTGCCATTATTGGAGGCATGGCCTTATTGGAGAAAGTGTGTCACTGGGCTGGGCTCTGAGGTTTAAGACGCTCAAGACAGGCCACCTGTCATACTCGCATCCTGCTGCCTGTGGATCCGAATGTAGAACCATCAGCTACCTCTCCAGCACCATGCCTGCCTGCATGCATGCCTGCATGCCTGCCTGCCTGCCTGACAACATGCTTCCCACCATGATGAAAATGGACTAAACCTCTGAACTGTAAGCCAGTCCAGTCCCAGTTAAATGTTTTCCTTTATGAGAGTTGCCAGGGTCATGATGTCTTTTCATAGCAATAGAAACTCTAAGAAACCCTCTATGTGGGATTTCAGTTCCTTTGATAAGGGCATCCTGCTCTGACTTTCCCTTTCTTGGAAATGTGACTACTAGTTGACCGAAGGAACAGGGGTTCTTAAGAATCCAGATCAAGAAACAGGGCAGCAGCAGTGGAAATAGATAGCATGCACGAAGGACGAAGATGCTTCAAGTCAAAGCAGAAATAACTTGACGAAAATACTACGATAGGGGCAACAAGGAAGCCAACACCTGAGGCTGGATCACAATGAACTAGTGCTAGCTTTACCACAAAGCTGCAAGCTGTACAGAACAAAAAGCCATGAGCCCAAGGTATCGGTGCACACTTGTTATCTGGCAAGATGCAGGCTCACTGTTCGTTTTGTACCAGAAGGACCACTGTCTACCAATTAGGTTTCTGGAAAAACCTACCCACAATAATGGACCATAGTCACTAATATTGCTCCTTTTAAGCCAGTTATCCTAAAATAACATCACCAATTGAAAAGATGGTTAATTTCCCAAGTGAGGTAGGAAATTAAAAAGAAAGAAAATAAACCACCCCATAGTTAAACAGGAAGTTTCCTAGTTTCCCACAAAAAAACAACAAAAAAAACCCCAAAAACCCAAGGTTAACACTGCATCCATCATTGTAAATGTGACCCTCTCAAAAGAGGGGAGGAAACCTGTTTCAGTGTGGCCTGTACACCAAGGCTTTTTCTTTAAGACTAGGGAAAATATCTTCACCTGAACAGGACAGAAAGCCACCAGAGCCCCTGAAGTAGGCTCTAACTCAGGACTGCGTCATATACTTAACATTCTCCTTTTTTGGTTTTCAGCCTGCAAATTTGTCAGATGAATCATTCTTCAAGGTGTCAGATGATAACCTTACAGCATCATAACCAGCCTTTGACTGCAGACAGCTGCCCACTCTGATGACTCATCACTTGCCTGATGTCTCTGCTGTTGTGTGGAGCAGCCCCTCAGTGTGCACTTCTGATGTTCTTTGCAGTTGGCTAACTTTCAAAGCTGTTTTATATTATAGGGGTGCCAGTAAAACCCACCATTCTCTTGGCATACTCACTGCAGTTCAGCGGCCACTCAAACTCAAAAATAATCAGTTACACCTTCTGAAAGCAAGAGAGGTAACACAAAGCAAGGTCTCCATGCTGTGTTTCTGGTGGTTTGCTTCTAATTTATGTTATGCCCAATACTTTTCAAACTTCCTTTTCTTTGCTTCCAGTGGGGGGGAGAGGGGCGAAGGCATAATAGGACTTATCCCCAAACAAAACTCTACAGAACAGTTCAAAACACTAAACAGAGAGCACAGAGATGATAAACCCTACAGCTTCCTCACACAGCGTGGAAATATCAGTCTGAACTGCTCAAGTCAAAGGTCTTAGATCTTTTCAAATCAAAAATGGGGCAAGGTATGAACTCCCTCGAATTTGGTTAATTTTCTTAAAGCCCTCTTACAAGTAAAATTAATGACAAAAACTTACACTCTGAAACTCAATTTTTAAAATATGAGGAAGTCAGTAATTATACAGTTTATTTCACAATCAATTAACTTAGAATTGTTATTACTGTGCCCTCCCCTTTAGTGTTAAAGTATTGAGCCCAAGGTCTTGGGCACAACAGACAAGTGAATCCCTCTATTGTTATTTATGTGTAAACTATGTACAGTGCAAGTGTCCACTCACCTGCCCATTCAATCTTTGGTCTATACAGAAAAGGCCAACATGGAAAATCTCTGGCACTGGCAATTATAATTATTTTTAGTGTTAGAGAGTGAAATGCTTATATTTTTCTATAGTACCCGAGTTTTCTGTAGTAAACAAGGCAAAAAAGCAACTTTTTTTTTTTAAATAAAAAGCTTCATTTCACAATTAATAGCAATGGAATTGCAAACCTAACAAGCATGTCCCTATTTCCTGTTTCCTAGACAGTAAGTCTCTTTACTCCACCAGGTGCCGTGTGAGACAAGAAAGCATCAAATAATATCTACCCAGAAACTCTACCATTTGGTTCTTAGACCAACACAAGCAATAAGTGGTAACAATTAGTATCCAGCTTAAGTCAGAACAGAGCTTAGCTAAATCGAGCGCTAAGGGCTTTAAGTTGCTATTTTAGAAGAAATAGTAGTGTGCACTCAGAAAAAAAGGACATATACGGAAAATATAAAAGGATGACTAAATGTCACTCACAAGTAAAGTTAAAGATTAAAACATTAATGACCCTTTACACTATCCTAAGATTAAAGTTTGCTAACATACTAGGGGTCCAACAATTTAGAAAATGCTTACAAAGGGTAGAATTCCATTAAAAAAAAATCAACAATACACCATTCATTCACTTCTTAGTTTCTAGTCTCTCAGTCTTTGGTTTTTTAAATGAATACAAAACAGACAATAGCACACAACTGATCAAAAGCAGCGGGACTGGGGCTGGCCCAGTGGGTAAGGTGCTGCAAGTGCGAGCATGAAGATCCAAGTCTGGATCCTCGGGATCTACGGAAACTCAGGTGGGTATGGCAGCCTGCCTTTAACTGCAGTACTCTGAAGGTGGAAGCAGGACGACTCCTGGAGCAAGCTGCCTAGCCAGGATGGTTTGAAGCAGATCCTTAGCATGGCTTGCAGCCCTCCCTTCTGCCTTTAACTAAGCAGGCTGGGTCTCCTGTGTGGCAGATGGTACCAAAGTCTAATGGAAGTAATGTGATAAGGCTAGAGATTTTCCAATTATCTCAAATGACTGCTACTTTGAGAACATGTAATCAATTTGAGTTATATTCCAATTTTTGGCCTATAAACAAACATTTCTCCAGAGCCCCTTTCAAATCAGCAAACACTCGTCCCCCATTAATCTGACAAATCACAAATGTCCTTGAAAATCATATTAGAACTCTTGTAAAACAGATGGAGCATACCTCAAAGTACTTTGAGTAGAAATTCTCCATGCTGCCCACTGGAGCTGAGGACCTTGAGCTTACCTTCCCTGGATCCACTTCCTATCCTGCCTACTATCTGGTTATGATGGAGCCGGCCAAAGCTATCCTTCCTACTGCTTGCTTTAACACACCAGTGAAAGAATTCCTTACCAGTGTAGGTTGGTGTAAGAAAGACAAGACAGCCCATAGAAACAAGCCCAGGGAATACAACTAGATTTCTGTTCTGTGTCTCTGAGCAATTCGCAGCATAGGCGAGAAGCCTTGCTGACAACAACTGAAAGTGGGTAAAACCCAGCAGAGCACCTTGTCAACCCCTCTACAAGCCGGCTGCCTACAGCGGAGCTAGTTCTGCCCACAAGCCCTCTCAATGCACTTGATGAGTTTGCATTCCACAATGGAGTCAAGAGGTAAGTCACACACATGTGAAAGTACACCCAGATTCAGGCTACGGTTGCTCAGTCCCTGCAGGTTTTTGTCCACACTAACAAATGGACTCTTTGAAAGTGGGCAGAGACTATATAGCCCCAGACCTCCCCAACAATGAACTGGTTTCTTAGCATGACTGAGATGAGATTCTCCCAGGGGAAAGCCAAACCCTTCTTGAGGAATCCTCTTGCCAACATTTTTACTTGTATCGTCCTTCAAAGCAGGTTTAATGTCTTCTTTGAAGAGAGACAAGTCACTGTGACCAGAGGATCCTGAGATACAACAGTCTTCAGAGTTGTCCCATAGCGATGACAGGGCCAACCTCTTTGCTAGTCTATTCATGGCGTTATGAGGTGCTGGGCCAGCGAGTCCTCATGGAGTACCAGGAAGTACAGGGTCCGCTAGCAGCCACGGACACAAATACCTCCTTGCTGATAGTTCCCACTCTCTTGCTGTAGCTTTTCCTCCTTGTTGTCTTTCCATAGGCTGGATTCTTCATTTTGGTCATGTTCCTACTGTCAACTTCTTTCAAGGTATTTAACTTAGTTTAGTTTGTTTTCCTCACTGCTGTCACTTCCACTCTGCTGATTCCAGAGATTGCTTTATTCACCGAGCCCTTGTTACAACTGACAGCTCAGAACCAGAAAAGCAACCAGGCTTCTCCTTCCCTAAAAAGGCTTGTACCCCAGGTACTAAGCCTCTCAAACACAAAAGCCTTTTACTCTCTCAAGTCATCAAAATGACAAACAACTTTGGAAAGCGGTGACAAAGAGCATGACAGAGTTCCTTTTGTTTCCTGGCCCTGGGCAACAGCAGTCAGTTACAGTGGCTGCTCTTCACTTACTCTCTGAAACCTCTCTGTCGGCTACAGGGTCTCCGCCTCCAAGACGGACACTCAGGCTATGTCATGTACCGGCCTAATAGGTCCCCTTCTAATAATAACCGCTCTTTTGATTCTGTTTCCCTAGGAACACTGACTAAGACAGGCAAATGGCAAATGAGAATTTAACCACACCAATAACCACATAAAATGTGAAGAAATTATTTCATGAAAACCCTAGGTATCAGGTTGACTAAAAACACAATATCCAACTATATATTAAAAACACAATTTAGCTTCAAAACCATAAATCAGCTAAAATGGAAAGGCTTGGAAAGAGACACGCCATGGAAGAGCACTGCCTGTGTGAGGAGCAGATGGGAGAAACTAGTACACATTACCAGGGACACTGGTACACCTCAGAGCAGGAGTGACGGAGAAGACAGACAGGCGTAAATGAAGACACTCCACAACGGAACTGCTCAGTACACCAAGCAACACTGACAAAGCTCAAAGGGAAGAGGCAATTCCATGAGAACACATGGAAATTTCCACTCTCTTCCCTCACTAATAGAAGGAACAGAAATCAGGAAGAACACAGAAAACATAAACTGACCAATCTAACTGAAATGTAGAGAACCCTTCCCTGTCAACAGCAGAATTCTTCACAGAGATGAATGTCTTATAGAACAGACTATACATGAAGTTATAAAGCAGGCTCCAAAGATGTAAATGGTTTGGAAGCACATAACAGAAGTTCTCTGATACTATCAGGGTGAAATCAGAAATAACCAGCAGAAAGAAATCTGGTCAATTCCCAATAACAGTCTTCCTTATTATCTGCAGTTCTACTTCTGTGATTTGAGTTACCTGAAGCCAGTCACCGTCAAAGAAATAACTGGAAAGCGCCAGAAATAAGCCATCATAGGTTTTAAGTTATGTGCTGATCTGACTTATGTAATGCAATCTCACACTGACCCACTCCACCATGCCCTGGTGTCCTGACACTGTGAACTTTGTCTTTGTCCAGCACATTGCTGCTTGCCCATCAGTGTTTTGGCAGTTACTTTGTTTATTAATGCAGCAGTGTGAGCACCGTAGAGCAGATAACTCTTATTCTATTTAATACTGCCCCTAAATGCAAAGGTAAAGATGCTGGCAGTTTCATTACAGCATATTGTTAAGATGTTTCCACTTGGTTGTTGTTGTTAATATCTTACTGCATCCAACTTTTAAATTAAACTTTTTTGAAGGTATGTACATGTTGGATAAACAGTACAAAGGGTTTGTGGATCTCCTCAAGGCTTTAAGCATGCATAGGGGTCTTAGGAAGAGTCCCCCCATCCTTAAGGGGAGACCGCTGCATTTGCAAATTAGGAAACACACTTAACAGATTAACAAGGAAGCCAAAAGAAATCAGAAAACATTTTGAACTAAATGAAATTGAACCACATATCAAAACCTGTGGCTGCACACGAAAATATATAGATTTATGTTACAAGAGAAAATATATTTAAAATAAGTAATCTATAATGCCATCTTAAGAAGCTAGAAAACAAACTCAAAGAGAATTAAATGCATAATTAAAGATAACAAAACAGAAAAGTATACTGAGGTTATTGAAACTCAAGTTTTGAAACTAACTGTTAAAAAAGCTAAAAATTTTTAAAAATAAAATAACCAATGGAAAAGTAGAAGTACCATAATCACGATATAAAATGAGGAATTACCCAAATTACAGAATGGAAGGGAAAAGCTATCTATACACATAAAAGTCAATGATTACAGAAATAAGCTGTTTCTGGATACCATACAGCACAAGTGTGGCCAAGAAATAATATGGCATAGTTGGAGGTGGCCGGTAAGTAAAGCTATTTCCCTGGAAGAGCAAGTAAAGCTCCAAGTATATTCCTTCTTCTGGTCACAAACAATGCTTCAAACTGTCCGTGACAGAAACAAGCCAAGGAGACACACATGAAGAGGCCGATGACATACAGAGCTCGATTACTTGGCAGATAATCTAGGAGCTGTCCTAGCTCTGGGTTTCCTTCTTTGGAAAGTAATGAAGTTTCCTGTTGCTTAAGCCAGTTTAACTTAGATCTTCCACGACTCACAGATGAAAATATATTAAGATGCACAGGGACTTTGTACACTGCTATGTTCTCAGCACCTAGGAAAAGGTCTAAAATATGCCAGGCACAATAAATGTTCCTTGCATGAACATGTGAAAGCATCTAGAATAACTTATGAAGTATAAACAATCTTAAAGCAAGAAACACTCCATCTAGCTCAGTCCTTTGGCTCTACTGAGTTCTCAGCACCATGTTAGACACTTAATCTCCCAATGGAAAATGAGGAGCTAAAAGCCAACGAGAAATGAACTCATAAAGACAGTGTGAGCAAATTAATGTTGCTGTCAAAGGATGGGTTCTATATAATGGGAGTGGGTTTGTTTGACAGGAAGGGGAGTTTGGATCTCTCTCTCTCTCTCTCTCTCTCTCTCTCTCTCTCTCTCTCTCTCTCTGCCCTTAGATTTGGCCTAGTCCTCCAGGACCACAGCCAGGAACTCTTTCATTGTAAATCACAAAGTCTCAGTGTCTTGTTGTACCACAGACTACAGTGCCCAATTATTTGTCAAGTCATTAAGATCCTTAAAAGCAAGTATCTAGTTACTACTAAGCAAACATAAAAATGTTTGTGACAAAATTTTTTTAAATGTCAACCTAATATTGAAATATGCTACAATCATTACAAAAGGAAAATGTCACTATCAAAAACCATGCATGGCACCAGCAAGATGGCTCCGTGGGTAAAGGCACTTATGTAAGCCTGGCAACCTGATCTCAAATCCTGGAGCCCATTAAAGGCAGAAGAAGAGAAGTGACTCCACAAAGCCGCCCTCTGACCTCCACACACACCCATCCACAAACAAAAATAAAAGCAAAGCCATGTGTTTATAAAGACTCACAGGTTCCTGGGGTTCTGTTTCTTCCCATGCTCCCCAACCATCATCTTCCCAGTTTGATAATTTACCTAGAGAGAGAGATACAGAGAGAGAATATATGAAATTAAAATGCTTAACATACTTTTAAACATTTTTATCTAAATATAACACAAACAAACTTTTCAAAAAACAAACCAACTTTTTGTTCGGTTGGTTTTTGTTTTGAGACAGTGTCTCACTGTGTAACTCTGGCTGTTCTGGAACTTGTTATGTAGACCAGGCTGATGTTGAATTCACAGTGATCCCCCTGCCTCTACCTCCTGAGCACTGGGACCACAGCTGTGTGCCACCACATCTAGCAGAAGCCATCTCTCTGTATAATGTCAATGTTAAGGAAGAATGTGATTGTGCAAGCGGTGTTACCTCAGAATTTGGTCATACACAGTAAGAGCAAGGAAACACAAAACTTACTGAATTTCTAGATCTATGTCTAACAAACAGTGTACAAGCTCTTTAAAATACTGTACATCGAGAGATCCACATCTGAATCAAATGTAAAGGTGAGTTTAAAAATTAATCTGGGCATGGTGACACATGCTTATAATTATAGCTTTGGGCAGTAGAAGCAGAAGGTTCAGAAGTTCAGAAATTCAAGGCCAGCTTTGACAACACAGTCAAATTTGAGGACATCCTAGTCTACCCCAGACCTTGTCTCAAAAAACTACACATACATAAATACATTATAACAAATATTTGTTATTTAAAGAAGATAATATACAGTGACAAACACAAAAATTTTCACACATTTGTTTTCAAAGTGAATTGTTGTTTGTTTATTTTTGGTTTTGGAGACAGGATTTCTCTGTGTATCGCTAGTTGTCCTGGAACTCACGTTGTAGACCAGGCTAGCCTCGAATTCAGAAATCTCCCTGCCTCTGCTCCGGAGTGCTGGGAATAACAGCATGCATCACCACACCCAGCTGAATTGTTGTATCTTGATAGAACAAAGTATCAATGGAAACAGCCTGAATTCTAAACAAGACGGTTCCCGCTTTCTCCACTTTTTTTTTATACTCTTATTTCTTATACTTGAGACAATCTCCTTAGAGTAAAACATATTCACTAAAATATGCAACATGAAATTAAAAACCTCAGGTAATTTTGGAAAGCCCCATCCCTTGCATTGATCATGTTGATTTTATATAATTTGCTTAGAATTTACTCAAAGCAATAAAATTATCATTTTCAAGCAACCAGAGAAAAGAATGAGATACTCTATCATCCCACATTAAGTCAAAAACCAATGAGGTTCCAATAAGACTCAGGCTTTAGACTCACACTGCAGATGTCTCATTTGAATTTTATCCATTTTTTATTTATGAAATGCATTATGGACTACCTAAAACTTGTTCAAATCCAGGATGCAGCACTTCCTACCTCTGAACAAGCAAATTACCTCATGTGGAAGCTTTAGTTTCCTCGAATATTACCTGTGAGAACCGTGGGGCTGGGAAAGGACTCAGCAGCCTACTAAGGGGATCTGTACCTGATGCCTGAGTTCTCACTGCTAGCCATCACAACTTAGCTATCAAATATAACAACTTGAGGTAGCAATAAAATATACTTAAGCAATCAGCTTTCAAACCCTGAGAACAAGTCAACATGAAAGATGAGCACATTCACTTCCACACTCAAGTTTAAAGATGGCTGAAACAAAGGACAGAGATGATTTACAAGCCTGACAGTCTGTTACTTGCAATCACTGCTCAATTAGCTTGTAGTAACAACAGTCTAATCTTCAGCACCTAAAGGACAAATAATTACTTCCTAAAATCCCACAACACTGCTAGGCATATAGAAGTCCTAAAATAGCACCACCCTTTGATTAATCCCACAACCCATATGACCTACATATTCCAGATACAAGTCAATTAAGTCAATTAACAATTGCTCTGTTAAATACCATGTTCCCAACTTTGTAGTAAGAGCTAAAAAAACGTACAAACACATTCCTTGCTATTAAAGAATCTGTCTTATGTAGGAGGTAGATGAACACTTAACTATAGTGCACAGTAAGTGCTATGACTGCTACAGAGCCTAGGACAAGAGGGTGAAATATTTCATAAGCACACAAATGCATACACACATACACTCTGTGAATAAATACTATCATTATTTTGTTTATTTATTTTTATCTGTGTGAGTATATGTGCTCCATGTGCCCATGGAGACTAGAAGAAGGCATCAGATCCTTTGGATGACAAAGGCAAGAGAAACATTGGGACCTATGGAGAACGTTAAATAATAATACTCTCTCTCTCTCTCTCTCTCTCTCTCTCTCTCTCTCTCTCTGTCTCTCTCCTCTCTTTCTCAGGCAGGGTCTCATGTATCCCAGGCTAGCTTGGATTTGCTATAGAGTCAAGGATGACCCTTAAACTTCTGATCCTCCTGCCTCCACCTCCTGAGTGTTAGGATTACAGGTGCAGGAACACACCAGGTTATGCAGTTCTATGGATCAAACCCAGGGCTTCATGCATGCTAATGATGCACTCCACCCACAGAGCTAGAGCCCTGCCCTTACTTGTTTGTTTCTTGTTTCTCTTAAATTATTATTTTTAAAGATTTATTTATTATGTGCACAGTATTCTCTCTGCATGTATGCGTGCAGTCCAGAAGAGGGCACCAGATCTCATTATAGATTGGTTCTGAGCCACCATGTGGTTGATGGGAATTGAACTCAGAACCTCTGGAAGAGCAGCCAATGCTCTTAACCTCTGAGAGAGGTTTTAAAAACTTGAACAGTTTGCCAGGAGTGCTGACACAAACCTTGCGAGTTTGAGGCCAACCTGATCTATACTGGGCTCCAGGCTAGCCAAAGCTACACAATCAGACAACATCATAAAACTCTTCTACACAACTAAGTTTTGTACTTTGGGAATATAATTCATTAAACATTCTCTTCATTCATTCCACTATATTACCAGAACAAAAACACTGTAGGTTGATTGAGACAACTTAGCCAACCTATTAGCCATTTTAGAAGCCAGGCAGTGGTGGCTCACGCCTTTAGTTCCAGCACTCGGGAGGCAGAAGCAGGTGGATCTCTGAGTTTGAAGACAGTTTGGTCTACAGAGTGAGTTCCAGGACAGCCAGGACACGGAGAAACCCTGTCCTGAAAAAATAAAACAATAACAACAACAAAACAGTTTTGCAATATGCATTGTCTTTTAAATGAGAAACTAAAGTCCACCGTTCACAGCTAAAGTTGGTATAAAATTATCCATTTATCAAATTACCAGAACATCAAAATGACCTTGCAGAATAAAAGCCCTTCAAGAAGTCATTCATTCATTCATTCATTCAAACAGTAGCATCTTTTCCATGCTAGATACCAGATATAAAAGAAAAGTTTCCAAAGAGTTCAGTTAAAGCACATAATGTTTGTTGAATGTACACTATAAAAAGTATTTTATTTTTCCTTTATATTGGTATAAAAAGAACCTGACTCAATTCATGAATGACTCATACAGTCAAGCGGAAGACAGCAGTTATTTGGATTTCCTGCCCCTACAGAGATCCAATATCTCTTCATGCTGCAACTGAAAACATGCCCAAAGAGAAAGGCCCTGAGAAATATGTTAAGATATCTGTGTCAATGAAGACTTACTCACTTCTCAATGCCTGACTAGAAAGTTGTTTTCAACTGAAGGAAAAGAAAAATAAATTGGAAAGCTCCTGCTAGCATGGGAATATTTTCTCAAAAGTCATTAGACTACAAGAGACAGCTTGGTCAGTAACTGTTCAATGAACAAATATGAAGACCTGAGCAATCCCCATGCTTTAAAAAAAATGCCATATTTTTATTAGTGTTTCTTTACTGATTGATCATTGATCAGGGTTATAGGTAAGCAAAGCAATGTGTTTAACATTAAATTATGAACTATTTAATTTTATGTTAATATGTAACATTTCTGTAAAACCTGAGGTCTATAAAGTTCATGTAATTGTAAGGAAATAAGATCATTTTCCTTAATGTATTAACAGTTACTACAAAGAAAAGCTAAAAATATTCTACCATGACTGTGACTTAGGTAAATAACTAGATCTGTAGGCTAAAATAATCTACAAGTAAGTCCTAAGCCCTGGGCTGACTTGAAATGCAGAGGAGTCAGGACCTTAAGTGGGCAACTTCTGAGGTTGACCCGGGTGCAGAGCAAAGATCCATAGCCATGTAACTGTCTGCATTGTGGGGTGTGTGGTATGCATTCACATCAAAGCCTACAGAACACACTGTAGGGTGATTTTAATTCATTTTTTGCCCATCAAATAAACAGTAACCACTCAATATCCAAAATCAATTTCTTTCTTTCTTTCTTTTTTTTTTTTTTTTTTTGGTTTTTCGAGACAGAGTTTCTCTGTGTATTCTTTGGCTGTTCTGGACTCACTTTGTAGACCAGGCTGGCCTTGAACTCAAAGAGATCTGCCTGCCTCTGCCTCTCGAGTGCTGGGATTAAAGGCGTGCACCACCATGCCCGGCCAAAATCAATTTCTAACTGACACAATCACCAACAGATGTGTCTATCATTCTGTAGAAACTGCTCAGAAAAGAAAAAATAGCAGCCACGAGATGGGTGTAGTGGCACAGGTCTTTAATCCCAGCATTTGGGAGGCAGAGGCAGGTGGATCTCTGTGAGTTCGAGGCCAGCCTGGTCTACCAAGTGAGTCCAAGACAGCCAGCGCTACACAGAGAAACCATGTCTCGAAAAACAAATCAAAACAAACAATCAATCAAAAACAGTAGCCACAACCACTGTCTTCTAAACTCCAGAATTATCGACCACCTGCCAGTTTCCCTCTGGAAAAAAAAAAAAAAAACAAAAACAAAAACAAAAGAATGAGAAAGAAAATAAAAGAACAAGTCAGGATGAGCAGTGTCTTGGAGACTGTCCCTTTTTCCGGGACCGTATGAAAGGTCTGCAAAGGTCCAGGACTTGAGTCCTTGACTCACTGTCCCGTCCCCTCAATTCCATATATCTGAGCCCGGTGCCCTGGGGATTGTGGTCTTAGGAACACTAACTTCAAGGGCTCCACCATTTTCTCCTCCCTGCCATGGGCCACTGTCCACTCACTATCAGATAGTCTTCAATAGTAGCCACATGTGCAATTTCAAACTAACTAGTAATTGGATTTAAAAGCTAAAAGGACTAAATTTAATAATGTATTTTTATTTAATATAATATTATTATATTAAATTATATATTATATAATTAATATAATAAAGCTGATATTACCATTCCAATATATACGTGAAATTACTATGAGGTATTTTGTATTCTTTCGTCATATTAAGTTCTATAACTCAGTGTATTCTGCACTTTGGCCACATTCCAAACGCTCACTAGCACATGTGGGCAGTGACTATGGTGTTAAGACAGGGCAAGTCTAGAGTAAGGAATGAGGCATTGGGTGGATTCCAAATTTTACCCTGGAGAGTTGTATGAGCTTTGGCAATTTAATTAATCCCTTGCTGCCTTCCTCTTTAGCAAGATGGAGCTAATAGCTGCATTTGCCTCACTGCCACAACCACCAACCTGCAAACACAGTATTTTCATCTACACTCTATCTTTGCGTTTCCTATCATGTTAACTACATGCCCTCCTATACAGTTATCTTTCCAGAGGTGACTTCTTCAGGGCTCAGATTAACCCTTCATTAAGATGCTTGCAGACTTTACAGCTAGGATCAAAACAATCTTTTCTAAATACATTTTCCATGAAACATTATAGCATTAATGAATTCTATTTCAATTGGTCAGGCAACACAACTCAGAAGTATTGATTCCTACCTTTAGTATTTTTATCAAGAAATAATGTGAAAATATAATATTTTTGTTTGAATTCAAGTGTATCTGGCAGTTTTCATTAGGAATAGAAAGCTCTTTAGTAGTGAAGTTGAAAGCACATGGCCCACTATGGACTGAAGAACCTTCATGTTTCACATCTCCCTACACATGTAACATCTACTTCAACATTTTTTTAATTTATTTTTTATTTCAAGTTACATCTCAATCGCAATCCCCTCCCTACTTCCCCCTCCTCCCACCCTCTTCCTCCTCAACCCCCCCCATTTACTTCCTTTTTTTTAAGTTTAAGGTATATCTTTTCCTCCCAAGAGCTCCCCCTTTCAGTCCAACAAATGGCGCTTTCTCTTATAACAACAAGTGCAATACAAAACAACAGAAATAAATAGGCCACAATTATGAGAGTTATATGGCTTAGCATACATTCCCAGTGTCCAGTCCATATGTATTTGGCACCTGACTTTAACATTCTACTATCTAACCATCTCCATGAGTTTAAAGTTCTATATCCAATTCAGCTTCCATCCTAACTTGCATCACAATTTTAAAAACATCTTCTTAGATCCAGAACATCCTCTTGATTCCTAAACAACTCAAAATTTAACTATGAGACTCTAGCTATCTATTCTTCAACCACCTCAGAGACCTGGGAGGGATAAATATATCTGATTACACAGGAAGTGCAGGGCCCGCAGATTCCAAAACTAAGAAATGACATACCAGTGGCTGCCTGGAGAGTTGCCAATTTCTCTCCATACATTATATTTAAAAACAAAACATTCCTCATTGCTAACACAAGACCCTGGGATGAGACAGAGTCAGTTTGTTCACTCAATTCCTTGTAACTTAACAGTCTTCTTGAGGAGACTAGGCAAAAGCAACCATAAAGGTCACTGAGTTCCCAAACAGCATACCATTCTGAAGAAAAGAACCTGTTATTGATCAAATGTTCTTTTTATCAACAGCAAATAAATATATAAAGGCAGCTCAACAGTAGCAAGCATTGCCTACTAGAGACATCAAAAGATCACAGTGAGGATGCTTCCCGAACCTTGTTACTTTCCTAATGTGTTTCACACCCACACACTGCACCTAAAGAAGTCATTGTGTCAGGACATTTCTATAAGGAAACATTTGATAGGTTCATGAGGAGGGGGTTTCCTACCTCCCATGTTATGCAAGATAATGACAAAATAGCATTCTAGGATATACCAGATATGTGTAACTTTGTTTTCAGTCCCCAAACCCTTGTGTTTGTCTTTCTGTCCCCCTCTACCTGTGTGTGTGTGTGTGTGTGTGTGTGTGTGTGTGTGTGTGTGTGTGTGAGAGAGAGAGAGAGAGAGAGAGAGAGAGAGAGTCTCATGTAGTCTAGGCAAGTCTTGAACTCACTATGCAGTCAAAGCTGGCATTGAACTCACAATCCTCCTGCTTCTAGGATGGATGACAGCCACAGCCCACACCCAGTTTCCTATGTCTGTTCTGAGACATGAATTACCTTTAAATGTTATTCTCTCATATTCTAAACAATTTCTCCTTAAATTTCACAGATTACCAAGGTTTTCATTGGGAAATGAATTTGACTCTTTTAAAAAGTTTGCCAGCTTAAAATAATTTTCTTGTGTGTATTTCAGTTGCTAAAATTACTCTTCATACCACATCTTGAACCAAAACTTCACTTTAAATAAAAGAAGCTGACCTCCTATCAACTTATATGTCATGAGGAAGAATAAAGAGGAACAAAAAGTTCTAAATAACGGTGATAAACATAACAACTGTATTGATTATTAACCTGATCTTTCAATCTACTGCTTTTGGCTTTGTTTGGTTTTTCGAGACAGGGCTTCTCTGTGTAGCCCTTGCTGTCCTGGAACTCACTCTGTAGACCAGGCTGGCCTTGAACTCACAGAGATCTGCCTGTCTCTGCCAACCTAGTGTTGGGATAAAAGACATGTGCCCAGCACCATGCCGGGGCACAATGTCTGGCCAATCTACTGTTTTTAATTTCAATCACTATTGATTATTTTGAACTGTCTAGAATCAGAAAAAAATGCCAAGAAGGAAGGCAAGTACTACCACACTGGTGCCCAGTACCATGAATTCATGTTCTCACTCTTATCCCATTAAACATTTTGCCTTGGAGAATAAAACCAATGATTTCCACATGTAAGATGCAACAATTCTCTATTAGAAAAAAACATGTTCTCCTGAGAAGATTACATCTCTCTAAAATACTGTTCTTTGGCTTGATAAAAGAAAACTTCAAACCATAGAGAAAAGATACCCCAATCACAAATGTCTTATTTAGGGTTCTTTCCAATGAGTGAATCATTCTACTAACAAAGGCCTTCTGCTTTCTACAGCTTTATTTAATTATCCAATAATATTCTAACTTACTTTTGAATACTCTGTACCCCTAAATGGAGAGCACTTTTTTTTTATTCAACAAAAACCTGAAACTAGAAAGAAAATTGAATTCCGTAAGTGGACAATTAATTTGACAGTATTTGTATGAATATATCAAGAACAAAGAATAAACAAGAAACTGAAAACCTAAATGTCAGAAAAAGGGAAATTTAATTTTTATAGTTCAAGATCCTAATAAAAAAGCAAATTCATTTCCATCTTTATGTATTGTTTTTACAAGAAGAAACTTCCAGAACCTATGATTTACAGTTTATTCAGAGGGCTCAAAGCCTTCAGTGGGTCCTTTGAGCTCAGAGAAGGCAAGCAGCACCACCAGGTACCACCAAGTTAATTCCAGAGAACAAGAAGCTTCTGCATGCTCTGTGCCACACAACTGTTAGCCTTTTCTCATTTCTAAGGACATGAAAACGGGGATTAATGTCATTAATCCTAAAATAAGAATGGCATCCTGCTTTCAATAGCTAGATTAATTTCTTTCAAAGCATCACGATTAAACCAGAGTATATCTCCAAGATATTCTGGAATTCTAACACTCCCATTCTCAAACAAATGACTTCCCCTATATCATAAAGAACATGTACCCAGATAACAAATCAGAAATGACGGAACTTAAAATATCATACAGAAGAAATATAACATAGCACATTTTCCTGGCTTCAAATGAGACTCACCTAAAAGTACATAAAAATAAGCATGTTCCTTTTGCCTGAAATCCTAAGAAATCTTTAGGCTTACTTTTATAAAAATAAACAAACAGATGCTCTACAGGCATATGGAAAATTCATGTTCCATCCTCCTGTTGTTTCTAGAAATTAATATATGTATGCTGTAAAGCAGTATTTTATACATTCACTTTATTATTAAAAACATTTTATATACAACTGCACAGAAATCACTAGAAATAGGTTGTAACTTAAAAGTACATTATGAAATATAAGTCAGAACATATTTTTTTCTACAGAAAATTATAAAAATGATGCTTCCAAAACTAGCAAAATATAAATCATATAGTAGGTAAAATGTGAATTTATAAGCAAGGTTTAGATTCTGGGACCCAGAACAAACATTAGTTTCATTTACTGAGTCATATTTTCCTTAAAATTAAATCGTGTAAATGAAATTAGAATTAATCTTCCTTCTTACTTTTGACTTGTCAGTTTTCATTGAGCTAATCCTTAATCCTCATCTAGGTTTTAGCAGTTCCAAATGAATGGTAGTGACTCCATCTTTGAGTTTGCTCAGTGAGGTTCCTGTTCCTACATTAATCATAAAATATTTTTGTTCCAATTAAAGCACACCCAGTATTTGGGCAAAACCTGAATCTAAATTACATCATTAAGGTGTGTGTAGACTATTTTCAAACACTCTCCCCTAGTTCCCTGTGGCTTTACGAGAAGCCAAGAGGAATGGAACACTGAACACTTGACATGTAGCTCAAGGAATAGGACAAGGTTTAGAGCTTAAGTTCAGACAGGACCCC
>CAJQZJ010004750.1:6040027-6093379 GCA_907164525.1 Lophiomys imhausi | reverse complement strand
TAGAGCTTAAGTTCAGACAGGACCCCTAGGGGTCAGGCAGTGCATATAGAGCCCCTTACCGAAGGCTGGTTATGTAAGAGGTAGTCATATAAACACCACTGTGCTTTCTGTTTACTTTGGTTTTCAAGCAGGTCAGCACTAGAGACAATATTTTTATATATTAAAAGAACTTACCGTCAGTTCTGTTTAAACCTTTCTAGTTCTCTACTATCCTCCCTTTGCTTTCATATGTGTTTTACTATCTCCCTCACAAGAGGCCCCTGCATCTCTCTTGATTTCTTTCTTGCTTCTTGGCCTCTATAGGTATTACTCCAACTTAAATACAAAAATATAAAAATTTAAAGCTAGGATCCACATATGAGAGGGAGAGCATGTTGCATTTGTCTTTCTGGGCTTGTGTTATTTCACTCTGTATATTGTCCAGTTTCATCCATTTTTTTCTGAAAATGTCTTAATTTCATTTTTCTTTTGTGTTGAATGATACTTTCATTATACATACATACGTACCACATTTCCATTATCTACTTATGAGCTGGCAGGCATCTAGGCTGGTTCTATTTTCTAACTATTGTGAACAGAGCAGCAATGAAAATGGGTGTGCATGTATGTCTTGGCATACAACCCTTTCAATAAATGGCCAGAAGTGGTATAGTAGGGTCATATGATAGTTTTTTTTAATGCTTATTAATTCAAGTTACACCTCCATCACAGCCCCCTCCCATCACCCTCCTTCTTACCTTCTATCCCCTCTCCCACCTATCCTACTCCTCTGGTGTGGGGTACCCCCATATAACAGCCCTCCTCAGTTCATCACTCACATGAGGGCTAAGAGCTTCCTCTTGCACTGGGGCCCTATATGGCAGTTCCACTAGAGCGAAGTGTCCCACTAACGAGTAACAAAGTCCAGGTTCCTGTTCCTTTCAGTCTGTTGGTTGTAGGATAGTTATCCTGTACTATATGGCTAAAATCCAGTTATAAGTAAATGCATGCCATGTACATCTTTCTAGGTCTGGGTTAGCTCACTCAGGATGAGCTTTTCTAGTTCCATCCTTTTGCAGCAAATTGTATGATTTCCTTGTTTCTGATAGCTGAGTAGTATTCTATTGTGTAAATGTACCACAGTTTTGTTTGTTTGTTTTATCCATTCTTTGGTTGAAGACATCTAGTTTGTTTCCAGTTTCTAGTTATTACAAATAAGGCTGCTATGAACACAGATGAGATGTCCTTGTGGTTTGGTGAGGAATCATTTGGATGTATATCCAGAAGTGGTATGGCTGGGTCTTGAGGTGGAGCTATTCAAAGTTTTCTAAGATATCACCAGACTTATTTCTACAGTGGTTGTACAAGTTTGCACTCCCACCAACAATGGAGGAGTATTCCCCTTTCTCCACAACCTCGCCATCATGTGCTGTCATTTGAGTTTTTGACCTTAGCCCATTCTGACAGGTGTGAGATGGAATCTCAGAGTTGTCTTGAGTTGCATTTCTCTGATTAAGGATGTTGAACATTTATTTCTTCAATTGTCTCTTGGCCATTAGAGATTCCTCCTTTGTGAATTCCTGGTTTAGCTCTGTTCCCCATTTTTTAATTGAATTATTTGATTTCTTGGTGTTTTATTTCTTGAGTTCTATCTATATTTTGGATATTAGCCCTCTGTTGGATGTGGTATTGGTGAAGAACTTTCCCCAGTCTGTAGGCTGTTCTAGTGTTAGTTCTTTGAGACCCTTCACACTGGTTTCCATAGTGGCTGGACCAGTTTATGCCCACTGCCTCCAACAGTGAATAAGGGTCCTTCTTTCACCATACCCTCACAAACATTTGTTGTCTTGATAGTAGCCATTCTGACTATAGATTAAATCTCAAAGTAGTTTGAATTTTAATTTCCCTGACAGCTAATGATAATCAGCACTTTAAAATGTTTATTAGCCATTTATACTGCTTCTTTAGAGGACTCTGTTCAGATGCATTCTGCCTGTTTTCCTGTGTTTAGTTTTCAGAGTTTGCTGCATATTCTAGATATTAATCTTCAGTGAGATGTATAGCTAAGAAAGATATTTTTCCTACTCTGTAGGCTGTCTCTTTACTGGCAATTTATGTTACTTTTGTTGAGTAGAAACTTTTAATTTCATGAGGTCCTATCTGCCAACTATTGGCCTTGTTTCCTGAGCAACAAGAATCCTAATTAGAAAGTCCTTGCCTCTGTATGTAACTTGTAAAAAAAAACAAAACAAAACAAAAAAAAAACCCTCTATATTTTCTCCTAAACATTTTTGGGTCTTATTTTGAGGTTGTTGATCCATTTTGAGTTGATTTTGTCTAGGGTGGTAGTTAAGGATCTAGTTTCATTTTTCCCCAATATCATATGATGAATATGTGGTCTTTTCTCCAGTGTATATTTCTGACATCTTTGTCAAAAATCAGGTAATTGAAAATTACTCATATCTATCCTATTCTATTGATCTAAGTGTTTATTTCCATGTCAGCACAATGCTGCTTTTATTACTATGATCCTGTAATAATTTTAAATCTACACCATCATCAGTATTCTTTTATTCAGGGATGCTTTGGCTAGCCAGGAGGTGCTTTGCACTTCCATGTGTACTGTGATTTTTGGCTTTTTATTTCTGCAAAGAATGATGCTGGAATTGTGATCAGGGCACAATGAATCTGCAGGCTCTTTTGTTAGGATGGCCACTTTCACATCGGAAAGCAGGGCAGCTTTTCCCTCACCAATGTCTTCATCAAATTCTTTCGTCAGTGTTTTCAGGTTCCCCACAGAGGTCATTCACTTCATTGGTTAGTTACATGGTCCATGTTAACAACCTTGTTTGTTTTTGAGGCTATGGTGAATAGGGCTGTTTCCCTAACTTCTTTCTCAATATGTCTGTCTAAAAGAAAGCTATTTTTAAAAATATTAATGTTGCATTTTGTTCCCTTTGTTCAGTGTTTAGCAGTGCTAAGAATTTTCTGGTGGAGTCTTACCACACGCACTGCACAGAAGAGGGAACCCCACTAATAAGGCTGAGGAACATGTACTAGTGTGGAATGTGACAAAGGCATAAAAGTTACTAAAACTAGTCTCCACATAGTCTAGAGACTCTACTTCTTTATCTTCCTTACCCCTTTCTAATATTCAATGACTTTCCTTGTGGAAATCATTTTTTTTTTTATATATTTAAAATGAATCTCCTGAATAGTAGCCGAATCTTGCATCATAGTTACGGGGTTTTTATTTCAAGTGGACATAAAGAAAACCTGATCATTCTAACAATATCACTTGAGCACCTGTAACAGTTTAGATGCATAGTACAGAAAAATCTATAGATGCTGTTTATTATTGTTCTTTGCTTCATAGTTAGCATTTCTGAAATCAGGACAAGATCTAGCTAAAAGTAAATAGAAAGTGCTCTAACCACGCCCTCCAAAGACAGAATGTGAAGTGCTGTGCCAAGTTGATTGTAATAATCATTTTACATGTAAATCATGTATCAAATTTCACACTTATATCTTTAATATACATAATTTCTGCCAATTAAACTCAATAAGTTTAGCATGAAAGAAAAATATTCAGTCATGGGAAATGCCAACCATCCCCAAATGAATATAAGCTCATCAAAATCCCAATATGAATTTGGCTTTTAAAACGTAATAAATTCTATAGTTCAACTGGGAGAGAAATGGGTAAAACTTTCCCTGTGACATTCTTGAGAGATAAGTAACTTGGCAGAGACAATCTATGGCATTAAAATGGACAACAATCAATAAACACATCAATGAAACAGAAGAGAGTCCAAAATAAAAGCAAGTAGCAACTGTGGCTGCCTACCCAAGGCCTGTGTAACATTAAGCCAGTCAAATATTCTATCTAGCAAGGGTGAGAGGCTTAGAAGGTCTCATCCCTAGAGAGAGTGCTACTGGCAGTTGGTGGCTGCTAAAGAAGAATCAGAATCTGTCAGGGTGCAGCTCATGTAGGTTACACATGACACAAGGGGTGGCCCTATACCCATGTGCATATGAGCAGCTCAAACTGGATTCAGTGGATTATAAAGAAAACAAAACAAAACAGGACATGAAGTTAGAAGAAGGACATGAGGAGATCTGGGAGAAGTTCAAAAGCTGGAAAGTGGATGTGACTAAAATATATTGCATACATGTATGATGTTCTCAAAGAACAGATAAATAAAATAAAAAATGTGAATCCTTTTCCATTGATAAAGTTATAGACAAATGAAAAACTAATATAAATATGTTCAAAATATAAGCATAATAAATGGGCTTTTGTAAAACAGCTCTATATAATAGCCATATACAAAATTCAAATAAAAAATAAATCAGACATAAGTATAAGAATTGAAACTATGAAGCTATTAGAAGAGGACACAGGAGAAATACTTTAGAACATGGTTGTGAGTAAAGATATTTGGGAGTAGGATCAAAAAGTGTTTGCAACAAAATAAAAAACTGATCCACAGGGTAACAGCCAAGAAACAGCAGAATGATGGCAACCCACAGATCGTACAAAACTCAAGCAACTCAGTAGCAAAATAATAACAGTATGATCCAATTAAAAATGGGTAAATGACACGAATAGACAAAATGCCCAGGAACCATATGAAAAACTGCACAACACCAGTAACTGTCAGAAAATCAAAACCACAATAGGACAAGTTATTATAAAAGAGCAGCAGCAAGAACAAAAGACCGCAAAGACACAGAGAAACACTTTGGTGTGAATATAAATTAAATCAGTACAAATTAGTACAACTATCAGAGAAAACAGCACAGAATTCTTTACAACTCTAGAAACAGAATTGATATAAGCCTGCATTCCCATTACAGGATACAGAACAAAGGAAATCAGTATGTTGAAGAAATACACTACTGTGTTGATTGTAGCACTGGTCAAAATAGCCAAGATATGGAATTAAGCCTGGAGACCTATGGATGGATAGGTGAAGAAAATGTAATATACACATACATAACATATAATTATTTGACCATTAAAAGTAAACTCTCATTTGCAACAATACAGATGAAACAGAAAGGACATAATGTTAAATGAATTAAGTCATATACAGAAATACAAAAACCATGTATTTTCACTCATATGTAGAAGTTAAAAAGTTTTAGTCATAGTGGTTCATGTCTATAATCTCAGCACTTGGGAAGCAGAGGCAGATCTTGAATTTTAAACCAGCCTGGGCCAAATAGCTAGACCCAGTCACAAAACATGAACAATATTTATTTCATAAAAACAAAGGCTAAAAGAGCAGTTGGCAGAGGCTGATAAAGGTATGAGAACATTGACAGGGGCTTGGAGAAGGGCTGGTGAGGACATGATGACGGTGACAGTTATGGAGAAAGAACTGTTAATGGTACAGAGGAGGTGTAAACAGACAGAAGGAGTGAGTAATGTTCTACGGAATGGTACAGTAACTACAGGTGACATCACTAGTTGTTTGTTTCGAAGATGCTAGTGGAGAGGATTTCTTCCCAACAGGAAGAAATAGTAAATGCCTGAGGTGACAGGCATGAAATCATTCTGGTTTGATCACGACACATTCATACATGTACTGAAATACCATAGCGTAATCTACACATACGTCTCTCTATGTATCAGTAAAAAATTAAGATATATCTTAAAATTTAAAAATTATAATGGGCTGGGATTGTAGCTCAGTTGGCAGAGTACTTGCCTAGCATATGTAAGGCCCTGAGTTCAACCTCAAGTATCTAAAGAAAAAAAAGTTTAAAAATCCAATGAAAATTTGCTAAAAGCGGTGAGCGGTTAATTTTCACAGTAATTGCTTCTAAAATGTCTGACTTGACTCAACTTAGAAGAATACAAATTAGGGTGAACAGTAAGGGTTTTGGACACACAAGCCTGGTGCTGTGAATTCAACACAAAGAGCCTCAAAAAGATGGCAGCAGAGACCAACTCTACAGAAGTGTCTTCTGACCTACATAACCATTCACGTGTTCATGCACACACACAATAATGACAACTTCTAACAAGTATGAGTATTTTTAGGTGCTTTGTCTGCAGTGGCTAAGAGTCAATCTGAAAACCAATGTCGAGAATACTTTGGCAACTGTGACCAAGATGAGTAAGGCTGCTTGTAGCATTATTTTCACAGCAAAAATATGAAAAACAACCTTAATATTCATTGATAGGAAATCTGGTAGAGTCTTGGTTGGAGTACTGGACAAGTAAGAATGTGCCATGAAGCTTTACAGAGGTTTGGAAAGACACCATCACACAACTAAGTAGGCCAAAGAAGGTTACAGATGTGCATTATATAAACATCAGGTAACATGAAATTTAAAGAAAAAGAATTCTCAAGCAGCTTCTGAATGTGTGTTGGATGACTGCTGAAACATAAAAGCCTGGACGGACCCTCACTGGATGGACCCTCACTAAGGCAGCACTTCCCATATGGCTTTTTGCAGTGACGCAATGTCCATCCGAGCTACTCAATGGTCAGGCTCTCTATCTGCACACTAACCACTTTTGCAGCGAGTATGACTCAGGAACTGAATTGGTTTGAATCTCACTGATTTAAACTTAATCATAACTGCATGTGGCTAGGAGCTCCACCACATTGTGTAGCAGAATCCTGAGGCTTTATCATCTGCAAGGTGGGGTATGAGTAGCCAGCCTTTATGGCAGGTGTTGATGAGTTTTAAAAGGGGATTCATTGCAATTATTTTCTTAGGCAGTCAAGATTCTCTCTTCTGGGGGAATTTATATGTGAGTCGTACAGAAGAAAATTATCTGTGTTAAAAAGACCCTTCTGATTTCCTTTTCGTTAAAGAAATGTAGGGAAAGCAGGCACCTAGATATTTTAATATTGTTTGTCTCTCTGATTGACACCACCACACTGTTTTGGTTACTGTAGCCTTGCACTATGTTTTGAAATCATGAACTATTGAGTCTTTTGCCCTGTTTCATACTTTTGTTTTAGCCACTGGAGCCAGTCTGCGTCTATGTCTATCTCTATGTCTCTCTTTAGGTTTTTGTTCTGTGACCTGGGTAATTACCACATCCCACAGACTGGCCTCCCAACTCACAAGTCTGAGTGGGCTTGTACTTTAAGTGCTTTGGAAGCTGAGGCAGAGGACCATCAGCTGGCCTGCCTGGCCTACAGGATGAGTTCAAGTTTCACCCGGACAACTTAACAAAATGCTGCCTCATTTTTCTTTAAATGTAAAGAGAATTTGCAGTGTGAACTAGTGATAGAGTTGTGTGCTTAGCAAGCTGGAAATCTAGGCTCAATGCCCAGCACTGTGAATACTAAAACGAAATAAATACTCACCTTGTACTTAATTCACAATAGGTGCTCAATATATTATTAGTCAAATGAAAAGATTAAAGATCACTCAAGTGTCCATTTCCTTTGGATAAAAACTCTGTATATTCTTCCTCTTTTAAGGACATTTAGTAACTGTTTATTGAAATTCCTACTAATGGCCTGTTTCTCTCTTCAACAGAATCTCATAATGAGTACTTACTATGTGTGAAAAACCGACATTCAATATGCTTTGCTATATTTCATGATGTGAAGTGCTCCTACTTCGGGTTACCTCAAAAGCCTACTCTCCATTAGCTCTGGTGACTCCAGCATTACTGCATGCTTCACTCTCTTTTCTGAAAGAGTGCCAACAGGAAACAACTATTAGCTAACCTAAGAGCCTCACTGTCGTACTCAAATTATATCCCACTATTCTGACACATACTCTCTGGATCTATGTTTTATTTATTTTACTTTTTGCCCACATAACTTTGTGTACATATTTATTTATTTTCCTCCAAACTCAAACATAAGCTTCAGAAACTAGTCTAGAAATTAGCCTTATTGAAAACTATGCCACTGTGTAGTGAGGCTCACACTTACTCATCTCTCTCCCCAAGACTGTAAAGTAGTAAGACCAGACTGCATGTCTGAAATAGACTTCTGATTTCTAAAACTGCTGTTACTAGTTATCTTAGTCAGGGTTTCTATTGCTGCGACCAGATACTATGACCAAAAGCAAGCTGGGAATGAAAAGCTTTATTTGGCTTTACACTTCTACACCATATACTACATTGAAGGAAGCCAGGACAGGAACTCAAACAGGGCAGGAGATGTGCAGAGGCCAAGGAGGAATGCTGCTTACTGGGTTGCTTGGCTTGTTCAGGCTGCCTTCTTATAGAACCCAGGACCAGCAGCCCAAGGGAGACCCCATCCACAATGGGCTAAGCCTTCCCCCATTAATCACTAATTTAAAAATGCTTTACAGCAGGATCTTATGGAGGCATTTTCTCAGTTGGGGTTCCCTCCTCTCGGATGACTCTAGCTTGTTTCAAGCTGACATAAAATTAGCCAGTACAATTGGGAAACTGAAGCGTCAAGAGCGCTTTTTCTTTCCTTCCTTCCTTCCTTTCTTTTATATGTGTATGAGTTTTGCCTGTTTGCAGGTATGTATACCACGTGTATGGCTGGTGTCCCCAACAACCAGAGAGCATGTCAGATTCCCGGCAACTGGACTTTCATGTGGTTGTAAGCCACAATATGGATGCTGGAAATCAAACCTGGGTCACCTGGAAGAGCAGTTAAGTGCTCTTAACTTTTTAGTTATCCCTCCATGCCAGAGTTCAAGATCTTTTAAATCTACAAACCATGGTCTTATTTTATAATTAATTATACAAAATAACAAAGAGCCATTATTCTCTATATATTCTGGGTGTCCAGGTAGCAGGTGTTTTCTCCGGCAAGGATACACACTAAAAGTAATATTAAAGTACTGTTAAGTCAAGTGATAAACCTCCACAATCCACAAATAACTAGATCTTTTGTTTTATATATCTTCTTGACATGAATTATGTTAACAAATTAATACTATATCCGAAAGAAAAATTTAAATGCCTGCAAGAATTTTGCTTTCCAATAAAATAACCACTTACAACAGCAAGGCAAAAACAAAACAAAACAAAACAAAACAAAACAAAAAAAACAAAGCCAACCACCATCAGCAGTCTATCAGGCCCTACTCACAGGCTCTGCTAACTTTACTGTTTGCAGCTGGTAGTGAACATCGAACCCAGGACCTCGCCATGCATGCACTCTGTCACTGAGACACACCTCTAGCTCCTACTTTTACTTTTTACTTTACACAACTCTCACTGTAACAAAAATTTAAGTCCAAACTTTCTTACTGCAAAACCTGACACTTTGTAAAGATAGCTCCCTGGCCAGTCATTCTAAGAATGCCAAGTAAACTATCTACACAACAAGCTGTATTTTCAACTTTTATCTGTAAATTTAAAGCACCATTTAACACAAGTTAAATACAGTTTTTGAAAGGGGCTCAGTGGTTGTTTATGTTCCAAATGAATGGATTTCAGCCCTAATAACACCAATATGTATACACCCAAGAGGTAATTTAAAAGTGTAAGAGCCTACACACAGAGTCCAAGTTCATCTAGACAAGGTGTGATCACAGTCCCAGATGGCTAGACTGAGCTCCTATCCTGGTCCTCTTCATGGGGTGTCCTTAGACAAGTTCACTGTATGTCCTTAATACATACAGTTCTTATTTTTAGCATCTAATCCTGTACCAAAAAAATATTACAGCCATAGGCCACATCTGGCTTTTAAGTTAAATTAAAATTGTAGTTTCTCAGTTGCATGGCTACATTTAAAGGCCTTAAAAGTCACATTAAGCCTAGAGGCCACCACACGGGACAGCACAGAGATAATGATGAAAATAAACATGATGCTACCTTTGAAATAAAAGGCTGAAGCAGAGGGTTTTATTGGGTGATCAGAAAAGGCTGCCATTAGCAGTTGACAGTTAGGCTGACACTCAAAGATGTGACTAGCATGCAGACATCTCCAAAGACCACCAAACCCACAGTTAACAGCAAGAGCAAAGGCCTCAGGCACAAATGATCGTGGCTGGGCCTGGACTCCAGCACTCAAGAAGCTGGGAGAAGAGAACAGGTTCAAGGATAGCCTGGGATCATAGTAAGTCCCAGCCTAGCCTGTGCTGGAGTGCAACTTGGTCTCAAAAAACAAAGGGCAGGGAAGCAGAAAAGGGAGCAACAGGAAGTAGACCTCAAGGGATTTTAGATATTGAAAATATTGTGTGTGAGTGTGTATGCGCCATGGCATATGTGTAGGGGTCAGAGGACAGCTTGCAGGAGTCAGTGCTCTCCATTCATCATGTGGGTTCTTGGGATTAAACCTAGGTAGTCAGACTTAGAAGCAAGCACCTGTATTTGCTGAGCCTTCTCACTGGCCCAGAATTTTTTAATTTAAGTTAAAGTACAATAAGAAACCACTGTGGGTTGTAAGAAGGAGAATATGAGAATACATATATGGAAGCTTACTAAGACTGTTGTTGAAAACTAATTAGAAGTCAGGTGTGGAAGCAGGAAGGAAATCTGTCAGCAGATTGTTGCCACATCCAGGCTGAGAGACGGTGACCTGGACTGGGATAACAGCAATGGGACAGAGACATGTGTTCCTTTTCTGTACATTCCCTGTTTCTTACCCCTTCACAACTATGCTCCTGAAACAACCTTCTTCACTATCCATTCTCTTCCTCCAACAGCCTACAGACATACTTCTGGCCATTATGCCACTGAAACAGGGCTGGGGTCCCAGTCACTTTCATCTTCCCCAAACCACTGAGCACTTTCTTTGTCCTATCTGCCCTCTCCCACATTTTCAAAATTGCCGACCACCCCTTACGTGTATCAAATCCTCTTCTAAGGTTATATCTTCTGTAGCCAGTTTCATGACACAATATATGCAACCCCACTGACTGAAACCACACTTCTGCTGGTAAGTCCCAAATTAACACCCCTGACTCCGGTTGTCATACAAACCTGACTCCTATATCCTGGGTAACCTCACCTGCTCACTTGGACAAATCACAAGCATTTCAAATATGGCCTTCATTCTCTGTCAAAACACATGCCTACCAAGCCAAAGACATCCTAAACTGCCTTTCACTCACCAGCTACAACCTCTACAACCAGATCCCAACTCTTTAATATCTACTTCCCCTCAAGTTCTGCTAAGGCTATGTTCAAGTTCATAGAACTTTTTGCTTGGATTACTGAACAGCCTCTCAATCAATTTCCAAGCTTCCCACTTCTCCCCACTGCTGCCACAGAACATAACAGGCCTCCAACAAATTCTATAAATCAGACCAGACACAAATCTGACTCTATTCCTCTGCTTAAAGCTTCACAGAGGCACCAGAGCGTCTCGAAAGGTCTCTTCATGATTACACACCTTTGCTAGTGTTACAGCCTCGTCCTCTACTCATCCCCTCTCAGCCTCCTCTCCAGTCATCCAGCTTTTTTGGTTCTTTAAACACCAGAGCTCCTCAGACCTGCTTCCTCTAAGCATGTTTTCTCTCATTCTTTCGGCTTGAAGATCACAGGGAGGCCTAAGTACCACTACTTTAGAGAAGTGACTCATAGGGGCTGGAGAGATGGCTCAGGGGACTTGCTGCTCCCCCAGAGAATCTGAATTTGGTTCCCAGCACACACTTCATGTTGCTCACAAGCGCCTGTGACCCCAGCTCCAGGATGACCTGACACCCTCAATCACGTGCACACACAGGCGGATGTTACCAGTGAGTCACAGGTCTTACAGGGCAGAAATTACCAACCTTAAGTGACAAGTAGCACCAATGGTTGGTACAGACTATTCATTCCTAATTTGCTACTGTCAAGCATGATTTTTCAGACAGACCCAAACTGGCCTTGAATGTGAGGCTGAATCTTCCTAGTGCCCTGTGATAGCTTCGCAATTTTGAAAGGGAGAGGATTTTTTTTTTTGTTATTGGGTCTTATATCACCATTCTGCTATAGCGCAGAGTAACAAAGCTATGCTACAAAGCAAAATGTTTTCTGTATTAAAAATAAAGCAGCACAAGATACTCTCTTTAAAAAGGAGAAACGAAGGAGCATATAATAAATCCTAAGGAAATATGTAGCATCTAATAACCCAGTCTTGGGATTTATACTGAAGAAGGAAGGGCTTGTTAACATTGTTTGATGGTAATAACAGGTGGAGTGTTTCTCACCTCAATAAACGCCAATTAACTTTTCTTGGCCATGTCTCTGTAATTTTAGTTAGGATTTAGTTAGGATTCTCCCCATTTCCTAAGAGGTTATTTTTCTTATTCCGGACTTTACGTTACCACCTTAAAAGTCCCTTCACTTGCCAATTAGCTATTTATTCCGTAAATCTGAATGACAGAAAAGAAATGAAAGAAAAGGTGGGGAAGCTAAGCACTTCTGGAAGGGGGTGAGCAAAGTCCACAGTCCCAGGGATGGAGAAGGGTGGGAGTAGGGGACAAGCACAGTATGGAGGACTGACATCAGACAGGGACTGGGGCGGAGGATGCGATCCAGGGGCAGGTGGTGTGCAGAGGGAGAAGGCATGAATCTGGAGCTGGGAAGGAGGGGGTGGGGAGCGGTGACCGACAGGCGACAGGACGCGCTACGCAGAAGGCTGGGGCTGAGAGAGAACGCTGAGCAGAGGCTTTCAGCCGCATCGCGGTCGCCGGGACACTTACTCGGGTCCCTCCTCAGGGCGCCGGGGGTCTCCTCCCGCAGCTGAGGGAACAGGAAGTCACGCGCGGACTGCAGGTCCTGGAAGGAGCAGAACTGGACGATGGAGCAGGCCATTGCTGCAGGGACCCCGCCACGCGGGGCTCGTGTTCCCTAGCCACGCCCGGCCCACTCTACCCAGCAACTGAATGCACGGAGCCCCGAAAGCTTCAGCTACCCGGGAGGGACGGGGGGGCGGGGACGGCAGACCGGAAACTGTCAGCACACTTCGAGAGGCGGTCTTGGGGTGGTGCGCATGCGCAGGCCGCCCCGAAGTTGCGCGTGCGCAGGTCGACAGGGCGCCGAGGGGGAAGCTCAGCTCAGGGCACGTGACCCTCGGCGCTGTGGCGGTTAGTCAGACGTGGCGCCTGGCCACACTCTGGTTCTCCTGCCTTGTGCGAGCCTGCCGGTCATTCTGGCCTTCCTCCAAAGGTGATCTAATTGGACTTTGCGGAGGCCATTGAGTCACCCAACCAATCTTGTGTTTCTACGGATATGACCTAGATAGTTCACAGTTGAGGCGGTTTAAGCTGAATGTGGACAGGTATGCGTGAAAATACAGGTGTCTTGAGAATTTCGGTTTTATATTTTATTTTAAAAAATATAAATATAATAGCTTTGGAAAGCCATTATAGCTCAGCATGCAATATGCACTTGTACTCCCGCCCCCCCCGCCCCCCCCAAAAAAAAGTCTACCGCGCCCATGCCTGTAATCCTTCCTACCTCCGAAGTCTGAGGCAGGTGGATTTCTAGATGTTGAAGCCGCTAGCCTGGGCAGCAGTGTGAGACAGTGTCTCAAGCAATAAGGCTCTGGAAAGCAGCTTCGTAAGGGTTCGTATTAAATACATCTATAAACTGCCACGGTACTGTGAAAGCCTAGTATATTATGGCCTGTATTATATGCGCTGTATTAAATACAGATCTATGCGCTGTATTAGATCGGGTGTTTTAATCACCATTTGCTTTTCTATTCGTTCATTCAACTGCCCAACAAATATTTGTTAGGTTTTCTGTGCCAGTCACACTCTAGGCGCAGAGCTTCAGAACAAAAACTGACATGTTCCCACGTAACTAAAAAGCTAGCGACTAACACAGACCAAGTGAAGCAATTACTCAGCTAAAATTGAGAGAATGCTAGGTGGGAAAGAAGTACAACAGGGGAGGCTGACCGGGTTACTTTTCTTTGGGTTTTAGATAAGGAAAACACCATCCTTATAGACTCCTGGAGGACTGACTGGGTGGGGATCCGTTTAACCCCTATATAACTGGTCCCTAGCATGGAATCCCGTACAGAATTGAGTCCTTAATACATATTTGCTGAAATATATAAACAAAAATTAAATAGACTAACCTGATTCTTTCACTTAGATTTGAAAGTACATTTCCATATCTTGCCTAAATGAACTGTCACAAATGTATTCAAAGAGTTGTTTAAGATAAGATCTAGATATGTAGCCCAGCTTAGCCTCAAACCTTCAATTTCCCTCAATGTACAAGCACTGGGATTATATGTGCGTACTACATACACCATGCCTGGCCTTGAAAGCATGCCTTATCCTGATTTTGTAAATGAAGAAATTGTTCTAACTATCTCTAAGGGGCTCCTGAAGTCCATTTAACTGAGTTCTTAAGGTGCATAAAAGCAAAAAGGGATATTATGTTAGTGTTTGCAGTAAAGCCTGTAGGCACTCATTTCCCAAAGGAAACTGAGGTGCAATCCACTTTTTATTAGGCAGAGGGTATTTCAGAAATAATTTTAAGACCATTAGATGGGGCATGGGGCATTGATTTCTGTCAGACTTGTTGTACACTTAGTCCCAACAATGATGTAAATGGTAACTGAGTGCCCTGGTTCTTACTCTCAATTCCTGCTTCTAAACTGGAACAACTTCTACAAAATAAGACAATTTATATATTATCAAGTTGCAGACATTAGTTTTTCACCTATAAGATATGTGTTAGATTGGGTTTATTATAAGGTTATTTCAAGTATCAGGGACCTAAAATTCTATAATCACAAACTGTAGAAAAGACAGTCTCCTGCCATAGTGATCCTTTCAGGGATCATATTTTAAAAGAGCTTTAGGCTGGAGGGGTAGCTCAGCAATTAAGAATATGTGATGCTCCTGCAGAGGATTCAGGTTGGAGTGCCAGCACCCTGGTGGTGGCTCATAACCATCTACAGCAGCCTCGGAGACCCAGATACTGAAGGCTGAAGCTATGATGGTTGCAACAGTTGTATCTCAGATACAGATGGGGACACAAGGGGCCCAGGTCCTGTGGCTTCCTCTGTTGTTGGTGGTGATGGCAGCAGCAATAACCACGGAACAACAGGTACCACTGGTACTCTGGTCGAGCGATCAGGACCTGTGGACTCCTGTTGCTGACACACATGAAGGTCATATCATCAGCGATACGCAGCTTTCTACCTACTTAGACCCTGCCCTGGAGCTGGGCCCCCACAATGTACTGCTGTTTCTGCAGGACAAGCTAAGTATTGAGGATTTCACAGCATATGGTGGTGTGTTTGGAAATAAGCAGGACAGTGCCTTTTCTAACCTGGAGAATGCCCTGGACTTGGCCCCCCTCCTCACTGGTGCTTCCTGCTGTGGCCTGGTATGCAATCAGCACTCTGACCACCTACCTGCAGGAGAAGCTTGGGGCTAGTCCCTTCCATGTGGATCTAGCTACCCTAAAGGAGCTGAAGCTCAATGCCAACCTTCCTGCCCTGCTGCTCATGCACCTGCCCTACACAGCCAACTCCAGTCTGATGGCCCCCAGGGAGGTCCTCAAAGACAACGATAAGGTCATTGGACAGGTACTGAGCACACTCAAGTCTGAAGATATTCCTTACACTGCAGCGTTTACTGCAGTCCACCCTTCTAGGGTGGCCCGCGATATAGCCATGGTGGCTGGGGGTCTGGGTCGTCAGCTGCTTCATCATAAGGTGGCATCACCTGCGATTCATCCTCCTGTGAGTTACAATGTCACTACCCCAAAGATCCTGTTCTGAGCACAAAACTTCTCTGTAGCATACAAAGACGAATGGAAAGACTTGACCTCCCTCACATTTGGTGTGGAGAATCTTAACTTGACTAGCTCCTCCTGGAACAATTCCTTGGCCATGCTTTCACTGACCTATGAAGATCTCTTTGGTACAGCAGTAACATTCAAGTTCATTCTTGTTAGTCGCTTCTACCCAGTGTCTGCCCGATACTGGTTTACCATGGAACGACTTGAAATCCACAGCCATGGCTCTGTTGTCCATTTCAATGTTTCCCAAGTCACAGCACCCAGCATCTATTCTTTTCACTGTGAGTACATCAGCAGTCTGAGCAAGAAAGGCAGTCTCCTTGTGACTGACGTGCCCTCCCTCTGGCAGATAACTCTTTATGACTTCCAGATCCAGGCCTTCAATGTGACGGGTGAACAGTTCTCTTATGCTAGTGACTGTGCTGGCTTCTTCACTCCAGGAATCTGGATGGGGCTGCTTACCACCCTCTTCATGCTTTTTATCTTCACCTATGGCCTCCACATGATACTCAGCCTAAAGACCATGGATCGCTTTGATGACCACAAGGGCCCCACCATCACTTTGACTCAAATTGTGTGACCTGTACCAGAGACGGATTGAGGAATTGTTGATGTCTGGGTTGTCACGTTTCCATCTTGTGGCACAGTGGATGGAAGGGCTTGTCCTCTTCCTATTATAGCATGAACCATACACTACCCTCAGCCTGTCTAGCCTCCTCTTTAACCTGCTGAGGGACTTCCCTAAGGACATCCCCCATCTCTACCAACACAGTGTATTTATTCTTCATAGATATTAGACAAATCTTCCAGGCTCCATCATCATGAGGGGAAGGGACATTAATTCTAGTGTCCCCTCTTTCCCCTTTCTCCTTATTTATTCTTGCCCCTCTTCTATTATCCTTTGCTGTTTATGGAACTTCCATCGACAGCCATGAACTTGAGGTTCCTTGAGTTTGAGAGGTGTGGAAAAGCTACTTAACCGTCTGTCCAGCTTGGCTGTTGTGTTTTGGGGTAATATGTTAAGAATGAGCAGTACACTGGGGATTATTTCTGTGGCCTGGGAAGGAAGAGACTGCCATAAGGACTGGTGATCAGAGTGTACTCACTGGGTTGCTGGCTTGTTCCCACTAGGATTGCCTGTCAAGAGCCAGGCAGAGAGAGTAGGTGTGCACTGTTGTTTCCTATAATAAAATAAAAACATGTCACACTGGAGACAGAAACGGGCAGATCCCGGAGCTCAGGGTCAGCCTGATGCAGGGCAAACTCTAAATAGAGAAAGACTTCAATCCAGGAATGGTGGAACACATCTTTGATCCCTTCAGATGGGAAACACAGGTCTCTGATCCCAATAATTAGAGTTCAGAGACACACACATGGGATTTGGAGGGACCTAGGTTTGGAGGCTACTTACAAAAGGCCTTCTCGATGCAGGCAGATTGTCCTTTGGGATCTCAAAATATATACACTGGAGCTGGTTTAGCTCCAAGGTGACAGAATGATTTCTTCTTTAACCCGGATTGAAAGATAACGATTTGTATGTTGTCGGAAGGCCAAATTTGCTTCAGGAGAAGTATTACCTAGCCCCCCCCCCCAAAAAAAAGAGGGTAATGGTCCCAGGGTTGGGATTGGGGCAGGGCTCTGTTCTTATCTTTCCAGGAGAATCAAAGCGTCCATTAGGGGAGCCCGGGGACGGCTGGACAGCGGAAACCTCAGCAGAGAGCAGAATCAGGCACCAAGGAGGACGAGTGACCCAGTTGATTCTGCCTGGCAGACTTCCTCAATAGCTGTCTCCATCGGGGGCCTGCAACCACCACGGCAATCCAATGTCTCTGGGACCATTCAGCTCTACACAATGCCCCGGCCGGAACCTCAGTGAAGCCTGCAAGATCAGCTTCTGCCTACAAACTCCTTAGGTCATCTAAACAGCTGAGAACAGAAGGACTGAACATAAAAGGATTGTACTAACATTTTTAACCATTTTTTCCATTTGGGTTCGGGCCCCAAACAGGTCTACTACGACCCAAATCAGCAGGAAGTCACTTTAAGAGAGAGACGTCCCATGCCCAGAGGGAGGGGAGGGTGTTTCTCCGCCCTTCTTTTTGGTTATTTGAAGGATAACTGAAAACTCCGATATTTAGGGGAAGAGATTACAAGCTGATAAATGGTCCTGTTTAATGGGTTTTGGAGGTTAGCCCCAGGGACTTCCTACTTTTCCTTTTCTGTATCCTTCTTCCTCTCCTATGTAGGAGTGCATAGGCTTGAGAAAAATGAGACGTAGACATAGCACAGGAAGGTCCAAGAAGAAGGGGCAGATTACTGAATATGCCCTTATACCTTTGTATATTGATACAAAATTAGTAGTATATTTGGCTAAAGTGGTATTGACCATTGTTTATTGTGCAAAAATAAGATTGTATTGGATTACATCGGTATTGATCTTTGTATATTGATACAAAATTAAGATTATAGTTGGCCACAATGGTATTGACCCTTGTATATGGACATAATATTAAGATTGTATTGGACTACATAGGCATTGATCTTTGTATATTGATACATAATTAAGAGTATATTTAACCACAATTGAATAGATCTTTGTATATTGATACAAAATTAAAGGTAACGCTTCCTAATGGTATCATACCTAGAGATACTTAAAAATAAAATGTGAAGCTCTGGCCTCTTGATACCAACCATCTAAAACGGTCTAGGATAGTTAAGTAAAACAAACTCCTAGTCATGCAAACATGTCTCTTTGTTAGCTACTATGCCAGTCTATCACAGATATTCTCTAAACTACCCAGTAATCAAGTTGCTAAGAGACAAGCAACATTTGCTTATCTAAATACAAGAGATGGATAGGGCATCTTCAAAAACCCCAAGAGATCTGCAGAATATGGCATTCAAAGATGTTATCTTAAATTAAGATTTTCTTTTTTTTTTTGATATCGAGACATATCAGCTCCTGACAGCACCCCCTATTCTACTCCAAGTAGAAGATAAGCATCGAAGAATCTCCAGTGTGAGATGGTTGAATTAGTGGCAAGCCTATCTCTTGTCATGAAAAAAATCCCTTGCTCCAACTGCAGACAGACTGCTGTCCAAAAAGGACAAAACTTGGTAGCAGGGAAGTCGACAGCCTAACTCTGCCAAGACAGGGTAGGTAAGTCCTTCATAATCCCTGCTCTACAACAAATGTCTGTCATAGAAACAGGACCCAAAGGCTGAAGACTGATGCAGGAATGTATGGAGAGAAAATGGGAACTGTCCAGGCAGTCACTGGTATGTCTTTTCTTAGTTTTGGAAGCTGCAGGCCCTGCACTTCCTATATAATCAGATATATTTATCCCTCTCAGGTCTCTGAGGTGGTTGAAGAATAGACAGCTAGAGTCTCATAGTTAAATTTTGAACTGTTTAGGAATCAAGAGGGTGTTATAGATCTAAGAAGATACTCTTAAAAGTGTGTTGCAAGTTAGTATGAATGTTGAATCAGATATAGACCTTTAAACTCATGGAGATGGTTAGATAGTAGAATGTTAAAGTCAGGGGCCAAATATGTATAAACTAGACATTGGGAAGGTATACTGGGCCATTTAACTCTCATAAATGTGGCATATTTATATCTGTTGTTTTGTATAATACTTACTGTTATAAGAGAAGGAACCATCTGTTGGACTGAAAGGGGAAACTTCTGGGGGGAAGAGGGTGGAAGGGCGGGATAGGAAGGGGGAATAGGGAGGGGTTTGTGACTGAGATGTAACTTGAAGAAAAAAAAATAAAGACACAGACTCCTAATATGGAAGGGGAAATATCTAATTATAATTTGCTAGGATTGACCTTTTTGTCTAAAGATGTTTAACACTTCGAAACATTGCCACATTTTTTTGTATTTAAAATCTCTCATTGCAATCACACCACTGAGCGATGTTCTTACATGTGGCAACCTTTTAAAATGTATTTTTAAAAAAGTTTTGTATCTTTTTCAGTAAGGAATAATAAAAGAAGCTTCCTGCAGTGGGGGTGGCAATGGCATGAAAAAAAAATAAATAAAAACGTGTTGCCATTAAAAATAAATAAATAGTTCTTTTTTAAATCCTGCAGTGTTTTCTTAGAACATCACTCAGTGGATGTTCTGATAATAATCCAGTTCTGATAAGGTTTTCCCTAAAATCCAGCAACTGTGCCAAACTAAAATAAAACTTAAAAATAGATCTGTAGCTTTACTGATGAATACAGAACATTTGACACTTCTTGGAAAAATACAATGCCATAGTTTGAAAAGCATTCAAGCTCCTCTTTGGGTAAATGCATTTTGTGGAAGTAGCTGTGCTTGGCAGGTCCCACCGGCTTTTGTTCTGTCCTGAGGCATTCATACATCTCTCTGTGGCACTCACTGAATTTCATTACCGCATTGTTTCAGTCTCAGAAGTGAAGTTCTCTGACTTCCTTCCTGGTGGATTTAAAAGCTTCATTCATGACTGTGTTGAGGAACTTCAGACACCCTTCACAGGCTCAGGTGTCCAGCTCTTCCCTGCTTGCAGTTCTGCCACCATGGTTTCTGTGGAATGTTGGAGAACTGTGTCAGAGAATGCCACTAACCACACAGTGGCCAGAAAGTGTGCTGTGGGAAATTTACAGGTCTGAGATTGAGAGGCAGCAAAAAACAAAACAAAAACCCAATTCTCTGACTCACATAACAATAGGCTAATGGCTGGGACCACCATAACCATTCTCCAGTGTCCATCACCAGGAGTTACAATGCCATTGGCTGTAGTTAGGACAGGAATGGTTAACAAAGCTGGTTAACAGCAGGTCTTTACCAATCCTTATGGCAGCCTGAGGACAAAGTGTCCAAGCTGCAGGATTTGAAACAAAGTGAGTCAGAAAAGCAATGAACTTAGGAGTCCTGGGGTCTGTCGCTATTTAGTTTTATGAACACAGGCAATACATGCCACTTTTCTGGGCCCTTGTTTCTTCTTTTTTCAATTTTGACTGCATGTAAGTGCACCACATGCATGCAGTGCAGAGGCCAGAAGAGGATGTCAGATCTCCTAAAAGAAGTTACAGATGGTTGTTAGCCACCCCATGCTAGCTGGGAACTGAACTCTGGTCCTCCCCACAAGAGTAGGAAGTGCTCTTAATCCCCAGCCCCAGAGACTTATTTTCTTGATCTATAAAATCAAGTGGCTGAGATCTCAGGTCAATCCCAGGAATTTGTAAGTTTTGAGAAGAGACTAGGAAGCGACTTGAAGCTGCTCTAGAGCTCCCCAGCAAGAAGCACAGGTGGAGAGGAGAGAGCTTGAGGACAGTGATCTGTGTTCCTTACTCTTCTGTTGCTATGATGAAGTGCCATGACCGGGAGTTTACTGCATAATTCAAATGCTGATTTCTGTACCCCCCCCCCCATATCTGATTGCAGTCCTTGTTCTCAGAACCCCCTGTCTTATTGTATGAAAACTGCTCCCCAATTGTCCCCTGATATACCAATAAAGCAGTTTACAGCCAATCACTGAGCAGGGGAGAGAATAGTTAGAGGAGGAAGTAGGGGATTTTCAGCCCCAGACAGCGGTGCAGGAGACATCAGGAGAGAGCCAGCTAAACCAGTAAAGCCACAGAGTGCAATCTCTGGGATTTATGCTGGGAGGAAGCCAGATTGGCTTAGTGGGTTAACAATAGAGTAATAACTGCTCAGTTCTTGTGTTGTGAAGCTTGTTTAGCAAATAATATAATAGAGTCTCAATTATTTGGGTGATAGGTAAATTGTGAAACAAATACAAGTACATAAATGTACTCTGACAAGAAAATTTATTTTATTTTGCTGAGGGAGGGAGAGTCCATAATAGTTGGGATGCATGTCAACAGAAAACTGAGAGATCACATCTTCAGCCACAAATGTAAAGTAGAAGTGGGGTGAGACTATAAATTGTACAGCCCACCCTCAGTGACATACTTCTTCCAGCTAGGCTGTACCTTCTAAATGTTCCATAACCTCCCCCAAACACCAACACCACTGGGGTGTAAGTGTTCAAATACCAGAGACTATCGGGGACATTTTAGTTCACACCGCCAAAAGTAGCTTAGCACGAAGCATGATGGACATGACTGGGCACGGGTACAGGAGTTACAGAATCTCACCCCTGGCTTTGCTGGGGGCAATTTGAAGACCGTGAACAGAAACAAAAATTTTCAACAACTACTTTTGATTCAGCTAGTATCTGTGGCTGGCTTATGACACAGTAGGATCACAGTAGTGATCCCAGGGATAGAAGAAAAACAAGCTCTGCAGAAACTCCATCGCTGAAAACAGAGGTGCACAAATGATTCTAACAAGAAACAGCGTATGCTGGGTGCCTTCCTGTGGTGGCCCCTGAGAAATTGTCTCTGAACAGATTGGCCTGCGGGCATGTCTGTGGGACATTTTCTTGGTTGCTAATTTATGTACAAGAGCCTAGTCCACTGTGGGTGGCACCATCCCGAGGCAGGTGGGACTGGGCTGGGTAAGTAACTTAGCTGGGCAAGTCAGGGGAAGCAAACCAGGAATTAGTGTTTCTCCATGGTTTCTGCTTCAGTTTTTGCCTCCAATCCAAGTTCTTGCCTTGGCATCCTCTCCATGCTGGATTATAATTTGTAAGGTGAAATAAACCCTTTCCTCCCCAAGTTGTTTTTTTTTTTTTTTTTTTTTTTTTTTTTTGCCATGGTGTTTATCACAGTAGCAGAAAACCAAATATTGGGTACCTTGGATAAACAGCAGTAAGAGAAACTAAGGAGACCTCAATAGGCTTATTTCATAGAAAAGAAATATTGGAGAAAAAGTGTGTGTGGAGGGGGAGAGGGGTAATCAGTTTGATCCTTGCCTATCCAGAACCTTAAAACACAATATGTTTCTCTTCTGCATGCAGGTGCAGCTCACCTCTGCCTGTAACACCAGCTCCTGGGGATATGATGTCCTCTTCTGGTCTCCTCAGGCACCATCATATTTGAGCACACTCATGTGTGTTTGTGTGTGTGTGTGTGTGTGTGTGTGTGTGTGTGTACAAGCCTGCATGTGTGTGCGCACACACACACACACAAATAAAACAAAAATGTTTTTTAAAAAAGAAAAGAAAAAGCAAGTAGCTAGAAAGATGGTTCAGCACCCACTTGGTAGCCCACAACCATCTGTAATTCCAGTTCCAGATGTTCTGATGCCCTCTTTTGGCCTCAGTCACCACTGCACACTTGTGGTGCACATACATACATGTGTGCAAACATCCATACACAAAAAATCAAAAATAAATAATTCCATTAAAAGAAAGACAGACATTACCGTGGCTAGCTAAGATGCTGTGGGACTGTTAGGTCCTATCGTTTTTCCTTCAATGCATTTGGGACTTCTCAAGCAACGAGAATTGACATTTACGGAATGGATTTCAAGCTACCTACCCATTCACCTTTGCTCTTGTCTTTAATTTTTCCTTTTAGTAAGATAAACATTATGTTACCAAGGTACCTCTGTTCCTATACTTGAAAACAAGCCCATTTCCCAACTTCTGTTGATTGTGTGCAGCCATGCAACTAAGTTCTGGCCAATGAGATGGGCTCAGAGTAACAACTGCTCCTGGCAGAGGTCTCTGGAGCTCACTTAGAAGAACAGACAGCTCAGGAAACTCATCTCTCTTCACTTTTGCTGTTTCCTACCTAGAATTTGACACAGCTACAACTGCAGCAGCATTTCATGTTTTTATTAGCACATATTAATTACATATAACAATTTATTTAATGGGTTTCCACATATGTATAAAATGTATTTTCATCATATGAGTCCTCATTACCCTCTCTTATCTCCTTCCCACCTCAGCTGATCACCTTCCTTTTCCCAAGTAATCACTCTTCCATTGTGTGTGTGTGTCTCAGTGAGTTGCTTGCTTACAGGAGCGTAGATGAGAGATTATTTAAACAATGAAGCAAATTGAACTAGGGTGAATCTCCTTTGTATGGCAGATCTGTTGTCCATGCTTGGAAGACCACATCTGGATTTCTTATAGGTGACAAAATAGCTCTCCACATGTTTCAGCCTGTGTTTTTTGGAAGTTCCTGTTACTATGGCAGAATCTAAACTTGACATGATATAATCTAATAAAGAGAAAAACTTTCCATAAATCTTAGCTAAACCAAAACATTTTTATTGCATGGATATTCTTTTTTTTCTCTCTAGCATAATTAGAAAAGATTAGGTGAATTACTTCAATGTTTTCAACTGTTTCATCAGATCATGAAAATAAATCCCAGATAGCCAAGTATTTCTTGTTTTCTTATTTTTGGTTGAACCAAAATTGTAACTGAACTTTTAAATTATTATTTAACACTTATTTATTTATTACTAAATTCACTTATAACAAACACCAACAATTTCTTAACTATTAATCCTATAAATTCCTACAACCCCTTTAACCTATCCACTAAACCTATTGATAATTATAACAACTACTTTCATAACCTTTTAGAATGATACAGTCTCTGGGGCAGGTCCTCAGTCGTCAGGAACACAGTCTTTGTAGTAGATTCTTTAACGCACTTAGCAGTCCTTTTTCTGGATCCCTCAGATGCAGGTTCGTCAGGGTAAGTTGGTTATTGCAGTCTCACCTTAAATAAGGCTTCATGTTTTCTTCTATGTGGGAGACCCCAGCCGTCTGCAGGCCAACTTACTTCTTTTGAATCAGGAACTCAGCTGCTCTGCCTCAGTCCTTAAAGCCAGACACAGTTTCCCCTAGGCCACTGATCGGACAGATCAAACCCCTCCAGGCAAAAGCTGAGCCACAGGGTCCAGTCCTTGGCCTTTTGGTGTCTTGCTCAGGCTTTCTTTGCTCACCGGCTTCTTTCTGCTTCAGGGAGAGAGCTGGCCATCAACGGCCAGCCCTTTTTTCAGCAAGACTCTTGGAGCTCTCTAACATCAGGGGCCTCTTCTCTTCTGGGCTCCATGCACTGTCCTCAAATAGGAGGAACTCTGTTTCAGCTTAATTTGGGCTCCACCCACTTAGCAGCTGAAAACAATGTCAGGCCAGATACTTTGTTTCTTCAAGTCCATTAAGTCTTTCCTGTTTTCCTGACTTCAAACTTGTTTTTCAGTCTATTGAGTCTTTCCTGTTTTTCCTGACTTCAACCTTGTTTTTCAGTCTATTAAGTCTTTCCTGTTTTTCCTGACTTCATGCTGATAATGCTGTTCATGCCCCAAATTAAGAGACAGTATCAGAAACTCCTATATATTTTCTAAATCTAATTTATCTAACCCCTACACAAAATAGATCTGTAAAAGAATCTGTTAATTAAAAGAATGGCCCCAGTGTTTGATGGTTAGATGGAAAGTTCTAACAGTTTTTACAATGAGAAATAAAGGGCAAGATAAAAGAAGGAGCAGTCAGGAAAGTGTTGTACTAGAACATAGGACATAAAGTCCAAAAATAACCATTGCATTGTGGTTTGTGAGTGAAGGCAGCTGAGCGTGGCATGTATAATTGTGCCACATTTTCAACATCCATTCATCTGTTAAAGGAAATTGAGGTTGTTTCCATTCCTGACTATTGTGAGTAGGGCAGCAATGAACACTGCTAAGCAACTATCTGTAGGGTACTCAATGATAGATTTAGTTTTTAGGTTCTTGTTGGGGTGAAGTTTTTGTGCACTTTGTAAAGATTATCCTTGTACCATACAAATGCTGATTTCTGTACTGAGAGTTGAGTACAGGCCAGACTTTGGTATTGACTTGAGTATTTTTACGACACATTTCCTGCCTCAATATTTTAAAAACATTGTTCTCCATCTTCTTATTGGTTGACTAAAAAGCTGAATGGCCTATAGAAAAGGCAGGAGAGAATAGGCGGGACTTCCAGAGGAACAGGAACTGTGGGAAACATCAGTCATGGGAGGAGTCACTTACAAGACACAGAGGAAGTCGGATGTATGAAACTGAGGAGAGGTAACAAGCCACATGGCAGAACATAGATTAATATAAATGGGTTAACACAGTTCTAAGAGCTAGTTGGGACCAAGAGTGAGCTAAGACCTAAAACTATTATAAATAAATGTAAGTGTCCAGGTCATTATTCAGAGCTGGTGTGGGTGTAGAAAGTCCACTGAGTTTTAGGGGTTTGTGGAGGAGTCTTCATACTGATTTCCACAAAAGCTGAACCAAGTTGTGTTCCTGCAACATTAAGTGAAAGTTCTTCCTTACACCCTCACCAGCATTTGTTGTCTGTTGGTTTTTTGGTTTGTTTTGCTTGGGTTTTTTTTTGGTTGGTTTTAGGGTTTTGTTTTGTTTTGAGGGTTTCTCTGTGAAGCCCTGGCTGTCCTGGACTCACTTTGTAGACCAGGCTGGCTTCGAGCTCACAGAGATCTGCCTGCCTCTACCTCCCGAGTGCTGGGATTAAAGGTGTGAATCAACATGCCCAGCTGTTTTGTTTTGTTTTATATTAGCCATTCTGACTGGGGAGAGATGAAATCTCACAGTTACTTTAATTTACATTTCCCTAATTAATTACATCATCCCTTCTGAGATGATGAACACTTTCTGAGGTATTTCTTAGCTTTTTATTTCTTCTATTGAGAACTCTGTTTAGATCTCTAACTCATTTTTCAATTTGATTATTTGCTTCCTAAACTCTTTGTTATTTTAGTTCTTTGTATATTGTGGGTATTAATTCTCTGTTGGATGTGTATGTGAAAGATATTCTCTCCCAGTCTGCGGATTTCTTCTTCACTTGTTTGATTGTTTCCTTAACTTTACAGAAACATCTTAGTTTTATGAGGTGCCAGTTATCAATTGTTGGTCTTACTTGCTAGCCAAGTGGAATCCTGCTCAGGAAGTCCTTCCTACACCCATGTCCTGTATGTTCTTCCCATGCTTTCTTTGAGTAGTTTTAGTGTTTCGGCTTTCAGATTGAGGCCTGTGATCCACTTGGACTAATGGTGTGGTACAGTGTGGTAGATGTGGCTCTAATTTCATTCACAAGTGAGAACTTCCGTCTCCCCAGCACCATTTGTTGAAGATGCTGAGCTTTGTTCGGCATGCTTTTTGACTCTCAAATAGCAGATGGCTGTAATCATGAGTACTCATGTTTGAGTCTTCTATTTTATTCCATTGGTCTACATGTCCATGCAGGCACCATATTGTTTTTATTACTATACCTCTCTAATAAACCTTGAAGTCAGGAACAGCAGTCTCTTCAGTATTATTCTTTTTGCTCAAGATTGCTTTGGGTATCTAGAGTATTTTCTGGGTACCCAGACTAGCATACATATACCTGCACATAGACACATACATGTAATTAAAATAAAATAGAATAAATCTATAAAAGCAATTAAAAACAAAAAAAGCTGAGCACAGTAGTGCACACTCTTAATCCCTACATTCATCAGGCCTATAGGCAAGTGAATCTCTGTGAGTTGAGTTCTGGATTGGCCTGGTCTGCATAGCAAGTTCTAAACTAGCCACGCAAAAGAAAAAAACAAAACAACCCCCCCCAAAAGAATAAACAAACAAACAAAGCCAAGGGCACCTAACAGGGCAGGAAATTTTTGTCAGATTAAAAAAAAAAGAGGTGGGTCTTGTCAGCTGATCTTAGCTGGTTTATGAGACAGAATGGGATAGAGGACACATCATGACCTAAGCTAGGCAGACAGCACAACTTGTGTGAGCAGGAGAAGCAGCTATTTCTAGAATGTGAAGTGTAATTCTGTGGATGGGGGTGAGCCCAGAATGGTGGCCTCATTTCCTCCAGAAATGTAGGACTAATTAAGATTGCTTCATTTGCTTAAAGGTGAGAAATGTCTCCTTTTATGTTTTTTCCCATTTTCTTCACTAAAGCCACTTTTCACATCTTGGTTGCAGTCTGACTGTATGAGAGGACCAGAGTTTGTGGGACAGAGCTGGTGGTGCAGTATTCCTCTGCCCCAGGGGTCTCTGATCTGATCAAATTCCTGTTGAATTTGTTCCTCCTTGCTTAGACCTTCACAGTTAAATCAATTCCAAAGCTGAGGGTGTTGCTCTTAGTGTATTCTAAGTGCTCCCACCTCAGCCTTCTAATTTCTCCTTACATTGACTGACATCCACTGAGCAAGTGTTTTTGTCCTTGATTCAGTCTGTTTCCAACGATGGAGTCAGTGACTGTCTTGCTAGTGGCCCCTGAGGGGATGTGACTTCACACATAAAACCTTTGACTGCTGGCCTCTGAGCTACATTGCCTGGCTCGTTCTCCCATCTCTCTTGTGCCCAAACGGAAAAAGCCCCAGAAGACTTAAACTGCCAGGTTACAGATCAACATGAAATAGCAACTTCCTAAAGTAATTCCTGACCATTTGTTGAGTCTTTGATTTTTCACTCAAAATATCATGAAATCTTTCAAAAGCCATCTAAAATATTACCACCGTTTGAAAAGTCTCATTTCCAGGGAAAAGTGAGTCGACTTGGATCTCTATAGCTTTAAAATCTATGTGTCTTTCAAGACTTAGCAACTTGGCATTTGGGTTGTCTGCATTTCTATCTCCCCCACTAGATGGTGATGTTCTCAAGAGCAGAGAGGATGATCTGTTTGCCTCTGTGAAATCCATTCATTTTACAAATTTAAAAACCAAGACAAAACAAAATCTACTAGGCAATAGACCTTATAAGCAACCACATGACTCATTCCCAGGACATTCACACACACAGATATACAGACACACACAAACACTTGGGAGCAGGGCAGTCAGACAGAGAATACTCTTTTTTTTTTAATGTTTATTTATTAATTCAAGTTACAACTCCATCACAGCCCCCTCTCTGGAGAATACTCTTAATTTTAGTTGTTTTTCGGGCCTGGGCTGTAGCTCAGTTGTCAGAGTGCTTTCCTAGAATGTATGAAACCCTAAATTCAATCCCTGGAACCACATAAAGCCGGCACAATTAGAACACGCCTGTCATCTCAGCACGCTGGAGTTGGAGTCAAGAGTTCAAGGTCATCCTTGGCTACATATTGGATTTGAGATCAATGTAGAATATATTTTTCTTCCTAAAAGCAACCAACACCTTTCAAATTTCAGGTAGAATCTAATCGAGAACGATCTAGGTGCTGGTGAGATGCCTCAGTGAGTAAAGATGCTTGCCACTTAGCCTTGTGACCTGACCTCAATCTCAGGGACCCACATGAGGGCTGGGGAGAGAGAAGGGGCGAGGGAGGGAGAGAGAGGGTGGGTGGCAGAGAAGGTCTAGGAACAAATTACATCCTTCAAAGTCACCTCACCCCACATCGTGTCCTACTTCCTATATTCAGGTCCCATTTACTACAGTTAACACTACCTCCAGGTGCCACCATCAAATGGGGACCAAGCTTTCAATGCAGGAACCTTTGTGGGCATTCCACATGAAAACTATAACTGGCTCCATAAGGTTAGGACTTTAAATTATAGCACCATGCTTTTAGTAGTTGCCATGAATTATATCTTAAATGTCCCCAACCCAGCAGTATCGGGAGGTTGATCTTTGGAAGATGATTGGGTCCTGAGGGCTCTGACATCATAAACAGACTGATCCATGGATAGATTGATAACTTGTCTGTTGGGAGTGGTAGAAACAATGGGAGGTGTGGCCTAGTTGAAGGAAGTGGATCTTCGAAGCATGGCCTCAAATATGCTTTGTCTTCAACCCCTTTCCAGAGTGTATGTGTATACCTTTACTCCTGGCTTTATGTGTTTTCCTTCCTTCCTTCTTTCCTTCCTTCCTTCCTTCCTTCCTTCCTTCCTTCCTTCCTTCCTTCCTTCCTTCCTTCCTTCCTTTCTTCTTTTCTTTCCCCCAGCTTTTCCGGACAGAATTTCGCTGTGTGTAGGCTTGGCTGACCTTGAACTCACTGCCTGCCCCTGCCTCCTGAGTGCAGCACTGCTGTCCAGCTGTGTTTCCCTAATTCATAGTTTTCATCGGTGTTTTGAATAACTTCTTAAGTGCACCTGACATTTATCTTAATGTAAAACTGACCCTGTTCCGAACATTATTTAATTACTGGTCCCCTCACTAAGCTTTATTGTTAGCATAGGACAACCACGAATAACCTATCCACCTGCTGTTTGAAAGGGAAAACTTAAAGTGTTGCACTCAAAGAATCAGTGTTCAGGGACTCTATGTACAGCAACTGCTGATATTTAAAGTTACTTTCATTGATAATAATGCAGAACAAACACAGATTTTTATGTGCAGGGAGGAACCACCCACATTTCCCTTTTTGAAATCTTATGTTTCACGATAGTAATTAATTGAACCACACCCCAGCAGTTGTTACCACTTTAGCATTCTATTTTATTTGTCTGTTCTGCTCCTTCTGTCCCACTTTATCTTTGTACACTAATTATACACTTTGTGTTTACCTGACATTATGCAATATGTAGGCTTAGCGGAGCTTAGCCATTCTAGCTAAGCCAAATTATCTGGAATAAACTTTCCCCTTGGAGAACAATATTTTTGTAGGTTATGATAGTAAACTCCATAAACTGGTAAGATCTATTTTGAGATTTTTTTCAAAGAAATTAAATTTCAAAAATGCTGAGATGTTAGGTAATGAATAAAATAAAGGAATTAATAATTCATTAATGTATTAATAAATATTTCAGTACTAAATGGAGCCCTGATAAATGCACATTAATATCTTACTAAGTGAACTATTCTTTGAATGTTTTCTATATTTCAATTTAATGTATTTAGTATTGACCATGGATCTATAGATAAGATGTTTAACAAAAGTCACTAATGAATATGAAAAGGGAACTTTGATAAATTTTAATAAATGAACATATTCATAGTGTAAGACAAATATAGCTATCAATCATGCCCTAAATATGAGTGCATTTTACTAATTAGGATTCTGTTCCCTAAGAAACATTCAGACATTCATTAAGAGAATCAGTGCTATTTCAATGAAGTTGTAGTTTCTCATGATATTTCCCTGAAATGTCTTCAAATGAATGCTTTTACTCACTTTAATTTTATCATTTCAATATTAGCTTTTGGGACTTTGAGTGTATGTGTGTGTGTGTGTGTGTGTGTGTGTGTGTGTGTCCCTATTTATTTATTTAATTTACTTATTTGCTGGTGTTTTGGATTTTTAAAAACATTTGCTCATTGTGTGTATGTGTGTGCAAACCCGTGCCATGGTTTGTGTGGAGGAAAGAAGACACCCTGTGGGATTCGCTTTTCTCCTACTACCAGGTGGATGCAGAGATGGCTTGGTCCCAAGCGCCTTTACCCTTTGGGTTATCTTGTTGGCTAGTTTGTTTTGTTTGACAAAGGATCTCACTATGCAGCCAAGGCTGGCCCTGAACTCACGCTCCTCCTGCCCAAGCCTGTGAAGTGCTAGGATAGCAGGCGTGCACCAACACCTGGCAGTGGCACGTTTTGCGTTTATTGTGCAAACTAAAGAACTTATTAGCACAGTGGCCTGAGGCCACGCCTTGCTCAGTTGCTGCCCTATCGACATCACAGAGATGCTCACAGGCCCTGAGCACCAGTAATCATCTGCCTTTTGTGAGCACTGCAGAAGATGACCCAGAAAACACCTTGTCATGTACCATTTTTGACATTTTTGTGCCAATAATGCCATCCTTTCATTACACTGTAGATGTCAATGTTACTCAGGCCAGTTGTGAGGACCAGAAACCTCTCTAAACATTGCCAAACATCCCTCCAGAACACAAGGTCACCTCCTAAGGGCCACCAGCTCTATAGTAATATGTTCTAGAAGGATATTGAACTTAAAAGACCTAAAGAAAGTCCCAAGACTCGATCACTCATTCATTCATTTACTTACTAATTCATTCACTTATTGTCTTAACTTATTCATTCGTTTATTTCCATTTTGCTCCAGCATCAGTTACAGCTCATTCATTCACTCACCCCACCTTCGAGGTGCTCTTTGGGCCAGGTGTGGTTGTGCAGATCCTTAATCTCAGCACATGGGAGGCAGATGCAGGCTGATCTCTGTGAATTCGAAGCCAGCTTGATGTACCTAGTGAGTTCCAAGATAGCCAGGGACATGTGGAGAGAAGCCATCTCCAAAACAAAAAAAGAAAGAGAGAGAGAAAAAAGTTCTTTGGCTTCTAGGATCTCATAGATTCACATAGACTCATCCATCTATAAACATACATATTCACATATGCCCACACAGACTTGTCCTTTTTTTTTTTTTCTTTTTTGCTTTATTTTGGTTTTGTCAGCTTAGCAGAAGCTAGCTATCTGGAAAGAGGAACGACAGTTGAGAAAATGCCTCCATCCAGATTGTCTGTAGGCAAGTCTGTGGTGCATTTTCTTGATTAATGACTGATGTGGCTGGGCCCAGCCCATGGTTATGGAAGAAGAAAGCAGGTGGTGTAAGCCATGAAGGGGAGCCAGTAAGCAGCACACCTGTATGGTGTTCACCTTGATTTCCCTCCCTGACTTCCCTCAGTGATGGCCAGTTACTTGGAAACATAAGATGAAATAAAACCTTTCCTCCTCAAATTGCTTTTGGTCATGGTGTCTTACCACAGCAACAGAAACCCTAACTAAGACAATCTTCAAAACATTGTGCAATGAAGTTTGTGTTGCGATTAAGACAGAATTTCTAACTTTTTGGTATGTCCCTGAGCAGACTTCCATTCTATACTATGTGTTTATGCAAAGCAGTGTCATCAGCATTGTTGCTTACAAAACCAAATCCATCCAGCACTAAAGAATGTTGAAGTTGCTGGCTGAGGAGAGGGTCTAGCTGGTAAAATGCTTAATGTGAAAGCAGAAGGATCTGAGTTCAATACCCAGGACCCACGTTAGAAAGTTGGGTACAGTAACATGTGTTTATAATCTCTGTGCCAGGGAGGCAGACATAGGCAGATGCCCAGCCTTGCCTTTGTGGTGGGTTCCAGGCTAGTGAGAGGCCTTATGTGGTGGTTTAAATGAGAAATGTTCCTCCTAGGCTCAGGCACTTGAACACTTGGTCCTCAGTTTGCGGTGCTATTTGGAAGGTTACGGAAAATGTAGCCTTGCTACAGGAAGTATGCCACTAGGGGAGGGCTTTGCGGGAAGCCCTTGTTCTACTTGCAGTGAAGTAGAAAACAAACAAACGCACTCATCCCATTGGTATGTGAATTTTCTTTCATCTTTAATAAATCATAAAATTACATGCCTATCAAAGAGGTGTTTCAGAGTAAACTTTTAAATTTAAAATTTAAATTTTTTTGAAAATGTCATGCCTGAGTACTGTGTTTACGTTATTTCTGCCCTTTGTCTTCAACTCCTTTCTACCCAGCCCACTCCCTCAGCTTTGCACTTGAGGATATGACCGCTAAGCTTCCTGCTCCTGCTGCCCTGAGTCTCCTTGATACAATGGACTCTCATTTCTTTCATCCTTAAATTGCTTTTGGTCATAGTGTTTCATCACAACAAACAGAAAAGTCGATAGTGTACTCCACATCACAAAGAAGTGGATGGCATCTGAGGACTGACACCGAAGAGTGTCTCCTGGCCCATGTGCATGTGCACCATGTGTACACATGTACATCTGCACACACATGTACACAAAACATTGAATGCATGTTCTCCTAAGTCCTTCAGTGTCAAATATTCAGCCAAGATTCCATTCTTTATTGACAATAAACCAACATATTCAGCTCATTAGTATGAAAATTTGTTCTCATCTTTAATAAATGGTAAAATTACATGCCCATCAAAGAGGTGTTTCAAAGTAAATTTTATGTATTTACATTATTTCTGTCCTGCCTCTCCAACTCCTTCTGTATCCACCCCTACTCCCTCTCAATTTTATGAGTTCTTTTTCTATAATTATTATTGTTACACACACATGCATACACACATGCATACAACCTATTAAGTCCATTTAGTGTGGCCATTATGCATATGTGTTTAGGGCTGACCACTTGGGAACTCTCAGGACGTTCATGCCATGAGAAAACAGCTTCTCCCTCTTTCAGTACCCATTGACCTGTAGCTCTTCCTCTAAGGGTGGGGCCTTGTGAGATTTCCCCAATCTTATTGTCATGTAGACTGGTGGTGTCATTATGCAGGCCTTGTTTAGGTGACTATATTGTTAAGATCCATGGGTGCAGCACCATGTCTGGAAGACACTGTCTCGCAGCAGACATGTTGATCTGTTTCCTCTTCCACAGTGTTCCCTGAACCTTAGGTGTTGGGGTTGCATAGTTCAAGTACTGATTGGGGCTGAGCACCTCACAGTCTCTTATTCTCTGCATTTTGACCAGTTGGGTAACTTTGTAGTAGCTCCCAATAAATTCCTTTATGAGTTATTATCAGTAGATGTTTGATTAGTATATCTATTATATATATCTGCAGACAGGATTATGCATGGATTTTTTAGACAAAGGGAGTTGCAAAAAGTGAAACTTTCATAAGCTCTGGTCTGGATGCAGGCCGCCTCACTCACAAGAGCACACACTATCAGGTATATATCCAGAAAGGCTTAATCCCTCAGATGTGCTGGCTATTAAGGCATTCGTTGGCTGTTATACTCTGCACACGTCTGTCAGCATCATAACTATGCTTGATTTGGAATACAGCCTGTAATAGCTGTATTCCAAGCCTCCTCCTTTGTCCTCCATAGATCATTGTGAGGGCAATAATGTCTTATTCCTTGGTGCATCCCCAGATCATGGCCTGTGTTGACAATTTACATAACATCTTTTAAAACTTAAAATACTTATCACAATTTAATATCCTTTGCTCTGTTTCTGACCTAGTCTAGGACTGAACTGGCTCCTCCTATGTATTCAGATAACTCAACTGCTAATGTCCTCCATATTGAAACATCCCCACCATTTGGGGAACAAGACTAACCTCACAAATCCTGGAAAGCAGAGACTCACAAGGTCCCCAAGGCAATAGAAGCAGTAAACAGTCGCTGTAGAATTTAAACAGTTGCCTGGAGGGAGTGCTCCAAGCTGTCTAGCCACTGGCAAGTTGACAGAGAGCTCCAGGAATATAGATTTCACAACTTGTCACCTTGCTGGGTGACCTTTTCAGGGATGCCACTGTGAAGCATTTTACTCAAGGTCCCATAGGTAACTCACTAGTTCACCAAGTCTGATTTGCTAGAATCAGTTGGCCTGTCAGTGTCCCCTATCTGGGAAGAGACATTGTTGTGTCTCCTCAAGAACATTCTATACAACATCAGTTTAAGGATCACTTCCTTAAAGATAGTTTCCCTGATATTATCAAGGTGCGTATTCACTGTTATCACGGTAGTTCAGAGAACACCCTAGGTCTCTACTTGGGGGCAATGTTTACCCCTTAGTTTATACCATCTTTGAGTCCTGTAGTAACCAATGAGCACCAAGAAGACTAGAAAGGAAGACTCTCTCATCTTTAGTGCTGCACTTCATTGCACGGTACATGATCAATAAACGTTTTGGGAATAAAAGAATGTTGATTAGTAACATTTGTGAGACTGATCTTCCCTTTCCTCTCATCCTCTCTTAGTCACATCATGGCAAACTGCTAGTATGTTTTTGTTCCTGAGTGACAACTGTTTTGAAAAGTTGCCATCACTGTGTGTTTCCATCAGCTGCTGTGTGGATGCCATGTCTTGGTGAACAGCAGTCAGGGTGCTTGGTGTATGTGCACACAGCAGAGTGCTTCAACTTCGGCAGGAATGGCCCAGGCAGGCTCTCTAGAGCTGTTTCTCACCAGGTAGGAACTTTCTTTTTTTTAAATACTTTATTTTTTTTTCTCCAAGTTACATCTCAGTCACAAACCCCTCCCTATTCCCCCTTCCTATCCCGCCCTTCCACCCTCTTCCCCCCAGAAGTTTCCCCTTTCAGTCCAACAGATGGTTCCTTCTCTTATAACAGTGAATACTATACAAAACAACAGATATAAATATGCCACATTTATGAGAGTTAAATGGCCCAGTATACCTTCCCAATGTCCAGTTTATACATATTTGGCCCCTGACTTTAACATTCTACTATCTAACCATCTCCATAAGTTTAAAGGTCTATATCTGATTCAACATTCATACTAACTTGCAACACACTTTTAAGAGTATCTTCTTGGATCTATAACACCCTCTTGATTCCTAAACAACTCAAAATTTAACTATGAGACTCTAGCTGTCTATTCTTCAACCACCTCAGAGACCTGAGAGGGATAAATATATCTGCTTATATAGGAAGTGCAGGGCCTGCAGCTTCCAAAACTAAGAAATGACATACCAGTGACTGCCTGGACAGTTCCCATTTTCTCTCCATACATTCCTGCATCAGTCTTCAGCCTTTGGGTCCTGTTTCTCTGACAGACATTTGTTGTAGAGCAGGGATTATGAAGGACTTACCTACCCTGTCTTGGCAGAGTTAGGCTGTCGACTTCCCTGCTACCAAGTTTTGTCCTTTTTGGACAGCAGTCTGTCTGCAGTTGGAGCAAGGGGTTTTTTCATGCCAAGAGATAGGCTTGCCACTAATTCAGGTAGGAACTTTGATGAACCACTAGAGGGGGCAATGGCACTCTCTGTTGCACCTCGACTGCAGGCTAGTAGAATCAGATATGTCCTGTCTGACTTTTCCCATTTGATAAACCAACAGAGAGGAACCGGGAAAGGGTTTTCCTAAGGCTACAGAATTAGTCGGGTAACAAAACCAAGACTAGAGCATTGGCTTTTGCTTCCCTGCTCGGTATCCCACATGCTGCTCATTCATCCTGCTTCCAGGCCTCGGAGGACTCCTACAGATTATACGGATATGGCTTGTGTGTGACAAGGCTGATTAACTCATCCAGAACTCCCTGGGCTGCCTATGTTTTCATCCAAGTTTATTAACTAATGGTCCACATGTGAGCGTGTGTGTCAGAGGGAGGAAAAGCATGTGGTAATAGAAGTTATGTTGAGCCCCAGCACTTTTGGAAAACGAGATGTAACAGATAATGGTGGCTATGGCCCCCTTTCCGCTAGGGCTACCTCTAGCTTCCTGTCACTCCTCTGCCAGTAACTATGCCCCTCCCTACTGCTTACAGAGGCGTGAGCCAGTGGCAGCGCTGGCTAACCATAGCTCCCCCATTCCTCCCTGACAGGGTGATGGTTTAGGGGAGGGTACAAACTCCAGGTATGACAAGACTCTCTAGGTCTTTGAATTCCTAATCCTCCCAGTGCTAGGATTACAGGTGTGCTCCACCGCACCCAGCTGAAAGGTCTTGCTTAAAGGGCAAATTAGAGAGTTCTGTGGAGGTGCAGCAAGAAGATCCAGGCAGAGGACAGAGTCCCAGTCCAGTCCTTCTGCCCTGGTGCCTGCAGCACTTCTCGAATTCTTTGAATTGCCCTGAGTTATGCCACCTAATAACAAGATTGCCAGTTCCTTTTTTTTCTTCAAAGATAATTAGACCTGGGTGTTTGTTACTCATGATGAAGAAGTTTGCTGTAAACAGATTGTTAGAACTTACCAGAAATAGCTCTGAAATTTAGTAGATGGGATGGCTGTTTGTAGACAATGGGAATGGGACATCATCTCCCTTCTTGTTGTAACCTTTAGGGTAAAGACAAGACTTAATCGTTCAAGAACAATGGTTGAAGATGAGGAGTGATCAGCTCTCTGCATTTCCTGTCTATTGTCTGTCTTCCCTCAGCCAGGAAACATGTTACCAGTGAGGCCAAGGGCACAGTCACAGGACTCAGTTACTTCTGCTCTGTCTATAACACAAGCTGTACTCTAAAATGAGTTTTGCAGCTCATTCCTTGAGTGGTGTGCCAGTACGGCTCATCTATGTGGGTAGCAGTGGGTAGTTAGAAGTACCCCAGTGAACTCGAGAACGATGTTCCAGCCCCAGTGCTGACTTTCTCTTATTAGAAGTGAACCATCTTACATCTCTGGGCCTCTAGTTATCAGCTTAAAACCATGGTACTTAAACAACCTGATCCTAAGATACTTTCTGGCCTTAAAATTATATTATTATCAAAGAACAATTCAATATATATATTTTGAGAATGGCATGATGATCTAACTGATCTTATAAACTCCATCCCCAAATCACCTTTAACTTCATTGTTCTTTTCATCAGTGCCTAAGACAAGCCAGATGCAGTATCATTCAGTATCTTTCAAATAATCTCTGCTTCTGGCACAAAAGTCCAGCCTGGCCCTCCTTAGCAAATCATGTTACCCCGAGGGTTGAATGTACTATATGGCATGGAGTGCGAATGCCCTCTTCAGTAATATTAATTACTGTGAAGTAGCAATTCTGTACTCTGGGGCCTGGGAGGAAAGAGCTTTCCTCCCACTCTCACCTCTGCCTCCCAGACTCCCTCAACACATCCACCTTCCAGACTGTGAAGAGCCAGGGTTGCTAGGAGACCTGCCGAGTGTGGAATAAAGAGGGAAAGCAGATACTTCCTGGATGCCCCATCTAGTTTTAAAAGACTGAGTTAAAGTGTACAAGTGGACATGGTTAGAGAAGGGAAGGGAGAGGAAGGGAAGGAAGATATGCGTGAGAATCTGAAGTTAACCTGGCCAGGCCTAAGCTTGTCTTCAGAAAGCAGTGAGCTAAATTTGTGTGCTCTGGGTGGCGAGGTGGTACGGAGGCACTCAGCAGAACTGGGTGGGGAAGGATCAGTTAGGCATCGGCTTTTGTGTCACAATGGCCTGTGTCCTGGAACTGTGGACCAAAATAAAGTGTTCCTTCCTAAATCTCTTTTGTAAGGTGTTTTATCACAGCAGCAGAACAGTAACTAAGATCATAGGGTAGACCTCACCTTAGAGTGCTGTTTTTGTTGGGAAGAGGCAGGGATCGTATGCAGCCATGTTGGCCTTGACCTCAGTCTGTACCTGAGGATGTCCTTGAACTCCTGATCTGTCTGCCTCCATCTGCTGAGTGCTGGCCTTACAGCTGTGTATCATGATGCTCAGTTTTCATGCAGTGCTAGGGATTAAACCTAGGGCTGCATCCATGCTACCAGCTGAGCTACATTGCCAAGAATCCCCTTAACTTTGTGTCCTAACTGGGTCTTACTAGGGTCTAATTGATGATTCCCCACCCAGCTATGCTGAGCTCCACTGTACCACTTCGCCACCCAGCACATGAATTCAGCTTCTGCTCAGTTCACTTTCCCCTCTTCACGCAGCCTAGGATTCCAGACCAGGGAATCGGTCTGCCCACAGAGGGCAGGGCTTTTCATCTCAATTAATCTAATCAAGATAATGCCTCACAGGCATGCCCAGATAGGCCCATATCCCAGGTGATTCGACATCTCAACTAGTTGATACTTGGGAAACCATCACACCCATTCCATCATGCTATTGGTGGGTTTTCTGGACATGATATCTGGCATATGTGCAAAGCTCAATAAATGGTTATTATTATTGTGTTTTTTTATTGTTATGATTGTCCTGATATGTATAGATTTTGTCTCTGCAATTATTTTTAAGTCATTGTGGATTACAAACACACTTTTTTAAAAGACAGGGTCAAGGTTATGTAGCCCCAAACCCCTGATCCTCCTACCTCAGCCTCCTAACAGCTGAGATGATAGGCCTGTGCCACTAAACCCAACTTTACATTACAAATTCTTTACCATAAACCTTGCCATCATTTAATATCCCTCTAAAGGCATATTGTCCTATTCCTAGACGTGTCTGAAGCACACACTCAGTGTTCTTCATCCAGCCCACTGGCACCATGATCCCCAATAGTTGTTCCATAATCCAAACCAGATAAGCTGAAATAGCTAACACAACAAAACATGGACCATCCATAAACCACATCTTAACAGGAAAACACCACTGGCCTTTCATTCCTAGTTTTCTGAGCATTTTAGCTGAGTGTAGAATGTGCCTGTCCAAGAGGTCACTGTGTTTGCTGGGGTATACACCTCCCTCAGGTGAATCTGCTGTCCACCTAATTTGGGCCCATGACTTGGACAAAGTTGCCTTGCCTAATGTTGCTCAGGCTAGTCACTCACAGCATCAGCTTCTGAGGCAGGAGGCTGGCAGTGAGCTCTACGCTAGGAGGATTCCCATCCTGGAAAGACATAACACTTCCAGACAAGGGGTAGTCAGGTCATGTGAGGTCTGGGATTGTCTGGAGCGGGGAGCTTCCGGGAATGCTGCTTCTGGCAATGTTGCCTGGCGGACACCGGGACACAGATCTTTCTGAACTCAAAAAAAAAAAAAAAAAAGACAGTAAAACAAAAGTGATGTGCTAGCTTCAAAAACCTGAAGAGAAAGGGCATTTGTAAAACAACCCACAGATGCTCTACACCTCACTCTGCAGCTCTCAGATGAATGGATACTCCAAAGCAGAGGGTGGGGAGCTTTACCTGGTCAAAACTTCTGCCACTTGTGAGGACCATCTCTGAGACTTCAGTGCATATGAAGTTCTTCAGAACGATGCTCAAAATCCTGCTTTGGTTCAGTGGCTCCAGCACCTTGACCTTTACAGCCTCATCTGAACCATTTATGGAAGGTAGCCAAGGAGAAGGGAGTCTGTCCTTCCAGCAGAAATTCCTATGTGGTGGGGAAAGGAATTGATAGACAACCATAGAATGTTGGAATTACAATTTTTTTCTTTGTCTTTCATGATGATGTTTCTAATGCAAAATTTCAAGGCTACTTAAAAATGAACTCACTTTCCCTCTCTTCAAGCAGGCTCATAAATTAATAATATGCTTCTATATCTGCTCTAATGTTATTTAGCACATACATACATACTTAAGTCTCTTTGGTAATGCATATTATATACACATGCATTACATACATATTGCACATGTATTATGTACATTATATAATAAGTATCTTCACATATAAGTTAAAGAGAAAAATTTTGCCTGTCTCTGTCTTTCTTTCTCTCCTTCCTTTCTATTATTCTGGCTCAAGTTTCAAACCCAAAGCCAGCTTCAGCCCAGCCTCATTTCTCTGACCTATGCTGAAAGTATCTTCTTTAGAAGCAACAATATTATTCTTATGTCCAGTTCTCACACTTGAAGAAAAGCCACCTACTTTTACCCTCTTTATGAAAAGAAAGGAAATCTTTGGCTGCACTACCCACTCCAGACACCTGGAGTCTCACTAAGGGAAAAGGAAGTAGTAAGCATGGAAGATGATCCATCTGGGGTCCCGGCCAAACTGGCCAACAGCCAGCATTCAAAAGCTTTCAGTTTCTACCTCTGCCAGCTTCCGATGAGTGATGATTGCTCTGTCGCTCTGTGGGTTGTCCTTTCTGTCCCCATGCCCTCTCCGGCAGTTACATAAGGAGCTTTACATGTAGTGCACCTGGCTGTTCAGCTCAGTCTGCCAGTCTCTGCTCAGCCCTCTGACTCTTCTGGTGTGTGTGGAAGGTTTTAATATAAAAAGTTACATTGTGAAAATCCCTTTCTGAAGACCCCATTTATTCTACCACAGTCTCCCCACTTCTCCCTACTTTGAACAATCAGCAGAGTCCACACACCTGTATGTGCATGTCACCCCTATGGCTAACAACTCAACGGTGAATTATTGTGCATCTTCTGTGTTTCAAGTTTATGTCCTTGAGTTCTCTGGCATGGCTTCTGCAACCATGGAGTGTATAACCCAGAATATCATAAATACAAAGCATGTGATTTTACTTAGGATGCGTATTATATTCAGGGAAGCTCAAGGTTTTTTTTTTTTTTTGGTTTTTTGAGACAGGGTTTCTCTGAATATCTCTGGCTGTCCTGGACTCGCTTTGTAGACCAGGCTGGCCTCGAACTCACAAAGATCCACCTGCCTCTGCCTCCCAAGTGCTGGGATTAAAGGCGTGCGCCACCACCGCCCGGCATAAGGTTTTTTTTTTTAAATAAAAAAAAAATCGTGTGTGTGTATATGTATGTATGTGCATCATGTGCATGCTTAGTGCCCATGAAGGCTAGAAGAGGGTGTCAGATGCCTTGGAGCTGGAGTTGCAGATGGTTGTGAGCACCATGTGAGTGCTGAGAACCAAACTTGCATCCTCTGTAAGAGCAGCAAGTGCTCTTAACTGCTGGGCCAGCCTATGACAGTGGAGGTTGAGCCTCACATTGGCCAATGGAAATCTTTTCATAAAGAGACTTAGGCTGAAGTCTGAAGGAAGAGTAGTGACAGTTATGAAGAATGAGCAAGGCACAGTTGTCAGAAGGAAGAAATTCCTGTCACAGCTAATAGCTTCTCTAGTGACAATTTTAGAATTTTTGTTTCTTTAAAAAACATAGAAATACTTGCCCCTAGAGGCATTGCAGATGTGGCTGCTATGTCACATGTGCATCAGTAGGTGGCAGAGAGGAGAGAGGCTATATCTACATTCAGTGTTCTGACCAATGAACATCTGAATGAATAGTAGCCTAACATTCCTGGAAAAACAAAGCAAGCTGGATGCCAACACCCTTTGGCATCATAGAGTAGCCTGAGATGACTACCAGACCAGTACCAGGCAAGCACCAGATGGGCTCCCAGGGCAGGAAACAAACCTGCAATTAGAAGAACTCTTCCTGGTCCTGGATATGGGTGTTGTGAGTGAGCCAACCTTGAGGGAGTGAGTGTGGGAGAACCAGCCCTGCCTTCGGTCTGCTATGTGGTGGTATTGGCTAGGGAGAATGCCCTCCCCTCCCTTTTGCCATCACCACCATTGGCCAACAGGACATCTGGCCCAGATGGGGTCACAAGGGCAGGAGAGCTTTCCCTGCCCCTCACATGCTGCAGCATTCAGGAGAGCAGGCCTTGCACCTTGCCTGGGTAGTACACTACAGCTGGTCCTGGATATGGGGGTTGCAGGTGAGCCATCCCTGAGGGAGTGAGTGTGAGTGAGCCAACCCTAAGGGAGTGAGTGTGGGAGAGTCAGCCCTGCCTTTGGTCTGCTATGTGGTGGTGTTGGCTATGGAGAGATTCCATCCCCTCCCTTTTGCCCTCATCATCATTGGCCAACAGGAGATCTGGCCCAGAAGGCATCACAAGAGCAGGAGAGTTACCCCCTCACATGCTGCAGCACTTGGGAGAGGAGGCCCTGCACCTTTCCATAGTAGAACTGGCCATGCAAGTGGGGGTTGCAGGTCCAGATCCAGGGCTTTGAGTTGGCCCATCCCAACATCCACCCCATGGATGAACTGCTGGAGTGCAAGAAGAGGCCAGTTCCACAACCCAGGATCTCCATGACACAGGACAGTTACAGCATATCTGAGAGGAGTTCTAGTAAGGTTCCAGTACTGACAGAGTAGCAGAAACCAGGGGTCTTGTACCAGACCAAGGAGTCATTATAATCAACATTTCCAAGCAGAATGTGTGGACAAAGGGGAATATTGTGGGACACACTGAGATACACTGCAGCTTCCACAATGAGCTGTTATTTTTTATGCTGGGACAGATTGCAAGGGTGGAGGGTGGGTCTGGAGGGAGGTGGGAGATGGGAGGGAACAGGGTACATGATGTGAAATTCACAAAATAAAAAATGTTTTAAAAACCACAGACGTACTATAAGAATGTATTTTCATTTGAATTTCAGGTGCGGGACATGGAGCTGCTTCAGATTGTCCACAGCAGCTGACTATGATTTGCCTTGTGCTCTAGCAGGGGTGTGATTTTCCAGCCTCAGATAGTTTCTGTGACTGTGTGACATTTGGAATTCTGGGGACTTTTCAGAGGGTATATAAATGCCAGGGACCCAAGAGGCAGAGTAGGGTAGTTGGTTGGTTGTTGGTCAGTTTGTTAAGTAGTTGTGCACAAAGAAGAAACAAAATGAAGAAGTAGATCTTGACAGTGAAGATCAAACTTGTCCCAAAGAACTTGACACTCCTAATGAGCAGGAAGTGTCAAGTATGGCGCCCCCTTTCTGACCCCTGACTTTATTGAGGGATCTCTTTCCTTTCCTCCCTATTTTTTTTTTCTTTCAGATCTAGTGTTAGGGGATTGAAAGGGTGGAAGAAAGAAGAACCCACAAAGTAGCTAAAGACAGCTGCAAGGCTCTGCATAAGGCCTAGAGAAGGAAGGACTCATTGAGGACACTCTCTAGCAAGTCAGGTAGGAGGCCAATGTGTGAGAGATGAACTCCTGTCTTCCTCTTCTGAGGAGCCCACCTTTAATACATCCTTTGTGTTAGTCAGCTTTTGTGACTGTGTCAAAACACCTGAGAGAAACAATTGAAAGGGAAGAGAGACTTATTTTGCTCAGAGATTGCAGTCTACCGGTCTTTGGCCTGTAGTTAAGTAGAGCATCAAAGTATGGTGTGTTGGTGGAACAACACTGCTCCTTCATGGCTTCCAGGAAACAGGGGGAGAGGGAAGGAGATGGGAGGGGAGGGGAGGAGAGGAGGACTCTCAGTTCCTTCAAGGGCACACTTTGGTGACCTAACTTCCTTTTCTCCTGTTTCTCCTGATATAGTCCCCTCCCAACAGCAGGCAAATCTTCAGCACAGAGTTTTTGGGGGACATGCCATATCTAAGCTACACCTCTTTGCTTCCCAGCCCAGACACTACTTCTAGAAAACAGTAGCTCCTCAGAGCTAGCATCTTGGCAGGCAGAAGCAGTCGTCTGATAGAAGGATGTGTTTGGTCCCTCACATATGAAAGACTGGGATTCATATAGGAGTCTGATGAACATCACAATCAAACTAGCTTGACTCAGCTTTCCTACACTGATAGATGATTAATGCCTGAGAAAGATAAAAGAAAAATCTGTATGAGAGCAAGGAGAGTATCGATAACCCTCCAGATCAGAGATACATCAAACTCTGCAACTGAAGAAAAGGGGCCCAGCTGCTGTTTTTGTTTCTTTCCTGTGAGTGTATGCATGCTCATGTGCGAGCAGGTGTGTGTGTGTGTGTGTGTGCATGTGTGTGCATGCTCATGTGCAAGCAGGTGTGTGTGCATGCTCATGTGCAAGCAGGTGTGTGTACATGCTCATGTGGAAGCAGGTGTGTGTGTGCATATTCGCATGCGTGCAGGTGTGTGTGCAAGTGTGTGTAAGTTCGTGTGAAGGCTAGAGGATGATGCTGGGTGTCTTCCTCGGCTGTTCCTCATTTTATTTTTTGAGTCAGGCTCTCTCATTGAAATAGGAGCTCACTGAATCAGCTGAACTGACTGGCAGCAGACCTCAGCACTGGAGCTTACCAAATCAGCTGGACTGGCTGGCAGCCCACCCTCAGCACCGGAATCACAGGTGTGAGCTACCGAGCCTGGCTTTTCCACAGTGGCTTCAGGTTGAACTCAGGTTCTTAGACTTGTGAAGCCGGCACTTTCCTGACTGAGCCATGTCCCCAGAGCCCCAGCTGTGGTTTCTAGCTATTGCACATATTAGAGTCTGAATAAGTTATTTTTGCTCTCCAACATGGTTTTTAACTATCTACTGAAGCTTTTGGGGCTTAATGAATTGTTTCACTTAGCTAAATGTTGGGATTACTATAGAAAACACTTACCATAATGTGTGACTATTTTTGCAGTTTTCTCTCCCTTCCTAAGTGGCTAAGTGGGAAATCCTTTTTTTTTTTTTTTTTGAGCTAATGTTTGATGTCTCTGGGCACTCATTCAAGGTGGGAATGACAATCTGTTCTGGATTAATCTAGGGATAAAACACTTTTAGCTTGATTTTAGAGTGAAAATTCACCCTTACTAGCAATTAGCCATGTTTACATAGTCTACTCTATATTAAAACCCCTTAATTTCCCCTAGAGTCATCACAAACCATGGGCAGACACAGGTATAGAATCAATAACACTGTAAAAATTTCTCCCTTTCAAGCCGGGCGGTGGTGGCGCATGCCTTTAATCCCAGCACTTGGGAGGCAGAGGCAGGCAGATCTTTGCGAGTTCAAGGCCAGCCTGGTCTACAAAGTGAGTCCAGGACAGCCAGGGCTACACAGAGAAACCTTGTCTCGAAAAACCAAAAAAAAAAAAAAGATAAAAAAATTTCTCCCTTTCAAGTATTGAAATAAATTCTGTTATGTTGAAAACCAGCTTCAACAGGTCAGGGTAAACTAATGCAGGGTGTACAGCCAGTGACTGATTACTCAGCAGACTTTACTCTGAGGGAATAAAGCTTCATTCATTGGGGTCTGTGAAGTATTCCCTGTGACTGGTGAGAAACTCTTTGGGGGCTGGCAAAAAAAGAAAAAGCGGGGAAAGAATCATACATACATACACACTTGGTAGATGATGCAAGCTTCAACAAGCTCCAAGAACTTCACTCATACACATACACACACATTGGGTGTGTATATGGAGTTCCAATGAGCAAGCTCCAACAACTTTACATGTATGCATATATACATGCATACATATTGGGTGGATGGAGCAAAGCTTAGAACAAGCAAGTTCCAGCAACTTTATTTTTTCTCTCACAGCTTATATATTCCAGAAAAATCTTTCAAGCAGTACAAAAATCAGAAAGTGGTTACATTCTATTTTTCTTTAAGTGAACAATTACAATGAGCATATGTATTATGGGCAAAAAAATGAATGTGAAAAGCAAATTATTCCCAAGAACCTATGTCCATTTGTAACTAAGCAACTTGTTATAGATTAACAAAGTGTAAGCAAGTATGGTAATTTTCTCAGCCAGTTTCTCTTACTGGCAGGCTGCAATTTACAGTTACAGAGGAAGATCAATTATTTTATTAATTATCTTAAAAGGTAATCTTATAAAAATCTTAAAAGAATCACATATCTAAACTTTTTTTAATAATTTATTTTTTATTTCTTCAAGTTACATCTCAATCACAATCCCCTCCCTATCTAAACTTTTATACATAAAAAAGTCATTTCTGCTTTATATCCTCAGCATGTACATCTACTCATTAATAATTTTTTATTAAATCATATCATTGTGGTTGTGCTAAGGTAAGTTTTGCTGCTGCTCCTGCATATCCCCCAACACTGTTATATATGAACTGAAAATATATTTCAGATATGCAAAATTCAGTCAATCAGATTTTCAGTTCTAGCTGTAATGAAGTAAAGGACAGTTTTATTCTCTGTGATAATTAATCTTCATTGTCATGTTGAGTGGGTTTGGTATCATCTAGGAGGCACATCTCTGTTCTGTATACTTAGTGTCTTAGCTATAATATGCTGTGGGGGCATTTCTTTCTTGGCCTAGTCTAGCTGGAGTTCTGTGTGTTTCTTTTATCTGGATGCAAATGTCTTCCCTTAGCTTGGGGAAGTTTTGTTCTATGATCTTGTCTATGTCATTGAGTAGGAAGTCTTCTTCATTTATGCCTATAACTTAAAAAGCTTAACCTTTTCATGGTGTCCCACTTTTCCTGTATGTTCCTTTCCTTTGTTGATTTTTTAAAATATTCTTTGTTTATTTCATCTTGATCATCTACTTTGTCTCTGAATCCTGGTATTCTATCTTCTGCTTGATTCGTTCTATTCATAAGGCTTTCCCTTAAGTTTTCTAGTTATGTAGTTGGATTTTTCAATTCCATCTTAATTTGAGCTTGAGTTCTCTTCAATATTTCTATCTCTTTATTAAACTCCATTTTCAAATCCTGGATTGTTTCCATCAGCCTTATGTTTGTGTTTCCTGTGCATCACTTGGGTATTTATTCTCTTTAAGTCCATTAAGTCGTGTGTGTGTGTGTGTGTGTGTGTGTGTGTGTTTGTTTGTGTGTTCTTTAAATTCCTTGAATTTTTTGATGATTTTGAGACTGTTCTTTTAAATTCTGTGTTTTGGGGTCATTTTCTTTGCCAGACATTTCTATAAGACTAGTGGATTTTGTAGGGGTAAAGGCAGATACTGCCTTAAGTTTTCATGGTGTTTTGAATTTTTGCAAGAGATCTGCACATGTGAACTTCTGTTCTGTGTTGGAAATACACAGGGCAGGTTGAGGCAGAAGAAACAATGTGTGGGTTAGGCCTAGGGGTTGGATATGACTTAGATGTAATGAAGTCAGGTGGACACAGGAGGCTGGATTGTAAATACAACTTTTACTCTCCAGATGTAATTGTTGTCTTGGAAGCTTAGAGCCCGCCAATGCTAACCTAGGCTTAGTCCTGGAAGCTTCTAGCCTCTGTACAATCTAATCTAAGCCTTCAGCTTCCTAGACTTACTGCTGAATAAACTCATCCTGTCTTGTTCTTTCTGAACTCTGTCTGACTGGTTCAACTCTGCTGTTCTGGCTCAAACTCCTCTCCAAGCCAACAACAGATTCAAACTGACTTCTCTCAGCTTCTGACTGAATTGCTCTGCTTGGCCTCAAACTAACTCTAGCAGTCTGGTCTACTCTGTTGGTTCCTTCTTATTCTCTGGTTCATTCTATCTTCACCTGTGTCTAGTTTGTTCTCTCTTTAACCTGTCTCTGTAAAACTCCCCAGGTAAAACTGCCTCCTCCTTTCTCTCTCTCTGTGCTGCTCTTTTAAGTAGCTTTTCTTTCCTCTCTTCTCTTGAGACTTGGGTGTATCCTATTCTGTTAAGTCCTTCTCTGATTTGCCACTTTGTCTGCTTCTCAATTAGACATCACTTTCAAACATGGGTGCTTCCTTCCACAAATTTCCTTTACCTTCATTGCTTGGGATTAAAGTGTGTACGAAAGGCATGTCTGCATTCCAACTGGATCACACAGACCTAGAAGGTCTTTGGATGTGATCAGAGTAGCCATATTTCTAGATTAAATTTCCTCTGCTTGGCTGATATACAGGAGTTGCATCCTGGTCCAAGCCTGAAGTTTGGGGGTAGATGGTGAGTGGAGGTGCAAGATACTTAGTGTGTGCTTTTTCTCTGATGAGGGCAAGGTGTCTTCTCCATGTGCTCCAGATTCCGCAGCCTCATTTTAGACAGGAGGAAGGAGTGAGAACCATAATGTAACCGTCAACTACTCCTTGACATTTTCCCTCATTGGTAAACAATAGTTTTTCTATCATTTCTACCCAGTAGAATGCAGCTCACATCTCACTGGCCAGAACTGTGTTACTTACTCATTCCTAACTGCACAGGGAGCTGGGAAATACTCCTCGCCCAATGTTTCTCCTGGGTAAATGTAACCAACTCTCTCCCCTGGAGACATCCCCAGTTTGTGGTTTGTTCTGTCACCTCCTACATAGAATATGCCTGAGGCTTGATGCTGGTCCAGAACCTCAGGACACTTCGGTTTCCACCACCCTAAGAATTTCCATCCCCTCTTCACAGTCACAGCCACAGCTTCAGCTTCAGCATCACCCCCTTGCCAGGCAATACATATCCATCAATAGCTTTTGGATAGGAAAGTAAAATTTCCAAGGTGTTGCATAGCTAGAAATATCTTCTGTGTCGTGTCACACTTGAATGGTAGCTGGACTGAGTAGAATATTAGATTGTCAATCATTTTTCTTTGGTTTTGGAAAATGTTGCTCTCCAAAGATTTGGTTGGGAAGCCTGATGTCGTTCTTATCCTAGAACTTGTGCATATGTATTATTAATCTCTAAGCATTTTTGTATGCTCTATCACTGGTATTTTGGAGGGGGTTTTAAGGATTTTTTTATTGTATTCGACACTGTTTGGCATTTTAATTCTGGAGGTATATGCTCTTCAAATCTAGGAAAGTTTTCAGAATTCTTCTTTGCGCGTTTCCTTAGTTCTACTTTCTATAGTGACTAACACTGTCACACCTCTTGGATTCTTTTTTGTATTTTCTTACTTTTGTCTTCTGGTGTTTTGTGTTTGCTACACCAAAGCTCTACTACTGAGATAAATCCCCAAGTCCACTGCTTACATTTTATTTCACTTCTTTATAATGGATGTTTGCACCATATATATTTTCTTATGATTTTACTTACTTATAATTTACTTGTATTGTTTATGTAATGTTCATCTCTTGTAAATACACACAGTGAAATCTTTCTTTTATTCATCTGACAACCATTGCCTTTTAAGAGACCTAGTTATCCCATTCATGTTTAATATCACTATTGATATAGTTTGGATTCAAACCACACTATTTTCTTTTATTTGCTGTTTGTGGTCTTTTTCCTTTGGTACTTCTTTTTCTGAAGTCTGTTAACTTAACTGAATACTTGTTATAGTTGCCTCTCCATTGCTATGATGAAGCACTATGACTAAAAGCAACTTAGGGGAGGACATGGTTTATCTAGCTTACATTTTTAGACATCCTTCTCCAGAGTCTAGTCTGTCCTCCCTTTACCCACTCACCTCAAACCACCTAAATCTAGCCTAGATCTGGTGCCATAACCAGCACCCTAGCCTAGTTTGGCTACCCCTGCCTGTGCCACCACCAACCCCTAGGCTTTCAACAGTACCTGCTCTTCCTATCCCCAACCTACAGGTTCCTCCCATACCACAATCAACTTCTCTATCCTATGGTGTCTTGCATATCTGCCTCCAGGGTCTAGCCAGGTGAGTACTGATTCTCCCCTCCTCTCACCTACAAAATTTATTTCATAATGTTTCAACATCTCTCCAAAAGGTATCCACCTTGCCTAGATAACCAGGTACAGCAATATGCTGAGGTTGGTTCCTACCACGTCTGCACCTTCTTTTCCTCCTCTGACCATGTCCTACTGTTAGTCTGCACACTGGTGAAATCTCACTTCTGTTTGTATGTTCCCCAACAAAAGCAGTTTCCTAGGGGACTGCTCCATTGGCTGATCACCTGTTTGGGGTTAAGCCTGCTTCCTGTGTACTTCTTCCCTAGATCTTCCAGTATGGTTGGCAAACCTTCCTCTTTAAGACCTGTGATCATATCAAATCCTTTAGCGTCCTATGATGGTCTGAGTGTGGTCTCCATCATAGTGTTACAGATGTCCTTAAAGATCCCTCAAGAGGATTTTACTCTTTCATTTACAACACAGAGAGGATTTGTAAAGATCCATTTTTTTCAAGATAGAAATGAAATATTAGGGACTGGGGAGGTTTCTCAGTCTACAAAGTGCTTGTTGAACATGTGCAAGGACCTGAGTTCAGTCTTCAGAACCCATGTGAAACAGTCAAACAAGGCAGTGTGCATCTGCAATTCCAGTTCTGGGAGGTAGAGACAGGGGGATGACTGGGATTTGTTGGCTAGACATATAAGTGAAGTCCAGGTTCAGTGAGAGATCTTGTCACACACACACACACAACTCACACACATGTACAAACACCCAACTCACACACATGTACACACACACAAGAAATACTATAGAGTTGTTTTGACAATGTAGAAAGACATGTACTTGCTGGCCAAGTAAAAGAGAATCACTTCTTAATGAAGTTGTCAGAACATAAGGGAGATATAGAGCGAAGTATGATATTGTGGAAATAAAAATAAATTTCCATGACCTGTGTCAGTCAGTTCTCAGTTACTGTAACAAATAATACTTGAGATAATAAACTTATAAAGAAGGAAGGTTTATTTCAGGTCTCAGTTTTCAAGCTTCTTTCCCATGGCCAATCAGTTCTGTTGTTTGAGACCTATGGTGAGGGGTCCATGGTAAAACAAGACCAGTCTTTTCTTGGAGGAGAAATGAAAGGTGAGGAGGAAGAGTCCAGGGTGCCATAGTCTTCTTTAACTCCACACCCTCCATGATGGAAATACTTCCTACTAGATCACACTTCCTAAAGGTTCCACCTCCTTCCAGTTGCACAAAACCAGGGACTAAACTGCTAATAATGGACTTTGGGTATTCTACACACAACCATATGACACTTTTTTCCATCTACTGTCATGCCTCTGTGATGTAAAGGAAAGGTAGAAAAGCAATAACTGAACTTCCAACACTAAGGTAAGTCTATCAAAGCCGACCTCACTTCCCAGGATAAAATGGTATTATTTTGCCTCACAAAAAGATTTGCTCTTTAGAAGTTCTTCTCTTCTTCCCTCTGGCCTCAAAATGCTTTTGAAAATAAGTGATCTGGGACATATCACTCATCCCTCCTGGTCTCCACATGCCTCTCACACCTAATGGACTCAGGTATCCCATCCAAACATATCTGATGCAACAGCATGAATGTTTTTAGAGAATTTTTTTAAGTCTACTTGCTGGCAGCAAGAACAATGATTCAACCTTCAGCTTTTTCAGATGTAGGTGGATTCTGTCCACTGGTACCTTTTGCATTTTAATTTTAAATCATTTGAATTCTTCCAAAGAAGATACTAGGTGAACTGTGGGGACCGATGGCAATTTTTGTTATTTGGAGTGTACTATTTTTAGTAAAATTACCCAGGCTTCAAAACAAGAAGGGGAAAATGCCAGAATATTACCAACGACTGTATCTCTTTGGTTCTTGTAAGCATGATGAAGGGAGGTGCTGTTGGTATTCAACATGGACTTGTAGAGGACAGTCACTTCGTCCTTGATCACACTTAACTTAGTTATCTTGTTGTGAAGTTTGGAGTGGAACCAGATTGTTTTCTCCCCTTTCTTTCTTTTCCTTTACTCTGGGAGTTTTGGCATCTTCATAGATGTATGGTCTCATCTAGAGAATCATGGGACTTTTGGATGACAGACTGACCTCAAATCTTTACCCATGTCTCTATGTTGTGGCTTAGGATACAAGCATCCAGAGGTAACTGAGAATGAATTTCTGGGGACCCCTATTACACATCAAGAAGACATGAAGTGGAAATTCCCAAGCAGAAGACATGAAGTGGAAATTCCCAAGCAGAACTGGAATACTGCATAAGTTACCTGTGAGCTAAGCAATGTACCGTCTTGTTTCTGATTCCCTCTCTAACTGGTTTGTGTTCTTTGGACAGTATAGAGAGACCCTGCCTCAAAAATCAGAGCAAAACAAAGCAAGCAAACAATAACAATGTAGGCCCATTAAAATCTTGTATAAAATTACTTTCCAGCTGTGTACATAGATATGCATGAAACAAATTTAATTTTATGTTTAATTAAAAATGCTTGTGTATGTGTACATGTACATGTACGTGTGTGTGTGTGTGTGTGTGTGTGTGTGTGTGTGTGTGTACCACAGCACATGCCTAGATGCTAAGGACAACTCTTTGGAGTTTGTTTCCTATTCCATTTTTATGTAGTCTTTGGGGATTAAACTAAAATCTTTTGGCTTGCATGTTGTGTTTTTACCTCCTGAGCCATCTCTCTGTGACCTCAAGTTTGTGTTCAGATATGGTGCAATCTCCACCATTTAAAATTATGTATATACATGACAAAATTCTAAAATATGAAAAAAATCTAAAACATTTCCAATGCCAAGCTTTTTGCGTGGAGAATATTCAATGGGTATTATTCATAGGGCCTCAGGAGATGCCAATAACCAGCAGTGTGTTACAGAGATTGCCACAAGTTCCAAATATACAAATTACTTTCTTGTTTCAGTTTGTCTTTCCTCTCATTTTTTATGAATCATGGTCCAGGTTTTCTCTGGTGATCTCCATAGATCACTGTCGTCAAGTTGAAATAAAACTCCCATTGAAAACTGGCGGGTGTTGAGTGTGGCGTGGGTGAGGCGCAACCACATCTGTGAGAAAGGAGAGGGAGAGATGGAACCTCACTACGTTAAATCTACTGTATAAGCTCCGAGTTGTCTGTCTGTCTGTCTTTCTATTTGCAGTCAGGAGGCTGCAGTGGGGAAGGCACTAAAGGGACCACTTGGTTGCCTCTCACTTCTACTACATTGTGCTTAGGAATCTGCTGTTGGTTCATCTCAGAACAGCCCAGAAACCTCAACTCAGCATGATTCAGTGTCCAGCACAGCCCTTTGTGATGCTTTCACTGGTGTGTGTGTGTGTGTGTGTGTGTATGTGTGTGTGTGTGTCTGTGTGTGTGTGTGTGTCTGTGTGTGTGTGTGTCTGTGTATGTGTGTGTGTGT
>CAJQZJ010004750.1:6015422-6035933 GCA_907164525.1 Lophiomys imhausi | reverse complement strand
TTTCTTTCTTTCTTTCTTTCTTTCTTTCTTTCTTTCTTTCTTTCTTTCTTTCTTTCTTTCTTCTTTTTTGTTTTGTTTTTCAAGACAAGGCTTTTCTGTGTATACCTGTCTGTCCTGCACTCACTCATTTTGTAGACCAGGCTGGCCTTGAAGTCACAGAGATCCACCTGCCTCTGCCTCCCAAGTGCTGGGATTAAAGGTGTGCGCCACCTCGCCCAGCTTGATCACTTTTTTACCAACTCCATGAATCTGGTTTGTTGCAAAAGCCAATTCTGAAAGGAGGGATAAGAATTTTTAAAAACGAACCTATAAATAGCCTCGGTAATAATATCAATATACATGTAGAGAAGAAAAGGAAAAAAAGACCCCAATACGTCTCTTTATTCTTTGTGTGTTGCCTTCCCACCCAGGAACCTGTGGTGCTGTGCTGATACATAGCAGCAGCCCAGGCTCCCCCAGGATTCCACTACAGAGCGCATGCTTTCCTTTTTCAGATTGTGTGGATTGGGAAGTCAATTACCCTAAAATTGAGTTTTGTATTTTTGCCAGTCGGCTGCAGAGAGTTGTATTTAATTTCCATTGTGATTAATGCAATCACTACTAATTCTGTAGCTTCCGGAAGAATGCGTGAGAGACTGCATTCATTTCTTTTCTCATGAATGTGTGCCAAGAAGCAACTTAAAGGAAGGATCTGTTATTTGGAGTCCCAGTTTGGGGGTCAAGGGAAGACGTGGCTTCAACAGTGGCAGCAGGAGGGGATGCTCCAACAGTGGGGGTGGGATTGGCCTTTCTGGGCTTGGCTATAACACCCAAGGCCCGCCTACAGTGACTCACTTCCTCCTGCTGGACTCCACCTCCAGAAGGATCCACAATCTCCACCCCCTCCCGACAGTGCCTCCAGCTGAGTACCAAGTGTTCAAATACATGAGCCTGTGAGAGACTGCTCACACTCAAACTAAAACAGAGACAGAGCAAGAATGTGGGAGCAAGGAAGAGGAAAGCAAAAATTAATACAAACCTGCTTTAAAAAAAATAGAATCTATTTTATTTATTCTTCGACAATCTCATACACGTAATTGATGTGTCTGGATCATATCCACCCCAACTCTGTCTTTACACTTCCCCCAGGAACCCCTAAAACATCTGCCTTCCCATTTCATGTCCCCTCCCCTCTCTTTTGTAACCCAGTGGCTCCAGCTGACGCTATCCGCTGAGATACAGACTGTCGCGGTGGTTTGATCTGTGCAGGTCTTGCTGTGTCCAGAGCAGCACCTCACAGCACCTTCCTCTCATCTTCCAGCTTTCCCTTCCCCGTCATCTCTGTTCCTCGGACTAGGGGGAGTTGCTGGAGGAGTCCGGTTAGGGCTGAACACTCAGCAGTCACTTGTTCTCAGCAGTTTGACAAATTCCGTATTACCTGGTGGTCATGAGAGAGAAGAGACAGGTCCTAATCTACGGGAACAAGTGTAACTACCACGAAGGCAGTTTAACACTAAGTTCATTTAGTAATAAATTTGCAGTAGGTCATCCCTCTTGCACGTGTGTCTATAACATCCCAAGGCACAGGCTTTTGACCAGGTTTACAGTACCAGGCAAGAATTCCCTCTTGTGGTAAAAACTTCAAATCCAGCCCAAAGGTTGTTGGATAACCACATAAATTTTGTACCACTCTCGTATCAGTGAGCACATCATACCTGGCAAGGAGGGTATCATATAACTTTTTAATTCTCCCTGTCTCTCTGTCTCTCTCTCTGTGTGTGTATATGTGTGCACATGTGTGTGGGGTCAGGGGGAAATGAACACACATGTGTGCCTGCTCAGAGGCTGGATGATAATGTCAGGTTTCCTGCTCGGTCACTCTCTGCCTCATTCCCCTGAGAAAGGGTCTCTCACTGAACTTGGAGGTAGGTTGGTAACCGGCAAGCCATAGTAGTTGTTCTGTCCCCACCCCTAATAGCTATGGGGTCATAGGTGTGCATGTGTCCAGGTCTGGCTTTTTGACCTGACTTCTAAGGATTTGAATCCAGTTCCTTGTGTTTGCTCAGCAAGTGCTCTTATATGATGGAACATCTCCACAGCCTCCCTAAATGATTCTTAATTCGACTTTTTTAAAAGTCAAGATGAAATTCATGTGGCATAAAATCATTTTAATTATTTGAGAGTTTATCATCCAGTATCCTTCACTATTGACAGTATTGCTCAGCAGTTATTGCTGTCTGGTTCCAGAACAGTCTGTAATCCCCAAAGGAAATTCTGTAGCATTACATATCACTCCTTCCTTCCCTCTTGCTGCAGCCTCTGGTAACTACGTGCTTGCCTGGACTCATGGCTTTCTGTTCATTTAGCATGTTTCCAAGGTCTATCCTATATCATGAGTTTCTTTTGAACTTCAGAGAAAGAAAAGTCACAGGCCCACTTCTCCTGTTAGATTTCTCCACCTGCCACATTTCACTTGGTGAAATAATGGTCACTGCAGACTCAAATGTGATGCCTTATCCAGGTTCCTGGAAAATGGGCAAAGAAGACTAAAAGAAATAAAGAGTGTTCTCCATCTCAGATGAACAACTATTCCTCCAGAGTCAATTGTTTGTAAGTCTTCATTACGTTTTAGTTTAGAGTCACTTACGGATGGGACTGTGTTGGCAAAGTCTTGAGTGAGTAAGAGTTGACCTGACACGGTCTCTTTAACGAGTCTTACTTCCTGACAGACTCAGGGAAGCAAAGAACAAAGCTATGGCAATGCAGAAATGGAGGTTATCAACAGAAACCCTGTGCTCACCAGAGAGAACAGAGCTTTGTTTAGTGCGCGGGAAGGATGCCAATGACTCAACTTGTAAAACAAGGGTTTGACTCAGCAGTTCCACCAAGGGAATGGCTTTATGGCAATCTCTGCTTAAGTGCTTGCTGGAGGCTATGTGCCTCATCACCAATATTTATAACAGGAAAACAACCCATTTATGAAGTCTCTCCTTTTATTGCATCTTTTCTCTAGCTTCTTATGACACGAGCTCTTTGAGTGAGGATCCAGGGCTGATTCAGGTTTGTGCAGACTCAAGTCTATAGGGTTTAAAGGCCCTCGTCTGGGTAATAACTGGACTCCAGATATCACTTTATCTGACTGTGCTAGCCAGAGTAGTTTGATGTCAGCAAAACAACCTGGAAGTTCTGTTTATTCCATCGTGATTCAAAAGAGGTCTAGAAGCTCTCTTCTAATGGCTCAGGGACTCAATCTCTCTCTGTCTCTGAGCTTGCTATCCAGGGCAGCCTTCCTGGGGTCCTCCACATAGCCATTAAAGTAAACAAGTAAAGAGTGGTTGGGTAGAGGGATGGTGGAATTTTAGAATCCAGGCTTGCATCCATTCCAGTTACATCCCTGTGAAGATCCATCTCGAATGCCGATTTGTTGGGATTCAGAAGTACCATGCAAACACCTCTGGGCATGTCTGTGAAGAGATTATCTGGATGGTGTTGGTTGAGATGGGAAAGCCCACCCTGAACGTGGATAGGATCTTTCAATGGGCTGGGATCCTGGAGTGCACAAAAGAAAGAGTTAAAGAGCTTGTTGTGCAAGCATGTCAACCTGAATATGGATCCCCAGAAGCCCCCAAAATGTGGAAGTGTACAATGAGCATTTGTAATGCCTGTCTTCCCAATGGTGGATTCAGTGTAACCAGCTACTTTATGTTTCTGCCTACATGCCTCCCCTGCCATGACAGCCTGTATCTTCAAACTGTGAGCCAAAGTGAGCCAATGCATCTCTCCTCAAGTTGCTTTTGTCACATATTTTACTACAGCATCAAGAAAAGTAACTAATACAGCCCCTTTGGCTGGTGCGAGGAATCTGGGAGGAAGTCTTATGTGTCCTCAGTGGAAAGAAATGATGTTGCACATCCATCCAGACTACTGCAACTGTTACCTTCTCTCTTTCGTGCTTCAGAAAAGGAAGGTGTGTGGGAGGGAAGACTGCCTCCTGGACTTCTCGGGTCAGTCTTGCCACACCTATGCGTCTGCATGCGGCACCTATGCGTCGGCATTGCAGGATGCCAGCCTGGGGGTGGGTTATCCTTTTAACCACAGACCATCTTCACTTTCCTGCAGCTCCAGAGCACTCTATCTCCCTCCAATGTACTACTATTCCTCACACAGCTGATCTCCAAGTGAGGACAGTCTATTGGTCTTTTCCCCTCCACACAGATCCTTCCTGTCTTTGCAGTCCAGCCAAGACCAGACTGTAATAAAACCTTACTGAAGATTTTAATATCACAGCAGGCCATTGCAATGAAGGAAAATCTAAGAGCAACATTAGCTGACTCTGTCAGGCAGGCCTCTGTCCTCAGAGTCTGCCAGATGACGTCTGTATATCTCCTCAGGCTGCCGCACTGTGGTAAAAGTCAGCGCTCTGTGTGGGGTAACTCATTTCCAGTGAGTTACACGTCTTATGGCCCTAATTCCCTCAAAAGATAAAAAAAAGTTCCTTGTCTTCTGAGTCTTTTATTTGTGATCCATATCTACCCATTACAGTATAACAAGTTGTGAGAATTTCTGCTTTTTTTTTTTTTTTTTAATGGAAAAAATAGTCACCTCCAACCATAGATGTGGTGCCCATGCTTATCTGGAGAGCTCTTTGAATGTGGACGTTGATCCCGGAAAAGAGACCCTGCTCATTATTGGTATTTATTACTATTATTATTATCATTATTTTAAAAGTTAAACCTCTTCAGTAACAAGAGTCCGCCAAGATAAGCAACAAAGCAAGTCTATACAGAATTTATTAGAAGCAACAGGACTACAGGCAGACTTGGGTCTTTAGCAACTAAGCCCATTTTTGCTCTTTCTGACTGAGTTTCAGATTTCTCTTTCCATAATCTGGCCTCTGCCTGTCCACGTCTGTGAGGGATTATCTTGCTAAGGTTAAGTGAGGTAGGAAGACCCACACCAAGAGTAGGCAACACTATTCTCTTGGCTCAGACCTCAGTCTGCATTAAAAGGAGGAAGTAAAGACAGGCTGCCGTGCCTCATTAGGCGGGCACCACTACCATGAACAAGTATGTGATGGTGAGGTGGAAAATACTGAAATACGGAGCAGTATATGCACTGTGGAGAGAGGCAGAGCTGGGGATGTGACCTCCAGTGATAGGTGTAAGAGAGGGCTGATGTCCGCAGTGGAACATGTTGTTGCCTAGTGGAGTCAGTGGGGTGGTGTGCAGCAGCCTGGAGCCTATACAGATTCACATTAAGGCCCCATATACCCCACCCAGCTTCAGAATCACCCTGGCTCTGGGCCATGACAGAGTCCTAAAATGAGGAATGGTTCTCTTTCTGGATTGGACCTCCTCAAAAGGCCTCCATGATCTGTGATGCCACTAAAGGCCATGTTGGTGTTGTGGTCCATGTTACTACCCCAAGCCAAGATGAAGCCCGAGGTCCACATGGATATATGCCACCTGTGCACTGACTAAAGCCTTGGTGACGCCCTTGGCCTTTGCTGCCGGGGTGGAGGCAGGCAACCATCTGAGGCCATGTTGAGCCCCATGGTCCATGCTGCCTCTGAGGGCCATGAATGGTCTGCGGTCCTGATGCGGCCATAGGCCGGGTCTGTGCTTCTGCCCGAAGCCATGTTAATGTCCATGGTCCATGGGAAGCTACTTTTGCAGTGGTATCAGTTACTGAAGATGCACAGTTGAAAAAGAGGGACATGGAAGGATTCTGTGACAGCCCCTATCCTCAAGGCTCCCCCCCCCAAAGTAATAACCTAAATGGGAAGCTATTGAAGAAAACTCTTAAAAAGTGTGATAAGGGAGGGCAAGCCAACACTGAGGGCATAGAGCAGGAGTGCTGATCCTGCCTCCTACCAACGGCGGCCTTGGGGAACCTAGCGGGAGCAAAGCTGGAGAGCTTGCACTGGCAGTGCAGGTAAGGGAGAACCAGCAAGCTAACCAGCTCAACTACCATACAGGCCCAGATGCAGGGCTCTGAGTTGGCACAGCCCCCAAAATCTATATCGTCTTTGAATGGTTGGACCAGTAGTGCTGATGCAAAGCAGCAGGATCTCCATAACACAGGGCAAACAGGATAATAGAGAAGAGGCCAGGTGAGGATCCAGTATTGATGGAGTCACAGAAGCCAGAGATCTCGAATCAGATCAATGACACTTTGCAATGAAGATTTGCAAGTGAAGATGTGTGGAGAGAGGGGTATACTGTGGGACACACTGTGACATACTACAGCTTCCATGATGAGATATTTTCCATGGTTTTGTCTGTTTTGTTTGTGTGTGGTTTGGGGAGGGAAGTTTGCAAGGGTGGAGGGTGGATATGAGTGGATGGGGAGATGAGGAGGACTGGTCCACATGAAGCAAAACTACCAAAGAATCATTCAAAAGGTTTTTTTTGGTTTTTTGTTTTTAAGTGTGATAAGGATGCTGAAGTGTAACTCTCCACAACTGATGGCTTCTGGTGGGAGTGTGCAAGGGGAAGGACTCAGTTCTGTTTAAGGGGCAGCCACTGAGAATTTGACCATGCTCCAGTGAGCGTATAGACAACACAAATTGGACTTCAATTTATTTTTATTTCTTGGGTTTTTTTTTTGGGGGGGGGAGTTATAAGGGTGGAGACTGGACATGGAAAGACTGGGAAGTGAAAGTGATCAGGATGCACGAAATGAAATCCCTAAAGAATCAATGAAAATATTATGTTGGAACAAAAAGAAGGAAGTAAACTTAACACAAGCATTCATTGCTGTGACCAGCTGCCTCAAGCTCTTGTTACCAGAAAGTCCCCACCCTGCTGGAACTGTGAGCCAAAATAAACCATTTATTCTTAAGTTTCTTTTGTCAGGGTATTTTGCCATGGCAACCATGTTTACAAATATTTCTTCTATTAGGTACTTTGTGGCTTGGGGCTGTCACTGCTGTGATTCCCAGAGCAGAAGCATCTTTGTCCTTTCATGTTCTGCTGCTGATGTGAGACTATTCCAGACTCCATCTTTTTTGTTAAATGTTGAGGATTATGGGTTCAAGTCTGGGTCAAATCCCAAATCCCTCCCCCTCACTGCAGGAAGGAAACATTTCCAAGTGTTGAGCCTTGGCGGATGCTCAGTCCTGAGATGACAGTCAAGTGCTCAAGGTGACCCTTTCACGTCTGCTTGCACCGTCTTTCTGTCATATATTATCAATCACACAAAGAACTTGGGAATTTATTTGCACATGTTAGGCCCTCAGCTAGTGCTCATTGGAATGGATGAATTACTGGTTGGTTCCACCAACCCACTGGCTTCCAGAACAGTGGGCCACCTGCTGTCGTGCCTCATATCCTCAGCACTACTTTCTTTGGGAGTTGATTGACTTCAGTTGAGTTTTTGGTTTTGATTTTTTTTTTCAGTTTTCAGAAACTTTCTCAACTCTCTTGACTAGCAGAATTAATTTTCACCTCCTTATACCACTTCAGTAACTGGCTTGATTTGTTAGTAAATCACGTCATACTGAATTTCCGATATTCACACTGAGACTGCTTGCTGAGATAGAGTGTGAACTGATTCAATGTAGGGATGGTTTCTCTACACTGACTCCATGTTAGATGAGCAAAAGATCTTTCTTAAAAGCACAAATCAATAAATGAATGAGGCCTACCAACCTTCAGCTAGACGTTCAGTGCTCAGGCTAGGACCGTGCGGACAGACTGAAGGATGGAAGGAAGCCACACACAGTCAAGCCTGGCAGCCCGGGTCCAATCTCTGGAACCCACATGCTGGAAAAAGAGAACTGACTTTCCTAAATTGTCCTCTGACCCTGACACAGGTGTTCTCACACATATCCCTGAAACAGACAAACCAAGTAATTAATTAAAATATATTTAAAATAATAAGTGAGAAAACATATAATACTGCCGGGCGGTGGTGGCGCACGCCTTTAATCCCAGCACTTGGGAGGCAGAGGCAGGCGGATCTTTGTGAGTTCGAGGCCAGCCTGGTCTACAAAGCGAGTCCAGGACAGCCAGAGATATTCAGAGAAACCCTGTCTCGAAAAACCAAACAAAAACAAAAACAAAAACATATAATACTTATCCCTGGGTAATTTCAGAAATATCTGATAGAAATTTGGGGGTGGGGAGGTATAAAACCAAAAAGGCATATCTGAAAAAAAAAATGGACTGGCTGATGACTAAGTGTTGCTAAAGCTTTTGACGCCTGGTCAAGGTGATAATGTCTATGATGATGTATGTGGTTGCCATAGTCACCGAAGTTGCAGAAGATGTTGCTGGTACCAGGTCTACATGCTCAGCATCTCTGTGAGTGTCTGCTACTTGCTCTTTTCCTGTGGCCACTAGCCATAATACTCAGGCTGGCATGGTAAGGATGGATCAAAAGGATGACTCTAGAGGGGGTCACGGGCAGCACCTCAGAGAGATGTCAGCAGAACCCAGGGAAGACAGTGTGCCCCACTCCATCTTTTAGGGAGGAGCCTGATGGATCACCTACACTGAAGTATTAATTTTTAATGCTTGCAAAATCCATTAATATCTTGTGAATAACACCATTTATTTGCAGTGTATTTTGCATTTTGGTGTTAAAAAGTGAATATGCTAAATGAAAATGTGTAAAATATGCCTGTTTTTTATAAAGTAGTGCTGATATCTCTTACTATAATATTCTGGGCATTTCAAAAGCAGGAGTTTGAAAGTCCATCAGCCTCTGCGATGTCCCTTCGCTCTTTTACCCTTCTGCCTCTCCCACTCCGGATCACTGTCCTGGCATAGATTTGTTCGCTCTAGAGCTTTCTTTAGCAGGAACTTTTCCCTCTATTTCTCATCTAAAAAAATTCCTGATGAGTCTCATATGTGTCTGCAAGTCCTTGCAACATGCCCTGACATGCTTGAGCCCCGGCCTGAGTGGATGGGCATGCTGAGTTCCCTACAGGGACAGAAATGAACCAGGAGGGGTTTACCTAAATTAACCCACGAGCTTATTTCAATTAATAAAAGCAAACTTACAGGGCAGGTAGAAGGAGGACCATGTTTCTCAAATTTGTTTCTGGCCTTCCTTGGCTTACCTTGAATTCTCCATCTGACTCAGTCTACACATTTCAACACTCACCTACAAATCCCAGGGGTTCATGACTTAAGGAGTGGTTACAACCCATTTTCTGTGGAGACATGGATAAACAAACTTTGCTGGGGGACCGTGTTCTAGATCTTTCCATGTTTTGTTTCTCGTTTGTTTCTATTTAGGACTCTGATGTATTTGTGATTTCTGTTTATTTCCTGGGGAAGGTGTTTGTTGAAATGCCTCTGAGAAAAGGGAAGAAGATAAAATGTGCACAGATTTTTTAAAGTGCGTGACTGCTCATGGACGCATTGTCTTAGTGCCAGACACTGCTATGTTTGGCCTTTGACCCATTACTCACCACTAACTAACCCAACTATTTCTTTCATATATAGCATGATTCCTCAATTCCTAGTGGTGCTGGAATTCTCTGGGTGCTTCCAGTCATTGTTGACTCCCTGGCTATTTTGGTTAACAGCATCACCAGGATTTCACTGTAGTCTCCCCAGACATTGTGATCTCTCTGGAAAAAAAAATTCAGAAAAAACACACAAAGCATACTATAGAAGATCACACACTTTATCACGGAGCAAAAATGGTCAGATGGACCATAGTGCTGGTCTACATTTTAGGTTAGTTTTATACTATTTCAAGATAGTCTGGCAGACAGCTTTCCAGAGGAGCATTTTCCTGGATAGGTGATTGACAGGCCTATTTTGATTGACTCTTAATGAGAGGGCAAGTTAAGACCTTGTGCTTTATCAGAAAGCACCCTAATCTTGTAGGGTTAAGAATCAGGTTTAGATAGTTATCAACTAATGCCTACACACATATCAGTTTAGGATGTCACACCTCCTCCCAGGGCCAGAGGTATGACTTGGTCTATTCCTTGGGTTAGTACCTCTGGTAGTTCTGTAGTTCTGGTACTGTAGCTCTAGCCTCAATTTTACAAGCTGTTGATTATGACGGAGGGGTCTAGCCCTAATGGCCTCTAATCCTGCCAACTAACAACCTAACAACATCACCATCAGTGTCTGCTTGTCCAGAACACACATGCAGATGCTCACATGCAAATGCTCCGGTAGCTTCATTCTCTTAGGCAAACAGAGCATCATTTGTGGAAGTGCCTTTAGCTTATTCAGTAAGCCTCTCTCCAGTTTACAGGCCTGCCACAGCAGGGAAAGGAGCAGAAAAGAGCCATGATGCAACAGGAAGGAAAAGACAAGGGGTAAAGTCACCAAAAGGAAGATGTCAAGCAGGGACCAGACCTCTGCAGAAATTGTTCCTCTCTTCTGTTCTCCAGGTGGGAGTGTTGAAAGAAGTGTGAAGCATTTGAGTGGCTCTCAGTCAGTTTCATCATGGCCACTGTGGGGACATTTGTAAGGTATGCGGTCCTGGGTATATTGCTCATGGGTCTGTTTCTTCCTAGACTGCTGTTTGAGGACAATAACTACATTTTGTGTCATTTTAATGTTATTTACCCATGTCTGGGTCTTGATGGCTCTTGATTCAGTTATGACAAGTGAGATGTATTCAGTTCAGTTTCCTTCCCTTAGCTCTATCCTGCAGGCCCTCCCCACCACCAGCTCCCTGAAATCACAAGAGAGAATCATCTATTTTTCACTTGACCATTTAGCTCACAGTGATTTATATGCTTAAAGCTGGCCTCTGTTTGGTTTGAAAAGAAGTAGATTCAAAGGGATTAATTTATTAGAAGATAAGACCTTAATAGTTTATACAGTGCTTACAGCACCCCCTAAGTTTGATTAGCCACTCTGTCAAGTGTTTCTTAGCACTACAGGTCTGAGGCTCCCTACCTTCCTAGGATCAATGATTTGGGCCTGTGAGTAAAACCAATGCAAGGCAGATGAACAAGACAAAAACAAAATCAGTTTTAATTATGTATATCTATGTTGTTGCTCACAAAGAAAAATGTAGTCCAGGAAAGCAGCCAGATTCTGGCATTTATGCCATCTTAGGCTTGGCGAGGAAAGGGGGATCTTAATCTTAGTGGGGAAGGGAATGAATGAGAAGGTGACCAAGGGCTAGGTCAATTGAGATGCAGTTTGCCGATTTAACTTGGCACTTTCTTTCTGCTGAGCTACATATAGCTTTCATCCCCTTCTCTTGGTACAGGAGAGTACACCACCTTTGCAAATGGGAATTGCTTTTCTGAGTGTAGACGTTCTTAAAAAGGGAAACTTATGTTCTATTTTCAGAGCTTTCCCTGGGTCTGCTATCCCTCAATTGCCTTCAGCGCAGAACAGTCCATATGCTGAGGAGCCTATTTTGGGGTGTCATAATCCTGTCCCCATCACTGTCATACTTCTTTCTACATTGGGATAGACTATTAAAATCATCTGTGCTTCAGTTTGCATGGTCAATACATTTGGGAACCATAATACTTATTTCTGAAGGTCCCTGGTGTCACCACGATGCTCTGTTAAACGGGATCGGGTGACCGAGTACGTATGGCCTACACTGTGTCTTAAAGGAAGAGCGTTTATACTCCTTCATGACATTTTGTGGGTCTAGAACCCAATGAAAACATGTCAGCATCAGTCAGCACAGAGAAGAAAGGGAAGCAGGCATTGTAGTGGGCTCTGCTGAGCTCAGCGGGGCTTGGATGTTGAGTGCCATCGGGGCAGAGGAAGCGCTAACGGCAAAGCTGGACATTTGCTGCTCACCTCCCTGGCATCCAATTCTGCTTCTCTTTTGGGATCAAGAGCCCCTCTTCTCCTTTGGGATCCATTTCTTTTCCATCTTTTCACTTATAGTCCAGATGGGGCTCTTGCTCTGGGGGTGGAAGCTGGCTAAGGCCCAAAACAATTGTTACAGCTTATTTTGTTGGCACAAGGGTAGAGGAGAGTTCCATACTAGCTGAATCACCATGAATTTATGGATATTTCTCGAGAGTTCTGAATAAGAAACGTTCACTGTGTTTTCTAGATACAAATTTACAAGGGGTGACTAGAGTGGGTAGAAACTGGTCAGGTAGAGTGGAACCCTAGATGACAGTTCTGAAAGCATCTTTGCTGAAGGCCAAACACGCCAGAAGAGAATTCTGGTTCTTGTTTCTTCCCTTATCTCCCAAGTGAACACTTCTGCCTAAATGTTTGACAGAGATGGAGGGAAGGTACCTGGAGAAATAGTTCACCCTCCTTCCCAAATTCCAGTTTCTTCCACCCAGACTTCTCCTGCTATGTCTCTCCCTCCCTCCCTCTTGCTCTCTTCTCTCTCCCTCCCACTCTTCTCTACTTAGAAATCTGTAATAAACTTCTATCTAAAACTCACCCTCTGAGGTCTGTAAATTTCATTCTTTAAATTTGCAAGACAAGAACCTGAAAGTCACTGACTTCAGTGGGCTTCAGTTTTTTTTCCAGGACCCTAGCTCTTTAAGTGGAGAAAGGTTCCATTGTTCTCAGACAGCAGGTATTCCTGTGTCACAAGGAAGATGTTTCCAGAGCAGGTAGCACTATTTTAAGGCTGTAGAGAAAGGAATCAACACAGAGGCTGACTCATAGGACACAGAAAATCAGTCCCAGAAATCAGCCGAATATTCATGCTTGAACTTTTGAACTTCCCAAGGAAAGGAGCTGATGGATTTCTTTTTGGTTCAGATTTGTTTGGGTCAAATACAGTGTTATTCACAAATGTGGGGAAAAAAAGGAATGTAGACAATGGGTTATTCCAATTTCTTCAAGTGCAAAGGGTGAACATAGAGTGAAGACAGAAAGAAAAATCCCAACACATCATAAATGAGTACATAGGAAGGTCTACAGAGTAGGAACAATGGCTCCTGGGAAGTAAGAGTACTCCCATGGTGACAGGTTGTGTCACCAAGATATGCTAGTTATCTCCCAATTCAGTTTTTAAGGTTTAATTTTTGGCTAACTCCCTAACATTTTTATTTAAAACACAATTTTAATAATCTAGATATAGGCTATAAACCTTCCCAAGGCTGACTGACCTTCTGAGAAATATGTGAACTATAAAACCTAAAAATAAACCAAGTCCCTTTTCTAAAACCTTCAACTATCTGAAAGTCAAAAGGGGCCTTGGATTCACTGAGACTTTGTTACCAATAGCAACAGATAGTTATTTTGAACACACACACTAACATTGCTCTCTTTCTCCATATTCTTATTGGCAACTGGGCAGAAAATCTATGGTAACCTCCCACAGTGAAAATATGAGATGATTTTAGAAAATCCCAGACAGATATAAGCGTTGCCCTTCAACCCCTAATACATCCTAAGAATCTATGGCTTCAGTTCCGTTATCATTTGCATCCTTGCCGATCAGAGCACAAGGTTCCCTCATGGTAAGGGTTCCCTCTGAACCATAGAAGAAAGTACCATGCTGATGGTTGAATGGCTTGTTTATGAAGAAAAGACTATACTTGGGAGGCACAGAGGTCCACAGATAAATGCCAGGGGAACTTGGAATGTTAAACACACAGGGTTGTCTCTTCAAAGGGAAACATGTCTAACCTGTTTTCTGCCCAGAAGGCTGGGAGCAGAGCTTGTTAACAGCCTGGTGACCTTTGCACTTTCTGTGTGGCAAGACCACACCATATCCTCCCCCAGACTCTTATCATGAGCTTGTCATCCATAGAAACCATCTTCATGGAAGACGTCACTCCTTGTTCTTTACAAGGAGTTTTGATGTAGTCACGCCTTAAGCTTTACTGTGCACACAAGATTGAGTTAATTATTGCAATTTTTTTTCACCAAATTTTGCTGTTCTTTAATCCATCTAAAATAAACTACTGAGGGTCAGACTCTAAGAGTTTGAACCAACGCCAGCTACTGAGTCCTGTGGAACAAAACTACCTTCTTGCCTCCCACAGGTCCTTCCTCTTCTGGCGGTGGTGGTCACAGAGACTCATGCAAGCACAGAATGTTTTCCCACAAACCACTGCTGTGTGGAAAGATGATAAGTTGGGGCTACTTGGGAACTTTCATCATTGCATGAAAAGTCCTACAGAAGTTAAATCTTTTACTTTTGGAAGAATGGTCATTAATTTTCACTTTTTCATTCAAACACCCAAGGAAATCCTAAGCACTGTTTCCTACCCATCTTCCATACAGTTGTTTGTTTGCATCTAAAGCAAGGCCAGTTAGCGATAACTTCATGGGAATAGTTTCTGCAGTAAGTTCTTTTACATATCTGTCATAATATGGTGGAGTTTAGTTTCCTTCCCTTTGAAGACTGAATTGACCTCAGTCACTCAAGTTTAAAGAATAGAATGCATGAAGTGTCACCGTGTGACTTCTGGTTACATTGGATATCTATTACATCGGATAAAGCAATGCAGTGTCTGCTAGGCTGATTTTCTAGGTTGTGTACCTTGGGAGCCTGGAGTTAACAAATGAGAAGCAGGTTCCCAGAAACCACCATGTTAGAGAGGCCAGTGTGAGCCACCGTCTTCATATTTGAGGCTTCTCTTTCTGTGTGGCTTCTTATCTTCCCAGAGGCTATCCTGTAGGCCTGTTCACATGGCACTGTTCTGAGAGTGGGTATGTAGAGGGTAACAGGTAGGCGCTGATCATCCACTCAATCCAATTGAAGGAATAGGAAGCACTCCACCTTTTGATGTGACATAGTGGAAGAATTAACTGATAGTTTTAATTAATTCATTTTGCATCTTGATCGAAGCCCTCTCCCTCCTCTCCACCCAGTCCCACCCTCTTCCTCCTTTTCCCCCCTCCTCTTCTCCTCAGAAAAGGGGAGCACCCCAACCCCCATATCAACCCATCCTGGCTAATCAAGCCATATCATAACTAAGAGCATCCTACTCCACTGAGGTCAGACAAGGCAGCCCAGGAAGGGTAAAGTGATCCACAAATAGCTAACAGAGTCCATGTCAGAGATAGCACTTGCTCCACTTGCTAGGGGATCTACATGAAGATCAAGCTGCTTATCAGCTACAAATGTGTAGGGTGCCTAGGTCCAGTCCATGCATGTTTTTTTGGTTGGTACTTCAGTCTCTGTAAACCCTCAGGGGCCTAGGTTAGTTGACTCTGTTGGTCTTCTTGTGGAGTTCTTGTCTCTTCTGGATCCTCTATTCTTCCTCTCACTCTTCTACAAGACTCCCTGAGCTCCACCTAATGTTGGCTGTGTGTCTCATTATCTGTTTTGCTCCACTGCTGGGTGGGCCTTCTTAGAGGACAGTCATGCTAGGTTCCTGTCTGCAAGCATAGCGGAGTGTCATTAATAGTGTCAGGAGTTGGCTCTCTCCACAGTGTGTGGGGGGGTGTCTCACACTCTGCCAGTCCATTGGTAGGCCATTGCCTTAATCACTGCTCCGTCTTTATACCTGTACATCTTGTAGGCAGGGTGAATTATGGGTTGAAGGTTTTATGGGTTGGTGTCCCCCTCCCCCCACTGGAAGTCCTGTCAGGCTAGGAGGTGAAATGTGTACTTTTAGTATCCTAAGTGTGGCCTTCTAGATATGTCTCCTTGAATGACAGGAGTTAAATGACTGAATTCTAAGATGCAAAACCAGTTTATCCCCTTCTTGATTCACGAAGTGTCATGGAGCTGTGTTGAAGAGTTCTTGGTCCTGATTCCTTTTGTCTTGCAAAAACACAGCTTGCTCTTTCTTTTCCCTTAAGAACAATGGTCCCATTGGACCTGTGCACAGGACTAGGCAGAGTCAGTTAACCCTGAGAGATCCAGGCCTAGGAAACAGAAAGAGGCAGTGTGAAGTCTTCACAGGGTGGCTGAAAGTAGTCTTATACCTCCCCAGGTTAAGTGCACACTGAAATATGAGTGAGAGGAAGAACTATGTGTCCCAATGTGGGACAGAGAGCAGGATCTGGAGCTGAGAGCTCACTAAACACTCGCACCCCTTGTAGGAAAGGAGGGTGTGTAAGGCAAGGTAAGCTGAGAGCAGCATTAGGCTCTAAGAGTTGTTCCTCACACCCTAGTTCATCTCCTCAGTTTTTCACATATTCTTCTCCCAGGATACATGCTTCCCTCCAATACACTATACCTTATAATCCCACAGGTTCCAAGAATTCAAACCCATTCTCTCTTGTGTCTTAACCATTCAGCTACTTTGGGCTTCATTTGAACATTAGTCACGTCTTTTCTGTGGGCTTCAACTGTCCCTGAAGAGAGAGTGGCTGACCTCAACCTTCACCTCAGCTTGACATCAATGGAGTTGGGGTGACAGAAACTTTCGATAAATCATTAGTTTTCCTTAAACTGCCATACACACTATAGAAAAAGCTGATTTTGCATTTCCATCTACTTTCCTCAGCATGATTTAAAAAAACTTTTTATTCTTTGTGAATTTCATATTATGCACTCCAATCCCACTCATCTCCCCATCCCTCCATATCTGCCCTCTGCCTTTGCACCCTCCCCTGCAAAAGAAAACAAAATAATAAAAATAGAAAAAAATTTTTCCATAGAAGCTGCAGTGTGTCATGGTGTGTCACAAAGTATAACCTTTTGCCCAAACAGCTTTACTTGGAAATGTTCACTGCAATGAGTCATTGGTCTGGTTTGAGGCCTCTGGCTTCTGCTACACTATCAATACTGGATCCTCACTGGGACTCCTCTTGGATATGTTGCTTTTGTCCTGCATCGTGGAGATCCTGCAGCTTTGGATCTACAGGACTGGCCCCTTCATAGATGGGGTGGATGTTGGGGTAGGCAAACTCAAAGCCCTGGATCTAAGCCTCGGTGGAAGCTGAGTTGGTCAGCTTGCCAGCTCTCCTATGCCATGACCAGCTCTCCTGCTTTGTGCAAGTTTGGGACAGGGCCAGCTCTCCTGCCTGTAGCAGCCAGCAATGGATATGGACGGCTCTCCCATTCTCATTCCTTAGGGGGCTGGCTCTCCTGTGCCCAAATCACCAAGGCCACCTCTACCATGTTGCCCAGGTGAGGAGCAGGCCTGCTCTCCAGAGTGCTGCAGCCAGCGAGGGGTAGGGCCACCCAGGTCACCAGGGCCAGTTTTCCCACACTGCCCAGGTTGGGGAGTTGGGGGGGGGGCAGCTCTCCTGCACTCACCTGCACACTGCCACCAGGGCCAGCTCTACTGTGCTGCCCAGACAAGGTGTGGGTGGAGCCAGTTCTCCTACTCAACTGCCCTCATGACCAGTTCTCTCATGCTGCCCAGGTGAAGGCAGTGCTGTACAACCCTCAGACATTAGCATGGTTCCAAGCAGCAGCCCAGACCAAGGAGGTTCGCATGTCCTTTGGTGGTAACATGGCCACAGACATTAACACAGACACCCCTACCCCCTAACCCACCTCCTGCTGCTGCAGGGCCATGAACCCAGACATGGCCCTTGGTGGCAAGCTTGGGCTAGGAGGACATCACCATGGCCTTAGGAAGCATGGTAGCCTACTTCTATCAGTCTTTATCCCTTCTCTTGCTTCCAGCTCCGCCTCTCTTCCTAGTGCACAAACCATCAGCTTCTCCTTCTCTCCCATCACTCTACCACATACTTGCTCACTGTAGTGACACCTGCCTTCCTGTACCACATGACCTTTAGCAGGCCTCTCTTCAGCATGATTTTTACCTCACTACAAATAGCCCTGGCCTTATAATGGTAGACATTAAAGTAAAAATGCCTGCATTGGGGTTCTCATGGATGGATGATGCAATTCTTTACATGGTATCTCCTGTACTTCTGAACTTCTCCCTTTAAAATTGGGTTGCAGGTCAAGTGAGGCAAGGAATAATGGAGGTTTTCTATTTATTTAAATAAGAACACCCATGAAAAGAGAGGCCTGGCATAGAAAATCAGGAGCAAAGCCCTTGCTTTTTTTTTATTTTTTATTTCTTCAAGTTACATCTCCATTGCAATCCCCTCCCTACTCTCCTCTCCAGTCCCACCCTCCCACCTTCTTCCCCCTCAACCCCCCTATCCAATTCCTTTTTTTTAAAGTTTAAGGTATATTGCAAAGCCCTTGCTTATGAATTATATTTTGATTGGAATTAAATCTTATCATCTTAGAATGATTGTGTGGCATAGGACAGAAGTCATCAAAATGCATAGGCATCTTTGTTTATAGTGTGGGCTATGGGTGTGTGTCAGGTACTCACACACCCGGGTCTGATACATAGTTTCATATATATATAAAACAGAAGAGGGTTGCTTTAAAGTAACTTCAAGTTACAAATCAAGATTTGTAGCCCCACAAAACAATTCCAACTATGAGAAAATAGTTTTGGGCTAAACATCTTCCAAAATGAACCAGAACCTTAGTGTTGGATCTATCTCCACACTTCCTCCTTGCAATCATTCTCGGCATTGTCTTCCTGAGTGTGATGTATTGAGCAGTGCTCATTTAGATCCAAGGAATATTACAATGAACAAGATGAAGAGTCTATCAGGAGACGATGATGTAAAACCATTAGAATCTAGCCAATTCTGACCATAAGTCTAAAGAGCGCTCAGTGGCTACTGTGTGGACCATATCTAGTCAACTGCTAATCTACGCTGTACTGTCTTGCCTCATCGTGTCAATACATCCCAACTTTCTATCTCTGGATTTTACTGTATGATTTTTTTTCATTGATTCAGAACTTGCTATAAGTAAGTATGGACTTGTGTGTTAATATTTTTATTAAAGTGTTTCCAAGATCCTTGCCATGGCATGGCTGTGAGTTGCAGTTTTTTTTAATAATTTATTTTTTATTTCTTCAAGTTACATCTCAATCACAATCCCCTCCCTACTCCCCCCCCCAGTCCCACCCTTCCACACTCCTCCCCCTCAACCCCCCATCCTCTTCCCTTTTTAGTACAAGGTATTTCTTTTTCCCCCCAACAGCTCTCCCTTTCAGTCCAACAAATGGTTGTTTTTCTTATAACTATAAATACAATACAAAACAACAGAAATAAATAGGCCACAATTATAAGAGTTATATGGCTTAGCATACATTCCAAATGTCCAGTCCATATGTATTTGGCACCTGACTTTAACATTCTAATATCTAACCATCTCCATGAGTTTAAAGTTCTATATCTAACTCAGCTTTCATACTAATTTGCCTCATAATTTTAAAAATATCTTCTTAGATCCAGAACACCCTCTTGATTCCTAAACAACTCAAAATTTAACTATGAGACTCTAGCTATCTATTCTTCAACCACCTCAGAGACCTGAGAGGGATAAATATATCTGATTATATAGGAAGTGCAGGGCTTGCAGCTTCCAAAACTAAGAAATGACATACAAATGGCTGCCTGGACAGTTCCCATTTTCTCTCCATACATTACAGCATCAATCTTCAGCTGTTTGGCCCCGTTTCTCTGACAGACATTGATTGTAGAGCAGGAATTATGAAGGACTTACCTACCCTGTCTTGGCAGAGCTAGGCTGTCAACTTACCTGCTTCCAAGTTTTGTTCTTTTTGGACAGCAGTCTGTCTACAGTTGAAGCAAGGGATTTTTCTTGTCAAGAGAAAGGCTTACCACCAATTCAATCATATCCCACTGGAGATTCTTCGATGCTCATCTTCTACTTGGAGTATAATAGGGGGTGCTGTCAGGAGCTGACATGTCTGGATATCAAAAAATCTTAAGTTAAGAAAACATCTTTGAATGCCATATTCTGAAGATCTCTTGAGGTTTTTGAAGATGCCCTATCTATCTCTTATATTTAGATAAGCAAATATTGCTTGTCTCTTAGCAACTTGATTTCTGAGTAGCTTAGAAAAGAACTGTGATAGACTGTCATAGTAACTAACAAAATGACACGTTTGCATGACTATTAGTTGCATTTCTTAATTATCCTAAACAGTTTATGATGGTTGGTAGCAAGAGGTCAAAACTTTACATTTGATTTTTAAGCATTACTAGGAACAATACCTTTAAGAAGTGTTACCCTTAATTTTGTATCAATATACAAAGATCAATACCAATGTGGCCAAAAATAATCTTAATTTTGTATAAATATACAAAGATCAATACCGATGTAGCCCAATACAATCTTAATTTTACATCAATATACAAGGGCCAATACCATTGTGGCCAAATATAATCTTAATTTTGTATCAATATACAAAGATCAATACCGATGTAGCCCAATACAATCTTAATTTTGCATTAATATACAATGATCAGTACCAATTTAGCCAAATATAGTATTAATTTTGTATCAATATACAAAGGTATAAGGCCATATTCAATAATCTGTCCTTTTTTCTTGATCTTTCCTATACTATGTCTATGTCCCATTTTTCTCAAGTCTGTTTACTCCTACATAGGAGAGAAAGAAGGATACAGAAAAGAAAAAGAGAGAAGTCCCTGGGTCTAACCTCCAAAACCCATTTAACAACTTGTAGTCTTTTCCCCCAAATAACAAAATTTTCAAATAACCAAAGTGGGGGGGAACACCCTCCCCACCTTCTGGGGATGGGACGTTGTTCTCTTAAAATGACTTCCTGCTGATTTGGGATGTAGTAAACCTGTTTGGGGCCCAAATAAGAATGGAAAAATGGTTAAA
>CAJQZJ010004750.1:5935321-5950422 GCA_907164525.1 Lophiomys imhausi | reverse complement strand
GTCCCAAATCAGCAGGAAGTCATTTTAAGAGAACAACGTCCCATCCCCAGAAGGTGGGGAGGGTGTTCCCCCTTTTGGTTATTTGATAAATAATAGAAAACTTTGTTATTTAGGGGAAAAGACTACAAGCTGTTAAATGGTCTTGTTAAATGGGTTTTGGAGGTTAGACCCAGGGACTTCTCTCTTTTGCTTTTCTGTATCCTCCTTTCTCTCCTATATAGGAGTGAACAGACTTGAGAAAAATGGGACATAGACATAGTATAGGAAAGAACAAGAAAAAAGGACAGATTATTGAATATAGCTTTATACCTTTGTATACTGATACAAAATTAATATTATATTTGGCTAAATTGGTATTTATCATTGTATATTAATGCAAATTTAAGATTGTATAGGGCTACATCGGTATTGATCTTTGTATATTGATACAAAATTAAGATTATATTTGGCCACAATGGTATTGACCCTAGTATATTAATGTAAAATTAAGATTGTATTGGGCTACATCGGTACTGATCTTTGTATATTGATACAAAATTAAGATTATATTTGGCCACATTGGTATTGATCTTTGTATATTGATACAAAATTAAGGGTAACGCTTCTTAAAGGTATTGTTTGTAGTAATACTTAAAAATGAAATGTCAAGTTTTGACCTCTCGCTACCAACCGACATAAACTGTTTAGGATAATTAAGAAACGGAAACTAATAGTCATGAAAACGTGTCATTTTGTTAGTTACTATGACAGTCTATCACAGTTATTTTCTAAGCTACTCAGAAATCAAGTTGCTAAGAGACAAGCAATATTTGCTTATCTAAATATAAGAGATAGATAGGGCATCTTCAAAAACCTCAAGAGATCTGCAGAATATGGCATTCAAAGATGTTTTCTTAACTTAAGATTTTTTGATATCGAGACATGTCAGCTCCTGACAGCACCCCCTATATTACTCCAAGTAGAAGATGAGCATCGAAGAATCTCCAGTGGGAGATGATTGAATTGGTGGTAAGCCATTCTCTTGGCAAGAAAAACCACTTGCTTCAACTGTAAACAGACTTCTGTCCAAAAAGGACAAAACTTGGAAGCAGGTAAGTCGACAGCCTAGCTCTGCCAAGACAGGGTAGGTAAGTCCTTCATAATTCCTGCTCTACAACCAATGTCTGTCAGAGAAATGGGGCCAAAGTCTATAATAATTTTTATAGTGAGAATTCTGGAATTTTGGTTTCTTTAAAAAACACAGAAATATTATATGTTTTTGTTTTAATCCCAGGTGTGGGGATATGGGCTTCGAAGCAGCTGACTATGATTTGCCTCGTGCTCTAGCAGAGGCGTGATTTGCCAGCTGCAGATAGTTTCTGTAATTGTGTGACATTTAGAATTCCAGGAAATTTTCAGAGGATATATAAATGCTAGAGCCCCACAAGTGGGGTTGGTGGCTGTTGGTCTTTCAGAGAGGGGGTTGGTTGTGGTTTGTTAGTAGTCATGCTTAAAGAAGAAACAAGAAGAAAGAAATTAGATTCAAAAATCTCTATCTAACTCTCCCCTCTATCCCTCTTTCTCTCCTATCTACTTACAGGGGTTGTTAGTATGGGAGGGGAATAAAGGATGGGAAAAAGAAGAGCCCACAAAGCAACAAATCATCAGCTATGAGTTCTAATAAATTAGAATATAAATATTCTAATAAATATATATTTATATTCTAATATATTACATATTCTAATAAATAAATAAAAGTATACATGTTCTATTCTTCTGAAGAATCCTGACTCATACAGAGCCTTAGATGTCACTACTCAGGTACCATCCATTGTTTTTAAATGAGATCTCTCTGTAGCCAGAACTTACCAAGTAGGCTAGGCTAATTAGCCAACAAGCCCTGCAGATCTGTCTGTCTCTACTTCCCCAACACTTGGATTACAAGTATGTGCCACCACCCCCAGCATTTTTAAACATGGGTTCTGAATTTGCAACTCAAGTCCCCAGGTACCTTGCAAGCATATTTTGTGGGAAGACCCACCTTAATTGTGGGCAGGACCATTCCTGGGTGGGAGATCCAGGACTATATCACATGGAGAAGGATCGCTGATCTCTCCATCTTGGATTTATTCCTATTTCCTGACTGTGAGTGGGATGTGACCAGCTGTTCCATGCTTCCACTGCCTTGACCTCTCCACCATAACAGACTGTGTGAACTTGAACTGTGAGCTCACATAAGCCATTTAGCCCTTAAGTTTGCCTCTGCCTGAATGTTTTATCACAGCAAACCAAAAGAAACCAAGACACATGCAATAGCGCAGCTCTAGGCTTATGGAAAATGACCAATGCTTGTTCTTTTTCTTTTAAAGATTTATTATTTGTGGGTATAAATGTTTTGCTTGCATGTATGTAAGTGCACCACATCAATATATATTAATTAGTTAATGCTCAGATCCTTAAGTTTGCACTATGGAACAGCGCAGTGGTAGGTCTGTGCTGTGTCAGCCTGTCTAAACTGGGGTTACTTCCTAGTCTATATTGTTCCAGGTCAATATTGGCCATGAGAGATCTTCTGCTCCTTGCTTGGAAAGAGAAGTGATGTGAAAGCCATATTCTTCTGAAGGTGCTGGGGCTGCTATTCACAGCTGCTGGCAGGGTGCATGGTCACCTTCATGGTGGAAGGTCCTAGTTTATTCAACATGTAAAAACTCAAAAGAATCAGAAGTCACTGCAGAATCTGGGATGTCTTTTGGGTTCCCAACTCATTTGGGGGGTTCCAAATTGCCTTTTTGAATTAGTTATTATTTATGCACAATAACAGACCCCCAAATTACTGATTTCAAATAGAATGTATTGTCTTGTGCAGCCAGACAAGTCATTAATGTGAGGCTTAGCTAGGGATTCTGACTGAAAGTCTCAGGCTAGTTTTTGGACTTAACTAAGCCCAGAGAGTCATAGCCAAGCTCACCCATGTGTTTGTTATTAGGTGGGCCTCATCCCTCACTGTCTGTTGGCTAAAGGTCTTGGTTCCTTGCCATGTGTGACACTCCATAGGGTTACCACAATGAGACAGGTGGCTTTTTTCAAAATGATTGATGAGAGAGAGGTCATGGAGAGAGAGAGAGAGAGAGAGAGAGAGAGAGAGAGAGAATAAAATAGGAGGGAGCTACAGCTCCTTTTCTTTCATACCTCGATGTCAGAAATGACATACTGTCCCTTCTGCTCTGTTGCTCACATACACTGGTTTTGGTACAATGTGAGAGAGACTACATAAAAGTGTAAATGCCTCGGGTCACTGGGACTACCTTAATGTTCACACCTGCCTATTGCTTTCCCTTCCAACTTCAGGACTTAGTTCAAGTGTGTGTATGAATGCTAATTTTGCAGCCTTTATTACACTTTCCTGACATTACTCTGTCCTATTCTCCTGCATAATTGGTACATCTTGAATTTTGTTTTATGTTCTCCCTGACATTGGGTGTACAGGTTAAGATTCTCCAGGAGGGGGAAATGGAGAAGTCTCTGTTGGACAAGATTCCTGAGAACAAAAGGGGAAATAGGAGGCACAGGAGGGAAAGCAGGACTGCTCTAGAGAAGGTCAAGAGCAACTGTCAGAAGTAGCTTTATGAGCAAGCTAACCAGGAGCAGGATAGGTGGCTTACCACTAAGAGCACTCACTGCTCTTTCAGAGGACCCAAGTTACCTTCTCAGCACCTATGTCAGGCAGTTCACAACTGTCTATAACTCCAGCCCCAGGGGATCCAATGCTGTCCTCTGGTATGTGCACATACACAGCAGACAGGCACACACACACATACACACACACACACACACACACACACACAACTAAAATAAATCTTTCTTTTTTATTTAAATGAGGAAGCTCATTGAACTCTACACTTACTGAGCCCCTTACTTATCTCAGCTGCTCCTAAGTTTCTGGACAGTTCTTTACCATTTTCTATTCATCCAATTATATAATTTTTCTTAGGAAAAAAAAAACCTTCCTGCGCCAATGTTATAAGCTTTAGTGTTTCCAAAATCTATTGCCTATGTCAGTAGTTTTACATTATGGTCTCACACTCTATGGTGCAGACTAGCCTGGAACCTGGTTCCTCCTGCCTCTACCTCCACATAGAAATGTGCCATTATGTCCAGCTTGTATCTATTCTTAAGTATAGGGCTGAGCACTAAGGAGAAAAGAGGATGCCCCTTGGAAAGGAACTCCTGGCCTTGCATGATAAGAATTGGAACCAGAGTGCATGAACCTGGCTGGGCGAGCAGGGAGGGAGCCTGTGGATTCATCTGGGAGGTGGGCACCTTCACACTCATTAGTCCTTTGACTCAGAAGTCATCCCGTTGGGTGTGTTCCCAGTGCACCCAGTAGGTGCCCATGACAGCTAAAAATCAATATCAACTTGACAGGATTTAGAATCACTTACAAGACACATCTATGACTATGAAGGATTATCTTGGTTAGGTTAATCTAGGTGGGAAGACCCACCTTAAATATGGGCGGCACCATTCCCTCGACTTCGGTCTTGAAGCACATGCATAAGGAGGAGAAAGTTAGCTGAGCAGGAACAATCTTCTATATCTGCTTCCTGACTATGGATGTGATGCTGCCCCAAGCTCTGGCCACCAGGATTTCCCTACCATGAGGGATAGCAACCTCAAGTATGAACAAAAGCAAACCCTTTCTCCCTTGTGCTGCTTTTGTCAGGGTATCTTATCATAGCAACAGGAAAAGTAACTAAGACAGGCATTAGGTGGGATCAGCATGGCAGGTGCTCCACCCATGACTCTCTACCCAAATAGCACAGCCTTGATCTGGCCTGTATACTGGGACTGTGAATAAAATATGTTGCGCTTCTTTTAAAGAAGTATCCGAATCAATGATGTCAGGGAGTCTGTGACACACAGAAGCATGTAGAGCCCAGGTGTGTGGATGCAATTTTCTATTTATGAAGTGCCTTCCCATAACATTAAGAATTCTTGCCATGGAGAAACACTCCATTGTTCTATAGTGTATTCCAGATTTCTAGCTCCAGATAATATAGAAACCTGTTACTGTGACTAGAAGACTCTCCCATGCATAGATTATATACAATCGATAAAAACAAGCAGAGCAATAAAAAAAGAAGAAGTTGAGGTGTCTCCAAGACCAAGATTGTGGTAGTTTGAAAAAGAATGGGCCTCGGGCTGGAGGAATGGCTTAGCCATTAAAGGCTACAACCAAAATATAAGAATGGGTCTCATGGGCTCATATATTTGAATGATTAGTCACCACAGAGTGGAACTCTCTGAAAGGATTAGAAGGATGAGGAAGTATGGTCTTGTTGGAATAGATATGGTATTGCTGAAGGACGTGTGTCACTAGGGGGTTGGCTTTGGGATTTAAAACCCCATGTCAGGCCTAGACTCTCACTTTCTGCCTATGGATCATGATCTAGCTCTCAGCTACTACTCTAGCTCTCGTCTGTCTGTCTGTCTGCTCCCTACCACGATGATAATGGATTAAACCTCTGAAACTGTAAGCAAGCCCCCAACTAAATGCTTTTTTTTAATAGGAGTTGTCTTGATCATGGTGTCTCTTCACGGCAATAGAACATTGACTGAGACAATCATGTATACTTTTTTTTCTCTATTTTCTTTCCTTCTCACTGAAACATCTGCAAAAGAATTTGATCGATTTGCCTCACCTCTTTCTTCTTGCTATAATCTTCAGAGACTTGCCATGTTGCCAGCTCCACAGGAATCATGGCAAGGCTATCACACCATGACACCACTTCCCTGAAATGGTGGCTAATATGTTTGCTATTTTAGTCTCTGTCAAATGAACTGGGATTTTTGTTTTCTTTCTTATCTGTGCTTCATTTTGTTTGCCCTATGGCCTCGGGAAACAATTGTTGAGCAATAAATAAGCAAACAGAGGAACACATGGAGAAGAAATAACAATGAGGAGAATATGTGAAAAATGAATAGCTTTTAGAAGTCAAAGCTGTGTCTAAATATAGACCGCTGATTAAGGTTTTGGACAGACATTTGCTGGTTACACAGATGTATCCAAAGACATCTTAAGTAAATATTGACTTCAGTCGACATTGCCCTGCATTTCCCCCAGCTTTCCTGTGGCCAGTAAGACACTCATTTCATTGTATGTGTGTGACGACAGGGGAGTGCCCAATAAAGAGGACGCCACACCCTGTGTAGGAACACAAAACCAAACAAAAAGAAACACCAGGTAACAGTTAAAAGAGGCTAGAGTTTTCCCACAATGCAGTTGGGACCAGTTCTGGGAACATTTAGAAAGCACACATTCCTGCTCAGACACAGATGCTGAAAGTTTGGGGGCTTGGGTAAAGATTTCTAAGACAATTACAACAGTTGACACAAACATCTATATCAGCAAGGCTGATGGAAGCCAAAGATGTACTTACGTGTGAAGGGTGCATTAACCCTGTGTCCTACACAAAGGAGGTCCTTCAAAGTTTGGTCAAAGCGCATGGCCATTGTGTCCATTTGTTGCGTGAACAGTGGAATTTATCCTGGAGCTTGCCAATTTGGCACCCATTCGGAACATTAAATTCTTTTAGCAAGTCAGAAAAAGTTTTTTTTTCCCCCTATGGACAATGCTCATTGCTCCTTATTGGAAACAGTGTGGTTGCTGTCCTACTGGCAATAGAGTATTAGGAGACCTTGCATTTTCAACATCTAAAGCTTCTTTTGAGAATCAGACAATTGATTACGTTTGCCAATTATAGTTAAAAACAAAAAACAAAAGAAAAAACCTCAAGGCTGAGGGCTGGAGCAATGGTTCAGTGGTTATAAGCACTTCCTATTCTATTCTTCCAGAGGACCTGGAACCAGGTATAACTCTAGTCCCAGGGGATCTGACACCCCTCTTCTGGACTCCTTAGTCACCAGGCACATGTATATAAACATTCATGCAGACAAAAACACCCCCACAGATACTAAATAAATACATAAATAAAAAAAAACACACACACACACCCTCAAGGCTGTGCATGGTATCACGCACTGATAATCTCAGGAGGCTGAGGTCAGAAAGTCATCAGTTCTGGGGTAGCCTGAGGTGCATAGTGAGCTCCTCTCTCAACATAAACAAACAAGTAAATAAATGTTTGCATTATTGTATTTCTCAAGTAATTATTGGTACTTTCATTTACTACGGTCCCCTATGACTTCCTTCAATGCAGGTTAGGTATTTTGAGAAAGGGAGCTGAGTGCTGGGTTTTGAATAAGAACATGGGAGGTGGGCCGGTAGGTCAGGGTTGACTTCATGCAGGCTCCTTTTGCCCTCAGAGAGAGGAGGCTTGACTATGATAGTTTGTGTCATGGTCAGCAGTACCATTTAGGTGTTAACCATTAAGACAGATGGAAACTTGTGTTGTTACAATGTCAGCCCAACTCAGTACTCAAACTACTAACTCTTTGGCTCTGCTTGTTTGAAATGGCTTTTAAATTGATATCTGCCCATGGCTCCTGAGCATGAGACTGGGTCCTATTCGTAGTTCCCAGTGGTATCAGTATGTTGAACAACTCTCAACTCAGTGGGGAGGAGGGACAGCATTTGGGAGGGTATTTAGTGAAGAGGGAGTAATGATGGCCTCTCGCTGGGACTCCCAATCTCCATAGTTTCTCACACTCCAGGGTCTTGAAAAGGTTAGAATATCTTTAGGTCCAGCTGTGGGCCTCATAGTCCTCACAAATATCTTGTACACATTGAAATGTTCATTCATTTGTTCTGGAAGACACAGAAATAGAAGACAGGTAGAGAAGCAGTAAGAAAGAGGATTTATCAGAAGGAGAGCAAGCTGAATTATGGACACCCACAATGAGAGGCCAGAGGAAGGTTTGAGGAAATGTTTGTTTCTTTTTCAAACACATTTTTGAAACCATGTGGATGTTTAGCATCCTTAAATCAAAGATCTCTGGTGCTGGGTTCTCTCCATCTAATGACTTAGATATCATTTAGACATGGTCTTTGTATGTTTGCCACCATTCACACAGAGAATGCATTCCCCCAAGGCTGTGTTCAAGTTGCATACTGAAAATTAAATCGTATTTCACATGTACTCAGGGTTCTTGCTACTTAAAGAACCTCTCCTTAAATACTTTATCCGTCAAACACACATTAATATACAAACATCATGTACATGTATAATGTATTTTTCTTGGCTTAAAACTGGATCCAAATGTGGTTTGCTTGCCCACAACATTTACCATTTACTAAAACTCCTCTTTCCTCTCCAGTGACTTAATGCCTAAAAGCCACTGCTCTAAATATCTGCCTGATTTTCAGACAGGAAGACACCAGTTCCTTGTCAGCCACCCCGCATATACAATGAGCTACTGTCAATAAGATTTCTGACATGTACAGTGTCTGGAGAAAGTGGTCTATTTTTAACAGTATGAGAGGGAGGAGGGGAAGCACTCTCTGTCCTCTCCCCGGATGTCTATGTGGGATACTGCTGGTCTGCCTTGAAGGACTCAGTGAGTGGGTGAAATAGGGAGGGGGGGTAGACTGTTCAAGGCAAAGGGATACTGGGGGAGGAAAAGGAGGACTTTGCTAGAGTCAGCTGGGAGAAGCTGCACAAATTGAAGAACAGCTTTACTGAAGCTAACACTTACAGACCTTTCTGAAGTTCTCAGTTAAATCACACAAAAAGGAGCCTGTTGCTTTAATTACCCATCTCATCACACCGGATTCCCATTTTGTTTGGTCAGCAGGAATCTTACCCACATATGAGAAGGGATCACCCCAATTTGCATGCAAGAGCCATCTGCTTAGTCTGCATCTGGAGCAGGCTGGCTGGGACTGACCTTGTCGGAACATTTTTCTGGTCATGTTGAACTTAAATAGTCCTTTAACTGCTACTACTCAAGGCTCTTTCTCAAGACACTTAGTGTCCTGGGACACTGATTAGCACCATTCCAGGGAGATAAAAATACTGCCAGAGCAGAGGTCCCTGCACATGCCCTTGGCACTGTGTGTTCATGCGCCATCCTCAGGCTTGCCACCTTCCTCTACATTTACATCCATCATCCAACACAAACAGAGACTGTCTGCAAGGACGCACAGGACTTTTAGTTGGTCCTTATAGATCTGTAGCAGCTGCAAAAGCCCTTAAAGAAAGACTACTTTCTTCAGATCAAGAGTGGAATCTCTGGCCAGAGTAGAGGCCTAACATTCCAGTTGAGCCATTGGTCCATCACCAAGCTAAGGGACCACCCTTCAGGAATGCCTCAGGAAGGCAGAGCCATCTTAAACTACGCTAATGAGATAGGAGGAATAATCACCCCTTTCATGAGATAATAGTCTTTTCCTTACCAGAGTTTCCCTTCTCTAGGGTACCTGCCCAGAGCTGCAGCCATGTAGCTTTGTAAGTCTGGCCACTTGTCTAAGTTACTCAGAAAAGCATTCCCTGCCATATAACTGCCTGTCCACCTTGTGCCTGACCTCCCTGCTGGTGGCTTTACTCAAACCACCTGGCCTTTACTCTTCCTTATCTCCATCTCCTTCCTCCAGGCAGCCACCAGGATTTACAGCTTACCTGCTTTTGAGTTTTGCCTTTAAATGCTAATAAAATTGTCTTGGAGCTTCCTTTGAAGTTTCTCCTTAAATTCCTTTATTGATGAGACCGAGAACCCCAAGAAGGGACCTCTATTTCCTGGGTAACATAAGGTGACTCCAATAAGACTCCCCAAATTTTCTGGTAGCCTTAGTTGTACAACTGGAGACTACTTAGTAGATCATGAGGCAAGCTAATGGCAAATTTGAGGTTACATAAATGTGATGCGCAAATATGCATTTAATTCAACACGATGACTAAACTCTGAAGTCAAAACTTTTAATAGCAAATAAATGTATTAATAACCACAGGCACTTATAACAAATATAAGCACTTATTACCTAACAATTAGCCCTAAGAATAACTATAAATGCCCATTATCTAACAACTAACCCTATTAATAACTATAAACACCTATTATCTAACAATTAACCCTAGCCTTGTAGAAGTATACAGTCTCTGGAGCAGGTCCTCAGTTGTCAGGAACACCTCAGGAGTAGATCCTTTAGGGCACTTGGTCAACGGTCTTTGCTCAGGAACAACTCAGACATAGGTCCTTTATGATAAATTGGCTATTGCATTGCTATGGCAGCTTCACTTTAAATGAGGTTTGAGGCTTTCCTCTCTCTGGAGCCTCAGCTGTCCATAGACTAATTTGGTCAGTTTGTATTAGCCGCTCAGTCATTCTGCTGCAGAACTGGGGCTGGCCACAGTTCTATTCAGGCTGCTGTTTGAACTGGTTGAACCCCTCAGGGCAAATGCTGTGCCTCAGGGTTTTAGTCCTTGACTTTCTGCTACCTTGCTGAGGCCTTCTCTGCTTGCCAGCTTCTTTCTGCTTCATGATAAAAGCTGTTCTCTCTCTCTCTCTCTCTCTCTCTCTCAAGCTGTTCTCTTGAAGGAGCAGAGGTAATGGATTTTTTTTCAGCTCCATTTGAGGTCCTATTTTCTGTCTTCGAGCATTGGCTCCACCAGATGATACAGGCTGATTGGCATCTTGTTGTCTCTAGCATGGGAACTCTCAGGGTCCACCCACTCTGTCCTTAAATAGGGTCTCCTGGTTTCACATGGGTTCAGTCTAATGCCAAGTACCTACAGATGCCAGGCTGATCTTCATGCCCCCTTTTAAGAGACTGTATCAGAAGCCCCTAGATATTCACTAAATCTAATTTCTATTGATCTAACTCCCAATACAGAACTGTCTGTGGTGTTGACCCTTAACAGCATTGACTGGATCCTGGGTATAATGTTAACACTTCTTTTGAGTAGCTTATCCTCAAAGGCAGAATGGACTCCTTCAGAAACCCAACACACTCTTGGAGAATTCTGAGAACTCACAAGCAGAATTCAGAGACTGTGAGAACAATTGGAATGGGTGTGACTTGTAAGAGGCTGTGTTGTTGTTGTTGTTGTTATAAAACATATTTTATTATATATGTTTTTGTGAAGTTTCATTTGAAATCACGGCTCTTAAGACTATGAAGAGGAAGGACCTGGGGAGGTTGCTCACTCAGTAAGTGCTTGCCTTGGAAGCATGGGTGTCACTGGGGCTCACATCTGAGCCAGGTATTTCCACGGGCTTGGCCTTTTATACAAGGAGTCAAAAATAGTTTTACAAATTTTACAAAAATAGGTTTACAAATTTGCAAAAGAAGCAAGATAAACTTCATTTGGGGGAAAGCAATAATATTATAGAGGGTTACACTCAAGACTGACAGCAAGAACCTGAGTGAAGATATCCCAGGCCTCCAGGCTACCACCTGGATCTGAAGGAAGTAGAGGCTAGTTACTTGGTGGTTCTCAAGTTTGATTGACACATTAGGTCACATATTTATTCTTCCTATTACACATGACCGTCTTATAGTGCATTTGATCTTAATCATCTGCATGCCCAATTATGCATAGATGACAACAGCACGGGAAATAGAGGATTATCTCTAAAAGTTCACATGAAAGACCTTGTTTATCTTACATGCACCTAAAACCAGTTAAGGCTGGATGGAACCTGCTATTCCTCTTACCTAGATGTGTTGAAAATACACTTGAATAGAAACTGTCTGAGCTTTTTACTAAGGGTGGAAAACCTGTACCACTGTTCTGAGATAGAAGTATATATAGCCTGCAGCAGGTTCTAGGGGAGTCTGATGTTTCAAGGCACATTGCTTGGAGAGGAGTACTGTGTGCATAGCACATGCAAGCAAAAGAAGAAAGTACAAATAATCAAAACCAAATAGAGTCCCAGGGTACTAGATTGTCTCTTACGCTTACCTCATGAACATCTGAGAACCACACAAGAAGACACAGTCAGTCTTGTTAGCATATTGTGGTAATCCAAGCTCCTGGGAGGTAGAAGGAGGCAGTACCCTAGGAGTTGCTGGCCAGCCAGCCTGGCCTACTTTGTGAGTTTCAAGGGCAGTTCCTGAAGAACAACATATGAGGTTGTCCTCATCCTCTGGTTTCCATATGCACCTGCATACATGTGCATGCATACCTGAACACATAAACACACACCCACACACACACACACATGCGTGCACAGCATGTGAAGAATATGAAAAGCAATGAGATGATACTCACATACACTAAGAGGGATAATAAATGTAACAAATTTCTTATGAAAGTAATTATCACACTTCATCCAAATGTTCATTCATTCCACTGTCAATATTTAAGCAAACAGGCCCTACAGGACAGCTTCATACTTAAGTCCATGCTTACATAAGATGAAGAGTCTAATCTTTAAAAAGTGTCATATGATCCCAAACAAATCATAGCAATGGCTGCCATTAACACGTAGAAAGGGCCAGGCCTTTTGGTATATGCACTTTGGCAAACATCACCTTGCTCAGATAAACTTCCAAACAATCTTAACAGATCTGTATTTTTATGTCCATTTTCCTGATGAGGCAACTGAAGGATACTGTAAAAGATGTGATTTGCTTTCGTCTGCTCTGCTTCGCTTCCTCGGAGGACCAACCTTTCAACTAGTCTGTCAGTCACTAGGGGTTATATCTCAGCACAGGTTAAGTGCATATCCCAGACAGGCTGGTCAGAAACTCTGTTCTGAAAACTCTCATTCTGAGTGGAAATACCAGTCCAGAATTCAAAAGCCATCAAGAGTAGGGTTGTCTGACCTAAGCATCCTAAAGACACAGGATGCTGAGCATCTCTGCCAAGTTCTCTGGTGTGGGCCAGGCTTTCAGCTCTTCCTTTCATTCTTTAAATGACTCCGGTTTCCTTATAAAAAATACCCCCCACTGTTTACAGTTTGTGTTGGCAAGAGCTGGCTTGTACTCCTTGCAGAGCAATAGGCTCAGTCATGGCTTAGAGCTCGAAATGGGTAAAGGTAGGACTTTAACTCGGGGATACATAATTTTGAAACCCAACCAGTAACTGGGAATCAGGAATGGTGGCTCATTTGCCTCTTTGCATTAATTTGGGGGCTTTTGTTATCTTGCAGTGGTAGATAGATAGATTTTCTCATGTTTTGCTTTGCTGCCGAAGGCTTTGGCTAGTATCTCACCAGTACAACATATCCACTAATTGGGGTTGTTTTCTTGTTTGTTTGTTTGTGAAGCTAGGGAAGGAACTGAAGACCTTGACCATCGTAGCAGCACTTCACCAGTGAGTTACAGTCTCCCACCTGCTTTTGGTTGCTTATATCTGATAGCACATTAATATTGCACTCACTCTGCTATTGGTCAATTCACATCCTCAGTCTAGGTGTCTGCTACCTCCTGCACCTGTGGCATAAGGACAGAAAAGCATCATGGGGCTGCAGACTGTCTTCCAAAGAAGAAGGATGCTGGCAGCCGGCAGGTTCTGTTTTTGCTGAGCCTGGGTGATGGATGAGGAAGCCAGACTGCCCAAAGGCCTAAGCAACAATGATCTGGAACCCTGCACCTGAAGACAGTAGATGAGTGAACCCTGAAGTTCATTTACTAAATAGCACTTGAAAATGTTCATACTCTAGCATAGAACTTTTTAGACAAGTGCCCTTAATAAAGTACTTTTGTAAATGACAAACACAAACACTGAACCATCCTTATGTGTCATAAAAACATTTTTTAAAAGTAATACATAGAGGATATAATGAAAAGCATAAATGTTTTACAATGTTTTACTTTGTATCTTCATGATTATTTTGTGCCTATCCTAGGATTAAGACACCTGTTTTTGGTTGCCAATTAATTAGGGGCTAGGAGAAAGAGATTCCTGCAGTGACTCCAGATAAATTTCCTTTGGACCATGATTTTTGTTGAAGGACTTTTGAAGGCTTTCCTCTATCCCTAACATTAGTGTATAGAAATTGTTTTCATAATATTGATTGTTCATTTATGTATTTTTCCCTTTGGATTGTGACTTTCTTGAGTAGGAGAGGCAAGGTCTTGCTGTATAATTCATACTGGCCTTAAACTCACTATGGAATCTTGATGTCCCTCCCTCCTTTTCTGTGTTTGAATCTGAAATGTCACCAACAGACTCAGGTTTTGAATTCTGAAAGGCTGTGGAGCCTTGAAGATGGAGACTTTAGGATGTGGAACCTTCCTGGCAGGAGGAAAGAGTCACTAGAGGTGGGTTTTTGAAGGTTATATCTATCCCTGATCCTAGCCCCTGCTCTGTCTGCTTCCTGGTACACATCTGAATAGGTCCCTTCATCATATTCGTACCATTGCAGACAAAGCCATTTCTTCAGGGGGATGGGCTGAGACCCTTTAAAACCACAAATCAAAAGGAGTCTCTCCTTCCTTAAACTGTTTCTGCCACGCATTTGGTCACAATGCTTCAAAAGTTAACTGATATTCTGTCTTGGTCTCCAGAGTGCTTAGATTAAAGACATGCTACTCCACCCTGCACTGAGCTGCGACAATCTCAAGGTCAAGGATTATATCCCATTTATCTTGCATGTCCCATGGAGGGCTCCAATAAGCCATCACTCTACTTAATAGAGCCCTGCTTCCCACAGAACCTCCCTTCCTGGGTGGCCAGGCCAGGCTGCCTTCTTCATATTGCTCAGGCTGGGTCCCCACTGGAACAGTACAGTCTAGGCCTTGGGAGCGGTGCCTGACAGTCCCAAGCCTGACAGTTTTGTTCTCAGTCCAGCCTTATTGATCAACAGCAACCAATCAACACATCTTAAGCACAAACAAATAAATGCAAAGAAATGAATATCAAGAAATTAGCCTGGGGTCTAGGTTCAAGGACCTCTATTAAGAAGCAATAGCTTAGAAGCTGCCTTTGCCATACAGGGGAGTCTCTGTTGACACCATGGGTAAGGTCTTCAATGTGAACTTGCTGAGTTTGCAGTTCAGGAACCTCCACGTTCTCCCCATAGAAATCTAAGCTGTGAGCACACATTCCCCATGTCTGCAGTTCCCGCAGCCTTGAGGCACCTACGCTTTGAGATGAAGACTTTTGATTTCACTCAGGTCAGGAAGCAGCACATGTGTTTCTGGGTCTCTAATCCCCTGACTGTGTATTATCAGGGCTGACAGCTGCAAGGGTTACTACTCACATTTTTGTGAGATT
>CAJQZJ010004750.1:5924971-5935311 GCA_907164525.1 Lophiomys imhausi | reverse complement strand
GAACTCACAGAATAAGAGTATCTTGGAGGAAAAAGTCCATAGGATTCCCAGGGCCTGAGAGATGTCATCTGTTCAACTCCATGGACTGCACCTTCTCACATTTTCAAATGATGCTCAAGTGAAGGAACAGGAACCACACATCCCCTCTCTGGTGACTGACAGAAGGAGACCCAGCAGGAAGAGGAAGAAAGACAAAGTGAATGTAGAGATTGCAGAGCTGAAAAATGTATTGTGATTCCCAAATGAATAGGATATTTCATCTATATGAGGAACTTCTCTGGAAGGGCGAAGTGTTAGTTCTAAGTCCAGAATTCTCTCTCAGGGAGGCAGAGCTCTCAGACAGACTGACCTCACGGATGTATTCAAGTCCTCTCTCCCTGTGCATAAATGCTGCCTCAGCTGTTTGTGGCAGGCACTTTCAGATGCAAATGTAAAGTTGGTCCCCCCATGCTAATCTGGTTGCTATTCTCCTTCACTTGGCTGGAACACAAATACTGCCCTGCAACTGGGTGCTATCATATCACTGCACGGCTGCACTTTAAAAGGAAAAAAAAAAACAATTGAAAAAAGCAAAAAGAAAAAGTCTTTATAACATTTTCCCTCTCCAAAGGGGCCCAACAGTCGCCGACTTTCTTCCGCCTCCACGCTATTCAAGAGAAAACCATCCAAGTGGAACCACACCCCACACACACCACAACCTAAAGTTCCCTAAGGAGCTCACTGTGAAAAAAAAAAAAAAAAGCAAGGGAGTGTCTTCCCAGGGCTGGATCCTCCACTTGTAAATCGGTGGACAACAATATTTGTGCTAATGGGCATTTGGCTCCCTTGGGCCTAGAGGCGGCTAGTGCTTGTCCCTCTGAAGACTTGGGCCTGGTTTGCTTTCAGCTGCTTTAGCTCGCTTTGCTTCTGACAGTGGACAGATTTGCCACATGAGATTGAGTGGTCTTCAGGGAGGTTGCAAAAATAACATCCCTCCTTTGTGAAGGGATGGCAGGCCCATAAAGGGGACAGTCTATTTTCTCTGTTCACGCTGGTTGACAACTTTCTAAAAGACCATTTAAACATTTTCCCACAGAATGTATGCTAATTGAAAAAAATGTATATAATGGACAAGCCAAATAAAGGAGAAGGTCCCCCTAACTTCCACCACTCAGAGGTAATCTCGATGCATGCTTGTGGAGTCTCCCTTGTTTATCTGTTTTCCATACATAAATTTTACTTTTGAGTTTAAAAAGGAAGTCTTGTATATATTTGCGTGCACATGTTCATCTTGCTCAAACAGAATTCTGTGGTTCTACTCTGGGCTCCCCCGACTTTGGTGCTTACACACTACACCCACTCTTGACTTGCCAAGCACTCTCTGACTGGGTGCTAGGCCTCCTGCAGAATAAAGCCTAGTCCCTCTTGGCCACCCAGTCTTCCAGAAGCCAAGACTGGAAGTAACCAGGGTTCTTAGGGTCAAAGCTTGGGCTCCAGCAGCCCCAACAAGGTTGGAAGAAGGTGATGCTAAAAGGCAGAGAAGGGAGGCATATCCAATGTGACCACACCGGCAAGAGGAACAGATGAAACTGTCCAGTGAGTCCCTGTCCCAGGTCAGCCTCCAGGGTACTACCACAAGCTTCAGGTTGAGACCTAGCAAGAAGGGGGTCAGGGAGCAACAGAAACACACAGCAGTCCTGGTCTTAGTGTGGTCCGGCTCATCATTGTCCCAATTCCGGCTGTATAAGGTGGTCTGAAGAAATCCTTACTGCGGTCACCTGTCATCAGTTGAGCTCAACCCGGTTCCTGGAAGAGGATCACCTCTGCCCCGTTACAGCCTCACCCCTGTGGATAAATACCCTTCTCTGACATCGCTCTGACTTGCCAGGTTCTGCTGTTCTAGGACCCCAAAGTGACTCAGAAGGGAAGCTTACAGACAATGCCTTGGCTCCATGCTTTAGCCTAAATGAAGGAGATGGATGCAATGTAGGCAGAGATGTCAGGCTTTCATTCTGTTTTATGTCACCTCATGGACCAGGAGGAGGAACCCATGTGTCTCAGCAGAAACAACTTCTATGCCCCAGCTTCACGAGTACATCTGTTTGTCTTTCTTCTCCACCTGCCTGTAAGCAAGGACCTGTTTCCAAGTCTGTTAAAACTTTGAGTTTATTAGCCCTCTGTCAGATGTGGGGGTTGGTGAAGATTTTCTCCCAGTCTGTAGGCTCCCGTTTTGTTCGAATGACAGTGTCTTTTGCCTTACAGAAGCTTTTCAGTTTCATGAGGTCCCATTTATTGATTGTTAGTCTCAGGTCCTGAGCTGTTGGTGTTCTGTTCAGGAAGTTGTCACCTGTGCCAATGAGTTCGGCGGTTTTTCCCACTTTTTCTTCTAGTAGATTTAGTGTGACCAGCCTTATGTTAAGGTCTTTGATCCACTTGGACTTAATTTTGTACAAGGTGATAAGTATGTGTCTAATTTTATTCTTTTACAAGTGGACATCCAGTTGGACCAGCACCATTTTTTGAAGATGCTGTCCTTCTTCCATTGTGCAGTTTTGGCTTCTTTGTCAAAAGTTAGGTGGCCATAGGTGTGTGGGTCCATTTCTGGGTCTTCAATTTGATTTCATTGATCTACTGGTCTGTTTCTATACCAATACCATGCTGTTTTTACTACTATTTCTCTGTAGTACAGCTTGAAATCTGGGGTGGTGATACCTCCCAGATGTTTTTTTTTATTGTACAGGATTGATTTAGCTATTCTGGGTTTTTTATTGTTCCATATGAAATTGAGAATAGCTCTTTCCAGGTCTATAAAGAGTTGTGTTGGTATTTTGATAGGAATTGCATTGAATCTATATATTGCTTTTGGTAAGATGGCCATTTTTATTATGTTGATCCTACCTATCCATGAGCATGGGAGATCTTTCCATCTTCTAAAGGCCTCTTCTATTTCTTTCTTCAAGGGCTTGAAGTTCTTGTTGTACAGGTCCTTTACTTGCTTGGTTAGAGTTACCCCCAGGTATTTTATATTGTTTGTGGTTATTGTGAAGGGGGTTGTTTCCCTTATTTCTTTCTCAGCCCATTTGTTTGTTATATAGAGAAGGGCTTCTGATTTTTTTTGAATTAATTTTGTATCCAGCCACTTTGCTGAAGGTGTTTATCAGCTGTAAGAGTTCTCTGGTGGAATTTTTGGGGTCGCTTATGTATACTATCATATCGTCTGCAAATGGGGATAATTTGATTTCTTTGTTTTCAATTTGTATCCCCTTGATCTCTTTTAGTTGTCTTATTGCTCTAGCAAGAACTTCAAGTACTATATTGAAGAGATATGGTGAAAATGGACATCCTTGTCTTGTCCCTGAGTTTAGAGGAAATGCTTCAAGTTTCCATTTAATTTGATGTTGGCCACTGGCTTGCTGTATATTGCCTTTATTATTTCTAGGTATGGTCCTTGTATGCCCGTTCTCTCCAGAACTTTTAGCATGAAGGGGTGTTGGATTTTGTCAAATGCTTTTTCTGCATCTAGTGAGATTATCATGTGGTTTTTTTTCTTTCATCTTGTTTATATGGTGAATTACGTTGATAGACTTTCATATGTTGAAGCATCCCTGCATTCCTGGGATGAAGCCTACTTGATCATGGTGTATGATACTTTTGATGTGTTCTTGAATTCGGTTTGCTAGTATTTTATGAAGTATTTTTGCATCTATGTTCATGAGGGAGATTGGTCTGAAGTTCTCTTTCTTTGTTGGGTCTTTAATCTACAAAGAACTAAAGAAATTAAATGCCAAAAAACCAAATAATCCAATCAAAAAATGGGGACAGAGCTAAATAGAGAATTTACAAAGGAGGAATCCCTAATGGCTGAGAGACACTTGAAGAAATGCTCAACATCCTTAATCATCAGAGAAATGCAACTCAAGACAACTCTGAGATTCCATCTCACACCTGTCAGAATGGCTAAGACCAAAAGCTCAAATGAGAGCACATGCTGGCAAGGGTGTGGAGAAAGGGGGACCCTCCTCCGTTGCTGGTGGGAGTGCAGGCTTGAGCAACCACTATGGAGGTCAGTATGGCGATATCTTAGAAAACTTGGAATAGCTTTGCCTCAGGACCCAGCCATACCACTTCTGGGTATACATCCAAATGACTCCTCATGGAATCATAAGGAAGTTTCCTCATCTATGTTCATAGCAGCCTTATTTGTAATAGCTAGAAACTGGAAACAACCCAGATGTCCCTCAACCGAAGAATGGATTAAAAATCTGTGGTACATCTACACAATGGAATATTACTCAGCTATAAGAAACAATGAAATTATGCAATTTGCAGCCAAATGGATGGAACTAGAGAAGCTCATCCTAAGTGAGTTACCCCAGACTCAGAAGGATGTACATGGCATCTATTCACTTATAGTAGGATTTTAGCTATATAGTACAGGGTATTTATACTACAACCAACGCACCAAAGGGAACATGGACATAGAGTTTTTATTTTTTTATTTTTATTTTTTGTTTGTTTGTTGGTTGGTTTGTTTTTTTAGTTTTCTCTCCCTGGCAATGAGACACTTTTCACTGATGGTACTGCCTTGTAGGCCTTCAGTTTATGAGGAGGCTCTTGGCCCTCATATGACTTCTGAACCGGGGTGAGGGACTGTTATGTAGGGACACTCCACTCCAGAGGAGTAGGATGGAAGGGTTTGGGGTAGAAGGTGGGAGGGTGGGGCTGGTAAGGGGGGAAAGAGGACAATATGATGGAGATGTAAACTGAAGCAACAAATAAATAAATTTATTTTAAAAAACACTTTGAGTTTATTTTCATCTCAGCAGAAATTCAATATATATATATATATATATATATATATATATATATATTTGTACTTATAAAGATTTTTCCCTCAGTCTTTTGGTGCTTTTTAGTTGCAAGTGTGTTCATAATTGTTCACTGGAGTGTTTTTGCCATGACTGCTTTTAGAATTTTTCCAGACAATCTTAACGTCTCTGTCATCTTCCATCAGCATCTGCTGGTGGTCTTTCTTCAGTTGAGAACCTCTTAGCTCTTGGTGCAGTAAGTGATTTTCAGCTGAAACTGAACATTTCAAGTGTTGAGTTGTAAGCCTGGTCTCACTTTCCCTGGCCTTTTCTGACCCCACTTCAAGGGGGACTTGGGGAAATCACCCTGTTTTGTCCAAATGGGAATAGAGTACAGGCTCTTTCTTTGGCTAAACTGGTGGTGCTCCTAGATACTGGTTGGAACTGGAGTCCCAGGTCTCCCAGGGTATCCCTGGCTTGAAGGCCTGAAGTGTCTCTCCTAACTGCTTCCTATGTGGCCTCCATTGGGCAGGAACAAAAGTTCACTCTCTCCACTAAGCTTCTTCTGGTGCTACTCTTGGTACAGAGGGTGTCTCGGCACCATTCAGGAAGAAGTTCCAGTAACCACTCCCGCTTAAGGGTAGCGGGCAGAGCACCTCAGTATAGCCTGTCCAGTAAGAATCCATCCTTCTGCTGGGTGGAGGTGAGCAGAACCCCAGGTTTTCTGTAGTCTTGGCTGGACTGAACTTTATCAGAAAGTCTTTACCTTACTAAACTGACCTTCCTGGTCCTTTAGGAGACTATCAGGTCTTTTTTGGGGCCTTTGTTTATCTATTTATTCATTTTTATTTGTACCTGGTCTTCAGCCTTAAGTCTGAGATACACAAAGCAAAATATAAACACAGGGAGTCATGGCTGTGTTATTCCCCAAGTTCCAACTTCCTCACCCAGCTTGCCTTCTCCACCTTTTTATCCTATGTTTATGCTGCATATAGTATCCAGGGCTTTGGATATGATGTGGTAGGAAAACACCAGAAAGCATACTTAGTTCATCTTTCCTGTTCCTCTCTTCAATTTTAAAGACAAATCTAAATTAGATACTTACATAAAATACAAACATGTGTATGAGTTTATAGGTTTATTTAAATATATAGAACATGATTTATTTATTTTAATTCTTGCCATGGGTTGTCTAAAGCCTATGCTACTCTTCTGTAGTTTTTTTAAACTTAATATGTAAATAAACATATACAGCTTATGTTTAGAAGAATTCTCTTTGATTCATTGGTGGTATATAGCAGCTTCCTCCAGGTTACAACCTTCCATCCATGGAGAGAGGAGGTTCATAATACTTAGGAATAAACAACTCACAAGTCACAGGAACTTCCAGAAACTAACAAGATCCAGAGGACCCTTCCTGGAGGTATGAAAGCAGTGAACAATTGCCTTGAGGAAGCAAGGAGGTCAAGCTGCCTGGAGGAGATTTTCTGACTTGTGGATGGAATTGAGGTGTCGTCTAGGCTGGAGTGAGCTTGTCAGAAATGTAGCTGCGTTCTTCAAGTTGTTCCTGCTCCTGTAATTAACTCCAGTAAGCAAACTGGTTCACCAAGTTGCTTTGCCTATTTTGGTCAAATCTTTCCTATGATGTGTTACCAGTTCCTATCTTGGCTGAGTGAGTGAGTGTGTGTGTGTGTGTGTGTGTGTGTGTGTGTGTGTGTGTTTGTGTGTGTGTGTGTTGTTTGTAAGTTCATATGCACCACATACAAGCAGGTACCTATAGAGGTCAGCGGGCATTGGATCTGCTGATACTGGCAGTTGTGAGCCTCCTTGTGTGGCTGCTTAGAATTGAATCTGGGTTCTCTGCAAGAGCAGCAAGGGCTCTTAACTGCAGAAACATCTCTCCAGCCCCCTTAGCTAGAGTTCTTATCCAGCATTTATCCAGGGAATTGTGCCACACACAGTGTGCTGGGCCCTCCATAGCTATCAAGACAATTTCACAGGGTCATGTCTACAGGCCGAGCAGACAGATCTAGATAATCTCTCAACTGAGACTGCCTTCTCAGGTGACTCAGGACTGTGTCAAGTTGACAGTTAATGCAAAGACAATCATGTAGAACTGACCTGAAAATGCAGGTTGAGTAGTAAAATAAATACCCCACTTCCAGTAAGATCCTGGATTTACTAAGGGTTAGTTCCATGTCCTGGACCTGATTCTTTATGTTACTCATTACTGAGGGGAGGAGTTTGTGGTGGGGTGTCTGTGCTAATAATCAGTGAGTGGCATGGTCTCCAAGGAGAAGAGACAAAGAGAAAAGACTCCCAAGACTGAACCCTAGATGTCCTCAACACCTAGTCTGCAGACCTGCATGACTAGAGGCATTTCCTTGGAGGGCAGTGGAAGAGTTCTGTTCTCCCTTGGCAAGGCTGTGCCTGGAAGGGACTGAGAATACAGAGATGTCGTTCTTGGTGGTCAGCACTTGTCTGCCTGTAGCTGTGGAAGCTTTGCAGCCATCCACGTGAGAAGCTCTGGGGGACCTCAGGGGGGTCATATGGCTGGATCCTCTCTTGGGTCTTGTCAGTTTTAAGTCTAACTTCACACAGGCTCTGCAGAATGGGGAAAGTAGGTCTAGCTTATGGGAGCCACCATTAATGTCTGTCTCCATGTAGGCTCTAATTCACACTCACTCACTCACACACCCACTAGCCTACAGGAGTGTGGGAAATTCACTTCCATTCACAAAATTAGCCAGGGCCTTCTGCATCTCTGTTATTGTTTAAGGACCAAGGGGAGTCAATATGGTTTGGGACAGAGCCTCACATGTGGCTCTTGGGTTTGAAACTCAACTAACTTTGGCCAGTTTTGCCCCCAGGCTTCCCATCACCTTACCCCACCCTCACCTCTCAGAATTGCTTCAGCTCCGGCTCACAGCTGGCGACCCTGGGACCCAGGCACCTGGCCCACATCCTGACCACATGTGAACTTAAGCAAATGGCTTACCTACTCTGAATCTTAGCCTTGTTTACTACATCATTCCTCTTCAAAAGCTTATTTTGTGATTTGATGAGATATTGCATGTGACATATGAAGCACTGTGTCTGATATGTGTGCATTTCTAACTAGAGTTGAGACAATATCAAAAGATAGAATGAGTTTTAAGCATTACTCCTTTCAGACGGATTTTGATAACATAAAGTATACAAAGAAAAACCAACCTCAAGATCAAGAGAATAATTACAGTTACCGAATATTTTTGGTTGTGAGCCTAGCCTTTAATGGCTGAGCCATCTCTCCAGCCCTAATTACCAAATATTAGTGTGCCACATATTATGTTTGTAAATTTAGAGTTTTTCTTGGTGTTTTTCACATACTCACACACAAACACACATACACCCCAATGTAGATGGTGTTATCCTGACTTTCCAATATCATGGAATTCAAAGCAAGGCAGAAAAGGAATTGCATCTCCAGTCAGTTTGACTGGAAAGCCTGTAGTCTTTGCATTCCATGTCCCTGTGCCCTACCATGTAGCACAGGAGGATGTGAGGCCCAGTTGCAGAGCAGGGAGGAAGAGTCACTCAGAATTCTCAGTAGCTCACCCTACTCTAAGGTCCTGTGGTTTAATGGCCAGCAGGAAAAGGAACCAAACTGGAGTGCGTGGTCTTGCAAGTGAGCTCTTTTTCCAGCTCCTTGATCTTTTCTGGTTTTCTTTTCTCTTCCCTTCCTCACTTGACACAGCCCAGGGAATTTTAGGTTAGTTTTGTTCTGTTCTGTGTTTGTTTCTTTCAAGTCAAGGTTTCTCTGTGTAGCCCTGGCTGTCCTGGAACTCACTCTGTAGACCAGACTGGCCTCGAACTCAGAGATCTGCCTGCCTCTGCTTCCCAAGTCCTGGTATTAAAGGCTTGATTTTCAGGTGGAAGCCCCTACAGGCGACATGCTGGTCAGAGAGACAATGGTCAGAAGTACCTCCGAGATGGCTTCTAACAGTGGTGATGATAGCCCGTGCTTGGGGACCATCTTGTGTACCCATCCTTGCGTTGCATTCTTCCTGTACTAAGATAAGCCTTGTGGCACCTATGGGAAGCATCTAAATATTCTGCATTGCTAACTCCATGTCTTCTGAAATCTTACCCTGCCTGTAAAATTTGAAGCTTGAGTCCTTTAGAACACGTGTTCAGTAGGACATGATGTCTGCAATAACAATCTCGGGGACTGCCCTTGCCTACCTGAGTGTGAATCTCAATGTCTCACTGTGTGACTTGAAGTTAATATAATGTTTGTCAATCAGGTGAGTAGGTGATGGGGAAACAAGCAAATTGTTCAAGGCTTTAACAAACTATGGGACAGTCTTAAGTCCTTGGAGAGCTGCCTTTATGTGCCTCTTCTTGTATAGAAACTATCAGTGCTGGCCAGAACTTTTCAGTCATGTTTGTATCTAGTTGGAATGTCCTCATAGAAAAACATCTTCCTGCCTGTATAGTCATTAGGTTCTTTAATACATGAAATCACATCATCTGTAAAAAAGGATACTTTGACTTCTTCCTTTCCTATTTGTATCCTCTTGATCTCCTTTTTTTTGTCTATTTGCTCTAGCTAAGACTTCAAGCACTATGTTGACCCCGAAGGAAGAGAAGGGACATCCTTGTCTTTTCCCGATTTCAGTGCTTTGAGTTTTTCTTCATTTAGCATGATGTTGACCTCTTTCATAGGGAGATGATATATCTGAATCTTTAAATACATGTGTTTACATTGGTGCGTATGGGAGTTAGGAGACTAGTAATGGGCCATGGGGAGGGAAAACTTCAAAGGAAGGGGGATAGAATGCAGTAATATGAAAGCAGAAAGGGGAATAATGGAAAAGGAAGAGTTAAATGGGGTAGGGGTGTTAGAAATGCAGAGTAGAAAAGTAAGCATAGGGATGATAAGTAACATGAACTACCCTTGAAATTGCCATATGGAAACCGAGAAGCATATCTATATCTATATCTATATCTATATCTATATCTATTATATCTATATATATTTATTTATTTACTCATTTATTTACTCATTTATTTATTTATTTATTTATTTATTTATTTATTTATTTATTTATTTATTTATTTGAATGGAGTTACCCTATAATGAGGGAACAATGGCTCCCCCAGACACCATAGACTATCAAATAAAAAAGCCCAGTGCCATTCATGGGTTACCTCTTTCTGAGTTGTTGCCTCATAAGAAATAGCCTAGACTTCAGGTGAAGTGAATTTTTACTGTTTGTTTACACCCAACTGTAACAGTAAATTTTCCTCTCATTCTCCATTCTGTGGGAAAACTGAGGTTCAGCTAGAGGAGTCATAAGGTATCAGTGCCCAGAGGGGGTTTCCTCAAGCTCTGTCCTCCTTTCTCTGCCTTCTTTTTCTCCACAGATGATTCCAGTGCTTCAGAGAAGGTTGGATTGTACTCACTGAAGCTCTGGCTGGAGAGAAGCATGTGCCTGACAAAGAGACTGAGAGCTAGGGAAATAAGGGACTGATAGATTAATATAAGTTAGATTTAGTGAATATATAGGT
>CAJQZJ010004750.1:5875444-5924571 GCA_907164525.1 Lophiomys imhausi | reverse complement strand
GAATTTAGTAATAAATAAGTGTTAAAAAATAATTTAAAAGTTCGGTATCAGATGTTTGTGTTTGTAAAATGAAATTTTCATCTACTTTTTAGATTCATGAAAAATTCAGAGGTCTGTGCTTACACACTTGTCATAGTATCTCTGTCACAATCAGTAACTCAAGAGTCTATACCATTGTCAATTGAAGCTGGTGTTTTATTTTTTCTCAAAAGTCAGTTCCTATCATAAGATGCCACTTAGATACCACATTATACCCGGCTTGGGGACACAAGTCCTCAGGCTGTTTTTTATCTCAATGGTTTTGAGGAGTTCAGTCCAGTGTTTTGTGGAATATCCCTTGGCCAGAATATGCCTGATGCTGGTCCTATGGTTGGGTTATGGGTTATGTACATATGATGTCATTCAGTCACATCTTAGGTGTACATGTATTAGTGTGTACCAGGGACATTATCACCGTGGGGATTAGGCTAACTTACCAACCAAGTGGAGCCAAGTGCTTACTAGATTATTACACTGCAAATGATGTTTCTCTTTCCTTTTTCTATGCTGTATTCTTTGGATGAAAGGTATTACCACCTTGAGAATGGAGTATCTATTTTTTTAAATATCTTCCAATTGAATTGTTTATCCCCTATACACACTTATTTGTTTGTTCAATAATTTATTTATATTAGTATGACATAAGAAAGGCACCAGCAATACCAACTTATTGGCACATAAAAAACTGATGTGTGCATGAATGTTCTATTACAGTTGGAAATAGAATATAACAACAAACATTTATGACCACAAAAACTTATATGAACTTGGGTATGATGGTGCACGCCTTTAATCCCAGCACTCAGGAGGCAGAGGCAGGTGGATTTCTGTGAGTTCAAGGCTATCCTGGTCTACAAAGTGAGTCCAGGACAGCCAAGGATACACAGAGAAACCCTGTCTTGAAAAACCAAAAAACAAACAAACAAACAAAAACTTGTATGAAAAATTTCAAAACAGAATTATCTATAATAGCTTAAAAGTGCAAACAACCCAAAAAATACATGAAAATCAACTAACAAATACATATATATTTTATACATGTGTATATAATATATAACATATATACATATGTATATAATATATGTTATATATTATATATACACATACATTGTGGTATGTCTTTTCAATGAAATATTACTTCACCATGAAAGGAATAAGTACTAATGAATATTATAAACATACAGATAAACCATGAAGGCATATCAGGTGAAAAATACGAGTCATCAAAGGTCAGATATCATATGAGTCCATTCACACAAAAGCTCCACAGGAAGAACACTCAGAACAGAAAACAGATCGCTTCTTATGTAGGGATGAGAAAGTGAAGGCCATTTGAGATTGGAAATGGGTGAATATTTGATGGTTATTTAGAGTTAGACACTAAGGAAGCAATATTGAAAAGGTGCAGCATTTCTTTCAGAAATTAAGAAAATGTCCTAAAATAGAGTGCAAAGATACTTGGGCATCTCAGTAAATTTAATTTAAAAATATATTAATTATTCACTTACATGAGAAAATCATATGTTGCATGAATTGTATATCAATTAAGTTGTCATAAAGCAGCATTTCTCAACCTGTGGGTTGAAAACAGCCCTTTCACAGTGGTTACCTAAGACCATCAGAAAACACAGACATTTACATTATGATTCATAACAGTAGCAAAATTACATTATAAAGTAGCAACAAGAATCATTCTATGGTTCAGAGTCACCACACTTGAGAAGTGTATAAATGTTGTAGCATTAGGAGGGTTGAACTTTAAGAACCACATGTCTTAAAGCATCATGAAAATTGAGAAATACAATTTTGTCTCTCAGGGGCTAACGTGGAGCTGGCTGGAACTTTAGATGCCTGGTTTATTTGGTGTGGAAATAATCAGGAGTACAGATCATTTCAACACACTGGGCAGCCACACCCAAACACTCACACATGGTCTACAAGTCACTACAGAGGTTTTGCCTACTTTCTTATTATGTTGAGTCTCGCAGACAATATAAATTTACCTCCTTTGCGTCCACTGAAAGAGACACAATGGGGAAAGAACATGAAGCATTCTAATGGAAGGCCATTTAAAGTTAAAGTTTGGTTCTAGTGATCTCCAAAGAAGAAGAGCAACATTGGGAGAACAAATCATCGAGCACATGCCCGCACCAACCCTCCACCTCTGAGTGCTCTGTCCCTCCTTGGAGCTGACTCTCATTCCTGTCTTCCGTCGTTCATTAGCTTGATTACCAGCTCCTCTAAGAATCTCTGGCACCACACTGTTCAGCCTAAGGCTCAAAGAAACGGGCTATTTAAACATTAAACAGAGCCAGATAGACATAAGGGAAGCTCCAGCTTGAAGCCTGTGAACTTGAACTTTTTGGCAGATCCTGACCAGCAAACACATAACACTCTTACTGAGCAGAGATTAGCTCATCATTCGTCTGTGGAGTTGGCCCAGGGCAATTGTTTATTTCCAAGTCCCATCTGCATCCCTGCCACCCCTACGAAATGGCCTTGGCTCCTTACCAGAGACACTTTTTCAAAGAAAATGCAAGAAAGTGCCTCCAGTCTTCGTCACCACCTGGCAGCCCCACTCTTTGCTCAGGGCAGGATTGCTTAAATACAACAAAAGTGTTCTGGGAGTGGGAAGGAAGAAAAATCTTGACTGAGCCCTGCAAGTGGGGGACAGAGGTGCTCCAAAAGCAATGTTTTCCCTGTCATGAAGTCATTGGCCAGGGTGATGTGAGGAGAGCGAGTGGGGTTGCTGATTCCAGGGTCAACAGGAGGAGCTGATGTGTTTGGGGACAACTGAGAGAGGAGGAAATCTTCCAGCCCAAACAGTTTTACTATTCTCAGCAGAGACTGTTGGGGGTTAGGGCTCATTTTTCTGTTGGACTGTCTATCAGGGATTGACACAGGAACGAAATGTGAAAGGCAGAAATGGGAGGGGAACTCTGCGAATGCCGGACCATGCCAGACCAGCCTTTTGCAGTGTTTTAGAGCAAAATTCCCGATTCAGGTTTGCATTTCTGGCCAGTCTGTAAAATTTGCACCTACTTCCCTCAGTCTTTCTAATTTATTCTTCCTTTGCAACCATCTAGACTAGTGGCCCTAATTTCTAAAATTCACCTCTGTGATTTCATAGGCGATCAAGATTTATAAAATTCTAACCATTTGTCTGGCAGGGTGGCTGTGGTGCATGCCTTTAATCCTAGCACTTGGGAGGCAGAGGCAGGTGGATCTCTGATTTTGAGGCCAACCTGATCTACAGAGTGAGTTCCAGGCCAGCCAGGACTACACAGAGAAACTCTTTGTCTCAAACAAACAAACAAACAAACAAACAAATAAATAAATAATCACCTAATCATTTTTCAATCAAACCACATCTCTTAGCCTATTTCCTGAATCTCAAAACAGATTGCATCTTTATCATTTTGAACTTGTCTAGACATGTATCTTGGACTGGACATGAACAAACTTTTATTTCACCACTTTCTAGAGGCCAGAAGTTAAGACCAGGGTGTTAGCATCAATAGGCTCTCGGTGTGTGCTATTTCTCTGGGTATGTCCTCACACAAACTTTTTCTGAGAGTAGGTGTAAAGGAGTGGGGAAAGAAGAGAGGAGGTAGAGGAGGGTAGAGGAAACGGGATACAGGAAGGGAGTGGGCATGAGGGGGAAGGAGAGCAGGTCCTATTTCCTCCTCTTTCTGAAGAGATGTTGATCTCATGGAGTACACTCTACTTGCACAGGCTGATCAAAACCTAAGTATTTTCTAAAGGCTCTGCCTGCGGATACATTAGAGATAAAGGCTCCAATGTGTCTATTTGCAGAATGATATAGGCATTCCATCCATAGCAGACCACCAGCCACAACCTATATTGCTAAGGTTTGCATGTGTCACCTCAAATCCACTGTGGAAGCACAAACACACTGTGACAGCATCAAGAGGTACAGATTTCAGGAGGGTGACTAAGGTACAAGGGCATTGTCCCCACGAATGGGGTTAAGTCCCTTATAAAATGGCTGGAGTGAATTTGTTCCCTTTAGTCCTTCTGTCATGTTCATATGCAGTATTTGTCCCTTTGACCACCTGCCTCTTGATATGTGAGGACACGGGTTTGCTCCTTCTGTGGCTAGGGCCTAGGGCCTCCTCAAGCAACCCTCTGCCACACATCAAAGACCAGAAGTTTCTATTGATCATAAAATGTCCCGGCCATGTTTTTCTTTTGTTTTTGTTTTTTGTTACAGTAGTACAGATGGACCAAATGCATGATGGCCACTCACTGTATTCACTCACAGGCTGCTTCACTTCCACTTGAAGGATGGACTTAGGGTGGAGAGAAGACAAGAGAAGGACAGTGCATTTCTTTTGCTCCCTTCTTTGATCTTTCAGCTTTCCAAGCAAAGATGATGGGAGTGCTGGGGCTGGATAAAGAGGAGCAAAGTTTCAAATGCAAGAATGGCAGTCTCAGGGCATCAGCACTGCCTACATCAGCAAGTTCTACAAACCATGCAACTCCTGCAAAGTCTGTAATGGCTTCTTCCTGCCACTCTCTGCACTGCAAAGCCCTTGAACAGGACTCTTGGGAATAACCCCAGAGGAAATTCCCACTTAAACCCAATACTCAGCACCAACTGTTGCATGAAATGTCATTTTTGAGGAGACTTGGCAGATGTTTCTGTTCACTTGACATGGGAAATCTATTTGCGAGGGGCTCTTGGCTTACCAACCCACTCTCTTGTTTGTATTAATTTTCCACTGATGTGGAAAACATCAATCTACCAGATGAAGCAAGCAACAGCCCACAAGGTTCTCTAATCCACACTTGCCTCTTTGGCGATCCCCTACATATCTATATATGCGATCATGGAATTTTTGACTGACAATTGCAAACTGTCAGTTGTCAACAAATATTTCCTCCATTCTATAGATACATTTTAAAGGACTTCATAACTAGCATGGTACCTAGAAAAATTGCCTTGCTTGGACTATTAGCATGTGATATCATACCTGATGGTATATATGAATATTCAATGAAAAAGGACCAAGATATAATCTGTATCAATAACTGCTTTTGTTTCAGGCCAACTGAGCCAGGCTTTGAAAAATAAGTGTTTCTATATGTGTATGGAGATGTCCACTGAGCATCCCAGGGTCAGACCATACTCTGTGTGTGAATGTTTCAAAGAATATGAGTTCCAAGTTAGTTATTAATGGATGGTAAGGGCCGGGGAGATAGCTCAGCGGTTAAAGCATTTGCTGCACAAGCCCCGGATCTGACTGACCACAAGGCTCTGGGCTAACAGAGCATGAAAGCTGAGGTAAAAGTGTAAGGTCCTCTAGATAAATATTACATGTCTTCTTTTATAAGTAAGATCTCAACTTGAAAAATGGTGAGACATGAAAGTGGAAAAGAGACTGAGAAGAAAGTGTAGGGAACGGCAAAGTCGGCTCAAGGCACCCCAAGACCAAGTTCTCAGCACAAAGGAGATTTATTTGCCCCAGTGGGACAAAGGACAGGGATAAAGGACAAGTACAAGAGATAGAGGATGAGGGAGAAAGGAAGGGAGAAAAGGAGAGGGGAGAAAGGAGCAAGGGAGAGGAAGACATGGCACATAGGCAAGTAATGGTTTATAAAGGCAAAAGGGGAAACTCCATGTTATAATGAGTTGGTTTGGTTGGATTGGACATGTCAATTAGGTGAGTCAAAGGGGGCTTTTGATTGCTGGACTTCAATACTTTGATAGCTGGATCTTGGTGGTCAGCCTCAGGAGGAAGAAGTAGCCAAATAAGGGAACAGACCTTGGGGGCATAGCTTCAGGAATGTAATCTAATAGATTTTAGCAAGGCAGAGGAAATGGGAGAGAAGGGCAAGGCCTGCCAGAGCCATGCCCACCACACTAGAGCTGCGTGGAGTCCCTTCAGAAAGGGAACCAGCTGACTGGGAACAAGAGACAGTAAAGGAAGTGAAAATGACTGAAGTTCATTATTATACCATGCAGGAGATGTACAAAAATTTGATTGTGAAACTTACTATTTTGTATACTAAATATATGTTTTAAAAAATAATTACAAAGATTTAAAAATGGTCTGTAGCAAGCACTCAGGAAGCCGAAGCAGGAAGATCATGTGTTTGAGCCTAACCTGGGCTAAATAGCAAAAATCTATCTCCAAAACAAAAACACATTGTCTGAGCTTTCAATGTGCACACTAACTCACATATAAACGTCTTGTAAGAGTAGAGCTCATTCTCATTGTTTAACCACCCAGCTATGGAGATCCAGGAGTAACCAGAGGAAGCCTGCTTTGAAACAAACATAATTGATAGATTTTAAAACCTTAGTAGAGAAGTCCAAACAAACAAACACATAAACAAAACAGTGAAAATAACAACCCCTTGGGAGGATTGAGTTTTAGATTCGGCTCATATAGTATCTCAAATGTCCAATTGTTTGTGGTGTTGTTGTTGTTTTAAATGATCAGAAATGCACACCAACAGGAAAACACATCATACAGAGGAAAATACAATCAAAGGAACATCAGAAGATGAGAACATAAGAAATACCAAAGGTCGGAAGGAAATGGCCTCAGATGGTGACCAGAATTCACATGCAGAAATAAAAGCAGCAATGTAAGTTACTTTATCAGAAGATAGAAGACACAGTATCAGTATCAACTCATTTTTTTCCCACTCTCCTCATATATATATATATATATATATATATATATATATATATGTGTATGTATGTATAGGCCCCAGGATGTAGCTCAATTCTTAGCATCCCCAAAGTCCTATGCCTGAGACCCAGCACCAAATATGTGATACATATCTGTAATCCTAGCACTTCAGAAGTAGATGCAGGACAACTAGATGTTTGAGGTCATTCTTAATAATACAGCAAGTTTGAGGACATCTGGGATATGCAAGACCCTATTTCAATAACAACTGAAGAAGAGGGTTGCATTGGTTCCTCTTCTGTGCTACTTAGTGAACTTTAATTGTGAATTTGACACAATCTAGAATCCCCTGAAAAGGGGATCTCAGTGAGGAATAATCTGAATTAGTTTTTTCTGTATGGGGTTATCTTGATGGGATTATGCATTGAAAATGGGAAAACATACCCACTAAGGGTGGCACTGTTCCCTAGGCAGGGGATTCTGAACCATGTAAGAGTAGACCAGATGAGCTGGCACTGGGGTACAAGCTTTGCTTCACAACTCCCTGCTCTTGACTATGGATGTGATACATGGCTACTTTAGTTCTTGTCATCTTGACATTTCCCCTAAGTGATGGGCTGTAAAGTGGAATTGGAAGCCACATAAATACTTTCTCTCTTAAATTGCTTTAGTCGGAGTTTTAAATCACAACAGGAAATAAAACCAAGATGCTTTCCTAATCCCTGTGGAGGATCAGTGCAGTCAAGGCCACTCGGAGTCAGGAACAGAAGGACAGAGAGCCTCGTCTACATGACCCAAGCTTACCTGCAGCGTTGTCTAACCAGGAACAGAAGGACAGAGAGCCTCATCTACATGACCCAAGCTTACCTGCAGCGTTGTCTAACCAGGAACAGAAGGGCAGAGAGCCTCGTCTACATGACCGAAGCTTACCTGCCGCGTTGTCTAACCCTACGGGAGGGGGCTGCTTCACTTTTCCACGCAGACCTCTTTGGTCAGAACAGTGCACTTTTCTGAATTTACTCTGCCATGCCCTAATTTTCAGCTACATACCCAGCCTTGGTCAGTTTTGGCAAGCTTGACTACTTTTATATTTGGTTTAGTGGAGACTGTATTACTTCCCTAATCGACCAAAGGTATTTGGGGAGAGCTAAAATATTTACATCATTTCTCCAAGATTTTGTCTTACTCCTCTCTGCATAGCTGGCACATTAAGTGTGAGCAAATAATGGTTGAATGAATGAATAGAAATCAGACAGTGGTGAGGTCATGGCGGTCTGGACTCAGGGCTTCTGGAAGACTAAGTCATAGCCTTTCAGTAAGTAGATATGTTCAGAATATCAACAATAAATCATGGTCTAAAACCATCTCTTTAGCCACACCTTTTCCTCTACATAATTTGTTACCTTGCTCATCTTGCTGTCAGACATCAGTCAATGTCATCTTGACATGTGGAGATGTCAGGAAAGAGGAATCATACTTAGAAGGTTGGAAAACTGATAGAACACACTCGTTCTGTTTCAAAATCTACAGTTTTTAATTTTTCTGATCCTCTCAACAGAAGGACCAGTGGGTGGCCTTTTATATAACACCAACTTCCAGGCTGAGAGATGATTTTAGACCATTGACTTCTACAAGTTCAAATCAATTAATGAAAAGAAGAGAGATTCTCAGACAGATGCCAAAGAAGAGAACATTACCATCAAAGATGAAGTAAACATTGATCATTCACTCTGGATGTTATTAAATAACTATTGGTGTTTAAATTGCAGTTCCTTTAGAACTCATGCATTGAGACGGACATCTCTTACCTTATATTTCCTTTCCCCTTTTCATCCCAGCAGTTAGGGGGTGGCAGATTGCTGTTCTGGTTGTCATGGAAACTGTTCATCAGAAGCAAGTACTGAAGACCAGGCAACAGGGGTGAAATGGATGAACTGTTGTGAGCAGGAGCTCTGGTTACATCTAGAAGAGCAGCTGGGGAAAGCAAGGCCTTAGGGAATTACAGATATGTCCCAAACTGTCACTCATCTTTAGCACCTAAGTGTCCCCTTTACCATTGGCTCAGAGAATTAACAAGCAGAAGTCACTGTGGACAGGGAGACAGAAATTCAGCTTTGAGGAGGTAGCTCTGACTTCCCTTTTGGATGTAAACTTCTAAGGAATTACTCTGCTGTGGCACATGAGACTTGTTCAGATGCACTCCAACCTGCAAGGCGGGCACATGCAAGATGTGTCATGGCCCAGGCTGTGCCCTGTGCTTGGCACATCTGAAGTACAAGCTTGAGGAAGTCCACTTGTCTTTTTGTTCTTTTGTGAATTCATCTTCCAAACTTATGTGTGTGTTTCAGGCTGTGTGTACACAACATATTTGACTTCTATAGAAAGACACGAACGTCAGAAGCAGAAGTTCCCTCTTCACACTATGAGTGACAGGTTAAAACCTTATATAATAGCAGACATCCTCTTCATCCCTGGCTGTTCTGATCACTATAATGCTTAAGATAATGTTTTTATCATTGTTGTTTTGGGGGGAGAGTCTCACTATGTTAGACTCTCACCAGACTGTAGAAAGGCAGAATTTGCTATGTGTGAACATTTTGACTTTAAGAAATGAGAAGTTACAGGTTCAGGACCCCTTTTTGTACATCCAAATAGAGAAAATAAATGCATAGATTTATAGATCTTTCATACCTACTGCTGAGTTTATATTTAAAATGCAGGGCCTTAAGTTCCAACCTCTGATGTTCCTCTGGTAGGTGTGTGAGGCTTTCATGCAGACTCTAACTTAAAACCTTGTCTATAGAGGGAAGGCTGAGAGGCCCACAGAGTACACAAGAGAGTTATAAGATTTTCCCAAGTTATAAGACTCACGAGGTCCCTCCTCAAGAAATATAAATGCTGCTAACCAATTGCAGGGGGAGAGAGGACTCTTCAGTGGAGCTGCCTGCAAGTTATACAGAGAACTGCCACGTCTCTGGTCTTTGTGGTGATGGAGCTGCCCACATTGCTGTAAGTAACTCCAGTGAGATCGTGGTTTGCCCAGATACACTCAAAAGAACTGTTACTTTGGTCTGTTGTTGGTGCCCAGTCAGGTGTGAAGAGATGTTTGTTCACTAGGAAGTATCAAGCAACACTGTGTGTGGATGCACTGGGAACTGAAAGAGACATCTGTGAAAGGCCCAGAGTGTGTTGGGACTGGGGTGGGGCAAGATTTTCAGCTTTGCTCTCTCTTTCTCCTTTAATGGTGATCCTCAGCACTTCTGTAGCTTGACCATGGTGAGTATTTATGCATTATTACAGACCAGGGTTTTCTTTTGAGTCTCATGGCGATTGCTGATTGGCACATACGATGCCTACCTCACGGTAAGTGCTCCTTGGTCAATGGTCATCATCATGTGGTTATTGATGACAGTCCATCGAGTTTCTAAAGCACTCAGACTCAGCATTAACACAGAGACAAAAGCAAATGTCAACAGATTTAGAGAGGTGATTTCATGAATATTTCTAATGATTACATACAAAACCAGAAGGGAAAAAAATCAAATCAAAACAAACAAACAAACAACAACAACAACAAAAAAACAGTAGGCCAGGTATGGTGGTATGTACTTTTTATCGTAGCATATGGGAGACAAAACAGTCAGATCTTTCTGAGTTGCAAGTCAGTCAGGCCTGGCATATTGAGACCCTATCTCAAAAAAAAAAAAAAAAGCTGCTCACAATCAAGCCTTTCTTGCCCATGAACATGTGACTTAGATTGGTGAGAATTTACATGACAGAAGTTTGCTTCTGTCTCTGAAAACAACAAAGTGTCATTTTCCACCTTAAGATAACATTAAACAGGGCTACGGATGTGGAACAGTTGGTAGAGTGCTTTGTAGGGGTTAGATAAATTAGATTTAGAAAATATATAGGAGTTTCTGATACTGTCTCTTAATTTGGGGCATGAAGAGCATTATCAGCATGAAGTCAGCAAAAACAGGAAAGACTTAATAGACTGAAAAACAAGGTTGAAGTCAGGAAAAACAGGAAAGACTCAATAGACTTGAAGAAACAAAGTATCTGGCCTGACATTGTTTTCAGCTGCTAAGTGGGCGGAGCCCAAATTAAGCTGAAACAGAGTTCCTCCTATTTGAGGACAGTGCGCGGAGCCCAGAAGAGAAGAGGCCCCTGATGCTAGAGAGCTCCAAGAGTCCTGCTGAAAAAAGGGCTGGCCATTGATGGCCAGCTCTCTCCCTGAAGCAGAAAGAAGCCGGTGAGCAAAGAAAGCCTGAGCAAGACACCAAAAGGCCAAGGACTGGACCCTGTGGCTCAGCTTTTGCCTGGAGGGGTTTGATCTGTCCGATCAGTGGCCTAGGGGAAACTGCCTGGCTTTAAGGACAGAGGCAGAGCAGCTGAGTTCCTGATTCAAAAGAAGTAAGTTGGCCTGCAGACGGCTGGAGTCTCCCACAGAGAAGAAAGCATGAAGCCTTATTTAAGGTGAGACTGCAATAACCAACTTACCCTGACGAACCTACATCTGAGAGATCCAGAAAAAGGACTGCTAAGTGTGTTAAAGAATCTACGACAAAGACTGTGTTCCTGACGACTGAGGACCTGCCCCAGAGACTGTATCATTCTAAAAGGTTATGAAAGTAGTTGTTATAATTATCGATAGGTTTAGTGGATAGGTTAAAGGGGTTGTAGGAATTTATAGGATTAATAGTTAAGAAATTGTTGTTGTTTGTTATAAGTGAATTTAATAATAAATAAATAAGAGTTAAATAATAATTTAAAAGATCGGTTACAGTGCTTGCCTACAATGTTCCACGCCTTGGGTTCCATCCCCAGCACCACATATAATGAGGCATGGTAGTACACACCTATAACTCTAGTAGAAAGCTGAAGGATCAAAAATTCAAGGTCATCCTTGGTTACACTTTGGTAAGAGTTTTTGCTCCTTAAAAAACTCAGTTATGATATGAGAATGTTTTTGTTTGAATCCCAGGTGTGGGATATGGGGCTGCTTCAGTTAGTCCACAGGTGTTAACTATATTTGTCTCTCATGCTCTAGTAGGCACATGGTTTAGCCAGCTGCAGAATTAAACTATTCTGAGGACTCTGGTTTGCTGGACAGCTGGATATTCTAACTACTAAGGTTGGTATGGCCCCAAAGAGAATCCAATGGCCCTAATCAGCAGAAGAGGTTAAAAGAGACCTACATCCCTTTCCCCTCTAACCTTCTTTCTCTCCTACCTAAGGTTGGAGGGTTGGAAGGAATAGAGGTTGGAAGGGAGGTAAAGGGTTAAGTATCATAAAACAGTATAGCATAATAAAATGAAAAATAATAAAGCCACATACTACATTACATAGCAAGTTCTCAGACATCCTAGACTACACAAGACTCCATCTCAAATGTAAAAAAATAATAATAATAACCATAATGTTATACACAATAGCTTTTCTAACAGGTGAAGGATTGGACATGTAGCTCTTATGCCTAGACTGAAGGTGTTGAGATTTCCTCAAGAATCCAGTTTCCAAAGAGTGGATTTTAAACCAGAGCACAGATGCATATGATCTTGTACAAGAAGAGCGGGCCAGTGTTTCTGAGGTCATCATGACACCACATCTGTTCTCACACTTGTCTCAGCTGGTCCATTTCCTGTTACCCATCTGATGGAAGTGAGAAAAACTCTATTTACAAACTAATTTCTCTCTTCCCCCACCCTTTATGTTCCCATTTCTTTCCTTTTCTTGGTGCCTTGCAAACCCAGCAAAGAGCTGACCATCAGAGGGAAGATGTTATCTTAGCTAAATTCGCAGAAAGATAGAGACAGGCAATCCAAACGCCAGAGAGGAATGACAAGCATAGCAAGACGGGTGGAGATGTCTGCTCAGGCACACTGTCACTACCAAGGATTCTAGGAGTGTGGGAGGTATGGAGGTCATTGTGCCCACAGATAAACACCAGGGGAACTAGGAAGTTAAACACACAGGGTGGTCCCTTCAAAAGTAAGGTGCCTAACCTGTTTTCTGCCCAGAAGGCTGTGAGTACAGGTGGTTAATAGCCTGGTAACTTTTGCACTATTTGTGTGGCTGAGACCACACCAGATCCTCCCCAAGACCCTTATCATGAGCTTGTCAACCTACAGAAGCCATCTTTATGAAAGATGTCACTTGTTCTTTACAAAGAGTTTTGATATAGTCATGTCTGAGGCTTTATTGTATACATGGTATTGAGTTCATTACCACTAGGAAAAATTTCACCAAACTGTGCTGTTCTTAAGTATGCCTAAACTACACTACTCAGGGTCAGACTCTCAAAGTTTAAACCAACACTGACCAGTGAGTCATGTTGAATCGACTTTTTTGCCTTCTTGTCTCACTCAGATTGCTGCTCTGCCACGCTGCCAGCTGTAGTGCTTCCAGAGAGCCCTGCATAGGTGCAAGTAACAAAGGCCTCATCAAGGAACTGGAGAAAGCAAAGTGGGAAGGTTTCTAGAAGTTGTACTGTAGGGAGTGAAAGGTGAGGAAGGACCCTGTCTCAGTGAGTCAGGCTATAGGGAATTAAGGCAACACCCAGACTTCAGTAGTGGGGAAGGTAAGAGACCAATGACATGAATGCATTGTGAGTCATGAAGAGGGTATAAGTCAAAAATCACAGGGAGGGAGATGAGGGGACTAGCTTGGGGCAAGCTGTCTGGCCCAGGAATTTCTGACTAATGGAACCCACACAACAAATAGCTTTAGTCATGACATGTACTGTGAAAAGCAGAGTGACCTAGAGCAGAGGTCAGGTCAACACTAGAATCCAAATAGTGTTTCTACATAGAGACCTCAGGCTAAGGCTGTTCCCCCCCCACACACACAAGATTGATTCAACCTTATCAAATAACAATGAGCAAATCAGTTCTTAATATGCTCCATAGGTGGGCAGCTGTGACTTGCTTCTGCCAGAACATTTTATTCTCAAGCTCATAAATACGACGCCTTTGGTGAAGCCCTCTGTTCCTTTCATATGACTTTGACCTGAGACATTTGGGTTATTCAAATAACAAAACACTAACCCAAGGACCCAAGTCCCCGTAGAACTTATAGGTGATTATGATGGTCAGCTTTTACCGTCAACTTGTCACAACCTAGAATCCCCGAGGAGGAAGAGAGTCTTGGTGAGAAACTGTCTTCCTTGGGTTGGCCTGCAGACATGTCTGTAGGGTCTTTCTCAGTTAACTGATGTGGAAGAGCCAGCCCACTATGGGCAGCGCCATTCCCTAGGCAGGAGGTCTAGAATTATACCCGAGTGGAGAAATGGAGCTGAGTGCAAGTAAGCAAACAAGTGTGTGCACATTCATTTCCCTCTGCTCTTGACTGTGGATGGGATATAACTAGCTGGTTGAAGTTCTGTCTTGATTGCTCCACAATGATGGACTGTAACCTGGAATTAAAAGCTGAAGTGAACCCCTTTTCTTCCTTCATAAAATTTTTGTCAGTGTATTTTATCACAGCAGCAGAAATTAAACTAGAATGGTGATTCATATTTTACACAGGTCACAATTTACCCATAATCAAAGTAGTTAGTAGCCTACATGTGGCAAACCCTTCCCCAGTTCCAGGACTTCAAGGTCTTGCTGTGAGGTGGCGACTCAACTCAGTATTTATTGATCACATACTACATGCCAAGAGAAGAGAACTGTGGGAATTCAGCTGGCTAGCTTCATTGGTTCAAACACAGCATTAATAAGGCCAACAGCATGGCTTTAAGTACTGTGAGTTCAATAGCATCAGTCATACAGTACTATTTCGACATGGTGGTCTTACAGGACTATAAAGATACAGATTTGACTGCCTATAAATGTTTAAAGTTCTGTACGCATTAGTGACATCATTTGTAAACTTTACTGATGAGACCGACTTGCAGGGAAAATACCTGTTATGAGTATAAAGGACAAATTCAAGTTAGAAATTAAATATCTTTGTAGAATGGCTGGGAAAAACAAGAATGTTGTTGGTCATAACCAGCAAGGGAAAGTGACCTCTGCAATACAAGTTTATAATACCACTCAAAAAAAAAACAAACAAAAAACAAAATAACACACCCCCCCAAAAAAAAGCAGAAAATAAAACAATTTGAGTTGGAAAGCTTTTTAATCAGTCCCTCATTTTTATTGGAAGTAGTGGTTCTTTTTTCTCAGAAGAAGAATCTCCTGGTGGCAGGGCATTCAAAGGGATGACCCACCCAGTGGTTCCTAGATATTCCTCAAGTTTGCAGGGAGGGACCAGGCAGATCCTCTTTCCCAAGGATCTGACTCCTGTCCAGACACACAGGGACTTGAAGACTGTTGCATCTAAGTCCTGCAGAGGCTGTGTCCCATGGCTCCTGACACCCTGAACCCACCATGCTGGTGTGTGGGTTCCTACCTGTAAAGAATTCGTCAGGGGACCTCATTCCATTCCCACTGGGGCCAGTCAGTGCTCAACTCTCCCTTCAGAGTCTTTCCAACAAATCCAAACTTCTCACTTGAGATGGGTTTTTGTTTACTTCCAGCCAAAGTCTTCATTGAGAGAGAGAGAGATTCTTAAGTTCATCTCTGTATGGAAGGTATAGACTAGAGTACATTTTACTCCCCAATAAGGCACACATGCTCCAGACCTAGATATAGTTTAAGATGAGCAGTTTTTTCATCAGAAATGCATTTATGATGTTATTACAAATTCAATCAATGAAGCATTATGCCACACAGAGTAACTGTTTTACCCTTTCTCTGGTAACCCTTTTCTCTTACATGAGAGATAGTCACCATAGACATAAATCAGTGTATACTTATTCATAAATTTCTCAAAGTTGATCCTAATATAACTGTTTCAATGACATTTTCCCATATCACATCTACATGCTGACATCACTCTTTTAAATGACTGCGTATTATTTTACCTTACAGATTTTCAATCTAAGTAGATAGGTATTTAAGCACGTCTCAGTCTTTGCTAATATAAACAGTTCTATGGTTGTAAGGCATGTCTGTGATCAAGAACTGATCTTGGCTCCTGTCCCAGAGGAGAAGGAAATGGAGCTGTCCCAGGAACTTTTCCCCTGAAAGCTGAGATCAAAGAGAGATTAAATGGACAGGAGCATTGGGTGAGTGCCGGCAAGTCAGGAGACTGACAGCTGAGACCCGGGGTCCCTGGTGCCTCCTCACCATTTTATTGAGGCTTGAGCAGAGATCGGAGCCACCACCCAGAGCTTCTGCATGATATATTGAATTTAAGTTCAAGGTATACTGTGGACATAGACAAGAGGGAGGTTCCTTCTTGCTTTTTAAACTCTTCCTTTGCCAAGACTAACCTCCTCCCCGCCAAGTAAAGGGAATTGTCAGCTGACACAAATAGGAACTTCCCACATGGACAACCACATGCTGAGTCCCTGGCTAAATATGAGAAGGCTTTAATTTTAGAAGGTAGAGAAGAACGTCTAGGACCTGCAAGTCCTCACTAATGAGGGTGCGTTGACAGAAAGTTTTCATGACAACATCTCTGAATCCAGGGGAGCCAGCAAAGACCACTGTGATCGATCAGAGACTGTGTCAGAATAGGCATACTTGTGTCCTGAACCAAAGATGACATCAATAGTGGTCAGGTCATAGGCTCCATGAGGACAATTACCCTACCTTAGTCACTTCCCAAACTCCAGAGGTGAGTTATTAAATTATTGTTAAAACTAGACTTAAATACCAAGGTTGTCATAACCTTGAACTATTAACAATATTAGCCCCATGCACAATGCCATGGTCCCTAGATCTGGGGGCTGTACAAACACAGTTGATGAGAAGCAGGTAGCCTGACCAAGCGGAAGTTGTGGCTTAGCGTGGTTTGCTAAAAGCAGAAGCAATGAATAGAGCCATGTGGGCCTTATCATTCTTCAGTATTGCATTCTTCTTGAAGGGTCACAAGGAAAATAAGCTCCACCTAATAACTGAAAACGGGGAAGTGGAGGAACAGGACTTGACCTGGTCACTGAAACTTCAAATACCAGGGCTGCTTGGCTCAGTTGGTGACTTGCCTGATTGAGGACCTGAATGTGATCCCAGAACCTATGTAAGAAATCGGGCCTGGTGCACATGTATGTAACCACAGCTCCGGGGAGACAGAGACACACATGGATCCCTGGGGCCAGTGGGCCAGCCAGTCTAGACTCTCTGATGCATTCCAAGCTGATGAGAGGTCCTGGACTTGTTGGTGGCGTTGTTTGTTTGTTTGTTGCTTTTAAAAGGTGGATGACGGTAGCTGAGAAATGACCCCCAAGGTTGTTCTGTAGTTTCTGTGCTTGTGAGTATACATACATGTGCGTGGGCACACACACATATGAACATGCATACATATGCAATTTTTTAAAATATTGAAAATAGTATTAATTCCCCTCCAGGGAAACTTGTCCAGTTCTGAATCTAAGGAAGAAAGGTGAGTTATCAGACATTTTCTATTCCCTACCTCCAGAAGTTTCTTGATCGCTCTTATCTCTGGTACTTGTGTATAAAGATCCAGTCAACAATATTAGCTAAGAACACTAGTGTACAGGAAGGAAACATTCTAGACATTTTTAGTTGTAGAGTTTCACATTCACATTGCTTTCTGTAATACTGGCTATGATTTCTCACTGGAGTAGTTTAGTTAGTTATGGGCTGAAGGAGTGGAGAGATGACAAGCCCTTGGTCGGCAGCATTTGGAGAGCCAAAGCCTTTCCAAAACTCAGTGTTTAGCATCACTTCCACTGTGGCCCCTTTCTGACTCGTGAGGCTCTGTGTTCTGGGTATCATCTCTGACTGCACCATGTCAGTCTGGGTAAGTCCAGGCCCTCCTCATCTCAAGACCTGGAATTGGGGCAGGACAGAAAGGCAGTGAAAATTAAGGGGACATGGGAAAGCAAAAAATATCCTCACCCTGATGATTAGTTTGTATTTTCTGCTGGCTTACAGTCAAGACATTTCAACATAACTGACAAAATCAAGATTGCCTGTAGAGCTAATGCTCCCTTCCCTAACAACATCTCCAACAAGGATGCTAAAAAGCAAACCTTGCTGACTCAGGGCCAGAATTTCCATGGCCTTGAGTTTAACTTGTTAGAGTTCTAAGTGTAAACCACACATCTCACAAAGCTACCTTACAGTTTCATTAACAAAAGAAAAGTCTTTAAGAAAAATAAGTCAGGGGCCAAATATGTATAAACTGGACATTGGGAAGGTATACTGGGCCATTTAACTCTCATAAATGTGGCATATTTATATCTGTTGTTTTGTATAGTATTTACTGTTATAAGAGAAGGAACCATCTGTTGGACTGAAAGGGGAAACTTCTGGGGGGAAGAGGGTGGAAGGGCAGGATAGGGAGGGGGAATAGGGAGGGGTTTGTGACTGAGATGTAACTTGAAGAAAAAAAATAAAGTATTTAAAAAAAAAGAAAAATAAGTAAAACCACTAATATACTTTTAACTTTATTTATACTTTGCTTTAATTTAAAAACTTTCACTAATCTTTAAAGTTTGTTAAAAATTATATCCTTTAAAGAGTGTAACTTAGAAAAACACAGAATCTCTCTCTCTTACATATACACACATGCACATATACACACACATACACGCATGCACGCACGCACAAATGTACACGCACACACCTCCTTTGTAAAGACAGGAGTGTGATCCTCATGGATCTTCAATAGGAATTGTCCTTTTTCTAGGCATCTCTATCCTGTAATGTCCCTGCTTAAATCTATGTTAAGATTATTTCTATTTAAATATTGTGCTAACTAAACAGGACTCGAACAATGGCAATATCAATCGGCATGTTAACATGGAAAGGGAAATTTTCATAGGGCTCTACCCCTAGATAAAGGACTACAGGCAACAAATGACTGCTGGGAAAAGGAGAATTAGCCTTTCCCAGGGATGAGCCCCTTCTTGGTTGTCCAAAGCAGAGTGGTTAGTCTTGAAACCATATACACACCACCAACAATATAACCAACAGCAGGTTATATTTAGATATATACTTGTGTATACACATACATATATACACACATGTATGCAACAAGAATAATCAAAGAAAAAGAGACTTGATTTGAGAGTGGGAGGCTATGGGAAGGGTTTGAGAAGAGTAGCTGGGAGACATTAAAGGAGATAAAGGGACAGGGGAAGAGATGTAATTCTGTTACAATTAAAAGTATATTAAAAATAAATAAGTAAATAAATAAGTATCATGCTAATCCTGTGGTCATATTGTCTTTTTGGTTGTGAGCCTAGCCTTTAATGTCTGAGGCATCTCTCCAGCCCTAATTATGTAGTCTCAAATGATTCCAATGTTAATATGGGAATGATGCTTACTGAATTTTTCTTCAAAAAAAATCTTCTTGCACGCGTGTCAGTGTGGCATACGACACAGTACACCTGCAAAGACCAGAAGGCAACCTCCTGTCTCAGCCCTTTGCTTGAGGCAAGGTCTCTTTGTTGTTCTCTGTGCACACACAAGGCTAGCTGGGTCTCACCATTCCCCAGGACTCTCCTGTCTCCGTCTCCCACTCTTTGTGATATCAGTGGGATCTCAGACGTACACACAGCATATGTGGGCTCTGGGAATTCAAAGTCATGTCTTCACATTTACGAAGCAAGCACTTTACAGACGGAGCCACCTCCCCAGATTCCTTAGTGTATACCAGGCACAATGCTAAATATCTTTATGCATTCAAAACTCATTCAGAAGTCAGATTTGTCCGGACACTGTGTTGTACAGCAACATCGTTGACAAAGGTCTGACTTTACTTGAGTAGAGGTCCCTAGGAGGGAGATTCCTCAGGCTACTGGTGGCAGTGCCAGGCTGTGTCTCTTTGACACTCCTGAAAGAATGACCAGGATCTTTAATAATGAAGTGTTCCTTGTTTAATTACTTTCATCCTGGTCTAGGGGAGATGGCTCAGAGAACACATGCTGCTTTTACAGAAAACCCAACTTCAGTTCCCAGTAACCACGTGGGGTGGCTCACAACTGTAAAAAAAAATATTGGCTAATAAGTTATTTAACAGTATTTAGATTATTGTTAATTGGTTTGGAACCCTTAATCTTTAAGATACCATTATAAATGAGCACACAGAGACCTCATGGATTTTAACAAGCCTAGGCCTGAGTTGTTCACTCTTAACCCATCCAAGCTAGCTCGTAATTCTATTACCCAAATATGACCCCATTTGGCCTTTGAGCCTTTTCACAACTGCTGACTCTGGCCTTCTGCAGTCTCCTCCCTCGGGGGATGTGGTCCCTTTCATGTGCTCTCAGTGAGTGCATTTGATGTCACCTATGATTGAAGTGTCCAGACCTCTGCAACTAACCTCCACATAGCTCCACAGAGGGAGCTGGTCCACGTGGGAGAATGCAGTTCCCAGCACTTGCCACCCACTCCTTCTAACCTGACTCCATGTGCTACCTTTGGCTCCTTTGCACCAGAAAAAGTGTCATGTGATGCTTGGGCCTCAGTGGTGAAGCATAACTGAGAAAGACACCTGATGTTAACCTCTGACCTTTACACACATGTGTATACATGTTTGACTGATGGGTATTGTCCAATCAGAAGAAAGGAAAGGTAATGTCTAATTAATTCATGGGCTGAGGGGGTGAGGAAAAACTCCAGGAAGGCTAAAGGCCTAAACTGAATATCATTGGCTGAAACCCAAGGCACCAACAAGAACTCATTAGCATGGGGAAGTCAGGAGAGGACTAGGTCTCATGACACATTTTAGGGGATCTACAATCCTCAAATCAGAGGGAAGAGGGGATCCCACTAAACAAAGGTATTCTATCGATCTAGCACCAAGCTAAGGGACTTTCTGGCAATGCCAGACTTCCACCGCATCAGCAGAAATGCCCACAATTTCTACTGAATATGTATCACTTTGTGCCACAGTAAGTTTAAAAATCATAAATCATTAGGTCAGAGACCATCTGTTCATGAAGCAATGAATCCATTAACTTGCTAACACACTGAAGGAGGGAGAGCCACTCATCCTAGAGAAAGTGCCCACTAGCAAATTGTCCATCTCCCCTGGATGGTCCTGTAGCCATGCACATATAGACAGCATTAATTGGACCTAATGGGTGAAGAAGCAGAAGAAGAGGAGGAGGAGGAAAAAGAGGAGGACAAGGACAAGGAGGATGAAGAGGAGGAGGAAGATGAGGAAGACAAAGACATGAAGTTTCAAGGTGAGTGTATCCAGAGGAATCTGGAGTGAGTTTGATAGAAGAAAGGGTGGTATGATAATATTTCATTATATATGTGTATGAAAGCTTCAAAGAATAATTTTTAATTATTTAAATAGAGGGTGAAATGAAAAAAGTCTTGGGTGGGAGAGTATAGGGACAGATTCAAGGACTGTGTAATAAATACAGGTGGTGATTTCCAGTGACACCTTCTTCTGCCTGTGTGTCTATATTCCTACCTCTCATCTCAGCTGGTAAAATTGGGAAGGTACTATGGAGTCAACTGAGAGAATCCTAAATGCTAGACTTATGTATGTAAGGAGAAGGCCACTGGGATCAAAACTAATTCAGAGATCTGAGACAGGTTCAGGCCCTTGACTGCAATGCAGAAGTGGAAGAAAGACTAGGAAGGTTTCTATTCCTTCTTCATTCCTCATTACACCAGAGTTGGATTGTGTGAGGATGTATTTTAAGATGAAGTTAGAGATTGTTCCAAGGCCAACATTTTCTAAACCATTTTTGGCTTCAGTGAAAATTCTTAAAGTTAACACACACATACCACAAAGTAGTTCACCAGGATAGTACACACTTGGGAAATACGAATACTATTTTGCAAGTTGCAGTATGCCTTAACACACTGGAATCTTGGTGAGTCCCAAGATAAATGAACCCTTTCATATAATTCAGAACTCCTCGTATTTTCAGCATAGCATACTAGCTTTATAGCACCCTTGTTTACAAGCTTGTGGAGCAGGGTTCTGAACAGCCTAGTTTGGGAAATGTGTTTTTGGCAAGACCTCCACAGGCAAATGAGTTGTGGTTTGGCTGGGGGCTTGCAGAGGAGCAGGAAGAAATGGGTGATGATACACAGCGTTGTAGAAACCTTTCCTCACAGGGTGTGAATCCAAGCTGGCTGACCCCGGAGCTGTGTAGCCTAGCTTCACTGTAGAAAAATTTAAAAAGCAGATAAAAAAGTGTGACCACCCTGAAACTTGGCAAGAGTGGCAAACACTTTCTCCCTTAAACTTAAATCCTTTGAAGTCTTTAACTCTTCGAGTTCTCATTGTCAGCTCTTGTAAGAGGCAGAACTTCAGATTGCTCTCTGCCTGTTTTGGAAGATGACGCGGTAGCTCTGGCAGATTTGACTATGAAATGGTTGCATCATGGGCTCTTCTTAATAGTGTTGTTTCTGTTATCTTGGTTTCTTCCCAGCAATAGAGGTCTTCTCAGTACAGATTGGAACTATACATAGCTAGTCCCTCTGAGCATTACAGGGCTATAAACCAGATCTCCTCAGTCTAAAGCATTCTGTCTTGTCCCACGCCTGCTTGTCATGCACACACATACTTACACATTCACACATTCACAGTGCAAAAGATCTTGGGGTGGTAGTACACACCTGTGGTCTTCACACTTGAGTGGTGGAGGCAGGAAAATCAGAAGTTCAAGGTCAACCTTGGTTACATAGTATGTTCCAAGAGAGCCTTGGCTACAGGAGACAAGGTCTCAAAACTAGAATAAAAATGACCAAAAGGTCAAAAGACTAAGCTATAGAGTCAATTCTTTTAAGCAAAAGGTAAGAAAAAATGAACAAGTTTTAAATAGTACTGCAAGATGCATTGGTTATGTGTCTTCTTGTTATGACCAAATACATGGCAGAACCAACTTAAAAGAGAAATGATTTATTTTGGTTTATTGTTTTAGTCTATGGTTGTTTGAGCCCATATGCTTAGACAGAACATCAAGGCTGCTGGAGCTTAAAGGCTGATGTTCAGCTTGTGGGGACATAAAGAAAAGAAACTAGAACACAAAAGACCCCAGTAAAATACAGCTGCCAAAGACATGTCTCCAACAACTCATTTCCTACCTTTCACTATCCCCTGTCATTGTACTTTTCTACTTTGTGAGTTCCCTTGTTTTTTGTTTTGTTTTGTTTTTGAGACAGGGTTTCTTTGTGTAGTCCTGGCTGTCCTGGACTCACTCTGTAGACCAGCCTGGCCTCAAACTCACAGAGATCCACCTGCCTCTGCCTCCCGAGTGCTGGGATTAAAGGTGTGCACCACCACGCCCGACTCTTTGTGAGTTCATTTTACTTCTACCCTTCCCCACACTTTTTCCACCACCCTTCATCAGGATGTGGAAGATGTAGGGGTACATCAGATCCTTCTTGGGTCTGTGCTCAGCCACTCTCAGCACCTCAAGTGTGATTGGGGGCAAGGGAAGTGTGGTGATGCCAGATTGGCTGGACCATGCCAATGACTCTCTTTGCCTTCAGTAGCTGGCTTCCCAAGGAGGCAGTAAATGAAAATTCTGCCTTTACTTCATTTCATGGGTCTCCCCATGCCAGTTGCCCTGCATAGCTTCCTGTCTTCTCCCAGCCAATCTTGTTCCCGCTGATGTTCCTAAACACAAATGAACAGAATCAAATACTATGGACTAAACCACTTCACAATGAAAGGAAGGTCCCAAACTAAGACTGTTGACTCAATAGCAATAACTTTTCATGCTCTAATGGCCTTATATTTTCCTCATAATTCTGTTTTAGGAATATTTCTTCCTGCTTCAAAGGGAAACCTTTTGTAATTGTTGTCTTGGAGGCTTACTGCTTGCTGAATAAGCTCACCCTCTCTAGTTCTTTGTGAACTCTGGATAGCTGGTTCAACTCAGCTGTTCTGACATAAACTTCTCTCCAAGCCAACTGATTCAATCTGGCTTCTCTCAGCTCCTCACTGAATTGCTCTACTTGGCCTCAAACTAACTCTGGCAATTTGTTCTAATCTTCTGATTCCTTCTTATTCTCTGGCTTCAACTGCCTCTGCACAAACTCATGAATGAACTCAACTCCACTGCACTGCACTCACTCAGCTGAACTGCACAAAACTCAGTTCCACTCACCTGAAGTGATCTGAACTGCCATGAACTGAACTGCTATTGTACTGCCTCTCAACTGACTCCTTGTTGACTGCCAACTGGTAAACCTCAACTGAACTGAACTGCCTATCCCTGCACTCTCTTAAATTACCTCTTTCCTGAGTTGTTCTCATGAGAGCTGGGCCTATCCTATTCTGTCAAATCTTTCTCTGATTCATCACTTTGTCTGTCCCTCAATTAGATGTCATTGTTTAGGATTAAAGGTGTGTCTATTCCAGCCAGAAGGATTAAAGATGTGTCATTCCAGTCAGATCACACAGACCTAGAAAGTATTTAAATGTGATCAGAGCAGCCATGTTGCTGAATTAAAATTCCTTTACAGAAGGACTTCCCCTGTGTCTACGTTTTCAGTGTCAGAGAAACCATTGTTCTGTACAGTATCACTACTGTATATAAAAACTCAACACACAGTGATGACCAAGAGGCAAGATGAGCACAAGGATCTCTGGTGAGGGAACCACCACATCACTGAAAAAAAAAAAAAAAAGAGGCAACTGTAACTAGCATGTGCTACTTTGTGAGTTCCTTTTTTCCCCACCTTTTCCCACCTCTTTTCTTCTTCCCTTTCAACTCCCTAACACTAGATAGGAGAGAAAAAAGGATAGAGAGGAAAGGGAGAAAGGAGGCAACATTATTGCTAGACTACTTCCTGGTGATTAGGGGTGTGGAGCTCCTTGCGGCAAGTTTTATCTTTGCCATCAGGATATTTAGTTTCTTCTCCTTCTCCTTCTTGTTTCTTCTTTGCACTTGACTACTTAACAAACCACAACCAACAACCCACCCTATCTCTCGGGACCCCAGCATTCTGAAAACTCCCCAGAATTCCAAACATCACACAATTGCAGAAACTATCTGCAGCTGGCAAAACCGTGCCTCTGCTAGGGCCTCAGTTAAATCATAGTCAGCTTCTGCCAAACAACCCCATATCCCCACACCTGGGATTGAAATGAAAACATGTTCCCACAATATTTATGTGTTTTTTTTAAAGAAACCAAAATTATAAAATTCTCACTACAACCTCCCAAAAATGCTCAGAACCATATTCTGAGCATTAAGGGATTAATACATTGATTATGTCAGAACTGTTGGGATGTAGTTATCTCAGGAAACATCACAGACACACCAAGAGGTGTGCTTCCTGAATTCCCAAGGAGTGTGTGAACTTGTGGGAGTCAGTTACTTCCTTTCATCATGTGAGTCCCAAGGACTGAACTTAAGTCATCACACTTGGAGGCAAGTGCCTTTACTCACTGAGCCATTTCACAGATTCTTTGGTGTTTCTTTCTCTTCCTTTCTTTCTTTTGTTCTTTCTTTTTGTTTTGTTTTTTTTTTTAATTTTTTTTTTTGAGACAGGGTTTCACTGTGTATCCCTGGCTGCCCTGGACTCATTCTATAGACAAGGCTAGCCTCAAACTTACAGAGATCCACCTGCTTCTGCCTTCCAAGTGCTGGGATTAAAGACGTGCATCACCACACTCAGCTTCCCTAGTGTTTCTTAATCTGATCAAGTTTACAATCAAACTTAACCACCACAGAAGAGAACTTCTCTAAATAGTAATCATTTTTAGCATCCACAATGCTAAAAATGAGTCACTGCAGGTTGCAGGGACCATAAACTCTCTTCCAAGGGGGTGAGAGCCTAGATATAAAAACAGAAAGCACAGTGGGTAACAAATAAGAACATCCCAAACTTGAACCAGAACGGTCAAACTACATCAAGACCAAGGCAATTCTCTTAGACAACTCAGGAAAATATTTCAATAATTTCTATTAAGGAGGAATTTGAGGTTATAAAGTCTATAATTAAATAATCCCATTAAATAAGTATGCTGGAACATATGTTTTGAACAAGTAGACTTCATTGTCTTATTGCAAACAAATGTTTGGCTCATAGTGTGGAACCTGACTAAATCCATCTTGAAAAAAAAGATTCCATTTTGTATTAGGTTGGACTCAGAACTGACCTCCAGTTCCACAACAACAGCAAAGTGTACCCAACCTTGCATTCCAGGGGTGTTCCCTCGTCATTACCAGAGAGCTCACTCTTAGAAAGCACCCAAAAAGTCTAAACAAACTTTCTGGTGATCAAACTGCCTGCAGCTGGTCAGTAATGACAAGCCAATCAGAAATGGGCATGACTAGTTACCCAAATGTCATCCAATCATATGACAAAAAAACAGTTTCTTTGTCTAAGTCTGTATATAAACCCTGTGATTTATGGGCTCAGGGCTCTCAACTCGAACTGCTATGTCAGTGAGCATTGAGAGTCCAAACTCTGAGCCTGAATAAACAACCCTCATGCATTTACATCGTAGTTGGCTCCTGGGTGGTCTTTGGGGTCTCGAAAACCGAGCAGAACAATAGAATGGACAGACTAGAAAGGCATCATGCCTCAAAATAGGCCATATTAATTAAATCTAATCTTGTCACATTTGCCAATATTATTCTGCCATATTGTGGTTTGACTTTCTCTAAATACCTATGATCATCTATTGACTTTAGAAGGCCCTAAACTGAGCCAGGCACAGAGGTACACACCTAAAATCCCAGAACATTAGATACAAAGATGGGAGGATTTATACACATATGAAACCAGTCTGGTCTATGTAGTGAATTCCAGACCAGGTAGGGCTATATAGAGAGACCTTGTCTCAGCAAAACAGAACAAAATGAAAAAGAAGTCTCCAAATTGCACAGTAATAGTGGTTTTGCTAAGACAAAAATTCTGACGAGGCATCCTCTCACATGTGTTAAATGTCTTGCCACAAATCAATAAAGCCTTACTAGTTTCCCTCTATCTTATGGGAGTGTGTATTATATCCCAAGTCTGGTTTTGACTCTAAAAAATAGCATTGCTGTGATTTGTACATGCCCAGTCTAAAAATAAACACTATTGGTGCATAAGAATAACATCTCCCTCCCCCATCCTCAGAGCTAATGTCGATATTAATAAAATATCAGTGGCAGCCAGAAGGATACATCACAGGCAGGAAGTAGGAGGCTGTGTGACTGTGAAGAAAGGTGAAGGTCCCATCATGGAAATTCTATGTTGAAATTCTATGTTGGGCAAGAAAAGACAGACATTTGAGACCAGCAGAGACACAAGACAACTTGAGGGCATGGCTGGCAGGAAGCAGGCTCTCTCTTCTCCTCTGCCTCTCTCCTAGCTCTCTGAGGTGTTGTCAGAAGCAGGCTCTCCTGTGTAGCATCTTCTTTCCAGGTCTTGTATTCTGCTTGGAGAACTCCGAAGCAGGAACTGTGGGATGAATCCTACTCCCGGCCTTACTGGTTTCTATTCATTGTGGGTGGAGGGAAAACAATACCAATCTGAGACCGAGTTCTACAACCTGTGAATGTCCCATGCTGGGCAAGGGACACTCCAGCTAACTTCTGAACCGTAGTCCTTTGGTTTCTCTCGTATCTGGCTCCTACTGCAGAAACACAAAATGCTGATCAGTTCTAGGGCAGGACATCTTTCCTTGGCCTTTGTTTGCAAATAATTTATGAAGAAGAAACAGATGTGAAATGAAAGCTTGCTCCCTGGACATACATCATACATGTGTGGCAAAGGAGGGCAGCTTTCTATGTGAGCCTTTTTCCTGCTCTGGGAGAATTTGACATAGGCTGGTGAGGATTGGACTGACTTCTATGCCCACTCCTGTTAAGAGTCACTACTGGAGAGATTCTGGTACTTACAGAATCGAAACTATTCCTGAGTTGTGTTGAGTCAACACTAGTGGAGCAAAAGGCACAAACCAAGAGACTCTTCCCTCAACCTCAAAGCAGCTGGAATTTGTGCCAAATGAGAAATCCTGGAGTTCTGGTAGAACGGATGACTAGTTAAAATGCTGCCCAAGATCAAGAGCGGCTATGCAGATCTTAGGATCCCTAAGGGTGGGTAGAGAAAGCTGAGCAATACTGAGCGATGCTCAGGCAGTGAAGTCATGGATCAGGGAGTCAAGTTGCAATCGTCACAGTGAGGAGAGGAGAGGAATGACAATGGCGAGGGCTCCTGGCTAGAGCAGGAGACAGAGAGAGCCCAGGACCAGGAGAAGTTGGTGTCCGATAGGACAAGTGCCCGGCAACAGAACAGTGAGTCTCCTTGGGAGACTGTGTCCAGCACTTCTGCCCTCATGACAATTCACTGTCTGGAATACTTCTGTTTACAGAGGTGACTGTGATAACATGTTTCTCAATTAGCCCTCAGTGCCTTTGCTCATCCTCCTGAAAGAGGTGATCTTATCTGAGGGAGGGAAGGTTACACTTTTCTGTCTATCCTTTGTTTTTGGTCCTTCTATGATGTCATTGCAATATATGTGTTATCAAGGCCTAATTTAAAAAAAAAGCATAATATGTAAGCTTCCCCCATTTTGTATTTAATCCCAAGTTTACAGAACTCTGCCTTGTCAGCGTGGAAACTGCACTCATGAGTCCATCCCCACATCAATATCTTCCAGTGAATGCAAAGGCAAAAACCAAATCTAAGTATAAGCTGCTCCTTTGCTTCTCAGCCCCTACCCCTGCATGCCCAGTAACTTCCCTGCTCTTAGCTTTCTCTTTAGCTCTGCCCAGTGGGAATGAAAGCCGAGACAAACACCTGCCTAGTCAGTGCCTTCCCATAAGCAAGACAGCAGCTGTACTTGAAGGATGCTGACCAGATGTGTCTAAAGAGTGGCAGGATTCGGGGTGGTTTGAGCTTGTTTTTTTGCAATGCTGCCACAGTAAAACAGCTGCAGCATCCGGCCTCATGTCTCAATTCCAATTCACATCCCTCTTCATGAGGCACACTTAAGGTAGAAGAGCACTTGTCCCCAAACCCCTTGATGTCTTACCAGCCCTCACAGGATCTGGCTGAACTCATTGCTCCTGGGATTCTGTGGTGTCTTTGAACACACTTCACAGAAGGAATTAAATGTAGGTCTCCTTAAGACTCTTCCAAAGCAGAAAGTAGGACTCATTTTACTTTCAAATTTCCAAATGGATTAAAATTTTGGTCAGAAAATGCTCAGAGAATGTGTGAGATTTGATCCTATGGGAACAGGTGTTTGGGCAAGATTTCTGCCATTTATTTCAGCCTCTTGCCTTGGGCTGCAGCACTAAACATCATTAAGGCCCTCTGGTATAGCATTTATTGAATAAATGAATGGACTACACAAACAGAGACCATCCCTCCCCATTCCTTCTACTCCTTCATGGAATTGCCACACTGACATTTGAGGGCTGCTTGTTGTTTATTCACATCATAAAAAACATGTTCACTAGAAGATGAGTGAGCTCCCCTTATTAATAATCATTAAATTAAAATGGAGAAAAGCTGTAGAGATACTCAGCCAGCACTCACATGGTGGTTCACAACCATCATAACTCCAGTCCCAAAAGATCCAATGCCATCTTCTTACCTCCATAGGCACCAAGCATGCATGTTGTACACATATATAGTCAAAAGCAAAATGCTCATGTGCATAAAATAAATCTAAAAAAATTTAAAGGATTTGTTAAAATAAAATAAAATGGATCAAGTCATGATTGGTCCAGGCACAATTGTAATTCCATCACTTAGGAGACCAAGACAACAGGATCATAAGTTAGAGGCTAGCCTCGGCTACCTAACAAGACCCTGTCTCGAAGCTGTCCTATCTCAAGATATGTCGAGAGCAGGTGATCCCAACACCTCCTTCTCTTAGGAAGGGAGTCGTGTGACCAGGTTGCGGCACTCGCAACCCTATACGATCAAATGGAATAATCAGAGAGACGAGAGAAGTATAATTATATTATATTATATTTATTAAATGTTATCCTATACTAAATATAACTATTTTAATATATTATGTATTATACAGTATCTTCAATCCTAGTTTCAGTATATTGTACCACACACACAAACTGGCAAGCAAGTATGGCAATTGCTATTATTACTAAAATATATATCCACCACATGTTCTTAACAGTACACACACATATTATACGACCTGATGATGAAGCCTTCTGTGGTTACGAGGTCTCACACGGCAGAGGTACAGGCAACACGTCGGGCTAACAGTACCACGAATGGGACTGCGCCGAGCTCTGCCTCTTTGGTCGTAGCTTATATACTATTTCTACGTCACACCCCTTATACCTTATCAGTATCAGTCTAACACACTCCAAATTGGCTCCTCTTAGATACCCGTGTGCTCTACGCCTCCTTATCTCTTCTCCTGCAGACCTCATACTGGGGTCTGCTTACAGACTCATTACATTCCACTCCCCGACACCTGAGATGTACTCGACATGAAAGGTGTCGCTATCGAGGTTGGTTCGACGCATCGTGACCTTCCTCTTGGGCCACATGTCGGGGGTTTCCATTATCATATGGCCTAGCTCTACTTCTTGTGATCTCTAAAATGGGTTTTCTTAATTGTTTATGGTATGGTTTGCCAATGGAGCATTTATATTTAACATAATAATTCATCCAATTAGTATAAGCATTATATTCCAAAATTAAATCTCTTATAAATGGTCTAACTAAAATTCTACAACAAAAGCTTTGTAAGGATCCAGGTATATATTTCGATTCCTGTGCATTCTTACAATACCAATCTCCTTCCAACAGTTGAAGGGATTGTTCTGGGTTATGTCTTACCATATTCTTACATAATTCATAATGTGGGTAATTTCCTTTTGATACATAGCATGATAACAAACTTGCTATTACATGTAACATTCTATCAGTTGGGTGCCTTTCAATGTGTTCTGGGCCATGTAATACAAAATGTCCAATTAAAGTGGGTAACAAATCATGTTGTGGTGGTCCTTGTAAAAATCTTGAGGTGTATCTGTTCTTGCAGAATGTGCAGTTCTCTCTGATGAGGGATCCTGGTGGTATTATTCCCATACGTCCCCATACATCCTGTAGTTCTGCACAAAGTTCATGGAATAGTCCTTTGATTGCCACCATCGGTCCTCCTTTTTGTATTAGCCCATATCTTCATCCAGATGGATCTTTTCCTGGAGCCATTTCTGCAACACATAATCATCTTAAACGCAAAAGCTGCTCCTATTAAACAACATACTATAAATCCAATTTCTTTAAACCATTCCCACCATCCTACTAATGGTGTACAAATAAAATCTAATCTGAATAGCCTAGCCGTCATATCCCAAAAACTACATTCTTCATACCGTCTGCCCAATCTTTATTTATATAAGTGTTGGTTCTCAAAATTCCTACTAACTTATGTGTCTCCAAAACATGTCTATCTAGACTTGTTTGTGCTTCTTTTATCTTTTTATGAATACTATCTAATTGTTTTTCATTATATTCCGCTATCCTTTGCATCTCTTGCTGTGCTTTAACAAAGGTTTGATAATGGTCTTTCTCTAGTTCTTCTAACAATTGGAAGGGTGTGGAATATAAATGTACTTCTTGTATAGAAAGTTGAGTTACTTTGGTTTCATTTTTTATAGTTAATAACGAGCAGTTATGTACCATCCAGCATCCTTTTCCAACTGTCCAACTTTTTACTGTATCGTTATAAGTTTCTCTATCTAAATTAGTACATGTTACATTCATTTCAATATTTGTACATACCAACCATGTCCAGTCTCCCATATTATATACTGTATCAGCCATGGTTGTTGGTGCCAATCTAGTTTGTGTTAATTTAGTAATTGGTATATGGGTATATACATATGTGTTTTGTCCTAATGCTAAAGTGTCATCCTGTGGTATATATGCTGGTGTTCCATTTATATTAAGAAAAAGAAAATGATCTATTGGTGTAACCCATGTACTCTTAATACTTGTGAATGGGTCTAATGCTGTACTCCATACTTGGGGAATTGGTTTTGTGTGGTATGCATTAAAGGAATTATCTAAAAATATTTGTACTGTATTCATAACACATATTCCTTCTTCACAATAACTATCTTCACTTGGATCCATTAATGTGGCATATTGTAATGTTCTTCTACCAACTCCTGTAGTAAAAAAGGAATCTAATTCCCTTTCCATTTTTTGTGCTGCCATTGCATATTGTTGGCACATAATTAAATTATGGTCTGATATTATATGTTGTTTAATATACCTATCCTGTGCTCCCCATTCTTTCCTTTGAATTTCTATTTCTGCTTTCATTTTTTGTGTTATAACATTAAGTGCATCAATAGATGCAGAAATTGATGCTATAGCTTCTGAGTTTTGTCTATTAATTTGTTGTATATGGTTTATTTCTGCTTTTATTGGTTCTAACATGGCTGCTGAGACTCCGCCTCCAAACAATCCCCCCATTATTGATCTAGCTAGTGCTGCTCCTAGCAAAATACCTAATTGTAATGGTTTTCTTCCTATCTCAATAGGGGGTTGAATATTGCAAAGATGGATACCATGTCTCAGTTCCTAATGTACAATATAACTTTGGTGGGTTAAGTACTTGCAAATCTATTTTTAATTTTATTCTTCTCAATCTTGGAAATAAAATAACTTTTGCTGGTGTTTTTAAATCTGGTACTATCATAGGTGCTTGTACTACTCCTGTTTCTCCTGGTGGTGGATATAAATATCCTTGCGGAAAATGGGCTGTATATAATTTATAAATCTTATTTTTATAACTAATGCCTCCTCTATCTATTAACTTTCCTTCGTGCTCCTGTTTGTCAGGCCAATGTTTATGTGTTATTGGGAGATAATATATTTCATCCCAATCAATAGAAAAAGTTTGATTTAGGCCTTTTGTTTATGGGCTATCCATTCTACTTGATGCCAGGTTTCATATTCAGGATGCACATTCCACATTGAAAAATAATATGGAAATCCTGTGTGATAATAATTAATTGCATTCTTAATGGTTAAATTTTAATTTTTCCAATATTCCAAAGATTGTGTAATTCCTGTACTATATATAGGGTAAATATTCTTTAATGCAATCATCTGAGAAGTTTTATCACTATATGTATATAGGGTTGTTGGTATTATCTCTTCCATTAGAGGATATACATATGTTATATTTTCATATACCTCTGTAATGTTCACTTTTGCGGTATTTACCTCTTTATCAAAAACTATTATTTTTTCTGGTTTTCTATGTACTGTTCCCATACTAGTTTTAATATCATATGGAATGGGAAATTCATTACTTTGTGCATGTAAAGCACATATTGCTATTTCATTAAAATAGCAACTCCAGTTTTCATTCTTATTAGTCTCATTAATCTTTTTACATCTTTCCTGTATAGTTTGATTCAAATTAAATTGTATTTTATATGGCTTGAGATCGGGATTATGATGGCCTGGGGAGGAATTATTATAATACCATAAGGTTAAATTATCAGTACTATTTATCTTATAAAGTCCTGTAATATCTACAATAAATAAAACTGTCATATTAGCTTCTTTTGTCCAACCAGTAATCTTCCTATTGCTAAATAAGGATGTATTATATATTGTTTCTCTCAATTGCAAAGGTTGCACATAGCTAAACAATTTAGTACTCTCTTTTCTAGTATTTTTTACAGTAAAATTTGTATATTGAATACAGCCCCACATCCATTGGGCCTTTGAATGTGGGTTTGATATGTTCCGTTGTTCAACTAACATAAAGGCACAAGTGTGGGTTGGTCTTGTACAGAAGTGTTTACTTCCATCTGATATCTGTTTTCTTGACATTCCCCACGGTTGTGGTAATATTGATGTCAAGGCAATTGGCATTCTCCAATGATCTACTCCTAATGCTAAGACTTCTTTCCAAAATTCCCAATTCCAAGTATCATTAGTGCTTATTCTTGGTCTTATTATTGTTCTATTTACTTTGATTCCATTAATTATTTCCTCATAATAATTAGGGTATCCTTTGCCATTATTCTTTACAATTGTTAAATTACCATAAAAGGGTAAATTTGGAAATCCTGCCACACACAAGATATTGTGTTGTTTTACAGTGTCATTAACTTCCTTCAAAAATGAGTTTGGGCATCTACTTCCCCATGGCTCTGGTAATGGTGGTATGCCTTTCCTAATGAACCATGGTTCCAATGCCTCTTCCACTATCTCACAACCTCTATGTAATACTTTTGTAGAATCACAGGTTGTGGTTGTGGGTGTTTCGATTATTGTGGTTGTGTTTCCTGATTCATCATCATCATCATCATCAGTATAATAATAATCTCCATAATTCTGTTCTTCAAATGATTCTGATTTTTTATTATACCAATATCCTATTGGGTCAAAGGATTGCTTTATCATAGGTGCAAACCAACTTCTTGGGAGTGTGGCATTCATAGAGAGGCCACATGTAAAAGTTCCACTACCAATTTTATCATCTTCATAAAAATCATAATATTGTATAACCCTTGTTTTATATTTTTGATTAATTTTTAATGTAATTACTTTATGATTTTCCCAATCTCTCCAATGTGTGCTGTAAATTGCCATAATGGATGTTTTATTACCCCACAATTCAATCCAATGACATTTAATAGGATTCTGTTCCTCCAAATCTGTGGCATTTACATCCATATTGGTCATATAAACTTTTTCATGGAAGGAAAACCTGGTGGCCATCCTATATTGTTCACATCCTGGATACCACTCATATTCTATACAGTAAGCATATTTTTGCCAAAAGGAATGAAAAATATTGGTAATTCGTACCCAAGTTCTATAGTCTTTCCAGTATTCTGGAAATCTATTAGTCACATTGTATTTTTGAATTTTATGAAACAATATTGGAAATTCTGTACTAGTTTGATTGCTGACTGCCATTGGTAAACTTATTAATAACAATATTAACATTGTTATTTTATTTTGTGAAAAAGGCACATGGTGTAATTTACCATCACCTGTGCTGTATGTGTATTGTTCTTGTTTTCCCATATTACTGTACAAAAATCTCCTATAGCGTCCAGAATCGGTAGTCCCACCCACAGGCAACATGCGATCCAGGCGATTGTTAATACTATTATTTTTACCAGCTTTTCCCATGAATACATAGTTCATGCGATATCTTCCAATTTTGCCAATCTCAATTCCCCTTTACCTGGGGTTATCCACACCTGGTTTCCTGTGCCTGGGGCGACTATCTCCGCTTTCTGGAGGCTCTGTCCTTTATTTGATCTAAAAATGCAAACATGAGGTTTTATCACTGACTTATCCTCACTATTTGGTATATTAAAATCTATATTATATCTTATAGCCTCGTTCAATGGACTGTCTCTATATAATCTGGGCTGTTCATTCAAGGCCTTAATTGCTTCCAATAAAGCTTTTACCAATGGTTTCCCATGCTCTTGTAATAATTGTGCCTTCAATAGGCCATTCTGGCGCTCAATAGCACCTGCCGCAGTAGGATTATAAGCATGGTGAAATTCCCATTGGATATTTAAATTTTTTTGCTAACTCTTGTATTTTCCTTCCTGTAAAATGTGTACCTTGATCTGATTGTATTATCCATGGGCAACCATATTGTGAACACCATTGCATGGCTACGTCCTGGGTTGGCTTGGGCCCTGGTCTGGCCATCGCCAATCCAGTAGTAACATCTACCATTGTGCACACATATTGTCCTTTGAAATCATTTAGTGGTCCTATAAAATCAATCTGCAATAGTGTATTAAAATCTGCCTGGTGTCCTATATTGCCTTGATATTTCTTATTAAATCTGGACTTTTGTTTAGGACATGATTGGCAACCTCTAATTGTGTTTTTAATCAAATGCCATGGCACCTGTATGTTTCTTTGGCTAAACCATTGGTATAGAGCATGAGTTCCTAAATGTCCCATAGCTCTATGTAATTCCAATATTTCTCCTTCTCTTACCGCGACTTCTAATTTTGGTTTAATTATTGCATATTTAGCTTTAATTTTCTTTTTTAGGGGTGCTTCATCCTTAATTTCGTAGGTTCTTCTTATTCTTAATGCTGCACTGGCCAATTGATCTACTATTGCATTATTCTTGCTAGTTTCATCCTTTTTATTGGTATGAGCATCCACATGATATACTGTTATCTTTACCTGTTTTGCTATCTGATCTAATTCTTCCCATGCTGCTTTAGACCATAAATCCTTACCATTTATCTTCCATTCTGTCTTTTCCATTTACCTGACCATATAGCTATCCCATTAGCTACACACCATGAATCAGTATAAATTGTCATATACCTGGCATTCTCCTTTAATGCTTGTCTGGCTGCCAATAGGGTTGCTATTACTTCTGCATGCTGAGCTGATTCGCTATTACCTTGATCTGTGAGGGTCATACCATCTGATGGTCGATAAGCGGCGGCTTTCCATTTTATTTTTCCGCCATGGGAGGCCGATGAGCCGTCTGTGAACCAAGCTTGTTTCATGCCAGCTTAATAGGGTTGTGTGCCCCATCGTCCGATAGGTGGAGAGCTTAATGTGACTTCCTTAGTCTCAGGAGGCTCTACCAGCCAATCTCCTTCTGGTTGTTGCCGGAGCAGATCTTCGGACAAAGCTGTCATTTTCCCCTTTTGTGATACCTGATGTCTTTTGACAAAATCTTCCAGGTACCACTTCCATTGGAGCACCCTTCCCTCAATGGGTAGGCCTGTCCAGGCTTCACCTGGAGCCTTTACCCAGTCCAGGATGGGATACTCTGTAGAGGAGTATAACGGGGTTTTGGTTCAACATTGGTGTGGTGGCTTTTGCAGCCTCATATACTGCCCAGATTGTTCTTTCGAACAATGAGTAACGGGTTTCAGACCATGGGAAGCGTTTGCAATAGAATCCCATTGGGAGGATCCTTTTGCCTTTGGTAAATACATTCCAATTGCCATGACCCTTAGCAAATAATACTTCAATAATAATACTATCCTGTTTAGTATTATAATGCAATTTTTTATATTCCTTAATATAATTAATTAAACATTTCACTGCCTTTTCCTGTTCTTCTGACCATTCAAAGTCGCTTGCCTTCTTAATAATTTTATATAAAGGTTGTAATATTAGCTGTAAATACAGAATATGCTGTCTCCAATATCCAAAAAGTCCTATCAAATGCTGTACTTGAGTTTTGTTTGTCGGTTTTTCTATTTTTTCTAATTTATCTATCATGGAACTTGGTATTTCTGGACCCGTTGTGGACCAATGTACTCCTAAAAATTTTACTCTGTCTGTAGGGCCTTGTACCTTGTCCATGTTAATTGTCCATCCTTTATCTCTTAAGTGCTGTATCAGCCTTCTTACAGTATCGGCTACTTCTTTTTCTTCCTTGCCAAAAACTATTAGATCATCTACATATGACAAACATTCCACTCCCTTGGTATCAAAATCCTTAAGGGTTTTGGTTAATGTCATATGTGCGATGATAGGGCTATTTAAATATCCTTGCGGTAGTCTAAGAAATCTGTACTGTTTACCTTGCCACATGAAGGTAGTTAATTCCTGGGAATTTGGATGAAATGGTATGCCAAAGAACATATCAGATAAATCTATGGTTGCCAACCATTTTGGTGATGCTTTTTTGATTTGTGTAAAAATATTATCTATATCTGGTAATTGTCCTGGAAGTTTATCACTAATCTCATTAATTCTTCTATAATCCACGGTAAATCTCCATTTACCATTAGGTTTTTGTACAGGCCATACCAGTGAGTTATAGTTAAAGCTCTGGGCTTGTATTAGTATACCTTCCTTTAATAAATCTTTAATACTCTGATTTATTTCCTCTATTCCTCCTTTAATAGGGTATTGGGGAGTAAAGCATGGTTTAATTTTGGGTAATTGTACAGGCTCTATTTTTACTTCTGCTAAATTTACCATTACCTTTTTATTTTTCTTGTAATTTAAATATTGTGGTATTAATCTTTTTTTTTTTTTTTTTTTTTTTAGTTTAAGGTATTTATTTTTCCCCCCAACAGCTCTCCCTTTCAATCCAAATAATGGTTCTTTTTCTTATAACTATAAATACAATACAAAACAACAGAAATAAATAGGCCACGATTATAAGAGTTATATGGCTTAGCATACATTCCCAATGTCCAGTCCATATGTATTTGGCACCTGACTTTAACATTCTACTATCTAACCATCTCCATGAGTTTAAAGTTCTATATCTAACTCAGCTTTCATACTAACTTGCCTCATAATATTAAAAATATCTTCTTAGATCCAGAACACCCTCTTGATTCCTAAACAACTCAAAATTTAACTATGAGACTCTAGCTATCTATTCTTCAACCACCTCAGAGACCTGAGAGGGATGAATATATCTGATTATATAGGAAGTGCAGGGCCTGCAGCTTCCAAAACTAAAAAATGACATACCAGTGGCTGCCTGGACAGTTCCCATTTTCTCTCCATACATTACAGCATCAATCTTCAGCCATTTGGCCCCATTTCTCTGACAGACATTGGTTGTAGAGCAGGAATTATGAAGGACTTACCTACCCTGTCTTGGCAGAGCTAGGTAAAAGCACTTCTTACATCTCTCTGTTACATGGAGGAACCATCCCTTCTTTTGGGACTAATGTGTTTAGTTCCTTCAACCAAAGTTTATTTCTCAGTTTTGCGTTGTGAACTCTTCTAGAAAATAAGGCAAAGTAGCAAATAAGACAGCCACAGCCCCCAGGACAAGGCACTGTGAGCCCCCTCATCCGGCTTGCTTTCCTACCCCAGCCTGATGGTGGACAGCCCTGTGACGTGAATTTGGTGTGTCGGCTAGCTTGGCCAGGAGGTTCCTAAACATACAGTCAAATGCTTTCTGGGAGTTTTTCGGAGTGTCTGGGTGAGGCTAACATTTAAACCAGTGGACTGTGGATAAAGTAATTGTACAAGAAGACAGATAGCATTAAAGGATTAAGACCCAATATAGTGAGGTGGCCATGGAAGGCCCAGTGGTCCCCATGTTCTTCCTACTTACTCACTGAGCCTGGAAAGACCAGTGAAGTCTAAGGGACATTCTCCTATCCCATGAAACAGTAAAAAAGTGGGAGAGGGAACACAAGTCTTTCCTGCTTTGTGCATTCCTTAAACACTCAGTGGGAGGCACAAGGCCTGTGTGGATGGGAGAATAGCACTGGAGGTCTAGGCAGGCAGGGATCTTGTCTGGCTTATTAGCAATACGAAGAGAGCCCAAAGCTCTGTGTGCATTGGAGGAGGTGAGCAGTTAATTTCAAAACAGCATGCCACAAATGCTCATTCAGCGGCTTTGGAATTGTTCCAGTCTCCTTTCTGTTGCTTCGACAAAATAAACACCCTGACAAAAGCAACTTAGGGGAAAAAGGGATTTATTAGGCTTAAAGTACAAAACACATAACCAACCAGGTCACAGTCTGTCGTAGCAGAGAAAGCACAGTAGGAGACCAAAGCAGCTAGTCACATCCACAGTCAAGAACAGTGAGAAAGATACGCAAGCTGCTTGCTTTCTCCCCTTATGCAGTTCAGGATTTCTTGCCTAGGGAATGGTGATACTAACAATGGGCTGGGTCTTCCCAATTAATAATGAAGACCGTCATCCATAAATATGTCCACAGATAAGTATGATCTATTCAACCCCTCATGAACACTCAGTTCCCAGGGAGTTGTGGTAGAAAGTTAAGCCTTTTTTAGTGAAATTAGTAGGCAGTTCAGATTAGCATCTGGCAGCACACAAGGAGGAGGTTGGCATTCCTTTTGTTTACTGATATGGACAAAAAGCCAGTTTTGGCCAGACGACATACCTTGTTGAAGGGTCATGGCTAAGAGACTGCGCAAGCCACACAGATGACATCAGTTATCGTGAGAAGCAACGGGACTGTTGGACATCGTGAGAAATCTCGTGGACCCTTGAGACTGCCAAGTATCTTGAGATAATGCGATGTATAAGATGAGAATTCCACACGGTCTCTCTCTTCTGCTCTCACCGACTGAAAGGTCAAGCTGGAGAGGCGCACAGCAAGGCACGCCATTAACAGAATTTAGACTGTTATAGCCTAAAGCAAAGGCATGGAATAAACTTACTGAGAGAGAGTTCTTTGAAGGTGTCTGTCTTGAGTTCCAGAGCACCAGGAAAGTGCTCGAGGCAAGTAGAGTTCAGAAGCCACTTGGAGAGGCCTTCAGCTGTTAGGTTTGGCTAGACCAAGGAGACCGTTAGAGGCGAGTCAGCTAATAAACAAAACTGGCCTCAGTTTGGTGGCTGGAATAGACTGACTTTATAAACTGGCCAATTTGGTGGTGGAAATAAACTGGCATTTCGAACTTGCAAAGTAAGGCCCAACGAACACTAAACTTTGAAAGGGACTGCCTTCTCGGGACTGCCATAAGCCAATCCTGAACAGACATACACTTAAGAATATTAATATCCTTTTAAGGAATTTAAGATAATATTTGTTAAGTGTTTTTAGATAGATATTAGAGTGTTCTTAGGTATTAGGATACTCTTAGGTTATAGATTTTTAGATTATAGATTTTAGGATATAGGATTTAGGTATTTCATAGAGATTTGTTAAGTATTAATAAATGTGAGTGTTAATAACAGTTAATTCTAAGTTGTGTCGAACTGGCAGATAAAATAACCATTCTAGGAATCAAGCTGTTCCTCAAGCAGCCCCTTCCTATTTGTGTGATCTGAGGAACCCAACCCATTCTGAATGAAGGATCACTGTGCCTACCTTCTAAGAGGTTCTGAGGAATAAGCAAGCCTGAATCTTGGAAAACTGGTTGGGCTGACCTGCCTGCAACAGCTGTTGCTATTGTATTCCACATGAGGAGTTAAAATACTGAGCTGCTTGTGAGAGAACGTAGAATGCTTGCTGTATCTTTGATGTTTATTGTTTTAATGATCTATCATGGGCTTTGACTTTTGTCTTCAAACTTTTAAAGCTAGAGGAAAGGAATTCCCTGCAGAAAGGAGTGGACATGTTTAGGCCTTTTGAAAATGGGCAGCTCTGAGGGCAAGAAGAGGTTCTGGTAGATAAGGAATACAAATGCATAAACTGTGAGATATTATACAATTGGTTAGTTATTTATTACTGTGTGTATGTGCATGCATGTGTATATGTACGTGTGTGCACATGTACATGTGTGCATGTGTGTGTACATGCATGTGTGTGTATGTAAGTGTGTGTGTGCATGTATGTGTACATGCCACAGCCAGTATGAGGAAGTCAGAGGACAGCTTCTGTGAGTGGATTCTCTCCTTTCACTGTGGGTCCCAGGAGTTGAACTCAGATCATGAGTCTTGGCAGCAAGCAGCTTTACCTGCTGAGCCATTTCACTGGCCCTGAGTCCCTGTTTTAGCTCGCAGAGATCATTGAAACGTCTTTCAACTAGAGGCATCATTTGCAGTGAGCCTTTACTAGACTTTTCATACTGATGCAATGGTTTTCAACTTGGGTCTGCTGGAGCATTGTTACAACCTCCCTCCCTGAGCTTCCATCTGAGTCTCTAACAAACAAGGAGGCTCGATTAAACCTCTGTTCCAGGAACTGCACTTTGAGAACGGACTGTCTCCATTAAAGAGCCAGCAGACAAGTGAGTGTGGCTGGTAAGAAAAAGAATGGTTCCTCAGCAGGCTTACCCTGGCTCTCCTTGACCTCTCCTGGCAATTAGTGTCTGCACAATACAGTTGGCAATTAATCATGCCTTGTCTTCTGACATCTCTTTTCTTTGTCTGGATGCTACTTAAATCTTTTCATTGTTGCCTTTATGCTTAAGAACCAGACAGAAGAGAGACCAACCATGGGGCAGTCAGTGGGAAGTAGGAGGTTTCAGGCCCTGAGGTGGGGGCAGGAAAAGGTTATGAAGCAGACAAGGACTTCCTGTGGGAAAGTAGAGCTGGAGGTAGACTCGGGCTACATCGTAGAACAGAGGAATAAAGGGAAAGAGGAAGGGAGCTCACATGCTTCTGAGAAGTACAGGACAGCAAAAACAGGCACTAGAATAGCTACACCATGACATGCAAGTAAGTGGCCGCTCTGCAAGAGAGACGAGGAGGAAAGTGGGTCCTGGACCATGCTATGATTCAGAAAAGGAACCCAAACACCATTTAGCATTTTATTTTATCATTGACTGCAAAAAAGGTAGACTCTTGTTCTGCTGTGTGTGTGTGTGTGTGTGTAGTATGTGTAAATATATGTGAGTATAGGTGTATACATGTTTGAATATATGTGCATGTGAGTATATATGTATGATTGCATTGTGTAAATGTATGTATGAGAATACATGTGTGAGTGTGTGTGTTTGAGTATGTGAGTATATATGTGTATGTGTGTATGTAAATATGGTTATGTGATTGTATCATGGAAAGTATGTATGAGAATATATTTGTGTGAGTATATGTATGTAAGTGTGAGTATGTGTGTGTGAATATATCTGTGTGAGTGTGTGCATGTTGAAGACAAAGTGTGTTGAGTGGGATTATTTACTATTAGGAGATCAAGTTCATGGACTGATGCAATGTGGATGAATAAGTTCCAAGAAAATGGATCAGGGTCAAACACTTGAGGAAACAGAACAATTTTAAAGACACCAAAGTGAAGTCAAAAGAAGATTATAGATTACTCTTAAAGAATCTGAAGTGGCTTCCTGAGATGGGTAGCTCATGCCTTGTTTAGATTCTATACCCTTCCCTTCTGTGGGCTAGCCCACACCCATGTGCAAGAGGCAGCTTTTCCTCACTGACTCTGACAGATGAATGAGTCTAGAGTGCTAGAAGCCTCAGGGAATTCTGGAGCAGCAAGGGCCATGACATCTTAAAGAAGAGGGGACCACATCCTTTCACATCTGAGAAATGAAAAAAAGATCTCATGGGGAAAAACAAGCTGTGGTGCTCCTCTGTCTCCCCCTTAGCCACAGCCCCACCTCTGAGAAGCGAGCCTTTTCAAGTATTAATGCTGTTGGTTTCTGTGGTACATTGTGATATCTAAACAACATGTGCATGTTATTGTACATTGCATGGTGATATTATGGCTGACAGCGAAAGAAGTACCAGAGAGATAGTTGGGTGGGTGTCCTAGTCACTGTTCTATTGCTGTGAAGACACCATGATCAAGGTAATTCCTATTTAATTATTTTTGACTGGGCCACTTACTTACAGTTTTAGAGGGTTAGTCCCTCATCGTCATGGTGAGAAGCACAGGCATGGATGTATCTGGAGCAGGAGCTGTGAGCTTTATATCCTGATCTATAGACAGCAGGCAGAGAGATAGACATTGGACCTGATGTGGGCTTTGAAAACCTCGAAACACACTTCCTTCAACAAGGCCACACCTCCTAATCCTTCTCAAACAGTTCCACTAACTGGGGACCAATCATTCAAACCTATGAGCCTATGGGGACTGTGCTCACTCAAACCACCACAGTGGGTAAATGCACTTCTGTGTAAACCTCGCAACCTGAGTTGAATCCCTAAAATCCACAAAAAGGCAGAAAGAGGGAACTGACTCCACAAACAGTGTCGTCTGGACTCCACACACATGGAGTGAGTCCCATTCCCCCTCCAACAAACTAAATACACATATCATTTGATGAACTGCTATAAGGAGCTGAGAGATGCTTGGTTATGCCATAGGCTTCATGACCACAGTGGACATGTGTCTGTGTTGAGGCTGTTGTAAAGGGCCTTTGCTTCCCGTGGTATCAAAGCATGATACACTTGGTTACATGCTATATACGGGACATGGTAATGACAGTAAAGGACTGTTGTACTGGCTTTTGTTTTTAATAATTATTTTACTGTTGTTTCAGGATGTACTTCTACTTATAGATTTTCTAGATTCACTGTAAATCAGGATGATCCATTATCTAGAATCTAGGAACAGTCCTATGCATCTTATATTCATCTCTTGATTGATCATTTTCTCTTATTCTTAATGTGACCTGCTATTTTTGTCTATTGTGTCCCTGTAAGCAACAGACTAAAAAGTGTGTGTGTGATGCATACATGATGGTTAATCTGCCAACTGGACGAGATTTAGAATCACCATGGGGACATCTCTGGGCATTTCTATGAGTTTTCAGAAAGATTTAATTGAGGGGGAAAGACCACCCTGAATGTTAGAGACACTATCCATGGGCTGGGGTTTTAGACCGAATAAAAACAGGAGAGTGAGCTGAGCACCAGCATTCATCTCTCTCTGTTTCCTCACTGCAGATGCAAGGTGACCAGATCCTTGCTCTGGGAGCTACACCTTTCCTGCTGTGATGGCTGTTAGGTATTTTGTCATGGCAATGAGAAAAATAACCAATACAGCATTTGCACTTATGCACACACACATACACATGTACACACATGCATGCACATACATGCACACATACAGCCTTGGTGTGTGTACGAAGTATCAAGTAGGTGTGTGTCAGTACACTCTGTTTGCACAACAACAAAATAATCCATTAATGGATTTCTTAGACCAAATCCCTGTTGGCAGCTACAAGATGGCTCAGTGGGGGGAGGTATGTTTTTTTTCAGTGTAAGACTGGCAACCTGAATTTGATCCTTAGTACTCACATTTTTAAAAAAGGCAGACATGGTGGTATGCATCTATAATCCCAGCATTCCTATGGTAAAATGAGAATTTAAAAAGGTGGAGATAGGGAGATAGGGAAATCTTCCTGAAGCTTGAGGAGTAGCCTGCCTAGAGTACATGGCATTGGCGTGACCGAAGTACGAGACCCCACATCCAAATCAGTTGGAAGGAGAGAAAGGACTCCTGAAAAGCTGCCCTTTCACTTTCACACATATTCCTTTACATGTGCACACCCACATACACATATGCAGATAATAAATAAAAGAAGGGAAAAAGAAAAGAAAATTCTTCCATTAAGTGACGTTAAACTGGCTTTTAAAAATATCTGTTACTCCTTGATGTTAAACCTTGAACATGTAACTTACGTCACACTATTTTCCACAATCTTCCTCTAAATGTCCAATTTCTAGTTCTTCTGTAAGTTAAAACTTTAATGTTTGACATCTTAGTATCTCAATTTCTTGGTATGTCAACTTTGAACAGAATCGTTTAATGAAGACATTTTTATCTTTTCTACTGTTCCTTTTCTATTCTCTAACTTTATTTCTTACTCTTGGACAGAAAGACCTGGGGGAGGGAAGTCCCTTTCCCGACACTCAGGATATCACAGCCACCCAAAAACTCACAAGAGACCTTCTTGATGCAATCGCAGGAGGTTTATTTTGGGGGAGGGGGATCAGTGCACTGAGGATGCCACTCATATCCCATGCAGGGGTAGGAGCCGCAACCCCAATTTGGGGGAGAGTAGGATATTTAAACTACAACCCAAGGGGGTGAGGGGAAATACAAGTGGAAAGTACCAGCCCAGCCCATTGTTTACCACAACCCAAGGGGTGAGGGGAAATGCAGGTGGAATGTACCAGCCCATTAGTTAGTCAGCAGGAAACATGTCAGGAATGAATTTAACCTTACTTTACTATCGGTTTTGTGGTTAGCTAGTTCCTGGAGCGTGGCTGGCCTGACTCCACTGCCTGCCATGGGTGGTCTCTAAAATTTTTATTCCTCTCAGGACTACCTACCTTCCTTCACACCATGTTGAAATTAACATTCCCACTTTCTTGTCCAGCAGTGTGTTGAGGGTATTGTTGACTCAAAAACAACAACAATGAAATGAAGAAAAATGAAAACATGCTTTTCCTTATTCTGATCACCTCATGTTATTCTCGAGGCGAGGGCTACTTTCCTTTTCTGGGACACAGGGGAAAGATCTGTAGACTAACTAAAATAAAATGTTCTTAGTTTCAAGGTCAAATGGATATTCTTTTCTTTAAGTTGCACAAGTTAATTAAAACCACAAGATGGTTTTGTTTGCTTGATATTTGATCTAAGTCTTTCTTGGCTAGCTTTCTGTTTTTCCTAGAGTTGATGATTTTCTGTTCTGATTCTCATAAAGTATGATATCTTCACATTGTTCTGATCTTGTCTCATTTTATGCCCTTTATGGTTATCTTTTCCAGAGCCCAGCTGCCTCCTTGAGTCCTTGGTCTCATTTAGCTTAGCTTCACAGCTCACATTTGAGAATTCTCCTCTGCCTTCTCAGTTGGGTTCTCTGTTTTCAGGTCTTTCTTTTGTTGTGTCTACATTTTGGTGGTTTCTGTTGAGTAAAATGTAAGTTATTGCTTTTGTAAGGAGCCTGTCAGCAGTCATAGAAAATGGTTGCTTGGTGGTTAGTAAATAAGTTGAAGTGAAAATGAAATGTATTGAAGTGATGTAATGCTTTAAGATGACCAGAAAGAAGGCTGTCAGAGGCCAGCTGATGCAGGACTGACAGCTGCTTATCAGCCCTGGCAGAACCCAAATACTAGGCGTTTCCACTCAGGGAGTTACCCTGAGGAAATGAGTATAAATATGAGCACAGAATTGTAATAGGGCACGCACCATGGCTCCTACAGTTTGCTGTGGATTGCTGTTGGTCACCACTTTGACTGACAATTCCCTAATGTCAGAGAAAAGCCATCAACACCTCAGCAATGACCGCACCACTGCCACCAGAGATTGACACCCTGGAGAGACTGAGACCTGAGAGAGACCAGACCCGAGAGAACGCAGACCCAAGCCCACTTCCTGCTTCGTGGTCAAGCTCCCACTATCACAACAAAGAAGGCAACCTCGTCCGAGCCCTTACCTGTGCACTCTAAGCCTATGGATCAGGTTCAGTATGTGGCTATGTTAGGATTAAGTTCAGGATTTACTGGAACTGGGATTGCTGTGTTCATTTGCATTTATTGTAGTTTATGCTTAATTGGAGTAAATACTAAATACTAAAACCTCACCAACTTTGCCTCTCGTATGGTTCCCTTAGCCTTCTCTCCCTGAAATCACAGTGGAGCTCTGTGTGCTCATGACAGCTTTGGACTAGCCTCCTGCTCTGTCCCAACTGATGGGACCAATATGAAGTTTAAAGGTAGTATGGGGTTTCTACTGGTTGAGGGACACCTCACAACCAATTATGTAAACTGTAGCAAATTGATTGGTTTTATGGACTGACTGCACTGCAACCAATCAACTACACTGAAAGCATGCCATGCCTTGGTTCTGCTTTTTCTTTTGACAGGGTCTGACCACACTGATGTCTAGAGTCCTCAGAACCTGCTCTGCAGGTGGGAGCCTCCTTATTAAGCAAATTGTGTTTTGTGTCCTGTTGTTTGGGGTTTTTTGTTTTTGTTTTTTTCACATCTCTCAAATAAATTTTAATTGATCTAAAGAATTTTCCCTTGTCATTATTTCTTAAGGATAGATTAAGTTTTATGTTTCTTAAAACACTTTATTCTGCCTCAACTGACAGTGTGAATTTAAAAACTATTCTGAGGGCTAGGGAGGGGGCTCACTGGGGAAGAGCCCTTGTAGTTTTGATCCCTGGGATCCACATAAAGCACACATCTCAAATCTTAGCCCAGCATCTTCAAGATGGGAGGCAAAGACAGGAGAACGAAGAGAAATTTGGTGTCTAGTTAGCCTGGGGTACACATGGTGATAGAAACAGGAGAGTCTCTGCCTCAAAGCCAGGAAGAAGGAGAGAAACTGTAAGACTGTAAAAATTAATGAATACATGGCCTTCTCCTCTGTGGTGAGACCCTGACCTCACTCCTTCTGGAAGCCTTCCACAGAACTCAGTCCTTGAAAATATCAAAGCTTGCATAGCTGGCCGGTTTGTTCAGACTCCCCTCGGATCCCTCGTCTACACTCCCCACTTGAGTCACCACCTAACTTAACATACTCTTTGTTCCTTTATCACCACCTGTGGCTGTTGCCTTGCGGGCTAAAAAAAGCTACTCCTTGGTGCCCCCACCTTTTTGTAGCCGCTTGTGTATTTAAAGGGCCCGAGAACTGTTTTACGGGGTTCATTCCTCTACGGGGGAGTTGAACCCTGGCACGTCAGCTTAAATGAACCTCTTGTCTATTACAGCAAATCGGGGGGCATTGGTGGTCTCTGGGCATCAGGATTCGGGGAGCCCCCTCACGGGCTCAACAAAACAATTCCTGAAACTTGTCCTTTGACCCCCACAGGTGTGCCTACACTGACACACACCTACAAACACACTTGAACTAAAAAAAAAAAAAAAGACAAGAAAGAAAGGAAATTGTTTTGTAGACAATTACTTGAACTTCCAGTATACTGGAAAAATATGATAGATTAATTTTTCTTCATTTCTAGATTTATAATTTTTCTCTAAGAATTGTTAAAATCTTTTATCTTTGTCATCATGAACTTTTTTTGGGCAAGCATTGAAGTATAAGGATTTTTGCCATTTCTCTCAATTAAGGCTAGCACTGGGAGGGTCTCACTGAGAGGCCTTGTAAAAATCTTGCTTTTCTTCACTTTCCAAATTTTAAACTTATTGCTCCTTTATACACACCCCTCCTTTCACTGTCTTTGTTGGTCATTCTGTAAAATTCATGATGGACCAGGATCTTCACATGGCCCTAAAACTTGCTCTGAGAGATTTCCTTGATTTTACTCTTAGGTTTTTACCCAGAAGAAAGAATTGTTCTTTCTGTTGTGAGGGAAGAGGAGGAAGACCTGTGTGAATGAGCGCTGCTGCCGGTGAGCACAGCTACGGCAGAGACCCCGTGCCTGAGACCTGAGACCCTGGGAGCGGTGCCTGAGACCGTGGGAGCCGCAAAGCCTCCCCCGGGTTAGACTCAGTGAACTGATCATATCTTTCTCTGGTCTCAGTGCGGATGTTTGCTGACTGTATGGCAAAAGCTAACAAAAGTAGCTTCTTCCTCCTAGGTGACTGCAACCTGAGACCGCTCCCCTACAGAGACCTCCTGCTGAGACCGGCTAACCCCTTTCTCTGTGCTGTGTGTAAACGACATGCTGAGGTTCTGGGTTGTGTTCATCTGCCTCAGAGTGTACACAGCCCACCCAATACCACCTTTCCTGTACATGTGTCTGTATGTCTGTCCTTTTTTTTTTTCATTCACTCATCATTCCAGTTAGGTCCAATCCCTGAGTATGAGGACATAGCATTGTTCCATAATGCTCCATTATGGAAGCATTATGTTATTGTTATAACACCTTCTCAAGTCTGTTTGCACCAAGTAGGTTTTGGTTGTTGCCAGTTCTTTTCTATTCTGCGAATTCTCTAGGTGATCCCCAGCATCTGGTTGTGTTTCTTTGTCTAAGTGCAGCAGGCTGTTTCTTCGCAGTGTACACCTGAAACTGCACTAATTGCTTTCACTGTCCCTTTCTGCCTAAGAAAGAAAGATGTTGAGCTGACACTGAGTCAAAACACTCTAGATGCCTCTCAAGAGAGCGTTCTAGCTGGAGAGATGGCTCAGCGGTTAAGAGCTGAAACCGAACTTTTAAATTATTATTTATCACTTATTTATTACTA
>CAJQZJ010004750.1:5864716-5875044 GCA_907164525.1 Lophiomys imhausi | reverse complement strand
TTCACTAAATCTAACTTATATTAACCTATCAGCCCCTTCAAAGAGCACTGGCTGTTCTTCCAAAGGGCCCAGGTTCAAATCCCAGCAACCACATGGCAGTTCACAGCTGTCTAGTTGCTTTAATCCCAGCACTGGGGACACAGAGGCAGGTGGACCTCTGTGAGTTCAAGGCCTCTTACAGAGTGAGTCCAGAACAACCAAAGGATACACAGAGAAACCCTGTGTCAAAAAACCAAAAGAGAGAGAGAGAGAGAGCATTCATGGAAAGTAAAGTTTTCAAATCTTTTCATGACCAAAAATTGTCTTTATCTTATACTCATTCATGAGTGAGAATTTGATTATATGGTAAAATGTGTTTTGATATTCATTTGTTTATAGACGTCTAAAGGCATTTCACATTGAAAGGTTTGGGTTTGGGGTCAAGGGCGACACTGAGATGGAGTGTCCTCTGGGTAAGAGATCATTTAGAAGAGTCACTAACACCCTGACAGCAGGCAGATGGCTCTGAGGGGACTCTAGCCTATGTGGCACAGTGGGGAGGTCCCGTCTTACAGGCTGCAGAGACAGTGGGGAGGCTTAGTGTCATGTGACTAATGGTGGCACATAGCACACACTTGTAGTCAGGCTGTCTTTGAGTTAGCTATAAGGGTTGGGAGGGCAAGATTCTAGAAAAATAAGTTGCCTCAGTTCTGATAACCAAATTACTGTGGTTTGGGGAACTGCCACAGTTCAACCAAAATGGAGGAGCTATACAAAATGGCGTTGTTCTGGCTAACACTCATTTTCGTTCTTTTTGCATATTCCTCACATTGTGGTAAATATATATAAGATTTACCATTTCAGGGTATAATCCAGTTACAGCAAATACATTCACATTGCTGGGCAACTTCCTCCAGTCCCATTTCTAAAACATTCTCATCCTATCAAGTAAGAACACCAGAGCTTTATACAGTGATTCTTCTCTCTCTCTCTCTCTCTCTCTCTCTCTCTCTCTCTCTATCTATCTCTCTATCTATCTCTCTCTCTCTCTCCTGCCCAGTAACCACTGCTGTGCTCCTGTGATTTTGGCTGATTTTCACACCTTATGGAAATGACATCAAACACTATTTGTCTTTTCATGTCTGACTTACTTCACTTACCATAATTCTTTCAAGGTTCATCCTGTTGTATTCAGCATATGTGAGAATTTCTTTCTTTTGTAGGGTAGAATAATAATAATCATCATAAGCCTATGCTGTATTTTGCTTATCCATTCACTTGCTGATAGGCCGTTGGGCTGCTTCCGCATTGTGGTCATTTGACTGCTGCTGTGAACTCCAGAGTACTTCCTGCATTCCTTTTTTGATTTATTGGGAATATACCTAGAAGTGGAATTGCTGAATCGTGTAGTAATTCTGCATTTAACTTTAGGAGGAACTGCCAAACTGTGTTCCACATGATGCAATTTTACATTCTTGCAATGTATTGAGGTTATGTCTTTATAGCCTCATAAATTCTGATTTCCCTTTTAAAGATACTAGTCATCCTAATAGATACAAAGTGGTGTCATAGTCTGGGGTTTTGTTTTCTTTTTGAGGCAATATTTCTATGTGGCACATGTTATCCTAGAACTATGTAGACCAGGCTTCTTGCCTCTTCTTCCTGTGTGCTGAGAGTCCAAGTGTGCACCATCATACCTGGTTTCGTGGTTTTTCATTTGTTTTCCCCAGTGGCAGGCAGTACTGAGCTCCTCCATGAGTTTATTGGCCATCTGTGCATCTTCTTGAGGGAACTGTCCATTCAAGTCCATTGTCTACCTTTTAATAAGGTTGGCTTTTTTCATTGTTGAGACATAAGATTTATTTATATATTTTGGACATTAATTTCATATGTGATTTGCAGACATATTTTCCTGTCCTATGGGTTGTCTTTTAACTCTAGAATGTAGCAATTGGTACAACAGGCTTTTATTTAATGAAAACTGTCCACCCACAAAATTACTTCCAGATTTATTACCAGGGAGGCTATCCTCCACTCCATATTTTGGTTTTTCGACTAGTAGTTTTATAGTGTTAGCTCTTACATTTAGATCTTTGATCTATTTTGCAACACTTTTCATGTCTATACAAAGATCCAAATGAACTCTTTTATATGTAGACCTTCATTTTTTCCTACACTTTATTTGATATATCAATTCTTTCCCCATTCAATGATCTCAACTTCCTTGTAAAAAATCAGTTTACCATGTTTGCCCCACTATCTTGCTTCTTGGTTTGTTTAATGGTGCTGGGGATTGAATCCAGGACCTTGTGTATGCCAGGAAACTATTCTCATTTACTGCGCTGGTTACTCTTCTTTTGCTGTGACAAAATACCACAACCAAGACATATTATAAAATAAAACATTTAATTGAGCTTGTGGTTTCATAGGAGTGTGAAAGAATTATTTATATCATAAGTAGATGTCATATCATCGGTGTATTAAACTCTAAAAAGTTATACTCATGACTTTTCAAGAACCTTTGCTGTTAGAATTTTTGCTTTTCATAACATTACATTCTTATCTTAGGAAATCTGTCTATTTTTTTTAACCTTTTAAGTCATTTTTAAATATTATCCTCTGTTCTTATCAGAATTTCTGGATTTTTACCTTAACTCCATCTTTTATTTATTTTTTTAATATGTTTTGTTCATCCATTTTGGAATAATCTATTCAATAAATGTTGGTCCTTGGTGTTTTCCAATAAAGATATTAAAGTATTGCCTGTGTAAGTTCAGGGATTATCTCTGGTGGGTTTCCTTGTAGGATAATAAAAATGATGAGCTGACTTTTTTTTTTAATTCGAGCATCAGTTGGAGATACTTTCCGTTTTTCCCTTAATTTAGACAGCAGTCTCCCAGAGTCTAGAAACCCCATTTTATAGATGTTCCCATTCTCTTTGAAGCCTGTCATCATGCTTCTGTAAAGACTAATTAATGTTTATTGCTTTGATGACGCTGCAATACCAGAACAAGAAGTAGAAACTTCAAACAAATGCTTTTCTCTATTGAAACAAGAAGTTTGGAAACTCCCCTCCCTCCTGAATGTACTAGTCTTTTTTAGATATACACTGGGCTTCAAAATACATATATTTGCTTTAGAGATCCACCTGCATACTGTATCCCTGAGCTCCAACCTTCAGAAGTGCAGGCAACAGTGGACGGGCACAACTGGACTGGAGGAGGGACTGACAATTAATGGTCAGGTTCATGCAGAGGCATGGAAATCAGGAAGTCCAGGCATTCTCAGGAGGTGGTGCACAAGACAAGGAGCCTGGGAGAGAAGGCAAGAGTGAACTGGTCAGAGACTCCGGCTGAGCTGGAGTGTGTGTGGCAGAACCACTGTGTATCTGTATCCAGCACCTTCTAAGAAATGGCTCTAGATAAGCCGAAGTTCTGCTGTACACACTCCTCCTTCCTCATTCTTTCAAGCCCTTTAGCTGTAGGTAGACATAATTGTGATAGATGTATCAGCTACTTAGAAGAGGACCTGAATGTATACAGGACAAAGACCAAGGCCCCCACTCCTCTGTTTTCAACTGCAATGGGCCACTCTGCTAAGGACCACATTCCCCAGCTTCCCTTTAACATGGGTAGAGCATGTGGCTGGATCCTGACCAACAGAATACCAGCAGAAGTTATTGTATACACACATATATAATCTCATCCTCAGGATGATGGGAGTATCTGCCCCTCTGATCTACATTCTATCTGCGAATTGTGATGTTTGACTTTATTCAAAGTGGACTCTGGGAGCAAGGAAGCCCATCCTTATCTCAGACTTAAGCAAGCTTATATAAAGTGTTCTTTAAAGCCCCCTGCCTGGGTCAGGCTGGACTGGCTCTGTGACGGGAGGCGGGAAACGCAGCAACCAGATAAGGGCAATACAAACACTGTGTCCTCGAGAACAGCTCAGAGGTGAACCCTCTGCAACAGAGGTTAACATTGTTTATCCTGTGGTATAAAAATGCTTGCAGCAGAAACAAGGGCCTTGTCCACAGAAAGACTCCCAACCAGAAACCCTGGAGTGACTGCTGCTTCCAAGTTCATTCCTGCTGGGTACCATAAGCCCCTGATTTGATTACATTAACCTAGTTTGCTCTCTCAGTCAGGCCGCTCCAGTAGTCTCTGTTGGATCCTGTGAACAGCTGATTTGAGGATATTTTGATGTCTATCTGCTAATTGCTTTTGGTTCTTTTACTTTTGTTTGGCACCATCTAGTAAACCCGCTCATTTGAAACCCAGAGCGCCGCCATTGCAGATCATTCTCTGGACTACACAGATCAGCTCCCTTGCCTCATCTCATCTGTTTGCAGGTGGAATGTGGTTTAATGCAGGAAACTAAGGCAGAAGCTGGGCACTGAGAAGGAAGATCAATGCAGGTGACACTTCTGCACCCATCTAAACTTTTCCCTAAAATACAGAGAGTCACAAACCTCTTTAACTGCTGTTATTTTGTCTTTTATTCCAGCTGCTGTGCTGGCATCCTACGTAATACAACGGTATCTTGGGACTTGGTTCCTATTATGATTAAAGTGACATCAACAGGAAGGTAGCCCAAGCAGGCCTCTGTCTACACGGACATCCAGACAATACTTACCGGTGCAGTGTCCAGGGCATCTTGTAGCCTGTGCAAATGGGAATAGAAACCTGAAGACGGTTCCAGCACTTGGGAGGATTGGCCAGCCAGCTTGGCAGAAATGGCTGTCACCATGACCCTTCCTCTTGATACACATTAAGAACCACAGAAGAGAAGGCAACCAGCACCCAGTGGGAGCTCAAAGCTCATTTCCCAGTGCCCCCCTCATCCAGGCTGCTGCTCCGTGCCGTCAACAACCACTGCGTCTTTGCCTTTGACTTGCGTAGCTCACGCTGGGCACCTTTCTGAATCTCTGACTTTAGATGACCTCAAAGTGGTTTGGCCAATTCAGCTTAGTTTCTTCTCTCATCCCAACTCTTCCAGCTGGAAGGAAAGTGCTGGGTTTGCAGAAACGGATACTTTGTCTTTTAATCAGAGCCTGATACAGGGTGCGATGTATACTTTGATTCCTGTTTTTTTTTTCAAAATAAAAATGAAAGAGCAACAATTCCTTGAGGAAGAAGAGAGAGCTGCTCAGAAACCACCCTTACTGCTAGCTAAAAAGAGAAGTCTTATTTTGCATCCTAAATATAGAATTAAATCCAAGCTAGGAAATTGAAGAATATATTTTTATTTCTTTAAAAAAAGCCAATAGATTATTGGTTTGTAAAATATGATAGATCATCTGGGAAGCCAAGAATCTGTCTCCTCTGTTGAGCTTCTGAGGCTGCAAGGCAGAGGAGGTAACAGTCCTGTTTCTCAGAAGCATGAAGCTGAGTTAATGAGAAAGGCACAAAATCAAGAGATGGTATATAGAATGCTTAAAACATGAAACCATTTTTCCCAAGAAGTATCCACTTTACTTTATCCTTTCCACTTTACTTATGAAATATATGCAACAAGGTCTAGATCAGGAAAGATGGTCTCTAAGGTTATGCAGAGAGCTTTTATAAACTCAGAGGAAGATGTCTTTCTATCAGGGCTGGTCAAGCAAAGCCTCTAGCACAGAGGTTCTCAACCTGTAAGTTGCGACCCCCTTGGGAATCAAATGACCTTTCTTTCACAGGGGTGGCATAAGACCATTGGAAAGATCAGATGTTTACATTATGATTTGTAACAGTAGCATAATTACAGTTATAAAGTAGCAATGAAAATATTTTATGGTTGGGGGTCACCACACCATGAGGAACTGTATTAAGGGTCACAGTATTAGGAAGGTTGAGAACCACTGCTCTAGAAGAACATTACAGGGAAGTTTTATCTGGGACTTTAAAGCGGGTGCATGGCAAATTTGTGTGATACGGGAGACACATGCCAGATGAGGGGTTCTTGGAAGGGACATCACATGTCACTAATATTGTCCTCCCATCTGTAGACAAATCAAAGACATTTATTCATCAAATCCTCACAATATGCCTTTGGGCTGTTTTTCTTAAACATTTATTTGTGTGTGTGTGTGTGTGTGTGTGTGTGTGTGTGTGTTCTTGTAAATGTATTTATGTGGGAAACTCATATGCTGTGGTACATGTGTGCAGGTCAGAGGACAAGTAAACTGAGTTAGTTCTGTCCTTCTACCATGTGGGTGATAGGGATCAAATTCAGGTTCTCTGGCCTGGAGGTAAACACCTTTTATCTTGCCAGCCCTTTGAAAAATTCTCATACACCCCTACAAAGAAGTTCCTGAGACAGGGCTTCAGAGTGTAGATTTTTTCTAGGATCTGCCTCCTGAATATAGGATTTTTACATAAGCTTGCCTGCCTGGGTGACCCTGGATACTGTATTCAGTGTTGTCCCTGTGCAACCTTTTAGATGGACAAGCTGGCTGGATTTGATGTTGTTTTCTAGGACTGTCTTTGGTACTCCCTTGGTCCTTTGCTCCATAGCTTCCCGGACGAACGCATGTTAGTTAGAACACGTCAGTCCAAGTCAAAGTCAAGTGAGAAATGCCATCTCTCTCACCTGGGCTGGGGTTTAACATGGGAAGAGAATAGAGGGGGAGATGTGGATGGGTAGGTGGGGTTAGGGTCAGTGAGCACTGCCTTGGTGCCTTCTTACAGAGAGCTCAGGGTTTGCTTACAGTCAGGTCCTTAGCACAGAGGGTCATCGGCATTTTATGATCACAAGGGATTGGGAGCCTCTCTCCGACAGAGGCTCCTGTCTCAGGTCAATAGACCAACCTTTGCAACAATCTGAAGAACCCTGTGTATTCTGTCTTTGATGGGAGCTGCTATTTTGTTGTCGATTTCCAGTGCTGAAACTCAAACCCAGGGCCTTGTGCATGAGGTACAATCACTCAACTATCGAGCTACACCTCCAGCCCAGCTAGTAGTTTTCCACTCTAAGTAGCTGCTAGCCTCTTTGCTCTTAGCCCATCTTTTTGTAAACGTGATCTAAAGCAATGTTAGCTGTCACATTCCAGTATTCCCTCCTTGAGGTCACATAACTTTGAGAGCACTTATTTCTAATTAGAAACCACTTTCAGGAAAGCTGTGCCCTCAACTTGTTTTTCCAGCCTTTCCTGTCCTTTCTCTCACTGATTCTCTGCAAACATTCTGCCTTCCAGGTGGGCTGAGCTGCCACTGAACATACCCAGGATCCCACCTGTTCTCTTTTCCTGGGCTTTTCTACAATCAGACTGTCTCTGCTTGATGCAAACCTGTCAGTCCTTGAGGGCTGCTTAGCTCACGGTTACTTCTTGTCTGAACCTTGTGCTAGATCCCTGCCACGGTGAGGTCTCTTCCTCTATGGGGCCCAGAGCCCTTACCACCCTGTGCCCTGTGTAGTTGCCATGTCTATGGATTGCATCAAGCAGGGACATGAAATTATACCACCTTGACCTCATTATCAGGGTCTGACCCTAGCAGGCCCTCTTCTCTCTGGGGGAAGCCAGTGACACATTGGTCCATATACACCATCAGGCCTGACCCTGGCAGGTACTCTTCTCTAGGTGATATGAATCTGTATGAACCCTCAGGGCCTGACCCTAGCTGGCCCTCTTCTCTGGCAATCATGGATCTATATAAACTAAGACCATCTATTTTTCTTAGGCTGAGGAAAAGTTGTGCCTCCCACGAAAATAAAACCCAAAAATCTATTGAAAGAAAGTTGACAAGAGGGGTTGGAGAGGTGCCTAAGAGGCTAAGAGTGCTAACTAATCTTGCAGAAGGCTCAGGTTCAGTTCCCAGCACCTGAGTCAGATGGCTCACAACCACCTGTAACTCCACTTTCAGGGGATCATGGCATGGAGGCCATGGTACAAGTGGCTGAGGGCATGGCAGGGCATATGAGGTAGCTGGTTATATTGCACCAGCAGTTAGGGAAGGGCTTGGGTGGAGAATGGATTCACTTTCCATGAGGCCTACTTCTTCCAGCTCTATTCCACTTCCAAAAGGCTCCACTACCTCCCCCAAATAATGCCCCAGCTGGGAACCAAATAGTCAAATGCACGAGTCTATAAGGGGCACTTTACATACCAGCATTCTCACAGATTCCAAGAACTAGAGGTAGATTCCAAGAACTCAAACACTGAAGCATGGTTTCTGCCTTTGAAGCAAGGAAACTGAGACCTCGGAATGAGCGATAGTTGCCAATCTGTGTTTGCCAACACCGATTTCTACAACAGTTGACTGAAGTTTTTTCTGAGTTTGACAGAGGAGCCTGGAATTTAAACTCAAGATCTGGCTATAGATGTCTCTAGTTTCATTTGAAGAGAGACAGATGTACACGTTGGTCTGAAGGGACCGTAACTGTAGTCAATGATTAAGCAATGTCCCAGGGATATTATCCAAAGGCGCCTTCAGGAGAGCTTGTCTCTCTGAGGTTCTCACTTGGTCCTCACTCAGTCTCTTTTATGTCTGCTTGCCCTGCAGCTCAGGCATGAAGAGACTTCTTGATGCCAGCTCTGTGGCTCTGGTTGAAAGATGTGTTTTCTGGCTCCGCAGTTTTCTTGTTTTAGAGTCTATATTTGTTTGTATCTTGTTGCAGAAGCGCTTTTTTTCTCATTGGGTTTTTCACAACACTTGTCATTTCTAAACACCCTGTACGCACAGCTTATTTATCTCATTCTTTATCGCCTGTTCGACTTCATAACAACGAAGATATTTGTTATGTTCAGTGCTGGGTCCCCCATTCACTAAAACAGTATCTGACCTAAGGTGTGTGTTTCATAAATACTCTTTGAACAAATAGAATACAAAGAGAAGCATTTAACCCTAAATATTGGGGGGAAATGATACGAATGACCATCTAAATTACTCCATCACCTGGCTTTTTTCTATGGGTGTTGGGGATCAAACTCTGTTCAAACAGTTCACTGCAGGAGCCATCTCCCTGGCCCTTCTTCAGCTCCAGATGTTCATTCGGTATCCTCACCTGTGTCTTTGGCTTTCCTGTAAGTTCCCTTTTTCCTCTCCTCCCGCAAGGTCTCCTCCTCTGTAGCCCTAGGCTAGCCTCAAAGTCATGATTTTCTTTTATCAGTTTCCAAAGTGCTAGTGAGAAGTGTGCAGCACTTGCCTGGCTAGTCCCTACTTTTGACCTCCAGCCAATTAGGTGGGCCAGCTCAGTCTCTTGTGCCTGGGGACCAGTTTCTGGTACCCAGTACAAGCCTCCAATCTCACTGCTCATATGACAGAGAACACCCTGGTAAACCAAGATCATGCTTGGTGGACCAGCAAATTCAGGGCAATGTTTTCCTCAAGTGTTTATAAAATGTTTCCCTCATTTCTATGTTCAACTCAGCTCATCCATGTTCTCATTTTAACTGCAAGTCCACATGTGAAGGTCGCCGGGACATGTCACGGTTGTAAGGACAGAGGTTTTAGTTTGGCAGTGTCTTAGAGTGCCCTGTGGTGTTCTCTCACGTCATATACCTGATGCGATAAACCTCTTATTTTTGACTGGCAGCCATGAGAGGCCTCTTCTGCTGCTGTCATGGACTCTATTTCTCTTAACTCACCTGATTCTTTTATCCGTTTTCAGCGTCACTGCCACTGTCCTCCACAGAAGCTATGAAAATCCCTGGAACCCATCCCCTCCACATCTGTCTCCTGTGACAATCCATTACCTCCCAAACAAATGAATTCATAAACATGGAGCTAGGCCAGTTCCTTTCTGCAGCTAAAATGGGATGGCTGTCTTCCACTCTCTTCTGCACAGACTCCCTGCCCAACACATCCCCTTCAGTTCTGTACAAGGAGCTGGAGACTGGGGTGAGTGTGGAGAAGGGAAAAACAGCTTTTCTGAAATCTCTATCATCAGCAACTGCACCGGATCAACACAGCCCTAATAGCTAGAGTGGTGACCCAGAAAGTCTGTGGAAAAAATGCATATTTTTACCTCCACAGCATGTTGGGAAAGTGCAACCACTTTACACTTACAGCATTAGACTCAGAATCACAGTCGACAGAGACTGGAGAGCTAATTAGTGCACACACACACACACACACACATACACACACACACACTGTGCAGGCAGGCAGGCAGAGAGGATGTAAACACATCTGTTTCTTTCTTTCTTTTTTTTTTTTTTAATACCTGAGATGTGCCATGAAGTAGCTCACTGAAATATGCAAGTGTCCCCTGCCAGAGGAGATGCTCTGTGGGTCTGTGGCTTGCTGTACAATCCTGAGGAACTGGATTTGGTTCCCCATCACCCACACAAAAGCCAGGCACAGTAGCAGACAGGTCGATCCTGCGGACTTGATGGCCAGCCAGTGTAGCTGAGATGAGAGTCC
>CAJQZJ010004750.1:5837263-5864706 GCA_907164525.1 Lophiomys imhausi | reverse complement strand
GATCCTGCGGACTTGATGGCCAGCCAGTGTAGCTGAGATGAGAGTCCCCAGGCTCAGTGAGAGATTCTGTCTCAAATAACAGTAGTAGCAGTAGAGGCCAAAAGAGGAAGACACCTACCACTGACCTCTGGCCTCTTCATGTGCACTCATGTAGGAGTACACACACACACACACACACACACACACACACATACACACACACACACACACACACACACACACTCAAAAATTATCAAAAAATAGAAATACATAAACAGATTCAAATCACCAAGGGTGTGTGTCCCATTTATGCCTGAGCACCCATTGTGATTTGGATTTTTCCCTGTGACCACTTGAGAGTCTCTGTGTCATCCCCCATGCCCTGCATAGAGACTCTTCTTTGAAAGGCACTGAAAGCTACACCAGTCTCAGTGTTTAGAGAGCAGCTTGACCCCGTGTTCACTTGGTGAAGTAATAGGAGTAGGTCCGCCCCCAGCTCCACAGTCACGAACTGGCCATACTCACGGCACCAGCATGAGTGTCCTCCTGCAGAGATGCCAGGAAGCCTGTCTTCATACAATATTGTTTTATTCTTTGAAATTATCAGTCATATTTACCTCTGGCTCCTCCATCCAACTCTTCCCAAATGACCCTTCCAACTTTATGTATTCTTTTAAAAAAATAATCCAAGTCCAATTATCTGTACATTTACTTTAAAAATAACTTTCAAAAAGAAAGAAGGGGTGTTTAAAAAACACCCCTGTTATTCCCTTAGTCCCCTCCTTAGTCTACAGTGGTTAGTAACTGTTAACTGTTGTTATTTATTGCTTTTTAAGAAGACCCAATAGCTAACACCTCACTTCCTCACCTGAGTGCTGAATTAAGAGATTCCATGCCTAGAAATGGATGTGAACATGTCACCTTTGTCACTAATAGTGTGGTGCTGTAGAGTGTGTGTTCCATCTCTGAGCAAGTGACTTTCTTGTGCAGCATACCAGCAGATGGACTTACCTAGGCAGAGGTGACAATGGACTCAGGCCAGCCTGTCCCTAAGTAAACGGTCTGTGGACAGAGAATCTATTCCCTCTCTTGTCTGCAAGTGCAGCAATAGTTGCCCATAATTAATTCAGCAGTCATATCCAATCCAATGTCACCACGGCACAGGTGGCCGAATACTGTCAGCGTTCCCCAGGTATTAGTGTATCTGGTTAATAGAGCCATTTCCAGGCACAATGATCACGCTGACCACTCCCAACCATGAGGGTCAGCACACACATCTCTGTTGGAAGGCTGCTCTTCAGCAGCCACCACCTGCCTCATCTGCCAGAACAGGTGACAAGATGCTTGGAAATTTCTAGACACCATTCCCTACCTCCTACCTGGGGTGTCTCATGACTTATGAACATGAGTGAAGGGTATACATACTACAGATTACTGGCCTTGATCAATATACTACCTCAAAAATCCCCTCAAAACTCAACCAAAGTAACCCTCCATGGGATTCCCCTTCCTTGCTCCAGTCTCTATTCCCCTAAAACATTTCCACCCAAATTCTCATCAAGGAAACTCAATCTAATGTTGAAACATATTCTGCTATTGTTTAGTGCTATTTACATTTCCTCTTATTTTCCATTGTCTTCCTATGTTTGATTGTTTGTTATGGTAAATGTTTCTATGGCAACGTGATCTGAGCTCTGACATAGTACAGTTCTCAGACTTGTTCGTGTTCTTCATAATATACTTTTACACGTGTAAAGACTAGGTTCATGATTATCCACATGCTCACATACATTCATGTATATATGCATATATACACATTACTGAAAAACTAACATCAGATGGAACTATAGTTAAAAAAACCAAGGTGTTTGGAGAATAAAGACATTTATCATGCAAATGATGTTCTGCATATTCACAGAATTGTAAGGTTATTTTCTGAATACAGAAACACATTATGTACATTTATAAAGACCTCAAGAAAATTTGGGTTGATATGAATATTGTGTAAAATTATTATATATGATTGAAGAGGCAAGCCTTAGAAACATTTTAATGTTAAAGTTGCTTTTGAGAATTGTTAACTAGTGAATAATTAAAATGCTGTTGGAATAGATTCAAAGTCAATTAGTTTAGATTCAGATTTTTTTTTAATAATTGTAAGAAATCTATGACTGCCAGCAAGGGCAATTAATACACTTCTATTTGCATGCTAAAACAGTGCACTGTGGGTCCCAAGATGTACATTCTCTAGAATACAGCAATTCAGCTTTCATGTTCAGGCTGGAAGTGTGATTCTAACAATAAACAGATCCAATAATGGAACTTAGGGAAACAATGGCATCATAACAATAGCCCACATTATGCCTTGGCACTTTTCATATAAACTCCACAGGTCTTTTTTCCTGTCCCTGTTCCTGTATCTGTAACTGTTGAACAGGTTATCGTTCTGTTCTCTTGGAATGAGCTGATTTATGAATTTCAGGCAATTCACTGGGTATTCTTTTGTCAAATTAACTGCTTATTTATTGAAAGCAACTCACCTGACACATCCCACTGACAATGATCTGACACTTCTGGAGTTAGCATTGTAAGCCTAATTGTACCATCTCCCTCCTGGGTCCACATTGTAGGGATAAGGTTATTGTGTAATTCAAATACTGATTTCTGTACCTGTCATATCTGGTTGCAATCCTTGTACTTAGAATCTCCTGTCTGAATGTTGTGTAAACACTGCTCCCCAACTGTCCTCTTATATGCCACTAAAGCAGTTTATAGTCAGTCACTGGAGCAGGGGAGAGACTTCCTGCCCTTCAGGGGAGGAGGAGTTAAAAAAGAGGAAGTAGAGGATTCAGCCAGAGGCGGAGGAGAGGAGACATCAAGAGAGATTCAGTTGAAGCGGGAAAGCCACAAAGTGCAACTAACTCTGGGATTTACGCTGGGGGAAAACCAGATTAGCTTGGTTGGTTAAGAATAGAGTAATAGTTGCTCAGTTTTTGTGTTGTGAAGCTTGTTGAACAAATAATATAATAGAATCTCAATTATTGGGTGATATTTGGGTTGAGAAAGAAAGTGTGAAACTAACACAATTATATAAAGCTACACTAACAACCCACATTTGAAGGACACACCTGTGATAGCACATATCCTGTCCAATGTGTTCTGCAAAGCCCTTGGGAAAGGCTGACCCTGCTCTAGGGACCTCCTCCATTCCTGGCGTTGACCCACGTCTTTCCTTATACCTTCTTATGGTGTCCTTTTGCTCCAGATTCCCTTATGTGCTGCTTTTCTGGGTGATTCTCCCAAACTTAGTCCTTTCAACATCTCAGTTCCATGTAGTAGTGATAGCAGCTGCTATTGCTTGAACTGGATTGTCCTCACAGGCTCACAGAGAAAAATACTTGATCTGCCACATGGTGCGATTGGGAGGTGGCGAGACATTTAAGAGCTGGGGCCTAATGGGGTTTCTGAGTCACTGATAATGTAGTTACAGAGAGAGTTGTGGGAGCCTGTTCTCTTCTTCCTTCTCCTTTTCTTCCTGGCCATGAAGTTAGAGATTTTGCTCCTATGTGCTATGTACCATGGTGCCCTGCCATAGGCCCAAAGTAGCAGAGCTAATGGATCTTGGATTGAAGTTACCGAAGCTGTAATTCAAAACAAGTATTTTTTCTTTATAAGTTGTCCATCTGGGTCCTTGTTATAGTAACATGAAATTGACTACAAGAAGGTGAACTCCATTCATGGCTTCCAGTATCACGCCACTCTGGAAAAATATTGTAATTTTTTACAATAGAGATGTAAAATCTGAAAGATATATTTCGATAAATAAATATACTTTTCTTATAAGTAACAAGATCAATAGTAGCTATAATAATTTTAATCATTATATTCAGAGTATTTGTATTTTAAAAATATAATCAAACACCATTCCATCCCATATTTAATCTAACTTTTCAGTATTAAATTAATCCAAAGCCTCAAGAAATATTTAAATTTCTCTACTCTATCATCAAAGTGAACTATGAGCAAATATCCAGAAGAAAATTGAAAACAGTCTAGTAAACTTTTCATACACCTTGAAACGAGGCTCTTTTTCAGATGATTATAGACGCTCACTTGTAACATGGTGGCTTTTATTATTTTTGTATTATATTAATTATACATTCTGATATATTTTACCATATTTGATACCTCTACCTCCCTTCCATTCCTTGTTCCTCCCAACCCCCCAACACTAGGTGGGAGAGAAAGAAGGTTAGAGGTGAAAGAGGGTGTAGTTCTCTTTAAGCTACTTCCTGCTGATAGGGTCATTGGGTTCTTTGGGGGCAATACCAGTCTCTGTAGAAGTCCAGCAAACCAGGAGACAGCAGCAGGAAGATAAGCAGCAGTTTGGGGGAGAACCAGCAGTAACGTCTTTCTTCTTTGTAACCCTTTTTCATACTTCTTTGTAGATCCCCCTTCTCTTTCTGGGGCTCTGACTTTTTATCCCTTTCTCAAGTCCTCTGAGTTAAACTTGCTCAGCTGGCTAAGCCACGCCCCTGGTAGCTTAAGAGACAGTTAATACTTTACACCTGTATCTTAGCAGCCTCACACCTGGGATTAAACAAAAATAGTCCCATAATTCATTATTTTAATAAACTCATACATTTCCCCCTTTTAGTTCAAAAAATGATATATACATATATATGTTACATATAATAAAGATATTTATCAGATCTATCAAGAATTATATTTAGAATGCCCATTTGTATTTAGCAACCTTGGAGAAAACATTATCTATACTAGCTTAGTATAGTATACTAGTTCTGTACCTATATCATTTTTATTCTTATTTGTATTTATCAACCTATAGTATCTTTTAGACCTAAACCATTTCTTAAATCCTATACAACTAACCTTAATTGTAAGATTATAATTATTTAGGCTTCAATCCCATCAGAGATTTTAGAAGGAATTTAAATTATTACCTAAGTATGCAGGAAGAGTAGAGCAAGCAACTTCCAAAACAATAGTAATGACAGAGGTTGCTGGCTACCTGAACAGTCATGCATGGTTTCTCTGTGTTGTTCAGGGAATCCACCCTTCAGCCTACTGGCCAGAATATCAGACAAACTTTTCTGTGAAGGAGGAATATTGAAGGACTGGCCTACCTTATCTCTGTAACGTTGGTCAGTCGACTTTTCAGTGTCCTGCTTGTTCACAGATTGGACAGACAGTCTGCTATCAGCAGTTTTTGTCCGGTGACTATCTTGCCACATCTTTCTTTCTTTCTCTTTTTGATACAGTAACTGTTTATTCCTACTTACACATATTTACTCACTTGCATATAGTTTCTGACTTTAGTGGCTACTTGTAAGGCTTTCTTTCTTTCTTTTTTTATTACTTCAGGTTACAGCTCCATGACAGTGTCCTCTTTCCACCCCTCCCAGTTCCACCCTCCCACCTTCTACCCCCTATCCCTTCCATCACACTCCTCTGGAGTGGAGTGTCCTACATGTCAGTCCCCTGCCGCAGTTCAGCAGTCATGTGAGGGCCAAGAGCCTCCTCATACACTGGGGGCCTACAAGGCAGTACCACCAGGGAAAAGTGTCTCAATGACAGGGAGAGAAAACAAACAAACAAACAAACAAAAGTCTATGTCCATGTTCCCTTTGGGACGTTGGTTGTAGTATAGTTATCCTGTACTCTATGGCTAAAATCCGATTATAAATGAATAGATGCCATGTGTATTCTTCTGAGTCTGGGTTAGCTCACTCAGGATGAGCTTCTCTAGTTCCATCCATTTGACTGCAAATTGCATGATTTCGTTGTTTCTGATGGCTGAGTAGTATTCCATTGTGTAGATGTACCACAGTTTTTTTTTTTTTATCCATTCCTTGGTTGAGGGACATCTGGATTGCTTCCAGTTTCTAGCTATTACAAATAAGGCTGCTATGAACATAGATTAGGAAACTTCCTTGTGATTTGGTGAGGACTCATTTGGATATATACCCAGAAGTGGTATGGCTGGGTCTGGAGGCAGAACTCTTCCAAGTTTTCTAAGATATCTCCAGACTGACCTCCACAATGGTTGCACAAGTCTGAACTCCCACCAACAATGGAGGAGAGTTCCCCTTTCTCCACACCCTCACTAGCATGTGCTGTTATATGAGTTTTTGATCTTAGCCATTCTGACAGGTGTGAGGTGGAATCTCAGAGTCGTCTTGAGTTGCATTTCTCTGATGATTAAGGATGCTGAGCATTTCTTCAAGTGTCTCTCAGCCATTAGGGATTTCTCCTTTGTGAATTCTCTGTTTAGCGCTGTTCCCCATGTTTTTTATTAGATTATTTGGTTTCTTGGCTGTAGAAAAAAATAGATAATTAAATTGTTTAACCAGTATTTATATTATCTTTAATTGGTTGGCCGTGTTAATCCTTAACCCACCATTATAAATGAAAACACACAGACACCGGGTGGATTTTAAGAAGCCTAGGCCTGGGTTGTGCAATCCTAGCCCATCTAAGCTAGCTCATAATTCTGTTACCCAAATATGACCCCATATATACATATGTCCCTTTGGACTATTATTCTCCATGCTAAGCCGATGTTCCAGGCCACGTGGAAGGATCTTCTTTAATCTACCCCATGGTGTGTCTTGCTTGTTTATTCCTGGCTTCTTCTCCAGCCTTCTTCCCCACAAGATGCTTTATATCTCTCTAAAAGCCCTTAGTCCTGCCTACCTCTGTCTTTGCCTAATCTCCAGGCCTCAGCATTTTTTTAACCAATCAGAGTCAACTAAGTAACAGACAGCAAACAGGACCAATTAACATTTAGAATGCTTAACACCACCCCATCACTTAGCATTTACTTTCTTGAATTCTTTGTAAATTTTGGATATTAGCCCTCTGTCAGATGTGGGGTTGGTGAAGATTTTTTTCCCAATCTGTAGGTTGCCGTTTTATTCGAATGACAATGTCTTTTGCCTTACAGATTCTTTTCAGTTTCATGAGGTCCCATTTATTGATTGTTGGTCTTAATTGTCAGGTCTTAACAAAACCTGAGCTCTTGGTGTTCTATTCAAGAAGTTGTCACCTGTGCCAATGAGTTCGAGGGTTTTCCCACTTTCTCTTCTAGTAGATTTAGTGTGTCTGGCCTTATGTTAAGGTCTTCGATCCACTTGGACTTAAGTTTTGTACAAGGTGATAAGTATGGGTCTAATTTCATTCTTTTACATGTGGACATCCAGTTGGACCAGCACCATTTGTTGAAGATGCTGTCCTTCTTCCATTGTGCGGTTTTGGCTTCTTTGTCAAAAATTAAGTGACCATAGGTGTGTGCATTCATTTCTGCATCTTCAATTTGATTCCACTGATCCATTGGTCTGTTTCTATACCAGTACCATGCTGTTTTTATTACTATTGCTCTGTAGTGCAGCTTGAAATCTGGGATGGTGATACCTCCAGATGTTTTTTATTGTACAGGATTGATTTAGCTCTTCTGGGTTTTTTGTTATTCCATATGAAGTTGAGAATTGCTTTTTCCGGGTCTACAAAGAATTGTGGTGGTATTTTGATAGGAATTGCATTGACTCTGTATATTGCTTTTGGTAAGATAGCCATTTTTATTATGTTGATCCTACCTATCCATGAGCATGGGAGATCTTTCCATCTTCTGATGCCTTCTTCAATTTCTTTCTTCAAGGACTTGAAGTTCTTGTCATACAGGTCTTTCACTTGCTTGGTTAGAGTTACCCCCAGGTATTTTATATTGTTTGTGGCTATTGAAGGGGGTTTGTTTCTCTAATTTCTTTATCAACCCATTTATTTTTTGTATAAAGGATAGTTAAGAAAAAAAAACTCCTAGTCATGCATGCATGTCACCTTGTTAGCTACTATGACAGTCTATCACAGATATTCTCTAAGCTACTCAGTAATCAAGTTGTTAAGAGACAAGCAACATTTGCTTATCTAAATACAAGAGATAGATAGGGCATCTTCAAAAACCCCAAGAGATCTGCAGAATATGGCATTCAAAGATGTGGTCTGAAATTAAGATTTTTTTTTTGATATCATGACATATCAGCTCCTGACAGCACCCCCTATTCTACTCCAAGTAGAAGATAAGCATCAAAGAATCTCCAGTGTGAGATGGTTGAATTAGTGACAAGCCTATCTCTTGCCATGTAAAAACTCCTTGCTTCAACTGCAGACAGACTGCTGTCCAAAAAGGACAAAACTTGGTAGCAGGGAAGTCGACAGCCTAGCTCTGCCAAGACAGGGTAGGTTAGTCCTTCATAATCCCTGCTCTACAATAAATGTCTGTCAGAGAAACAGGACCAAAAGGCTGAAGACTGATGCTAGAATGTATGGAGAGAAAATGGGAACTGTCCAGGTAGTCACTGGTTTGTCATTTCTTAGTATTGGAAGCTGCAGGCCCTGCACTTCCTATATAATCAGATATATTTATCCTTCTCAGCTCTCTGAGGTGGTTGAAGAATAGACAGCTTGAGTCCCATAGCTAAATTTTGAGTTGTTTAGGAATCAAGAGGGCGTTCTAGATCTAAGAAGATGGTTATAATAGTGATGCAAGTTAGTATGAAAGCTAAGTCAGTTATAGAACTTTAAACTCATGGAGATGGTTAGAAGGCAGAAGGTTAAAGTCAGGGGCCAAATATGTATGAACTGGACATTGGGAAGGTATACTGGGCCATTTAACTCTCACAAATGTGGCATATTTAATTCTGCTGTTTTGTATAGAATTTACTGTTATAAGAGAAAGAATCATTTGTTGGCTTGAAAAGGCAAGCTGTTGTGGGGGAAGAGGGTGGAAGGGTGGGACAGGAAGGGGGAATAGGGAAGGGTTTGTGACTGAGATGTAACTTGAATTAAAAAAATAAAGTACTTATATATAAAAAAAGAAAGGCTTCTGATTTTTTAAAATTAATTTTGTATCCAGCCACCTTGCTGAAGGTGTTTATCAATTGTAGGAGTTCTCTGGTGGAATTTTTGGGGTCAATTACGTATACTATCATATCGTCTGCAAATAGGGATAATTTGACTTCTTCATTTCCAGTTTGTATCCCCTTGATCTCTTTTAGCTGTCTTATTGCTCTAGCAAGAACTTCAAGTACTATGTTGAAGAGATATGGCAAAATTGGACATCCTTGTCTTGTCCCTGAGTTTAGAGGAAATGATTCAAGTTTCTCTCCATTTAATTTGATGTTGGCTACTGGCTTGCTGTATATTGCCTTTATTATTTCTAGATATGGTCCTTGTATCCCTGTTCTCTCCAGGACTTTTATCATGAAGGGGTGTTGGATTTTGTCAAATGCTTTCAGCCTCTAGCAAGATGATCATATGTTTTTTGTTTTTCTTTCAGCTTGTTTATATGGTGAATTACATTGATGGATTTTCATATGTTTAACCATCCTTGCATTCCTGGGACGAAGTCTACTTGATCAACATTTGTTTCTTTAATGCCCATCATCTTTCATCAAGTAGATTGAGGGTGCTGCCCAGAGCAGATGTCTGTCTGTCAGAAAAACCTTTTCTTTTTCTTTCTTTTTTTTAAGATTTATTTATTTATTTCATGTATGGGTGCTTTCTCTGCATGAACATCTGCACACAAAGGGGGCATCAGATCACGTTGTGGATGGTTGTGAGCCACTATGTGGTTGCTGGGAATTGAACTCAGGATGTTCGGAAGAGCAGTTCTCCAGTCTCAGAAAAACCTTTTCTTATTAAAACATCTTAAATGCCACTTCCTGTAGGTCTCTGAGGTTTTTGAAAACCATTTATCATCTGTCTGTCTAAATAGACAAACATTGCTTGTATTTTTTATCTATGTACTAGCTACTTAACTTCAAAAACATATACAAGAGACTAAATACAGCATATTTCTGCAATTAACTAAACTAATATCTAACAAAACTATAAGTTTGATTGACTGTTAATTTATATTTCTTAATTATTCTACACAATTTTCAATAGTTGCTTTCAAATGGTCTGGAACTAAAAATTGCATTTAAAAATAAGTAATAAAGACATTTTCATAGAACTAAATGCTTTTTTTACATCAGTAGTTTTGTTTTTTTAACCTGGTAACTCTTGGCTGCTCTATCTTGATAACAACTCTCAACTGCTCTTGTCTGAAATGGTTCATACATTTTCTGTGGGGCCTCGAAGTAGGATCCCAAAGTTTTTTCCTGACTGCAAAAGAGTATCTGGTATGTCCCTCTTGGACATATATTTATTTGTCCAGTGCTGATCTCTCTCAAAAAGTTTACAAATTCCAGAAAATCTGGACTTTCTGCCAGTAGAAATGGCTTTTGTGCTGTTACTGTATTTCCCAGAGTTAACGCGCAGGCCATTTTGACATCTGGCTTGAAAAGTACCATATTTCTCACCATGTTGGACATTTTGGTCTCTGAGGCTGTTAGCCTTACAGTTTCTTTGTAAATGGCCAAACTTACCACAATTAAAACATTGGGTGTTTTGATAGCTGATAGTTTTGGTGGTTACTGGGAAAGCTAATGGTGGTAATCTCTTAATACCTGGCAGCTCCTCAGGGGTGCAGTTAGCTTGAGATTAACCCTTTCTCTCTGAATGGGCTGTTTCTCTTTTATCAGCTCTAAACCTGTGTGTTCTCTCTCCAGCTCTTTTTGTTTTTTAAGCATTTCAACTTCTATTTGCAAACTCTGTAGTTGCATAGCCATTTCTGCAATTCTTTTATCATACCCCTCCTTATCCATTTGCAACTTTTCAAATTGTTCAAGCATTCTCCCCATCTCTTTTGAAATATCATATAGGAGGAAAAACGACAAAGTATAAAAATAATCCACTCTGGGCACAAAGCAGGAGAGAACCCGGTGGTAGCAACATTATAAGCCTTTTGCTGACATCCTGAAATACACTGTTCACTCCTTCAAATCCTGCCGTCTCCTCCACAGCATTAGATACACAATTCCCATTATGCCTTGCCCCACTTCGGGTGCCACTTGTAACATGTTGGCTTTTATTATTTTTCTATTATATTAATTATACATTCTGATTTATTTTTACCATATTTGATACCTCTACCTCTCTTCCACTCCTTGTTCCTCCAAACCCCCAACACTAGGTGGGAGAGAAAGAAGGTTAGAGGGAGAAGGGACATAGGTCTCTTTGAACTACTTCCTACTTTGAGGGCAATACCAATCTCAGTAGAAGTCCTAGAGACAGCAGCAGGAAGAACAAGCAGCAGCTTGGGGGAGCACCAGCAGCTGGGAAAGCAACAACCTCCTTCTTCTTTGTAGGCCTTTCTCCTACTTCTTTGTAGATCCTCCTTCTCCTTCTTGGAGCTCTGGCTTTTTATCCCTCTCTGGAGTCTTCTGAGTTAAACTTGCTCAGCTGGCTAAGCCACGCCCCTGCCAGCTCGAGAGACAGTTAATACTTTACACCTGTGTCTTAAGCAGCCTCACACCTGGGATTAAACAAAAACATTCTCATAATTGGTTTTAATAAACTCATACCACACTCACTGAAAATGCATTGTTGGTATTCAGACCACAAGCTATTTTGAACAGAAATATTCAAGTTCCTAAAGAAATATATTCATTTTGCTGAAATTAAGAGGTTAATGTTTTAATATTTAATGTATTTACTTAGCAAAGGTATGTGTGTGTATATGTCTGTATTGTGTGTGTGTGTGTGTGCATGTGTGTGGAGGTCAAAGGTCAACAGAGGTTGTCTTCTTCACCTTATTTTGAGACAGTCTCTGGCTCAACTTGGAACTCAGCAGCATGCCTCCAGATGGGGTAGTCTCCACGGAGATTACAGACACACAACCCTGCACTTGGCTTTTTATGTGGGTGTTGGGGATCTGAACTCAAGTCCTCATGCTTGTGATGCAACTACTTGCATGACTGAGCCATTTCTTAGCATATATAACAGTGTGCACACTGCTTTTTGCTGTCTACTCGATTTACTGCTGGACATTTGGCCTGCCAGTTTCCCCGATAAAAGACCAACTGTCATACTGTAGTCTAGGAAAGACTGCTTCATCAGTGACTCAAGACACTAACCCTTCTCTTCCTTTACCCAGTGGAGGCCAAGGGACAGGCATGCCCTCTTCCTAGTGCCTTTGACTCCACTTTTAAGCCAGCAAAAAAGCTTGTTGATCAACTAACTGTCCACACAGGTTTCCAGCCTGATAAGGTCTTTCTCAGAGTCTCAGGAAAGTTTGATCACTCTTAACTGAAAGTTAAGCTGAGGACTCTCAAGGAGGGTTTTCCTCTTTGTGGCAGGTGAACAATCTTTGGAACCCAAGCTGCCCCATGAAAAGGACAGACATTCCTTCAACATCGTCAGGGTTTCCTTTTCAGCCTGGAGGGCACACACGCTACTGCCTGGGTACACGTGAAAAGAACCAGGCAGCCTCTTAGGGCACATCTTGTCCCATTTATAATAACTCTGAAGTCCCAGAGGATTCGGCCTTTGGGTTGTATTCCATTTTGACAAATCACTCAGAAGACTGCCAGAGATAATAATCTCCCCTGAGGAAACACATATTTCGAATGGCTGCTTTCGTCTCAAAATAAAAGACTGGAGAGTGAGTTTGGGGTAGTGTCTTCTCCCAACTCCACCTCTAAAAGTTAGCCCAGATATTAATGGAGACAGTTTTCTGACAGTTACTTTTATGTGGGCATGGCCTCGGCACTGAGTTTGTCTTTCAAGGAAGGGCTCTACTGTGTTGCTCAGGCTTGCCTAGAACTCACTGTCAACCCAGGTTAGCAGTGGCTAACCCTGGTCTAAACTGTGGCTTTTCCTCCCTCAGCCTCCTGAGTACTGGGATCTCAGGTACATACCACCACAACCAGCTCTGATTCATACTGTTTTTTTGTTTTGAAGGGTTTGAGATGTAGTTCTGTCCAACTTGCCCTGCATGTGCAAGGATCTGGGTTCAATCCCCACTATTGCAAAGCAAAACAATCCAAAATCAGCTGTTGTTAATAAACACAAAAGCCCTTTGTCAGTCAGCCATGAACTTTCAATATGGCAGGGAGTGATTTCTACACAGCCTCAAACATCTCTGTGAAAAAAAAAAACAAAAAACAACAACAAGAACTCTCAAACTCTGTTGAACTATATCAAACTGCTAATCAGTTGCAGCAAAAAGTGGCAACTTGCCCTTGGATCCACAGTCCTACCTAAATACCTCTCATTGTAGAATGTTTTCACTGGGGCCAGACATTAATCAACTTCCTGCCTTCGCAGCACTAACTCAGAGTACTCTCGAAATGACCCCAGGGGGTAGGTTCTGTTTTTACCCTCTGTTAGAAGTAGGAAAGCACAGAAATTAAATTACTTATCTAAAATGTTACAGCTGCAAGTGGGAGAGACGGGATTTGAACCATTCATTATCACTACCATTTTCTGTCAGCATTCATCTCAACAGCCATGGTGAAGTCTCATCAAAACCATCACTGATCACTCTGTGAATCAGTGTGCTCTGATAAAGTAATATCCAAGTGAGGAGCTAATACTTCATTTCACGCATGTGCTTAAGTATAACTTCATCATCCATATGCTGAGTTATTTTTTTTCTGTGCTGAGCCATATGGAAATATGAGGTAGGCTCACTTTCTGGACATCCATTCTTATAATTATCCTTTCTAACTGAAGGTATTGGTTTAAGGGAGAAGTCTGGAGACTTCCAAGGTAATATGATGTCATGTAGTGATTTCTCTAAACTGAAACATTCTATTTCTGAGGGAAGATCCTTAAGACTCAAGAAGTTCTGAAGAAAGGCTCATTAAGACACAGTAAGTAAACAACTCACACATCTCAGGAAGTCCCTGGGAGTTACCAGATGCACAGAACACTTACCCCACTCCGTCAAGGATATATAAGCAGTAAGGCCTGCTAAGGAGAGACTCTGACACCTCTGAAGCCTACCTATAAGTTGTCTAGGGTTCTAGCTTTCAAGAGTCATGACCCACACCAAGGTGGATTTTCAGTGATGCAGCTGCCTTTAAGTTATCTCTGCTCCTGTAAGTAATCCCTCATCCATATTCCTGTGAGAGAAATAATTAGATTATTTACTAATATTTATAATATATTTAATTGGGTCAGTGGTGTTGTTAATCTTTAACCTGCCATTATAAATAAGCACACAGAGACACTTGATGGATTTTAACAAGTCTTAGCCTGGATTGTGCAATCTTAGGCCATCTAAACTAGCTCTTAATTCTATTCCCCAAATATGACCATATATATATATATATATACATACGTCCCCCGGGTTGTTATTCTCCATGCTCCCCTGATGTTCCTGGCCACGTGGAATGAGGTTCTTTTTTCTAACCCATGGCATGTGTCCTGCTTCCTGGTCTTTGCTTCTTCTCTTTCTTCTCCCCATGAATCTCTCTGCTTCAGAAGCCCGAACACCTTAGTCCCGCCTACCTCTGTCTTTGCCCAGTCAATGTCAGGCCTCAGCACTTATTTAACCAGTCAGAGACAATGGTTGACAAGAAAGGTAGAATAGCTTCACTTGGTGCAGGGCAAGCAGGCTTCTGGGAGCAGGTTAATTTACATTTAGAATACATAACATCATCCCATCAATTCCCTCCTTTTGTCTAATAAAAAGGCTAATTTTTAAAAAGCTCATACAGTAAAAACAGTAAGAACAAATATGAAACAATCAAGAAAATCATATATAAAAGTTACACACATAATGTTTAGCCTATTTGAATTAGGCAATTTTGTAGAAGAAAACAAATTATCTATCTTGGTGTATCTAAAGTTCTGAGCCTAAATATTTTCTATCGTATCCTATATTTATAAACCTAAAGATTTTATTTAGATTTTAAAAATCCTTTTAAATCCTAAATAACTCAAGTTCAATTGAAACCTTATATCTATTATGTCTTCAGCCCATCAAAGAAGGGAGGGTCCTACTGGTTCAAGGCCCCCCAGAAAAATATGAACCATCACCCATCAGTCAGCCAGAGGGAAACTAGCCGTCAGGAGGAAGAACAAAATTAACTACTGCCGATCTTTTGCATGCTACTGAAGGCAGCACAGCTTTAGATCTGGCCACAGATGAGTCTATTACACTATTCAAAACAGATGAATGTTATAAGTTAATCACTGGTGTTTATGGTTCTTTACCATCAGGGACAGTAGGATTAACCTTTGGAAGAACTGGATTAACTTCTCAAGGATTTATAGAATCCATCCAGGTGTTATAGATGGAGATTGCAAGAAAGAAATTAAAATTATGGTATCTGTAAGGAAAGAGATGAAAATTAATGTAGAGGATAGAATTGCTCAGTTGCTGTTGTTACCTTACACCAAGGACAAGACTGCTCCAATAGAAGGAACAGGAGCATTTGGGAGTACTGGAAAATGTGTATATTGGCAAACAATAGCTAATGATAAGAGACCAAAATTAAAAATACAAATGAATGGTATTGAAATAGAAGGATTGCTTGACACAGAAGCTGATGTCACTATCCTCTCACAGGAGTCTTGGAATCCAAAATAGTCACTTCAAAAATTCCATTCACACTTTGTAGGAATTGGTAAATTATCACATATAAAGCAAAGTATATGGTGACTTAACTGAGTGGGACCAGAAGGGCAAACAGGGAAGTTGAGACCTTATGTGGCTGATGTACCCATAAATTTATGGGGAAGGGATCTCTTACAACAATGGGGTACTCAAATTAATATTCCTGCAATGGCAGAAATAACAAGTGATGAAATTATGGATGCTTCTTGGGAAGGTATTGATATGTGTATTCAACAATAATCACAAGTTGTGTCTAATCTCCAAATACAGGACACTCTACGAATTGAGTTTATGGATGATTTTGGGGAAGGTATTGATATGAGTACTCAACAACAATTGCAAGCTATGTCTAGTGTACAAACACAAGACTCCCCAGGTATTGAGTTTCCAAATTTATACTAGGTGCCACTGCTGAAATTCCAACAGGCCTATCCTTGAAATGGCTATCAAATAAACTGGTGTGGCAATATCAGTGGCTCATAACAAATAAAAAATTGGAAACCCTTGAGCAATTGGCAAAGGAACAGCTGGAGGCTCATCATATAGAAGATTCTACCAGCCCACAGAATTCTCCTGTGTTTGTGGTAAAAAAGAAATCAGAAAAAAATGGAGAATGGTAACAGATTTAAGAGCTGTGAATACAGTAATTCAACCTATGGGTACTTTGCAGCCTGGTATACCTTTACCTTCTCTTTTATCAAAGTCATGGCCTATGATAGTAATTGATTTAAAAGATTGCTTTTTCTCAATTCCATTACATAAGAATGATAGGGAAAGGTTTGCTTTCTCTGTACCTACTCTTAATAACAAGAGACCAATCAAGAGGTATCATTGGAATGTACATCCTCAGGGAATGTTGAATAGTCCCACTCTGTGTCAATATTTTGTACAAAAACCATTAGATATAATTTGTAAACAATTTCCTCAATCAATTATTTATCATTATATGGATAATATTTTGTTGGCTGATTCTGATGTAGTTACTTTAGAGAACATATTTAAGGAAATGCAAAAAATTCTGCCACTATGTGTGTTAGAAGTCAGATCTCATTAGTGAAATTAGTAGGCAGTTCAGATTAACATATGGCAAGCATAGAGAGGAGCTTGGCATTCCTTTATGGTTGATCTGGACAGAGCCAGTTGTGGCCAAATGATATGCCCTGTTTGAAGGAACGTTGCTAAGAAACCTCGTAAGCAGATGACATTGTTAACCATGAGAAACAATGGGAATCCCTGGAGATCCAACACCAACACTGATGCACTGTTGTAGGGGCGTGTCTTGTGAAAGCCCTCAAAAACCACTGCCAAAAACCACTCTGCCAATCATCATGGCATGTGAAGAGATTTAAGCCAAGAACTACATGGTCTCCTCCCCCCCAACCCCATCTCTCTCCTGCCCTCAGGAATCCATGCTGGGAAGGATGTAACAAAGTACACCATTGGCAGAGTTTGGACTACTGCAGCCCAATGCAAAAGCATGCCACGTACTTGCTAAGGCAGAGTCCTTTGGAGTCGTCTACCTTTGAGCTCCAGAGCTCCAGAAAGGTGAGTGAGGCAACGGAACTGGAAGTGGTTTGGATAGCTTTCGGGCTTGAAATTTCTGAGCCATGAGACCACAGAGGTAATTCTTGGCTGATTGAAAAGACCATCCTACATTGGCAGTTGGAGCAGATTGACATTATAAACTGACTACGACTTTGTGGTGAAGGTAGGCTGGGCTTGTGTATTGGCAAAATATTGCCCAACAAACTTTGAGGTTGATAAAACCTGATGAAACAACCATAGACTAGGCCATTCTACATGGACCAATGCCAAGAGTATTAACATGCTTTTAAGAAATTTAAAAGAGTGATAAGTGTTTGTTTTTCTTTTTTTTATAAGTATTAGAGTATTTTTAGGTCTTAAGGCATTCTTAGTTAGATTATAGATTTAAGATTTAAGGTTTAGGTTATAGAATTTAGGTATTTTATAAGTGATTGTTAAATATAAATAAATATAAGTGTGATCAATAAAAATACTCCATTACAACTATGGGGATTAAAAATTACTCCTGAAAAAATACAAAGTGGAAAGACTATAAAGCTATTTGGGTTATAAAATTAGTCAACAAAGAATAATATTATAAAAGGTACAGATCCATAGAGACCAATTGAAAACTCTTAATGATTTTCAAAAATTAATGGGAGATATTACTGGCTGAGGCCTACTCTTGGATTAAGTACTTATGTGTTAAGTAATTTGTTTCAAACATTGCAAGGGGATTTGAATCTAAACAGTCCAAGATGTCTAATTGCTGAAGTAGAGAAGGAGTTAATTCTAGTAGAACAAAGATTGCAAGATGCATATATAGATAGAATTGATCCTAAACTTGGTTGCATTTTGGTTATTTTACCATCAACTCATTCTCCTACAGGACTCATTATGCAACGGGAAGATAGTATTATAAAATGGATTTTCTTACCACATAAAAAAGTAAAAAATTAAAGACATACATAGAAAAAATATCTGAATTAATTGTAAAAGGTAGAATAAGACTATGTCAATTATCAGGAATGGACCCAGTTGAAATAGTAGTGCCTCTTATTAATGCTGAGATTATATCGTTGTGGGTAAGCAATGAAGATTGGCAAAGAGCTTGCAGTAACTATTTGGGAGAAATTAATAACAAATTTCCAAAAAGCAAACGTATACAATTTATAAAAAGAACTAATTGAATTCTTCCTCGTATTGTTAAAGGAATGCCAATTCCTGATGCACTAACATTCTATACTGTTGCTAACAAGATGAGAATGGCAGATTATAAGACAGACAAAATCAGCAAGGTAATCAAAAGTCCATACAGCTCAGTTCAAAAAGCAGAATTGTGTGCAACCCTTATGGTGTTATTAGATTTTCCCGAGTCTCTTAACATAATTACTGATTCTCTATATGCAGAAAGAGTTGTGTTGCGTATAGAAACTGCTGAATTTATTCCTGATAGCACAGCATTAACTTCTTTATTTATACAATTGCAACAGGTCATCAGAAGTAGAAAAAACCCATTATATATAACCCATATTCGATCTCATACAGGTTTGCCAGGTCCATTGGCACAGGGAAATGAGGAGATTGACTAATTACTAATAGGAAATGTGTTGGAAGCTTCAAACTTTCATGTGAAACATGTTAACAGCTCAGGTTTAAAGAAAAAATTCTCGACAGAGGTGGGAAACCAACATGCCCCAACTGCTGGCGCTGAGGCTGTGCTGACAGAAAAGGCCAGACTTCAAGCAGAGATGTGCTAACCCTGAGGCAGTAAGAATCAGGTGATTAGGAACCTCAGCACATCAGGCGAGGAGACAGGAGGCAGAGCCTAAGAAAAGGCCTCGGAAAGGAGTTCCTGCCATGAGCCAGCCCAAGAAGGCTGAGAAAAGGCCTCTTATACCTTATGAAAATTAGAAAGAACAGTTCTGTTGTTCTGTCTGTGACACCTATAGGAATACCAAATCTGCCAAGAGACTGACAAAAGGCTGTGAACGATGAAAATCTTAGTCACATGGTATAAATATATAAAAACACACTGAGGAATTTCTAATTCTTCCAACCCACTGTCTCGGTTGCTTTATTGTTGCCCGTCCTGCAACATAATGTGCTGACAGGTGATGGAGGGACATCAGGAGCACCAGATGCACCCTTTGTCTCTAGTATCCTTCAGAAAATCAGTGATACTTTGTGTTTCACTCTGACTTGAAGCAAGCCGACCCTTTTCACTTCCACTCTCCGCCTCATTTCTGTTCATACACATACTTAGAAAGAGTAGATGTCATAAGATTCCCTTTAAAGTATCATGTAATGTTTGAAAAGGCCAATCTCTTCTGTGCAGTCTGGGTATGAGGTAAAGTACTTTACACTTTATGACTTGTAAAGTATTTGATATTCAGAGGACATGTATGATGTTGGTATGGACTCAACCCCAGAATGCATCAAGATAGTGGGTATGTGATAAGGACTGGAAACATGCAACTATAAAGTACTCTGTCTTCTTGAAAAAAAAAAAAAAAAGAAAAATTCTCTGTTACCTGGCAACAAGCCAGAGAAATAATTTTAAAATGTCCTAAGTGTTCTTTGTGTAACCAAACTCCATCACCCTAGAGGTACTAAAAAGAATGAATGAATGAAAGGAAATTTTTTATTTTGCACAATTTGGAAAACAAAAGTATGCACATCATACCATTGATACATACTCTGTAACAGTAAATTTTTATTTAACATATATTTATTAATACTTAATAATTACCTATCCTAAATCCTAAAGCCCAAACCCTAACTCTAAGACCTAATCTATAACACCCTAATATCTATAAAACAAACACTTAACTCTAACCTAAAGTTTCTTAAAGGGATATTCTCTTAGATTAACTTTTGGCATGGATCCATATGGGTGGTTGATTTCTGCCAAGTCTTTTGGTCTTAAAGTCTATGAATCTCATTTGTCAAATCTTAAGGCAGTTTATAGCAACCATTGACATGGGGCAGCTCTTTTTAAGAATTGTCTCTTCAGTCCTAGAACCCACTTATTTGCAAGATGAAATGTTTATTAGGCTCACCATTCAGATGCTTTGGCCTCCAATGGTCTTGCTTTGGTGCTCAATCCAATCCTGGTATTTTGGGCATCCAATGCTTTGGAAATCCAAAGTTTGCACAGTTTTCTTAGTTGGACCAAAATGATTCAACTCTGTCGAAAGGCATATTTTGTCATACTCTCCACATATGTGGATCACTGAAGTCTCTGGGCGGGTGAAGCAGGAGGAGTGATGTGAAACCTCTCGACATGATGAGGAAGAAGGTCCCGCGAGGCCACATGCACTCGTGATTTAAATCCTTGTGTCATAATGCGTCGCAAAGATCTCAGTGTGAACTCTGTGAACTCTAGCCTCTTGTTGTCATGGTTCTTGGCAGGCTTATGCAGGGTATGCCCCTATCCAAAGTCACATGATTTGCCTTTTGGCGGGCTTTCCAAGGAATGCCCTTTAATGTCAATCATATCCAGATGCAACTGGATCCACTCATATCTTTTTACCTGAGAGGCCTGTCTTTTTGTTATTCCAAAATTTCTATGCTCAATTTCCCTAATCCTACCACAATACTCAGGGTTTCAATGGCCAACTGCTTTAAGTTCTCAAAAAGCTGATTGGGTTATTACACATTTATTAGAAATAATGGCATTTATGGGTATACCTGCACAAATTAAGACTGATAATGCCCCTGAATACATAGCTATTAAAATGAAGCAATTCTTTGCATATTATAATATCAAGTATGTTACTGGTATACCACATAATCCTACAGGACAAGCAATTTTAGAAAGAGCTAATCAGACCTTAAAAGAGATACTTATTAAACAAAAGGGGGAATTAAAGGATCACGGGGATAGATTACACAATGCTTTGCTAACATTGAATTTCCTAAATGTTGGTGAAAAAGGTACCACTGCAGCTGAGAGACATTGGGTTATTTTTTTTTTTTTTTTGCATTTAAAAATGTGTACCTTTATTTTATGTTGACCATTTTATGTGCTATTTTTTTTTTTTTTTTTTTTTTTTTTATAAATACTTTATTTTTTTTTCTTCAAGTTACATCTCAGTAACAAACCCCTCCCTATTCCCCCTTCCTAACCCGCCCTTCCACCCTCTTCTCTCCAGAGGTTTCCCCTTTCAGTCCAACAGCTGGTTCCTTCTCTTATAACAGTAAGTATTATACAGAACAATAGATATAAATATGCCACATTTATGAGATTAAATTGGCCCAGTATACCTTCCCAGAGACATTGGGTTATTAAAACAAAACAAAAACAAAAACAAAACCTGAGGAATTAAATTAACCAATATATTATAATGATATTTTGACTTTAGAGTGGAAACCTGCAATAGTTTTAAGATGGGGACATGGTTATGCCTATGTGTCTCCAGGAAATGAAAAAATGTGGTTACCAACAAAACTTATAAAGATTACATCTGACCAAGGAAAACCTCCTATTAGTTGAGACATGAAGGTCTTTGCATGGTAAGTGGGGTGAATGATTCTTTGGTCATTTGATGGGTTATAGATGTTGTTTAGGGGGAATGGTTACAAATTGTTATATGGTCTTGTTAAGCAAGGTATAGGAGGTTAGATTTAGGGATTTCTTTCTTTTTCCTTTCTTTATTCTTCTTTCCCTTTTATGCAGGGAGAAAAGACTTTTTAAAAAAGGAAAAAGAGGAGGGGGATTATAGACATGATGTAAGAATAATAGGAAAAAAAGGTAGATTATTGAATCTACTCCTATAGATCTTTGTGTATTGATACAAAATTAAGGCTATATTTTGGTTAGGTATTGTACCTATGTAATTCTTTAAAATGCAATGTGAAGTTCTAGTTCTTTTGACAGCAACTATCACAAACTCTTTAGGATAATTAAGAAATGCAAGTTGATAGTCATTCAAACTTTTGATTTTATTAGGAATTAGTTTAGTTAATCTCAGATGTTTTCTAAGTTAATCAGATATTAAATTGTTAGAGACAAGCAACATTTGCTTATTCAAAAATATGGGTATGGACAGATGGTCTCCAAAAACCTCAAGAGATCTGTAGAATATGGCATTTAAAGATATTTTTATTATTTAAAAATTCTTTGACATGATACTGTCAGCTCCTGACAATTCCCATTGGATTTGAAAGGAGATGGTAAGCATCAAGAACTCTCGATCAGGAGATAATTCCTACAGGGCAGAAACACCCCCAAAGATGGACCAAAGCTTCAATGCAGGTAAATCGATGGCCTGATTCTACAAAGACTGAATGGGCAAATCTTATTTCCCGCTCCACAACTAAGTCTGTGAGATATGCTTGGCCAGAAGGCTGAAGATGATGCTCCAATGGGACTGTCTAGGCAGCCAGTCATCTGTCATTTCATAGTTTTGGAAGTTGCCTGCTCTGCACTTACTATCTATTCAGATATATTTCTCCTTCTCAGGTTTATGATGTGATTGAAGACTACATAGTTATAGCCTCACAGTAAGTTTTAAGTTGTCTAGGAATTAAAAGGATGTTTTAGGGTTAAGATGATTTTAGTTAATAATGTAAGTTAGGATGGAAGTTGAGTTAGGCATAGAACCTTAAACTCATCAAGATAAGATATATAGAATATATTTCCTAGTTGACTAGTCAAATACATATGGACTAGACATTAAGAATGTATGCCATACCTTATAGTTTTCATAATTGTTTCTTAATTGTTTTTATTGCATTATTTTTATTGTGTTGTATTTATTATTACTGTATTGATTTTATTGTTGTATTTATTATTATAAGAAAAGGAGCCTCTTGTTAGTCTTAAAGGGGGATATTTTGGAGGAAGGTCTAATCCATTGGTTCTGAAAGGCTGATTTCAATGATGAGATCTGGTTATTGTCCCTTCTGAGACATTCTCTGATTGGTTAATTAAAGTCACTGATGGTCAATTAGCTGGGCAGAAAGTATAGGAAGGTGGGATTTCCTGAGACAGAAACAGGAACCCTGGGTTTCACACAGAGGAATCTCTCTTTCTACCAGGAGACACTGAGGCAGACACATGTCTGAGAGCTCTGCAAAGGTACAGCAGGCTACATGGCTGTTTGGGATTAGGTGATCCTGGTCAACTTAGATTATCTAGTTGAGAGTCTGTCCAGCTAAGGGCTAAGTGTTGAAACATTAAAAGGTCTTGGTATATTTAATTATTGGGGAAAGTGCCATGGCGGCCTATAGGCCACCAGTCAAAGCAATCCAGGCCCATCGGCCACTGGCAATTCTGCTGGTCTAATATAACAGTTTATAGTTTTTAATGATATCTATCAGTTGCCTCACCAAGCTGCCCCACCAACCCGCCCCACCAGCCCTGTAGGCTTCTAAGGCAAGTCAGGCCTGCCCATCTCCCGCCAGGCCACTGGCTGCTCCGCCAGCCTAACATAACAACTTATTGTTATAATGAAGATATTAGTTAACAGAGTTTAGGTTGCACGTGGTGAAGGACACCCTTTGTTCAGGGCTTTTTCTCCAGGACAAATCAGGCCACCAGTTAAGATAGGCCAGGCCTGCCAGCCTCCTGCCAGCCTGCTAGCTGCTCCACCAGTCAAATCTTAGAGTTTATACTAATTACTAAATACAATTGACAGCTAAGTTGCAGTTACACCCCAATAAACTTTTTGGTTCACCAAGTTGGATTTTGATGGTATCGTTACCAAGAGAGACTGCTGTCAATCCCCTATATGGGTTGTGAGTAGACATTTGTTCATGTCTCCCCAGGCATAGTATCATGCAAGAGAAGATGCATTAGAAGCTTCCTTCTTGTGACACTGAGTGAAAAACCAAAATAGCAGAAGATAAATTATGGGGTGGTGGAGATGGTGGTTGGGTGGGGGTGGGAATGGTCATTGGGAATTATAAAAGGTAGCAAGATAGCTGATAGTCTCGGAAAAATAGGTTGTGACCACAGCTCCAGCACCTGGAAACTGAAGGTGCTAGAAGAAAACAGTAAAACACTTCAAAATACAGGCATAGGTCAGGACATTCCAAAGAGAATTCTAAGAGGAAACAACGGAAACAATAGCAGGAATTGAGCAATGTAGTTGCATTAAATTAAAAAGCTCTGCATAAGCCGGGCGTTGGTGGCGCACGCCTTTAATCCCAGCACTTGGGAGGCAGAGGTAGGTGGATCTCTGTGAGTTCGAGGCCAGCCTGGTCTACAAAGTGAGTCTAGGACAGCCAGAGCTGTTATACAGAGAAACCCTGTCTCGAAAAAACAAAAAAAAAGAAAAAGAAAAAAAAGCTCTGCATATCCAGGCTGTGGAATCAGCCTAGATGTCAACAAACAAATGATTGGATACAGAAAACTTGGTCTGCATATATATATATATATATATATATATATATATATATATACACACATACATACATACATACATACATACATACACATACAAAGAACTTTTATTCAGCTGTAAAGAAGAATAAAGTGGTATTGTTTGTAGCAAAATGGATGGAGCTAGTGGTCTTCACATTAAGTGAAATAAACCAGATAGAGGAAGACAAATACTGGATATGTGGACTCTATATTTAAAATTACACACACACACACACACACACACACACACACACACACACACACACATGGAGAGAGGGGGGACATGAATATAGAAGTAGGACTGTTGGAGGGAGGATCTGACCAAGAGAGGGAGCAATAACAGAAAACAGAGGTCAGAGAGAACGGATATGGGCAAAGGAGCCGATATTTCATATGTGTATATAAACTTGCCATAATGAAACCCTATCTACTTGTACAACAAATGCATGGTAACTTAAAATTAATTACAAAATTTAACAGATGATAAAAAGGAAAGCCTGACTTTGACAGATCTGCTAGAAACTGTGGCTTCTTGAAGCATAGAAAGGCTCAGAGTCCTTCACCACACACTTCTCACATCTCTCCAGGTGAGCTATTTGATTGTCTGCTCCAGGCTTCTCTTAGCCATTGTAGTAAAGGCCTTGGAATGACTAAGCAGTTCACCCCCTGGAAAGTTTGTGTGTGTGTGTAGAAAATCAACCCACAGTCATGTAATCCCTCTAGCGTTTCAGGATACTCAGCACAGTGACGGAATTCACAGGAGTCCAGCAACTGTCGGTATCCGCCATTGGAATGGATGTCCACTTCTGTCTAATATGATTTCTTGGTGGCTGAATTTTTTGGCTTTTATCACTCTAATTGACTCAACTTCATTTGGGAGTTTCACAGTCTCTGTGTAGCACTTTCCACAGTGTGGGGGTATAAACAGCACAAAAACTCTTAGACTATTGGGGTGGCTCAGTGTATAAGGGTGCTTGTAGCTTAGCCTAAGGACCTGAGTGCAATTCCTGGGACTCATGTGTTGGAATGAGAGAGGTTATTCCTCAAAGTTGTCCTCTGACCTCCACACACATGCTGTGCCATACTTGTGTACACACACACACACACACACACACACACACACACACACACACGTAATTTTTAAAAATCTGAAATAACTTTGCTCCATCCCTTCCAACAGGGTCTAAACATTATGAGGCTAAGAAATTTTAATTGAAGTACTGCAAACACCTGACACAAGGTACTAAAAAAGTATTGATTGACTAAATGAATTTATAAAAGTGCATACCCAGATTTAAAGAAAAATTCAAGTATTTTATCCGTTAGCCTTCAAAGTCACAAGATTCCTGGGTTAGGATCCCTGCCCAGATTATGGCCTGTGTAACCTGAGGCAAGTCCTCAGCCTCTTTGGCATGTAATTTCCTTGCTGGACAGTTGGAGATGACATCGAGTTACAGGAAGTTAGTGCCTCTTGGTGCCAAAGTACTGGTGACTGCCAGTCCGTGGGAGGAGTCTGGTGTTAGCTCAGCCCACCTGGGGATATCCATGCACTTCTCACATCTTAACCTGTGTGACAACCAGGGGAAGAAGTCACCATTTGTCAAAGTGGCGGGGAAAGAGGAGATGGGTTCAGGGCCCTCTGAACGATGGCTGTTCGGCTATGGTTCCAGCTTGTTTTCATCTCTCTGGAGGATGCTGGAGCATGGCTTTGGGAGTCAGGAGCCTCACTCACAGGGTTGATACTTTTACTGGACCCTTCAGGAGGAATTTGATGATCAGCTCAGGGCTTGAGATTCTATGCTGGGGGCAAGGACTGGGGACATAGGGATCCAAAGAGATGACCCACTGGAGAGCAAGTGACGTCATGCTGCCTGACTTTGAACCGTTATTTATAGCTCAGTGTGTCGGTCACACCAGTTTCCATTGCAGCTTTCCTTTGGAATTCTCCCGGGTTGGGAAACAGCAACTTCGAAGGCTCCTTCCTTAAAGAAAACTGAGCCTGACCTTTCCCTGACTGGTGGAGGCTGGGCAGCAGCCCTTCTGGATAAACATCCCACGTCCTCACATGAGCCTGTGTCCCCATTCCTCTCCCTGCTGTAGGGGATTCTGGGTTTAGAGGAGGCTGGAAGAGGATTGGCCCATATGTTTGCGGAGCAGCCTTATGGGTTCCAGAGCTCAGCCCCAGCCAAAGGGAAGTGCACATATGTGTTGCATATTAAGTCCTTGCTGGGGTGTGGTTAGTGGGGGAGGGGAAGCAGAGGGACAGATAACAGAGCCCTGGGATGGATGTTTCCAAGGAAAGCTGGCTCTTCCGGTTAGTGTCATCTCCCCCACTGGCAGCAGGTCTGCCAGAAAGAGCAAAGTGAGGAGCCCTGGCAGAATACTTTCAGTCACTCAGTTTTTGCAAAACACTCCTCTAGGTGTCAGAATCTGGTGGGAAACTCTGCTGTCACTTCAGCGCCATTAATACTGCACAGCTAGAATCACCATGCAGCCATCTGCTCTGTGGGCTTCTGTTTCTAACTGTGACACATCGAGAGCAAGACGCTTTAAGAGCATGTTGAATAAAAAACGTTCCAGATTATAAGTGATGGGGACACAGGTGACCCAATTCTCTCACTCTGTCGTTACTCAATAAGAATGGACCACACATGACATTTCAGGAACAGAGTGGTGAGTTGATGGGAGAAGGCAAGACCAGACAACCTAGAATCGGAAGAGGTCAGTTGACTACAAAGTGATGGGAAGGCTCGTGTGGGAAAGAGGAAATGAGAAAAGAGGGTAGAGGAGAGGAGGGAAGAGGGCAGGGTGAAAGGTGAAGGGGAAGAAGGAAAGTGTTAGGACTTCAGACTTGGGACTTGATCTCCAGGTTTTCCTAGCACGCCTCCATCTCTACCTGTTACAGGACACGCACCTCCCCCAGAAGCCTTTTCCTATATAATCTGGACATTTTGAGCTCTCTCTCTCTCTCTCTCTCTCTCTCTCCCTCCCTCTCCTCCTCTATCTCCCTGTCTCTCTGTCTCTGTCTTCCTCCTCTCT
>CAJQZJ010004750.1:5804215-5829835 GCA_907164525.1 Lophiomys imhausi | reverse complement strand
TATCTATCTATCTATCTATCTATCTATCTATCTATCTATCTATCTATCTGTTTGTTTGTTTTGACAAGGTTTCACTATATAACCCCTGTTTGGTCTGGAATTCACTATGTAGGACCAGGCTGGCCTCAAACTTATGGAGAAGCTTCTTAGTGGTGTAGCTGCCTGAAAGTGTGTGGACCAGTAATACAGTTTTCATGAATCCCTCATGTTGGGGTGAAGCTTCTTAGTGTTGCAACTGCCTGAGTCAGTCATGTAGTGGGACTTTCTCAGACCCATCAGCAATATAAATAATGACATAGAGGTTTCTAATAAAGCTTAAAGCTTATGCCTTTTGTTTAGGAAGTTTCTTAACTACCTTTTAAACTTTACCCAATTACCTTTCCTACTATCTTCCTCTATACCTCTCTGCTCCACTGCCATCTGTTCTGATCCCTCCATATCTCTTGCTGAATCTCCCGCTTCTTCTACCCCATCATTCTCCCTTTCCAGAAGTTCCACCCCTATTTCTTGCCCAGTTATTGACCATCAGCTCTTTATTGCAACCAATCAGCAGAGATATAATCTCTGATAGGATTCTAGATTGCTTCTGGCATGGGGGCTGTTTGACCTTCAAGTAAGTATCTGAGCAGGTGTGGTTACAGATATAAGGCCAGTGATGGGCCACAGAAATGACAATTCCAATATCCTGCCAGCATTTAGCTCCCTGCTAGTACAAAATTAACAACTGAAAATACAGAGACACACCTTTACACAATGTAAAAAAGATTACCCCAACAGTCATATTCCTGTATGCAAGCCGGGTGTGGTGGTACATGCCTTTAATCTAGCATTTGGGAGGCAGAGGCAGGCAGATCTCTGTGAGTTCGAGGCCAGCTTGGTCTACAAAGAGAGTCAAACATAGTCAGAGCTGTTACATAGAGAAACCCTGTCTCAAAAGACCAAAACCAAAACAAAACAAAACAAGGCAAAAAACCAACCAAACATATTCCTGTATGCAACCCTCACTCAAGTTTCTTTATGTAAACCGACTGTTTCTCCAAGTTGTACTTAGATTGCATCATTTCTTTGGTCTGGCAACACCCTACCTGAAGTGAATAGAAACAGACTCCTCAGGAAAATATCACAAGAGACAATCCACACAAACTTAAATGTTTCCAACCATCATTTGAGTGGAAAGGACCTTCCAAACCTTCAGATGAGGACACTGCAGCTGCCATCTGGAGTGCAGGCTGTTAAAGACCCTGAGATACGAGGACCAAGTAAGGCACAGTAGAGCCCCGACATGCAGAAACTGAGGCAATGCAGGTACAGGTGACTTGAGTGTAAGAGTGACTATCGCCCAGTTAAAGGGGACAAGTGACACATCAACGTACTTTTATCTCGGCACAACGAAACACCACAGAAGCAAGATGCTGAAGTCAGAAGATGAGTTTTAAAGAACCAGGGAAAGAGCTAGGGCTGACCTCTCAGGGCATCTGCTCGTTGCTGTGGTCACTGGGCACTGGGTCAAGCTGGGGTCCTAGGCTTTGAAGTTCTATAGATTTGACTTATTATCAAGCCCTGAGTGGTTTAGCCTCGAGAAGCTTGACTAGCTAAACAAACACCCACAGAGTACTGTCTAAATCAGAATGCTGCTTTATTAATTTACCTTGATAAATAAAACTGCCACATGGATCTGATAAATGGTGTCTTTATGTCGCTTCCGCTTCTCCTCCTAGAGCAGTGGTTCCTAACCTTCCTAACGCTTCGATCCTTTAATACAGTTATGTCACAGTGACCCGCAACCATAAAAGTATTTTGTTGCTACTTCATAACTGTAATTTTGCTACTGTTATGAATTGTAATGTAAATATCTTCTATGCACAATATCTGATATTCGACCCCTGTGGGGGTTGCGACCAACCAGTTGAGAAACGCTGTTCAGGAGTCTCCCTAGAGAAACCTGAAGTGTGTGCACACACACACACACACACACACACACACACACACACACACACACACGGCAAATGTGATGCCCAGCTAGACTTCTGTAAGCACAGATACTGTTTCTCCTGATATGTCCCTGTCATTCCTTAGCCCACAGCTTGATTCTGTGGGCAGCCTTGCTATGACTAGGTTCCTGGATCTGGCTGAATCTGCTAGGTCTAGGATGGGCAGGAACTATCCCATGTGGACCTTCTTTGGAGTCTACTCTTGCTCACTTGCCAGATGACTTTTCATCCACATTTTCTCCAAGTTCTGGGTCAAAGCTGAAGTGGAACACTGATTGGGTCACTAAAGTTACCCACCTGCAGTGGCCTTGATGCTTTTGCCTACGCTGGAGTTCTCACCTGTTTGCTTACTAACACTGACTCCTTTGCACTTCCTGACAGACACTTCTTGTCCCCACCCTTACATTCTCTCCACCCACATTTTTCTCCAGCCACTGCTATGACAGACAGCTCCAGGCAGGTGGAAACCTGGCAGCGTGCTGCCTCAGCTGCAACATGCCATTTCAATTCCTAGCTGGAGCTTCCAAGAGCCTTAGAGGGATAGACTTGAAGAAACCTGCCTGATGCTGCTGCTGACTGGGGTTCCCACCCCTATAAAGCAACCCCAACAGAGGAAGAAGAAAGTGGATTAGTTCTGAGATTCATTCCATGTGGCTTCTTGGAAGTTTCTGAAAACAAGACAGAGATTTCTTTCACCCCTGGTGATAATTACTCAAGTGTGTATCTTGCATATCTCTCTCTCTCTCTCTCTCTCTCTCTCTCTCTCTCTCTCTCTCTGCCACTCTTTCACACTTCTCCTGCTCCTATTCCCTGGGATCTTGATCCAAAAATCAACTAAGTGAATGTAAACCAATGATTCAGCCTCTGAATTCTGGAAGAATCCTGTGTGAGACTTACTTTAGAGGAGCATCATTTTGGGCCTTACCCTCCTGAAACGCTGTCCCTGCCATTGTCCCACTGAGGTCTTTGGTTTCTGACTGCTCCCTTCATTACTGCTCCAGTCGCGTTCCTACACAGCAATGATGACATTCTCATCACTAAAGCACAACAGATGTCTTTGACATCCTAAGCTCTACCTCTGCAATCTTAGATGCCATTATCTTCTCTTTATAAGCATCAATATTGGTCCCATTTCTTCGTTATTACCCCATTGTCTACTCTTTAAATATTAGTGACACCCTGGTGCCTTCAACACTCTCATTTGTTCATTTTGAGTTTTTTCTTCCCTTCCCTGTGCATGATTAATCACTTCAGTCATTCTCCATTATCTTTGCTTGCCTACTGCTCTATGTATTTGTCTTCAGAAACTTACTTTTTTTCGCCCAATGATTCTTTTTCTAACACAGCAGTTGAGTACTGCAGAGGAAAAAAAAAAATCACATCATCAGCCAAAATGATGGCACTCCAACCCAGACCCCAAAGCCAGCTGTGCACATCTCACTCCCAACCCTGTCTGATGATGTGTTCTGTTCCATGCTGTCATAGTCAGGTGTGTACTTGAAAACACGCACACCAGTTGTCACGCTTCATGAGCATCTATTTACAAGGCAAGTGTTAGGAATGGAGTTTCGAATGACAGTATGGCCCCGCCCCTCTGGGATGCTCAGTCTCTCTATTGCTCTCCATTCTAGTCTTCAGACTATGTTTGGATGCTTCACATGTTAAAATGATCTCGTCATCAGGATTAGGGATCTGTGTTTCGTACAGGAACAAATAAGTGAAAAGATATCCACTATGATAATCGACAATACGTACATAACCATTCCATACTCAGACATCACCTGTTCTCAGTGTGGGTTCTTGGGAGCTGACTACAATGTGCATGGAGAGAAAAAAATTTTTCAACATTTGATTCTACTTCACAATGCCAGCAAGTGTTTACTGTCAACATTCACTAGGATTTCAAGTTTGAAAAAAAAAATCAGTGGAGCAATTCAGGACACGTGATGGCTGAAATGGAACTTCTCTTGTTTTGATATGTATGCTCTTCTCTCCAAGGCTGCCATTCCCTCTCCATGGATTCAGATCTCTTGGCCTTTCCTCGTGTTACTCTGTGGGTCTTTTCTGTAATACATAACACACATGTATACATACATACATACATACATACATACATACATACATACATGTGTGAGTTATTTGCCTCAATGTGTGAATGTGTACTAGTTGTATGCTGTGCTCCTGGTGATTAGTAGAGGGCATCAAATTCCCTGGAACTGTAGTTACACACAGTCATGAGCTGCCGTGTGGGTACTGGGAACTGAACCTAGGTCCTCTGCAAGAGCAGCAACGGCTCTTTCCCAGTGAGTCCCCTCTCTAGCCAAGCCTCCCTACGTGGATGTTTTCTGGTTAGATGTTCTGTTTACTAACCATTTGTACATTTGGGGTGGGGCACACTAGAACATCTTGTTGCTTGCTGATGAGTGGAGACCTCGGTGCCCAGATGGGCCCACAGGTCAGGGAAAGGCACGGCAGTAGGAAGGAGCTTGAACATAGGACAGTATATCACCAAGAGTAAGTTCCCTTCTTGCAAATGCAGGCCTTCTGTGACTAGCACACTTTCCCTGCAGTCTTCCTAGCTGGTTACTGCCTTGCTGTGAGACTAGAGACACATCTTAGAAAGCCTGGGTGGACAGTGACCACCAGGCGGAAGGGGCAAAGAGGAAAAGGACAGATACAAACAACATCCCCTGATACTCACTGTCACCTCCTAAGTGAGCTTGTCAGCTCTTCACCATTTCTACGCTTGCTTCCAGGTCTAGGTTGCAACAATACATTTATGTCTGTCATGATCACAGACACATGCAATATTTATGTGCATCCAAGACCCTGGGACCTTTGGACCGCTACTTTCTTATTTATGTAATTCTAGTGTCTGGCTATTGCTACTCCATTAGAGAAAAGTCTTATGCATGGTTTTCAAAAGTTGATTTCAATGCTCTGAGATCTAGTTACTGCCCTTTCTGGGGCATTTTCTGATAAGATAATAAAAATTGCTGATGAGCAATTAGCTGGGCAGAAAAAGTATAGTAATGTGTGACTTCCTGGGAGGAAGAAAGGAACCTTGGGAAGAGACAGAGGAAGCTCTCTTTCTGCCAGGAGACACAAAAGGAGACAGACCTGTCTGTGAGCTCAGAAGGTACAAAAAGTGACATGGCTGGTTGGTACTGGATTGTCTGGTTAACTTAGGTGAGCTAGTTGAGAGTCTGCCCAGGTACGGCCAAAGCATTGAGACATTATAATGGTCTTGATGTCTATGTCCAAGTTCCCTTTGGTGTGTTAGTTGTAGTATCAATACCTTCTACTATATAGCTAAAATCCTACTATAAGTGAATAGATGCCATATGCTTCCTTCTGAGCCTGGGCTAGCTCACAGGATGAGCTTTTCTAGTTCCATCCATTTGGCTGCAAATTGCATAATTTCATAATTTCATTGTTCCTGATAGCTGAATAATATTCCATTGTGTAGATGTACCACAGTTTTTTAACCCATTCTTCGGTTGAGGGACATCTGGGTTGTTTCCAGTTTCTTGCTATTACAAATAAGGTTGCTATAAACATAGATGAGGAAACTTCCTTATGATTCCGTGAAGAGGCATACCCAGAAGTGGTATGGCTGGGTCCTGAGGCAAAGCTATTCCAAGTTTTCTAAGATATTGCCAGACTGACCTCCATAGTGGTTGCACAAGCCTGCACTCCCACCAGCAATGGAGTAGGGTACCCCTTTCTCCACACCCTTGCCATTTGAGCTTTTGATCTTAGCCATTCTGACAGGTGTTAGATGGAATCTCAGAGTCATCCTCTGTTGTTTTGTATTGTATTTATTATTATAAGAAAAAGCCATTTGTTTGACTGAAAGGGGAAACTGTAGGGGGAAATAAGATATACCTTAAACTTAAAAAAAAAGGGGGAAGAGGATGGGGGGTTGAGGGTGGGAGCGTGGGACTGGAGGGGGAATAGGGAGGGGACTGCGATTGAGATGTAACTTGAAGAAATAAAAAATAAAGAAAATAAAAGCCATGAAAATTTGAATATATGTAAGTGACCATTAAATATAAAAATTGCAAAAAAAAATCTTGATGTATTTAATTTATGGGCCCAGAAGTACTACCCTTGGTCTCAGGCCTCTTCACCTGGAGACATAAGTCTGCAGGCCTCCTGCTAGGCCTCCCAGGGCTAATAAAACACTACTCAACTAATTAATTAAAAAGTAATTTGTATTTGTCATCGTCTCCAAAATACATCAGCTAATAGAAAAAACTTGAAACCTTGTTTGTAAAAGCCAACATATTACTGTTATCTTGAAGGTTAATCAAGAATTCTTCATACAAGGTTATTGGTATCAATAAAATTTGAATTTTGTTTGTTTCCTCCCTGATTGGTAACAAAGGCAGGGGACATAATGTAAAACTCTAGTTTGACTGGCTCTCAAAGCTGTTGGAGAGTTGTGCGAGGTGTAGGGGACTAGCAGCCATGCTGCCCAGCTAGTTGGGTTTCTAGTAAGACAGAGGTGTAGTCAGAATACAAGTGTGAACTCAGACTCGTGCTGGGTCTTATCTGAGCATAAGGAAACAGGAGAGAAATGAATTCATCACAAAGGGTTTAGAAACCCAAAGATGGCGCAGGCCTTTAATTGTAGCTCTCAGAAGACAGAGGCAAGCAGATCTCTGTGAGTTCCAGGTCAGTCTGGTCTACATAGTGAGTTCTAGGACAGTCAGAGCTATGTAGAGAGACCCCCTCTGTCAAAAAGAAAAGAAAAAAGATGTAAAAGCCATACATGGAACTTCCTTCTCTAGCCGCTACTAGAGCCACACCAGCCCTGCTCTTCTACATTCTGTGTCCCAGACCCAAATGAGGTTCTTCTCTTTCCCCTCCCTGTCTTTCTCCTCTATCCCTCTCTTTCACTTTTGAGTCAGGGTCTCTCTGTGTGGCCCAAGCCAGCTTCCTGCCTCCTCCTGCTGAATTACCAAATGCCAGGCATTTGACAGCATATCAGGCCTTAGCTTTCCTGACCCCTTGACCCACACACTGCCTGTTTCCTTTAGTGCCTCATGTCTACACACTTGCTGTTACATCTGCTCTGAAGACATTCTGTTCCCCATCCTCACCCTGTCTCTAGTCTCTGGGGAATGTTGGAATATTATCTCATGTCACCTGCAATTTGCCTGCCACACAAGTGCATTTTGTTTGAGCTTGTATGGTTCCTGTCTCCCTATCAGACCACAGATTTCTTGACAAAGGGGGTCTTGCCTATCTCGTGTCACAGTTAACCCCAGCATCCCGCTCTGTGTATGGCTCAGGACAGGAACACAACAAACACTGAATGAATTCTTAGCCTCTACCTACATAGGACTTACCATTCAGAACTGACCCCATGATCCAAGTTTTGCCTGAATCTTCCCGTGTTGACTTGGGTTTAGGGATGACACTCCCAGCCACACATGAAACCACAAAATTGCCAAAACTTTTTTGGCATGAGAGCCCCTTTAAAATTAGAATACACTGACACAGCAATCGAAGAGATACCATGGGGATTTGGTTCATATTCATGCCAGAAAGATGAACTACACAACTGCAATCATAAATAATTAAAACAATTGATTTTCCTTTTTTAACTTTATACACCAGTGAAAAACACTCACGCATAGTCTGTATATGCATAATTGTTACCATCAGCTTGACTAGACTTAAAATCACCCAGGAGACTGAGGCCAAGTGCTGTCATTTCCCCTTTTCCTGCTTTGTCTCTGGTTATGACCAAACTGTTCATAGTGGACACAATCCTGTGAAACTCGGAGTCAAAATAAATCTCTCCTCTCTTAGGTTGCTTCTGTTAGGGACTTTGTTCATGGCTATGAAAAAGTAACCAATGTACAGTTCACATGGATGTCTAGGGAGATGGTGAGCTTGGCTATAGTCACATCTGGGAGACCGTGGGAGACTGGAAAGCACACCCACGGGAGAAGGAAGAGAAGGGACATGAAACAGGGAAGTGATCCACCAGATGGAGCTATCCTCTCTTCTGTCTCCACCATGAAACTTGGCAAAATCTACATTGCATACTGATGCCCCAGGAGTGGATTTCCTATTATAGAAATTAGAAAGAGCTGCCAGAGTTAGCAAAGGACTATAAAGGAAGCTGCAGAGACAGGTAACACTCTGAGTGACCATGCAGGCCTTGCCTCAGTACAGAAACACATCCAAAAGGAGCATCAACTTCAAAAGCCACCATGTCACGAAGATGACTCCTAGAGGCAACAAAGGAGGACCTTCATCACGGATGCTGCCTCCGGAGCCTTCCCTGTGTTGCCTCTAAACTCCAGTGACCTCCCTTTCTGCCTCCAAATTACTGTCACCCTTCTTTCAAGATCAGGCACCTTTTCACAGCTCCTCCCAGTGTCTAAGCACCTTCAGAGCACCTTACCAGAGGCACGGGCAATAGCTGTGACACCTAGAACAGTGGTTAAATTGTGACGAAGGGAAAGATGTAATATTTAAGGCTTAATGTCTATTGTCCCCTTCATAAAGTTGTCACAACAAGAATGATACAAGCAGAATATTTTAAAAGGAAGGATGAAACGTTTTGCATTGTCACATAAACATGACATCAACGGCCTGGGGATATAGCTGAGCAGCAGACTACCTGCCTAGCATGAACAATGCCCTGACTTTGAATCCATTATTTCAAAATGAGTGAAATCATAAAGTAGGACATCAAAAACATACAAAAATTTTCAATAAAAACATTTTTTTTTTTGTTTTTTTAAACAGTTCTTAATTTTGGGAATGATGTTATAGAACCAAAATCAAAATGTGAAATGTTAAATATATTCTACTAAAGAGAATTTATTTCTTTTATTTGTGTGTGTGTGTGTGTGTGTGTGTGTGTGTGTGTGTCCGTGTGCGCGCTCCTGAGCATGTCAGAGTTACAGGTGGTTGTGAGCTGCATGTAGGTGCTGGGAACTGAATCCAGGTTCTCTGTAAGAGCAGTAATATATGCTCTTGATCATATACTGATCATAATGATCATGTGATCATAACCTCTGAGCCATTTCTCCAGTCCCTTAAATATAGTCTTTATTGTCCTTACATTGCATAGTAATATGAAAAAGTCCACACTGATGAGATGTGCTTGGGGGACAGGAAGCACACAAAGTGTGTGCTTTACAAGGTCTCTCTGTTCTTGACCTCAATTATTCCAGAGTAATTCCTTTTTTGACTCCGCACAGAGAACCCCGGGGTGCTTTTATAAAAGGAGCTGTCACCTTCAGGCTCGTGAAGGTTATCTGAGTAACTTTTGCCTATTTGGTTGTGACACAGTTTGAGAATCTCATTTTTTTTTCTTTATTGGAAATGATACTTTTTTTAAAGTCACAGATCTGTGGAGAATAAGTTTGTATCATATCAATATTTAATATAAAAGAAGCATTAAATTTTAATTTATGTTGAGAATGTAAGACAGGATGGAGAGCATACAGATACAGCAGTCGTTGAGTATGTGACATGGATTAACTTGAAATCGATGCAGCTTGTGGAGCACTGTGGAGGGTCGACACTGCATATTCCTGTAGCCGGTAACAACCTTCAAGGAAGGCCTTCTTGAGTGCGCCGCACTGACATGACACCTAATATTTGGAGCTGTTACATAAAAGCATATTTTCTTTCTACGAACATTCGGACGAAAAACATTATATTCATGAGTGCCTTCTCTTGCTGTGATAAAAATCCTGAGAAAGGCTATTTAAAAGAGAAAGGTTTGTTTTGGCTGGCAATTTAGAGAGATACCGTCTATCATGGTGAATTCGCCATGGTAGTGGCAGGGGAGGCACAGTGGCAGGATCAGGCGGCTGGCTGGTCCCATTGCCTCTGCACTCAGGAAGCAGACTGAGCAGACTGGCCATGGTAAAGTGTCCAGCTTTCTCTGGAATTTCAGAAGACTGGGCAACTCCATTTCCTTTGTGCTTTTCCAGCCCTTTCTCAAACTGGTCCCACTAAACAGCCTTGCTATGTTCTCCAGTTTCTACTTAAACAGCTTTAACAAGCAAACCCAGCAGCAATTCATTCCGAGGAAAAAATACACAAGTACCAGTCACCATGTTACATGCCAATTGACCAGACAGAACAATTCTTGTGAAACGGGCACTATTTCCACCTCCATTTTACAGGCATGAAGACGGAGGTATATAAGGTCAAGTAACCATTACTCCTCATCTCTACCATGTTCACAGCTCTGGCACCCCAGCATCTCTAACAGATAGTGACCCACTCATGTTTCTGGGGAGATTTGTCCAGGTCCTGGGTCGTATCTTACGCAGATCTGATCACATCTTCTTGTCTTAGTTTCCTTTCCTGTAGCTGTGATAAAGTACCTGACAAAGTGACTTAAGGTAGAAACTGTGTTTTTGTTTTGGAGACAGGATTTCTTTGTGTAACAGCTCTGGCTGTCCTGGACTCACTTTCTAGATCAGCCTGCCTTTGCCTCCCAAGTAAGTGCTGGGATTAAAGGCCTGCGCCAGCATACCTGACTGTGTTTTTGTTTTAGCTCCCAGTGCAGGAAAGTCAAGACCAAACTTAAAGCAGCTGGTCGTGAGTCATCCACCATGCAACACAGACACCGGTGAATCATGGTGGGGCTTTGTTCCTTTTCTCCACTTACCCAGTCTGAGCTGGGGAATGGTGCTGCCCATAGTGGGCAGGATTTTCATGTCAGTTAACACAGTCAAGGATAACCCCCTCACAGGTATGTGCAGAGGTTCATCTCTTGATTAAGTCTGATTTTTGTCAGGCTGACAACTAACACTAATTGTTACACTTTCTAAGCAGTTTGTTTATACTTACCTGGGATGTAAGTCATGATCCTCTAATTTTTTAACACACTAAAGCAAATCTATACAGTGAAGAGGGCAGGAAACTCTTCTACAAGATCCTCCCATTAAATGCAATTACTATTATGAGAACTTTCTGAGATAGAGACTTGAGAAACGGAGTCTCTAAGTACAAGTTGGTCCTTATGCAGTAACCACCACTGCGTATCAGTTGCTCTTCACAAGAACAGAGTACACTAACAACCTTCTCAAATTATGCCCCTGAACCAAAAGAACACGTTGACCTGTCAAGGAAATATGATCCCCTAGTCACTCCTAACATAAGCTAATGCTAGCATGGGGCTCTCTGATGTGGGGAGACATGTTGCTGAGTAATTAAGAGTCCTCCTTCCCTTCTCTTTATATCCAACATGGTAGGTAGTTCAAGTCCCCCACTGAGGATTGAAGGACACTGTGGCTTGGATGAGTGTTTCTCAAATGTCCATCTGTTAAAGGACTGGTCCCTGGTACAGTGTCAATGGGAGGAGGCGGAACCTTTAATAGGAGGGCATGGTGGGAGGTCTTAACTCATCAGGACGTGCCTTTGAAGGACATTGTGGGGCTCTGCCCTTTTCTCCTCATTTTTGCTCTGTGGATGGTGCTGTACGTGGTTCTGATTTGTCATGGAAGATGTGCTGTAAGCAGTTTTGATTTGTCATGGAAGGTGTGCTGTAAATGGTTCTGATTGGTCATGTACTTGTACCATGATGTGTAATTCCACAACAGGCGCAAAGCAACAGGGCTAACCAGTTATAAACCAACAGTCATGTGTCAGAACCTCTCTAACCATGAATCAATAAACCTTTCTTCTTATAAGCTGATTGTCATGAGTATTTTATTACAGTGACTGGAGACTGACCTACTGAATGGGAGGGGTATGAAGGATGGGTATCTGTATTCATTTTCCTCATCGACCCAGGCCTAATGTCCATATTGCCTAAATCCTGCTCCTTTTTTATGTTTCTGCCTGTGATAATGGATCTTTATGGTCAACCTGGCAGAATCTAGAACCACCATGGAAGCACACTTCTGGGTATGTCTGTGAGAGTATATCTAGAAATATTTAACTGGACAGAAGAGCAGAAGGCCCACTCTGAATGTGGGCAGCGCCATCCCATGGGCTGAAGTCCCAGACAGAATAGAAAGGAGAGGTGTTATCAGTGCACCAACATTCATCCCTGTCTGCTTTTGGTGGCACAATATGGCTAGCCACCTCATCCCTGACTCTTGCTGTCCCGCTTTCTCTGCCTTGAAGACTGTATCCCCTGAAACTGTGAGTTAGAATAACCCTTCCTTCCTTCTTTAAGGTGCTGTGTCACCTGTTCACTCACAGAAACAACAAAGGAGACTAATGCTTTGCTTTATAAGTAACGGCAGTCAAATTGCTCATCAGCCTAACGCTGTTTTACAGTTGATGTTAAATGTTCCTTCTTAAATTACGAGTATTAAAAAATATAAATATAAAATTTGTAAGTGTATGGGTTGAGTGAGGGGTGGCCTGAAGATACAACAAGGAAGCTACTATCGTTGCATATAATGTTCCTTCATCTCACACAGCAAAGCTGGATGCACAGAGATCATTCACCCTAATGCTGATCCATTAAGGTACAGTGGCAGGTAGAAGACAGCAAATTTCTATCACCAAGGCAACTGATGGATTTGGAGTTGTGTTCTTGTTTAGCCGACCTGCCCTAAGTTCCTCACTTTGAACTCTTTATGAGACTGCATATAGTAGCATGGTGTAATAGTTTCTTTTTCTCTGAGCCCCCCCCCCCCATCATTTTTTTTTTCTAGAAGTATACCAATTCTCCAATCAAATACTAGAAGTAAAGGTGTCTGGATAGATGGCAGAGTTCATGAAGTGCTTGCTGTGCAAATGTGAGGACTTGAATTTAATCCACAACAGCCATGTAAAATGCTGGATCTAGCGGTACACACTTGTAATCTCAGAACTGAGGAGGTGGACACAGGCTGACTCCTCTGGCTTCTCAGAGAGAGGTCTCAGTGATAGACCCTGTCTCAAAAAACAACTGACATCTAAGGAGGAATGACATGAAAAGTTGTCCACTGGTCTCTACATGTGTTCACATACACACTTGGACACATGTGAAAACAAAGAAGAATATTAGTATTCTGAAGCCTTTATTTTAAGAAAAGCTCTATTTCTCTGCCTGCTTGGAGTTCGGAGGAGGAAGGACAGGCTTTGTATCCAGCTCTTTATTGAAGAGCCCTCACTAAAATAGGAACCTTTCCATGGACACAGGAGCTCAGAGAGTGATGATGAGCCTGGAATGCTCATCGTATGCACAGATGCTAATGGCTACCAATGACAAAATGATACTCCCGATATCTACTGCTCAAATTCTCAACCACCCTAGAGGGTGATGACTATTGGCAGATTTCCTCTATATTTCTAGATGATAAATAGCTAATTAAACTGCTTACCCTGAGTTTATGACGGCATCTACATAGAGTATCTTTCTAAGTTGGTTAGTTTCTTGTCAGCTTGGTACAAGCTAGAGTCACCTGGGGAAGAGAGAACATTAACTTGTGGTAAGATTGGTGAAGTTAATATAGAATCTAGCAGCATAGGGATTTTGGAAGCTTGCCATCTCAGATAAAAGGTACAGGTGGATCCAGTTACATCCGGATGTGATTAACATTGAAGGGTGTGCCTTGAAAGCCTGCCAAGAGCAGATGATCATGGGACCACAAGATGCACTGTTGTGGAAGCGTGTCTTAGAAAGCCCGCCAGGATCTATGGCAACGAAATGCCTGAATTCATGGCAGAGATCATTACGACACATTAGGACACAAGGGATTGGCGCCATGTTGGGCACCATTTGTAGAAAAAAAATTTGGCTAATTAAACTATTTAACCAGTATTTATATTATCCTTAATTGTTTTGGCGATGTTAATTCTTAACCAGCCATTATAAATGAATAGACACAGACCGCATGGATTTTAACAAGCCTGGGCCTGAATTGTGCAATCCTAGCCCATCTAAGCTAGCTCTTAAGTCTATTACCCAAATATGACCCCATATATACATACGTCCCCTTGGACTGCCATTCTCCAAGATATGCCGATGTTTCTGGCCATGTGGAATGAGGTTCTTTTCTCTAACCCATGGTGTGTGCTTTCTTCTTCTTCCTGCTGCTGGCTGGAATGCTTTCTTCTTCTGTCTAAAGCACAGGCTTCCTGCTCTAATCTCAGGAAGTCTCACCTTTCTCTGTCTTTGCCCAATCTCAGGCCTCAGCATTTTATTTAACCAATCAGAGTCAATATAAGTAACAGACAGCAAACAGGACCAATTAACATTTAGAATGCTTAACATTACCCCAACAATCGGAGGCCCATGCAGCCTTGGGCCTGCCTTCCACCTCGTCTTCCTCTACCAACATATGTTGAAAGACCCCGCTCCGCTGCTCATCAACATTTTTGTGCTGACCTGCTGGGAATCCATGCTAGTGGAGAAAGTAAAGATAGACCCTCCCTGGTGCTCCAGAATGCTAGCCTCAGAGCATCGGAATGGCCAAAACACTGGAGCGGAGTCTTTCAAGCCCCAGAGCATCAGAATGGTGAGCCCAAGAAACTTTTCATCTTGCAAACAACTGGGCCCCAGGACCAAAGAGGCAATTCTTGGCTGATTCAAAGGCCATCCCACTTCAATGGTTGAAACAGATCAAATTTATAAACTGGCCTTAAGATCTGACAAATAAGACTCACAGACTTTAAGACTGAAAGACTTGGTGGAAACCAGCCACCTGTACAGATCCACACCAAAAATTTACCTGAGAGAATTAATATCCTTTTAAGAAACTTAAGTTAGCGTTAAGTGTTTTTTTATATACATTAGAGTGTTTTAGGTATTAAGACATTCTTAGTTAGATTATAGGTTTTAGAATTAGGGTTTTGGTTTTAGGATTTAGGAACTTTATAGGTATTTGTTAAGTATTAATAAATATATAAGTATAAATAAAAATTTTCTGTTACATTAACTGAAGGGTTACCTCCATTGTGTTGCCTGTAGGGATGTCTGTGAGACATTTTTTTTTTTTTGATTAGTGATTGGTACAAGAGATCCCTGCCCACTATGGACACTATCACACATGAGCAGATGACCTTAGGTGATACAAGAAAGCAAGCTGAACAAGCCAGTGAGCAGTGTCCCTCCAAGGTCTCTGCTTCAGTTCCTGCTTCCAAGTTCCTCCCTTGTGCTCCTGTCCTGTTTTCTCTCGATGATGGACTGTGGACAATAAACCATATAAGCCCTTTCCTCCCTAGGCTGCTTTTGGTCATGACACTTATGACAGCAATCAGACACAGACTAGAACATCTGTGTCAGGCCACACATTGGGCCTTTTCTCTCTAGTATTGGGAATTGAACACAGGGACTTTCAAACTAGCCAAATTCTCTACCACTGAATTTCAGTTCACACCTCCCTTTCAAGAGAAATATTTCAAACAATTTTTAAAACTCTATGCCCGGTTCCCAGTTCATCTCTTCATGGGGACAGAAGGGCTTGATGCCATAAGCCAGTGATGCTGTGCATGAGAGATATTGGGGTCCCCAGCCATTCTGGCAATTAATCCTTCTTACAAAACTCTCTCTGCTATTGGCTCATATCCACAGTGTAGGGTAATTTTATCTGGTTTCACTTTGATGTAAAATGTGGTTCTATATGGTCATAAAATTGGTTTAAATGCAATTATTGCCAGACCAGTTAATGGACATTTATTATTTAACAGCATGTTTTAGTGTCATCTCCAGTCAGAAAGGACAAGTAAACTTCTCACTCCTCTCTCCACTGCACTGAGAAACAGGCTCCTTGCTGAAAACAGCCACCAAGGTCATCGACTCATTTGTTCATTTAGATTTACTTCTTGACCAAACAGAGATAAGGGTCTATGGGTATCTGAATTAGTAGCAGAGAATCTTTTTAAAGAGAAATCCTTCTCTCTCATTGCTGTGCTTGTTTCTAAGAGGATATCAGCTACTACTTAGAGGTTGTGTTCCTAGACTTTCTTCCCACGTGAATTCATCTTGAAGCTATGTGAAGGTCATTACGTGGTTCAGGAAGAGATGCTATTATAGAAAGCCAGAGAGGTTTCCTTGCTTGCCAATGACCTCTGAGATGTCGGCACCAATTATCATTTCCATTCCAGTCTGTGAAAAGCCACTGCCGGGAAAATCTGTAATGATGGTCTCGGCATCTTCTCCCTATGATCCTTCATCCCAGGCTAGCAGCTGGTTTCACTGTGAATCTGTCACTGTTCAGTCCTCTAAATGATCAGGAAGTCTCAGGAGTGTTGGTAATGAATTCAGGTGGCTGCCCAGCACAGGAAAACCCCATTTTCCCTCTTGTTAGTTGTTCAGGGGATAGAGTTTAAGGCAGGTTTATAGGGAGGGGTGTCATCAAATAAAAAATTAGGTTTTAGTTCTTTGGAGCTCATCCAGCTCTTGGAATTTGTCCATCTTTGTCTTAACATGGTAACATTCTGCTGAAACCTTCTCTACTGTCATGCAAAGATGAGCCTCATCCAAAATACAGACCAAAATTAGCATGGGCAAGGACCTCAAAGGACAGTCCCATCACAGCTACCAGAGAGGAACAGAGAGAAGCAATGCAGGGGCCTGTTTGTACTATACAGTGCCTGGCATTGGGTAAGAGGCAAGGTTCTGTCTCTCTACAGCACCCAGTTTGGCAGGAAACAGACCAGTTCCTATCAGCCACTCCTCTGGCCAGGGGTGGTAAGTACAAGAATGAAATGTGTATGTAGCAGTGACCAGATTGAAGGGGACATTTAAACACACCTGGAAGCTGGTTGGTCACTGAAGGCCTCTTAGAGATGTGGGTTAAGATAATTTTGAAGAGAGAGATAGGAAGATAGTTGTCAGAGGGGGGGCAGAAAAGCTGCGTTCTGCAGCCAGCAAAGTTACACCTGTGACCTTGGTCTATATTCTCTGTCTGTAAAAATACAACACACATCAAGAAAACCTCATTTAAAATCTCAGTGAAAAGCAAGGCAATGATCCTGCTAAACCCGTTCTGTCCTTGGAGCCCTCCAGTGGGCTGGTAGACTCAGATAGGACTTGCTCACTGTAGTGTCTGTTGGCAGCAGCCACTCCCAGGAACCCAGTGACACTTTCTGTACATCTGCAGTGACAAGTGAGAACAGTTGCTCTCCAAGGTCTTCCGCTCTAAGAACCATAACGCTTTACAACTTGAGGGCTCTGCTGATATTTCTGAGCTCCTGGCACACAGCACCCGTATTTACACTTTGTAAACATGTTATGAGCTGCAAGGTGAAGGCCCTTGCCTCAGACTTAGAGGCTCCGTGCCATCATGGCTTATTAATTAATTCATTACTGGCAAATCTTAAGTGTCTTTAATGCCATGAGTCAGACTCTACACAAAGATGGCATGGCCTGATCACAATTCCTAAGACGTGTGCAGTCCCAGTAGGAAAAGCGGAGACAACCAAGAATCATGGCACAGAGTAATAACTTCTATGACAATGCTGTGCACTTAATGGATTCTGACCAAAGCCGCCTGCTGTGAAAGTGTAGTCAGAGAGACACACCCCAGGAAGACATTTCTCTCTCTCTCTCTCTTTCATCCTTCCTTCCTTCTTTCTTTCTTTCTTCCTTTCTTTCTTTCTTTCTTTCTTTCTTTCTTTCTTTCTTTCTTTCTTCCTTTTTTCATTCCTTTCTTTCTTTGCTATTTTTATTTCTTGGTGGTACTGGGGATTAAACACAAGACTTTGCACATGGTAGACAAGTGTTCTACCACTGAGCTATATTCGCTGGTCCTTTTTCTGTTTTCAATTTTGAAACTAGTTCTCACTAAATTGTCCAGGCTAACCTCAAACTTTCTTTCCAGATCTATAGGACTTAAACTTTTGAATCCTCCTACCCAAGTCTCCTTAGCAGCTGCAATAGCAAGTTTGTGCCACCAGGCCTGAGGAATGGCCATTTTGGAGTAGAAATTTTGAATGAGGTGAAATGGGATGGATGAATATGTGTGCATGGGTATTAGGGGTGAGTGGAGAATAATGCAGTGATAACCATCATCAGAACACACAGATATGCCTGTGCTCCTTCTCCAAGTGCTCTAAATACAATTCAGACTGCTTAGCACCTAGAGATGAACCCCAGATTCATATATTGTCTTCGTTTTAGAGCTAAATACTAAATGAAACTTGGTCTCCTTGGTCAGTGAGACTTCAGGATGTCACATTGGAGGAGCACTAGGCATCACTTATCACAGCCCTCCTCAGCTTCAGAAGTGCATTTTGGGTGCACATCACCGTATATGGCAGCATTTTCACTTTATACCCAGTAAGATGCTTGAGAATAGCTGAAAGTTCTTTCTCAAGGAGCTGCCTGGGAAATCTGAGTGCTGAGGAGTAGAATCTCAAGTTGGAGACAAATACTGGCCACGTATCAAGATCTTGTCTGAAAACAACACAAGTGAAAAGGCAGTGTCAGCCTGCTTCTTGGTACTATAACAACTGCCCAGGTTACAGTATATTGCGAAGAGGAAAGGTTTCTTTTGGCTCATGGTTGTAGAGGTTTCAGACTGTGGTTGGCCATCCTCTTTGCCTTGGGCCCTGTGGAGATGTAGCAAGTCAAAATGACATTCCTGGCATCACCATTTACCTCATACCTGGCAGAGAAGGAAACCAAAATCTCACATTTCTCTTAGAAGGCCTGGCCTTAACAACATAACAATAGTCACATAATTCGACTTGCCAAAGGCTCCACTGCCTCCTAAGAGGAACCAAACCTTAACAGAACATTCCAGATGCAACTATAGCATGGTTCTCAACCTGTGGGTCACAACCCCCTTGGCAACCCTCTATTTCCAAAAAAAAAAAAAAACCATGCATAACAGTGGCAAATTACAGTTATGAAGTAGCAACAAAAACAATTCTATGGTTGGAGGTCACCACAGCATGAACTGTATGTAGTAAAGGGTAACAGCATTGGGAAGGTTGAGAACCGCTGAACCGTAGCATGAAGAGGAAGTCTGACCAGCTTGAACTTCCTCTTTATGATTAGAACATAAAGCTTTGAGTAAAGCAAACCATGGGTTTTTGAGTCAGACTGTCTGGCATCAAATCCTGACACCATAACTTTCTAGGTGTTGGTCTAAAAATTACATAATGCCCACTACCCTCATTTTCATCATTTTAAAAAATAGAGACCTACGGGCTTGGGGTGTGGCTTAGCTGTAGAGAGCTCAGTTGCAAAAGCGTGCACAAAGCCCCGGGTTCAATGATGCCCAGCACTGTATAGCCTGGTTTGGTGGCCTGGAACTATAATCTCAACTCTGAGCTGCTGAGGACAGAAAGATCAGGAGTTCAAGGTCGTCATCCACTGCATAGCAAGCTTGATGCCACCCTGGCCTACATAGTGGATATCAGGTCAGCTAGAGCTACATGGTAAGATGCTCTCTCCAAAGACCAAATACAAACAAATGAAACCAAAAAGCAAGCGAACTAACAAACCCACACAGTATAGCACAGTGGTGCATCTATTGTGTGGGGTGATCTTAGAAATACATTGAGCACAACACATGGCATAGAATTGATGTTTTAAATTAATTATTTGGTTTATCAACTGCCCATTTTCTATCATCTATAACCCATCATATGTTTCTATACTTACTGAGCTACCATCTACCATATCATTTATCTATCATCTGTGTGTCTGTCTGTCCATCCATCCATCCATCATCTACCTATCTATGCATTATCTCCCCTACTTATGAATCTGTCCCTTTATCCCATCCTTACCAGGGAGCTGGGCCACAGTTACACTTTCACTTGAATCACATTTGCTTTCCCTGATGTGGGGACCCAGGAAATGGAGGCTTATGAGAAATGCCTCGTGGTTGAGAAAACAAAAGTAGCTTGTGGTAGATATCTAAGATGGAACCGGCCGGAAGATGCAGGGAAGCCCGATCATGGGTATAGCTGATTGGGTGAGCAAGACTTCTATGCTCATGATCAGTGCATGATCATCATGTTACCAGGCGTGTGCTATGTGATGTAATAGGATGACCTTTAATGTTATTGGCCCACATACCCTCATGTGGAAACACCCATCTGGTTCTGTATATAAGCTAGGGGACAAAACATTAAAAACGGGAAATGCTTAGACATCACCCCCATCATGTCTGTTTAACTTCAGAATGAAGGTTGAAGAGTCAGGCGGGCAGCGCACTCACTCTTCCCTGGGAACCCCCTTATGTGATGATCGCCCTATAAGGGCCCTGTAACACCCTGATGTCAATATGAAGTCTTAAGGGAAGGATAAAAATAAATCCCATCAGGAAAAATGGCTGACCCCTTACGTGCTTTATGATGGCAGACAATGCAGTCTTCTTGGGAGCAAAGCATTGTGAATGGGGGACACTGAATCTCACACATAACTGCATAGTGGATGTACATAGCTCTCCGTACCATGTGCCAGTTCATGTTCTTCCTGAAGTTACCCAGGAGACACATGCAGTCGACATTCCTACTTACGAGGTGTCAGAGATGTAAAAATGCTAGCAGGGAGTGGGCATGGCCGGTTGGCCTTGCCGTGCTGTGGTCTTCAAATAAAGTAGGCTGGCATGGCCTATACCATACGTGACTTTCCTCAAAATATATTTGAGAGTTGATTTATATTTATTTCAACCTTACTACAAGCTTAGTGAAATAACTTAACCACAAATAAAGCCATAGTTAGAGCAGTTCATGTCGTGTTGCCTTATAATGACCTACATTCTTTGAGAGAAGGAAAAATAATGAAGTGAGATAGAATAACCCAAGATGATTTTGTGAAGGAGCTGAGTGTTTGAGGGTAATTAAGATGGAAAGTCAATAAAAATAACTTTGGAACTGTCAAGATGGAAAGCCATTAAGGAAAACACTCTAAGTCTTCCTTATGCGTACACTCTTGCATACATACATGAAAACACACACACACACACACACACACAAACTAGTATTTTAAGTATTAATTCATAACCTTGTAGAAACACTAAAGTTCTAAATACCCAAGCCTCATTCCAATCTCCTACTTTTTCTCTTCCTTCCCTCTCCTCCCCTTCCTTTTCTTCCTACTCCCCTTGCTTCCTCTGTCTTCCTGTGCTGCAAATGAACTCTAGGGACCCATGCATGCTAGACAAACACTCTAGCACTGAGCTATACCCCCAGGAGCACAAGAATTACAAACTGTCATCTTTATTGCAATCCCACATGTCAGGGATATTTGCTATTGCAATCATCAGAAAGCTGGAGCTACACTCAGCAAGCCAAGGATGCAGAGAACCAGAGATGGGGCAGCTGAACTGATGCTGAGTGCAGTCAGTGTTGCTGGCTGAGTATTTGTCCCCTGCCCTTAAAGCCTTCCCACATCACATGGATACATGCAGATTTCGAGTAGGCAAAGCCTGGAAACCTGTGTTTTAAGTCACTGCCAGGTTGTCGCACACACTCAAGTCTGCAAGCTAAAGGTCAACACTCATTGTAGCCCTTTTTTGGACATGGCCCATGAAAGAAATACATCATATACAGAGACCCAGTACACACATATGCCACAAGAAATAGTGCCCACATTTACTATAATGAAACATTGGTGACTGTTTTGTTCTATTTGAATTCATTTTTAATGTGACTTGAAAAATTGTCTATAGGAAGAAAAACTATTAAGCAAGACTTGAATCTTATACAGCAGGGGACTAAGGTTGAGGACTCAGAAAGAGAGATACATCACCATTTTAACATAGAGGTTTTAAACTTTCTAAAAAGTGGATTCTTTTGAAACTGTAGCTAAAACTGGGGCTTTGTTTTATAGAAAAATTCACATATATACACAGTTTGTTCTCCCTTTTCAAAGATTTTCTGGATCTCTCTATTTTAAAATTTCTCATTTTTAGACTCTGGCTAAATAGTCATTGCACTCTATGTAGGAGCAAGAGTCAAGAGTGGGCCACCCCATTACCTCATGGAATCCTGGCAGAAAGAGCACACAAGTATACATTCTGCTGAAGCTTAACATGTTGCTTCTCCCCAACCTGAGACTTCCTAGTCTTAGAGAATGATGAAGCAGGGTACCCGTTGGCTGTTTTCTGTTTTCTCTGATATCACAGGCATGAGGTCATTCGAGAAAAATCTTTCCAGATGATAAGGAAGTATGACTGCTTGGGGAGAGTTAGTTATTGAGGAGACAGATGTCATTAATGGGGGGTAGCAGAGGTCACTGAAAGCAAGGGCTGGAAGGAGGATGCCATGAGTTGAGTAGGAAATGTCTCCCACAGGCTCATGTGCTGGACACGTTTTACCCCAGCTGGTAGCCATATTTTAGGAGGCTGCAGACCCTTAGGAGGTGGGACCTAGCTGGTAGAAATGGGCTATTAGAAGTGGGTCTTTGGAGCTTATAACCTTGCAGTAGTTCTGGCCACTCCGTCTTCTTCCTGGGCTACCCCAGTGAGCAACTCCATACCCTACGTGCTTAGGACCCCCCCCCCCCCACACACACACAGACATCATCAATGTCCCCGTGTCTTGATAAGCCCATCACACATCAAAAATTACTTTAGATAGAAAATGCCTGTAATACTTTACTCAACCTTCCCTGCGACAAAATACTTGACAAAGCAGCATAAGGAAGGAAGTGCTTATTTTGTTTCACGGTTTGAGGGTACAGTCCATTGTGGTGGTGTGAGGATGAGTCAGCTCTTCACATTGGATCTACAGTCAGGAAACCGAGAAAGATGAATACTGATGCTCAGTTCAGTTCAGTTTTGCCTTTTCATTCAGCCGCAGCCTCTGGGCTAGCACCTCTCACATTTGTACCAGGTCTTCCCACCTAATTAACCTAATCTAAAGTAATCCCTCACAGACTTGAACAGTGTTTTGTTTCCACAGTGATTCTAATCCCATCAAGTTGACAGTCACAGCTAATTGTCACCTATGCCTGAATTCCCAAATATGATAGCTTAGCCTCGTCTACCTTAAACATGCCCAGAAAGCTTCTTTCAGCCTGTAATTGTGCAAAATCTTCTAATCCAAAACCCATTTTATAATAAAGTGTTGAGTATCGTGTATGTGGTGTTTTGAATGAAATGATCCCCATAGACTCAGATGTTTGAATATATGATTCCCCAGTTGGTGGGGGTGTTTGGGAAGGTTTAGGAGGTGTGGCCTTGCTGGAAGAACTGTGTCACTGGGGGCAGACTTTGAGGTTTAAAATCCACATGTTATTCCAGTTTGCTCTGTCTCTTTGTGTCTGGGCTTCAAGTATGTGCTCTTGAATTTCTGCTCTAATGGCCAATTCCTCTCTGCTTTACCATCATGGACTCTCACCTTCTGCAACCACAAACCCAAGTAAGCTCTTTCTTCTGTAAGTTTACTTGGTGGTGGTGTTTTATTGCAGCAATAGAAATGTAACTAATACAGTGGGATTTATTGAATACCATACTTGAATGAGAGAAATTTTAAGAAAAGATCATCGTATGAGTGTTTTCCATTAATGTCTGATTAATGCCCATGACAGCGTGGCTTCTACTGCGGGAATACCACTTTTGATCATCACAAAGTTCTAGAGGTATCCATGGTGGTGGGGGGGGGAGGGGGGCTGTCCTTCCAAGGAGGCGGTGCCTGTTCTCAGTGATTAAGGAATGACTCATATTTATCCTCCGTTGCCCTCAAGAGCCAAAGCTTAGGAAGGCTCCAAGATGTCCAGGGACAAGGAGCCATTTCTAAATCCTCAGATGACCCAGTGCAGAGTCATACAAAGGTATTTTGAGGGAAGGCCTAGGAAGAAAATGGCCCGGGAAGTGCTGTCCAAAGTATGGCCAGTCCACACACCCTTTCCTGCGGGAGGTAGAGAGGTCATTGTGCTCACAGGTAAGCACTAGGGAACCGAGAATGTTAAACACATATGTTTGTCTCTTCAAAGGAAGAATAACCTCTTTTCTGCCCAGGAGTCTGGAAATAGACGTGGTTTGTACCCTTGTAACCTCTCACTATTTGTGTGGCTGGGACCACAACAGATCCTCCTCTCTCAGACCTTAATCATGAGCTTGGTTCTCTCAATCTATAGAACCCATCTTCATGGAATATGTCACATGTACTTTACAAAGAGTCTCAGTGTAATCATATTGAGTTATTTGTCACCAGAAAAATTTTTCACCAAAGCATGCTGTGCAATAATCTACAATAAACTACTTGGTCAGACTCTCTTTGAGCCTGCGCCGGCTACTGAGTCATGTTAAACTGAGCTAGCTTCCTTCTTATCTCTTGCAGATCATTACCCTGCTGGTCATGGTGGTCGCAGAGAACTCTGTACTTTCCAAACCTGAATCATTATTCATTGTTGATCAGTGATGGGCTGAGAAGAGACCAACACTGCACAGAAATCTGTGGGTTTGACAGTGGAGGGGTTTTTTGTTTGTTTTGTTTCTGTCTGTCATATCAGTTCCCCCTCACAGTGCTGGAGATGGAACCCAGGCCCTGATTATGTTTGGCAGATACACTACCACTCAGATAGATGACCCCGTCCCTGTCCCTTTTGTCTGTTGAATATATAATTTATTTTGTTTTGTATATTTACATTAACTTTTTTCTGTGAATTCATTGCTATTTTGTATTATTTAAAAAAATGTCTTTGACTGATTTGGAACATGGAGGTAGGGGGTTCAGCCAGGCTTTCAGATATTCTGAACAGCATTGACCTAGAGGAATGGCTCTCCCCACATCAGGGATGAAGAGACCAAGGCACACATGAGTCAGACAGAGCATTCCCATCATCTGGTGGGATTTAGCATCTAGACCCTGCTTTCTCCCCAGGGTAGATGCTGGAGGCCTAGGACCAGGGTAGTTTATTGTTTAAAGTCTTAGTCTCACAAACAAATGGTCTGCAAAAATAGCAGGCAGCAAAGCAAACATATTTCCTTGGAAAAGCATTAGCAGATCTTACAAAAGCAAGTTTCGACATGTCAAACTGTGAAATATTCTTCCCCTACAAATAGTTGTGGTCTTTTATTGGAAAGGAATGCCAGAAAATGCACAATAATGTATTTCAACTACAAATAATGATTATATTCTGCACTTAAGGAAATGGACAGTTGATGGCCATTGTAATTTTATACTAGTGTGCTATATAAGCAGTCTATAGGATACTGAGGATGCCTGTGAGCAGTTACTGTTAAAATTCAAAGAAGCCTAAAGAACTGAATGGTCCTACTGGAGGAAAATGATGAAGGAAATGAAAACAGTCGGTGATGATTTGAAGCATCATTTCAGCATTATCAGACGGTAATAGTTGTAGAGCCAGTGGCCATGCTCTCCACTCGGGAAAGATGATGTTTGAAGATAAACACACACCGTTGAGTCTTTAAATGACTTTAAATGATCCCTCAGGCCTGCTTCCACCTGATAGCAATTGCTCGTCCTCTCCTGTTCAAGGTGTGCTCTTGCTCACCTCCAGGTCTTTGCCTGTCACACTCTTTTCAGAAAACATTTGGCTCACTCCACTTAAAAGACAAGTCCTTTCTGTCTTAAACTTTAGTGTAAGTCAGAGTTACATGGGAGCTAGTCATCCCTCGTGACCTTAGTGTGTACGTTTTCACACTGTATTTCTATGTAGTTGTTTTGCTTGGCAATGCTTTCAGCTCTGTGGTGTTTGTGTGCATGTGTAGTGTGGAGAATGCATCCTGTCCATGTGTATATGTGCATGTGTAGTGTGGAGAATGCATACTGT
>CAJQZJ010004750.1:5791940-5803915 GCA_907164525.1 Lophiomys imhausi | reverse complement strand
GTGGAGAATGCATACTGTCCATGTGTATATATGCAGTGTGTAGTGTGTAGTACGTAATGTACATGTGCATTCAGGCACACCTGTATATGTGATGTGTGGCATGTATATGTGATGTGTGGGTATATGTGCATGCAGACATATGTCAGGGGGGTAAGATCGTGGTGAAGTGATAAAGCACAGCTCGTGTATGTGTGTGTGTGTGTGTGTGTGTGTGCACATGTGTGTATGTATGGGGGGGTTGGGTTATGGTGAAGTGGGGTAGCACAGCTTATCTGAGTCCAGTCTCCCTATGCTGCAAGCTCACTGAGAGCAGAGACAATTCTCCCTAGCAACACCGGTGTGTGGTGGACATGTATGTAAGTGTGACTTTGGGGAGCTCCTATTGGACAGCTGAGGGGATTAAACTGGGTGATAGCCATGAACTTCAGGGTTCTTATGAGGTGCTCACCCCAGGAAGCTTTTAATACATTTTTTATTTTACTCCTATGGGTGGTTTGTCTGCACAGCTATCTGTGCACCACCTTCATGCCTGATGTGGGAGGAGGCCAGGAGAGGTTGTTGGATCCCTGGAACTGGACTGACAAATAGTTGTGAGCTGTCATGTGAGTTCTGGGAATCCAAGCTGGATCTTCTAGAAGAGCAGCCAGTGCTCTTAACTGCTGGGCCGTGTCTGCAGCCCGAGAACCTCTTAATTTCTGTGTGTGATTCTATCACAATGCTTACTTAGTAGTTGCTGGCTGTCATCGTAGGCATGATGCAGTGGCGACTTGAGAGAAATGGCCCACAATTGTCCTTCTGAGATAGATGGGAGGTCATTAAAGTCAACATGGGCAGTTAGGTTGCACCCTGTCTCTCACTGTCATCCTCCGTGCTAATGGTGCTGATATTAGTGAACTTTGCATGGACTAGGTTATTCTGCTGCCCTCTGCTCCTTTAGTCATGGAGTGTGACATCATCATAGCAATAATAACAATTAATAATGATAAAATACAACAATGGTAATGAGCAATGCTGAGACCTAATTATGGTACCTGGAACATCATATCCTATGTTTTTGTTTTTGAGGCAGGATTACACTGTATAGCCCTGGATGGCCTAGAACTCACTCACTATGTTGGCCAGGCTAGCTTCAAACTCAGAGACCTGCTTCTCCTTCCTGATTAAAGGCATGTGCCCCCACATTAAGCCTACCTTTTTTTTCATTTTTAAAATTGCATTTATTTATTGATTGATTGATTCATTCATTCATTGGGGGAGGGGTGGCAGTACACCACAGAGTGCATGTGGGAGTCAGAGGATAATTGTGGGAGTCAGTTCTCTTCTTCTACCACGCGGGTTCCAGAAAGTGAATGCAGGTCCTCAGGCTTGGTGGCAAGCACTCTTATTTACTGACGCATCTCGGCAGCTCTGTGCTTTATAATTTACTTAGCTTCAGAACAATTCTGCAATCAGGACTGAAATTCACATAAATTCAGGGGCCAACATAAACCTCTTCTTCAAGCACTATGTAGAGTTTTAAACCAGCTGAAGCAACCTGTTAAATTAGCTATGAGTACAATGTACCATGTGACCAGAGGTCGCCCAGCTGTGAAACCAGCTCAGTGCCCCGTCGAAATCTGATGGTTACTCCTTTGGCAACTTCTTTCTTTCTGACTGATGAGAACAGGAAGCAGAGAACTGGTTCCTACAACTTCTGGGGGTCAGTCCACCCTGCCCACCATTTTTTCTCATTCACTGGATTTCCCATTTTCTCCAACTACTACACATTTGAATTGCAAAGCAAGCCCAGGGAGAAGTTCAGACCCAGGGCCTTGGCTGTGACAGCTGGCCATTCTTAAGTGTTCGCAGATACATACTTTAGCATCATTTCTAGAATGACAGCTTAAGCAATTAGATCTCTCTTCACCAAAAGACCTAATGCCTTTAGCAGTGTGATGGATCCACCAGCTGTATCCTGGACATCAATCAGAAATGTTAGCTCCCTGTCTCCAAGTAAATACGCTCTTCTCTTACCTTCCTTTTGACAAATACTCTCTAAGCTGTAAATTATGTACTTCACTATTTCTTTTCTAATTCTTGCTTGCTGTTGGCTTTGATTCTAATCTGATTTCATCTACATAAAAATAGCAAGCAAGCTACATAATGCAGTTTGGCTTAGATCCTGCCTCTAGGGCCAGTCTTGGTTTTCTTTCATTTATAACAGAGTAAGTTAATCGTTCACGACTTTTTTTTTTTTTTATGTCAGAGAGCCTGCTGCACTTCTGCTTTCATATGAAGAAGGAAGGATGTAAATTGAGGATCAGCCATCACTATGCAGGTACATGTAGGTACACATGAGGTGAGGGGCAAGAGGCCTCAGCTTTCTACATCAAATTGTCATGCTCTCTGTGGCTCTAGGGAAATCCTTTGAAACTTCATTTCTTCTTCCAGGAAGGAACTAAGACTATTCCTCAAACAGGTCATAGTGGTGTGTGCCTTTAATTCCAGCACTAGCAAGGCAGAGGTAGGTAAATCCCTGAGTTGGAAGAATATTTCTTTGTAAGGTTTTTCCTGGATTAGTGAGGTTACCATGCCAAAAGGCTTTACAAAACCCACATAAATATTAATTTGCAATGAAGAAATGAAGATGTGCTTTGGCTCTCCATCGTAAAAGCACCACCCCACCCCCATACTTAGCATTTAACACTGCTGTTTGTCCTTTCATTTTACTGTCCCTAAGCTGGATGAACTATAAGACAGTGTGCAGAAGTAACTACTTCTCCAAATAGTCACCTTTGAAGGTGTCCTGCTTGACAGGAGGTTATCTTTCAATATTTTATTTTAATTAATTGAGATAATGTCTCACTCTGTAGTCCAGGCTGACCTGGAATTCACAGGAATCCTCCTGCCTCAGCTTAGTGTGAGCCACTGTGCCCAGCCTTCTTGTAGTGTTTTACATTCATCTTTAAGGAAATTGCCCAACTTTAGGAATACAAGAAAATGTTGTTTGCACCCTTCTGTTTCTGTTTGAACAAATGTGGAACTATCCAATTTAAGCATCCAGGCTACTCATCACAGATGTGTCTGAAGAATGCGCTATTCCAAAAAAACCATCAAAAGTTGGTGTTTTTCTGCCACTTAGAAAATATAGCAGATTGTGGTGCAAACCACGAGATGCTTATAAAAAGGAAGGTTCCTAAGGGCACCCCCTCAATGGACTAAATACATATCTCCTCAGAGGGACCACTTTAAAGAGCCACCCCAACTTTTGTTATGTCTGAAAATATTTATGAAAACATTAGTTACATCATGTTAGCATTACACATTGTGTCTAGCTCCTCTTAGCACAGACCAGAACAGGTAGTAGGTGTTCAAAGGGAGGCAACTGCCGCCTAATGTTAAGCTTTTGATGGGTTAAGCAGAAAAAAAATAGTTAAGATAATGTGGAGGAGATACTTTCCCCATACATGTGAACCTGGACTGTAGCCACTGCACTCTCCTGAAATGCATGTTCTGCTATTCTAATGCCTTTGGAAGAAGAGACCTGTATACTTCAGACTTTCAGATGCGCATTTTAGAACTAGAAAAGAAAGGCATTGGCAAATAGTGGAAAAAGTTAATGTGACTGCCTTGGCAATGGATGCCCAGGGAGTGACCATGGAGAGCTAGTTTGTAAAGCTTAAGGGTTCTTTACACATAGCATCTGGAAACATATGTTCAACTTCAGATAAAGGACTAAATCTACTATTTTTTCTCTAGCCAAGGAACCAAGGATCTCCGTGTGTTCTGAACACTGAGCCAAGCACTGGAGATCCCACCCACTGGGCAGATGTGTGCTGTGTCTCCAGGATGGTTATCACCACAATAGCATTGCAGAAGAAGGAGAGCATGTCATTTTAGGATGTAGTGATATAAAATGCTGTATGTGATAATAGGAGACTTCACTTCCATGGGGGAGACCTCTCTGAGACAGTTCCTTTATTTGAGGGGGAAAAAAGGTGCTGCTGAAATGGCCAAAAACATTGTTTTTTATTTAGCATATGATTCCTGCTAAACTACTAGAATCTTAATAGTTTATCTAAAAGGAACAGAAATGTAGAGAGTACCAGTGATTGATGACAAAACAGTTCATAAGGAAGAAGTGTGGGACCTGTACTGCTGTCAGGATAATAAAGCCAGGGTTAGATTACAGAATGCAGATCAAGTTCAAGCCACCCTCTCAGCTAGGCATCTTTATTATGGTTTCAAAGTGCCCAGGCTACTGGTGGAACCAGTTAAAGCTGTTTATACAAAAGCTTCTTGGAGAAAGGCCAGAATAAAAAGAGAGAAAGCAATGGCAAGTACGTTTAGATTGGGACAAAGATCTAGCTAATACAGTTAATATATATATATATATATATATATCAGAGCTGTCACCTGGGTACTTCTTTAGTTACAAGAGGAAGCAGCCATGGCATATCAGGCAATGGCGGTATGAGGGCCTCAGAATTTGAGCTGTCTGGATGCAGAAAGAACCAATCAAAATGTAATCTTGTACATGGGTGAGAATTTTTGTCTGTCCTCTGTTGCTCATTCAGAAGTGCTTAGAGTAGCACCTGGTCTTAGTAGGGCTCAAGATTTTTAAGTGAATGAATGAAAAACGAACTGAGAAATGGTACCAATATTCAAAATTAAGAAAACCACCAAAATGTAAGTGGTGAAAAATAATTTGAATTAAGTTTATGGAAGGAAACTACAAAGCTAGTGTGTGTGTGGTGTGCATGTGCGCGTGTGCCTGCGTGTGCACACTTGTGTATGAGGGTACAAATGTCTGTGCGTGTGTGTTTATTGAACAAAGGCCAGAGAAGGATACCAGATGTGTCCTGCTCTGTCACTCTTCCTTATTCTCCTGAGACAGGGGCTCTTACCGAACTAAAAGCTGGGCTGGAAACCATCAAGTCCCAGCAATCCTCCTGTCTTCAGCCCCCATAACATTGGGGTTGCAGAGATGGGCACGTGAGCCCATCTGTGTCTGTGTGTGTGTGTGTCTCTTTGTGTGTGTTTCTGTGTGTCTGTGTGTGTGTGTGTCTGTGTGTCTGTGTGTGTGTGTGTCTGTCTGTCTGTGTGTGTGTGTCTGTCTGTGTGTCTGTGTGTGTGTCTGTCTGTCTGTGTGTGTGTCTGTGTGTGTCTGTGTGTCTGTGTGTGCTGTGTGTGTGTCTGTGTGTGTCTGTGTGTCTGTGTGTGTGTCTGTCTGTCTGTGTGTCTGTGTGTTTATTGAACCCAGATGCTCATGCCAGCTAAGCAAGTGTTCTTATCCACTTAGCCATCTCTGCAACCCTCAAAGCTAATATTTTATAGTAACAAAATTAGTATAAAACACAAGGGAATAGTTCACTTACTATGTTGTCTGTGAAATCAAGTATTGAAATTGCAAGGCTATTAAAAATGAAATTATGTTCCATTATGTTCCATTTTAGTCTCAGATGCCAAGTGAAAGACAACCAGTTTCTAACCAGTTTCTCACGTTAGGGTGGCTGGCATGAGGCATTCAAAGGATTTTTTTTTTCCCTTTCTCTGTGATAGTACAACAAAGCCAGTTTGGAAGCTGTCATGAGGCACTTGCCTCCACATCTGTACGTTTATAAATATATATGTAATGGTTGTCCCTTTATTTGAAGATCATGCTACCCGTGTTGAATTTTCACCTGCATTTTCCAACACTGCCAAATGCCACACCCATAGGCTGGGTCTATGTTTTTCCATGTGGGGCTGTGATGCTCAGACTGCAGAAAGAATTTTAAGAGGCCACACAGTCTTACTGTATTAATTTTATCTGCAGTGTTGAGGATGAAATCCAGGGCCTTGTAAATCTAAACACATGCTTACCACTGAATCATACTGGATTTGAAGACTGTTCTCTACTGTTGATCTGCCAGTTCCATGGCCTCTAACATACCCTTGCTGTGTATTTTCATTTTAACTTGGAAGGGCCATTTCCTGACCAGCTGCTTGGTGTTACTATAGATTGGTTTATGTAGGAATTTGCTTGAAGGAGTGTTCTGTTGAAAGTATTAGTGACAAGCAATTCCTCAGTATAGACAGAATGACTGTAGGAAGACCACAGACAGTAAAACCTTCAGTGTTATGTTAAAGTCACCTTTCTATGAGAGAGAGGACAGAGCCAGTCCTCTACACAGTCAATAATATTTATTGAGGAGATATTCTGTACAATGTGTAAGGTCTTATCTACTCCTATGTCCTGAACATAAGCTTTAATAAATGTTTTATAACTTATTCTCAATTCCTTTATGATGTTTCTTCAAAACTCAAGTGAACCTGGAATTAGAAGAGTCTCCAAACATGGAGCGTTTAGGAAACTGGGCATACACCAGTTTCTAGGCCCCATGCTAGACTTTGGAGTGAAGGGGAAAAGAATTTAAAAGGTGGTATTATGTGGCACACAGCTGGGTAGGGATCAGTGAGACATGCCACACAGAAACAACAGTGAGGAATGTCCAATTCACAAAACTAACACAGGGAGGGTGATTGATCCAAAGTGGGCCTAGGCAGGAGTAGGGTATCGATTTGGAAGTTCAACCCAAGACTGCCAGGTGTAAAGATGGGGAGGACACTCCAGGAAGAGAGTATAGATGTCACAAGGCACAGAGGAGTCAATCAGCACAGTGTGATTGGGGAATTCCAAACAGCCCAACTTTGCCTGCTGATCAGAGAGTTGGTGGAGAACAGAAGGCAAGCTCAGTCGCTTAGATTTGTATTGTGGTTTTGACTGCGGAAGGCGGGCAAACTTACGAACATAATGGGCTGACTCTCAGGCTGGCACTTCTTGGTGTGCACTAATGGCTTTGGGGACAAGCACTGTTTAAATAGTTAAAGGTCCCTGCAGTCTTTCTATGACTGTGTACACTCTGCAAGAGGCAGCCTTCCAGGTTTTTATTTTTATTTTATGTGTATGGGTGTTTTGCCTGTGTGTATGTATACCATGTGTGTGTAAGTGCCCAAGGAAGTCAGAAGAGGGTGTTGGGTCCCTACAGATGGCTGTGAGCTGCCATGTGGGTGCTGTGAATCGAACCTAGGTCCTCTAGAAGAGCAGCCAGTGCTCTTGACTGCGGAGTGTTCTCCTGCTGAGTTTTAAAGTTCATTTAACTTAATATTGTGTCTATGTGACACGCCTATTGGAACACTTGCATTTGTGCACACACACATGTGTGGGGGCCAGACATTAGCATAGAGTATCTTCTTCAATTAATTCTTCAGCTTATTTTTTTTTTTTTGAGACATAATCTGACTGAATTTGGAGCTCACCAATTGATTAGATCGGCTGGCCTCCCCTGGAGGGCCTGTCGTCACCTCTCCAGTACCGGAAAAATATGGGAGCTCTTGGGTCTTCATTTTTGCTCAGTAAGCATTTTGCTGACTGAGCCATCTTTTCAATCTCAGCCTTAGAGGTTTTTAATGTTAATTTGTGTGTTTGCGCCTCTGTGTGTGTGTGTGTTTGTGTGTGTATCACCTTTAAAAAAAAAAAAAAGATCTCTTACTAGGGGCTAGCCGATTAGGCTCAGCTGGCTATCCAGCAAGCCCCAGTGAGTGGGATTGTTAAGAGCTCACCTTCTTACCTCACCTTTTATGTAGGTTCTGGGAATTGAACTCAGGTCCTCATGTTTGCCAGGCAAGTACTTTACCAACTGAGAAACCTCCTTAGGCCAGCTGTACAGTTTTTAAAGTCCGACATATCTTTTCTCTTGAAACCTTTGTCCATTCCACAGTGATGAATGCCCACACACAGTGACAGCACGCCTTGCTAACCACTGGAATGCAATCAGGAGCCAGATTATTTATGAAAAGAGATGATGATTCTTTCTTGGTGGGCACTGGCCCTATTTCCTTAGCTGGGATCACTTTTTGTCACCTTATAGAACTGCTCATCCTGCCATTATCTTGAGTGGTTAAATGGAAAGGTGTAAGTTTCCCATAGAATCTGAAACAAAATGTGCCCTCAATAAATAACTGCTTTTCAGCCATGTCTGTTGGATATTAGACAGATCTCAAATTTTAATTAACTTATTTATTATTGTGCGTGTGGCTGGTTGAGAGAGGGTACGTGTGACACAGTACCTGAGTTGAGGTCAGAGGGTAACTCTGTGGGGCCAGATCTCTCTTTCCACCTTTATGTGGGTTCTCGGGATAGAATTTAAGTTACCCAGCTTGCACCATAACAGCCTTTACCCACCAAGCCATTCTGCTGGGCTTAAACAACAGGTACTTTTAATGTATCCGATATAGCAAATCTGTATGTAGTTCTGTGAATTTACTATTAATGCTACTATCTCTGTCATGTTTGGTCAATTCTTTGTTTACAAATGACTGTAATCTGATTGCACTTGTTTGTATGATTTCAACATGTTTCCCACCAAACTCTTTTAAAAGATGATTCTATTTACTGCTGGTTAGGTGGAAACAGTCTCTTTGGACAGTGTCTGTTGGGCACGTGCTACTCAATAAATGTGTGCTGGGTGCCACTCTCCCAAAGAATCAATAATTAATAGCTTCTAATCAAGGTCTTCGACTCTTCAGCATTTGAACCTTCACTTTTGAACTCATAGAGAAGCTCTATGCAACAGACATGCAATGCAAGCCACTTATATAAGCATACAGTCCTCGGTGTCAGCACCTGAAAATGCAAAACAATGCTAAACTTAATTCTAATAATATATTTTAGTTAGCTTAATATATAAAAATATTTACATTTAATATGTAGTTCATGTCTGTTGATGAGACAACTTATATCTTTTCTTCTCCTACTCTTCAAAACATATACACTTGGTACTTATAGTTCAGCCTAATTCACGTGTGTGTTTTTTTTTGCGTGTGTGTGTGAGAGAGAGAGAGATAGAACACGTGTGTGATGTATGTGTATGATGTATGCATGTAGTATATGTGTATTATTCCTTTGAGGCAGTGTCTCTCAATGAACCTGGAACTAAGCCAGCTAAGCATTCTTCCATGTCCACCCCCATAGTAGGAGGTTACAGTCTGTGTGACCATACCTGGTTTTTCACATGATGCTGGGGACACAAACTCAGGTCTTTGTGTTTGCCTAGCAAGCACTCTTATGCACTGAGTCTCCTCTTCAGCCTTAGGGGATACATCTTCATGAGGAATACTTGATCTGTGTTTAGGTTTCAGAAAATTTGGAGTTTAAAAAGCAGATTCCAACAGTTATGTTCTTTCTCAATAACTTTAAAAAAGTCCAAAGATTGAATCTAACTGGTTTCTGAATTTAAATTATTTATGAAAAAGTCAATAAAAATTCAAATGACTCCTCAAGGGCCCAGGAGCCAAGTGTAGCTAGTGCCTGTAGTTCCGGCCAGTATTGTTGCTAAGAAGTGTCTTCCTTGGGGCTGATGGTCAACAGCACTCTTTAGTTACTACCCATGTGGCTTCAGCTCCTGGTAGATCTTCATCTCTCTTGCTTTGTCAGAACTTCAACTTTCTTCTGAAAATTTAAGCCACCCAACCTCAGAAGCTGCTAAACTATACATGCCACATTTTGTTAATAGCCCCAAAGAGAACTGCTAAAAGCTTTCAAAATTCCCTTTGCCATTTCTGCATAGTCACAGCTCTAAAAAGCCATGGAGGAAAATGTTGCTTGTGGGCATTTTCATTATTAAGGACTAAGGTTAAACAGTTTTGATGCTGTCCCAATATCCCCTTATGCCATTTTAGAGAAGAAGAGCATGCAACTTTTTTTTTTTAATTGAGGTGTTTTTTTTTTTAATCTATGAAAAGTGATTTTTTCCTATATACCACGCCTAGGACTGTGGGTATTACCATGAATTAAATATCAGTGTTTAAGGGTAGAGTTATTTATCATCTTTCTTATTAGATAGAATTACAGTTCTACCTAATATGATAAAATGATTCCCTTTGAATGTAGTCCCATCGCTATGAAACCTGCTGAGCAATGACATAAAAAGTGTCCTATAGTATTGATAAATAATAATCAGTGAATTGCAATACTTGAACAAAATGTAGCAGGTGTAGCTAAAGAGAGTTGTCTCTGTGTGGAAGCCACTGGTCATGCCCTAGGCTCTCCTTCCAGCACTCTCTAATCAGCCTCATCCTCTACAGGGTTGAGCGCATAGGGCTTGTGACTGGTGCAAGACTGAGCGCAACTGCCATACATTCCAGTTATCTTCTTCTGTGTCTCATTAACCTGATGTAGTTAGTTATGATCATGAATAGGTCAATTCAGCAGGAGTTTGTAAAATGGGAACGAACAAACATGCCCATCAGGGTCACCTGACAGGGTGAGGGCAGAGGATAATATGTGAATCACCTATGAGAGAAATCTCAGCTACTGATGGAAGAAGTGTTGTATCCCAGTGGGGCGGAGCATCTTCTCAGGGATGGTTGTTCATTCGTAGGTTAACACACATATAGCTGTAATGCAAGGGAGTTCTGTATCAACAGAGTTCAGGGGGGCTGCTGTGTGATCGGCCTTTAGCTGATCAGAAAAGTAAAAACTCATGCCTCAGTGTATCTTGGTGAACCCAGATTTCCGAAGGATCCTAAAAGTGTGGCATTCCCAGGGGCACACCATGATTCAGGCTGTGGCCTTGCAATTAGTTCCAAAGCCTGAGCAGTAGAGATGGCCACCAAAGGTGTCTTGTGATTTTCATTTGCTTTGTGGAATTGAGAAATGTTTATGACGCCGGGTGCTAGAGGAATAAATACACAGCTGGTGTTCTAGAAGTGGCTACAGACTGAGTGAGAATATATATATATATACCCTCACGATATGTGTTTGCTATTTTTAGGCTCTTCTGCCCCATGTTTTAAGGGTCAAGTGTTAGGTTTTCAGAAACAACTTTTAAATGAGACAGGATAAAAACCATCTGGCGCAGGAATTCTTCCTTCAAATGGATGCATTCAGGAAAGAGGAGGAATTTCTCACCATCCCAAGATTCCCATTCGAGGTTGAAGAAAGCTGCTCAACAAAATTCATCAATCTTTGTCCTATTTGTCCCTCCTTTTATCTCCCTGATCGTCCACGGAAGAATGTGAAAAAAGAAAAATACTGGAAAGAAAAGGAATAGGGAGATGGTAAAGTTTTTATACTAGAGGCCAAGTGTGCAAAACATCAGAGTAAGGACAACATTGCATCAGGACAAAGTACATCACACACGGATGTGCACAGGACCTAAAGAGTGGCAGGTGGATGGAAGGGCAAGAAACCCATCTGGAAGGAAGAGTTCCCAGCCACGGAGACAGCCTTCTACTGTCCCTGAACACTCTGGTCTAAGTGACACTTCCTTGTATCCCAGGAAGTGACGACCAGCCACTGTAGACACCGTGATTCCCAAGTCTCACCCACTCCAGGGATGCCGTGGGGTGCGGGGAGCCCTGTTCCACACGCTTTCTGGGCCAGCTCCTTACAAGAGGCTTTTCTGCCTTTTGTCCAACCCTGACCCTGAACAACACCACAGAGCAGAAGGAGGCTGAAAGAAGGCTCAAGGGAAACTAGAATTAAACCAGAGGATGGATGGGCAAAGTGTAGAGCAGGATGGACCCAGTGCTCCCTCCACCAAAACGAACAAAATACAAAAAACCGGGAGAAGGGCGAGATTGTTACTTATTCGCAGGATCACCTGCCCCCACACCCACCAACACCCCGTGCGCACACACACCCTCACGCACCCAGTGTCCCCAGAGCTGGCTTCAAAGCCATACAAGAATCAAAATCAAATCGCAAGAAAGACACCGGAGGCTCTGAGCGGGACAGCAAGAGCCGCGGGTGGGGCGAGTCACTAATGACACCCGGCCGGCCGGGCGGGCGGAGGCGGCCCCGCATCCCTAATGAGGGAATGAATGGAGAGGCCCCTCCGCTGGCGCCCGCCCACCCGGTGGCGGCCGCCAAGAGCCTCGGGGCGTTGCGTGCCGCGCCCGCCGCTCCGCGCGCACCGGCTCGGGCCGCGGAGGGCTCCGGCTGAGCGCGG
>CAJQZJ010004750.1:5765744-5786940 GCA_907164525.1 Lophiomys imhausi | reverse complement strand
GGCCCGACCCCACCGCCCGCGCAAGATGTCGGCGCGGACGCCATTGCCCACGGTGAACGAGCGGGACACGGAGAACGTGAGTCCCCCCGAGCCTCCCTCGTGGCCACCTGGACGAGCCGGGCCCGACCCCCCCCCCTTCCTCCCCGACTGCCCAGTCCCCACACGGGGAGGCCGGGGCTGCCCTCTGCTCAGAGGTGGTCCTGCCTAGGGCGTGGGGAGATGATGGAGGGCAGAGGGGCGGGCATCCAGGGCGGCTTCGTGACGACCCCAGCCAGCATTCTGGACCCCCTCCGCCCACCCCCGAGTGAATGGATGTCTTGGCGACAACCCACGAGCCAGCCGAGCCTCTTACACCGTGGCTGTCCTGGGATCTTTCAGCCGTTTGCTTTTCTGGATCTTTGAGTCCTTTGCAAACATACACCCCACCCCACCCCCGCATTGCCCCATGACTTTGCTTTTTGTAACATCAAGTCCACATGGGGGATGGGGGGGGCATGGGCACTTGGGGGATAAAGAAGGCAATGAAGTAGAGGGTGTGTGTGTGAGACTTTATGTCACTGACTCTCAGTCGTGAACAGTGGAAGAATTTCACGTACAGCTTCTGTAGCCCCGGGGTGAGAGAGAAACGTTTTAAAGCCCCAGGAAGCCAACTGGCATCTCTTCCTCAATCCAGTGTTCATGACTCAGGGACAGGTCTTAAGTACCTCTGCTCCTTGGAGGGTCACAAGGTGCATTTCTTTGGAGGGAGAGTTTTTCTGTGTCTGATCAAATTGCCCTCAGGAGTTTCTTTGTTTTTCGTTTGTTTTGTTGTTTTTGTTTTTTAATCAAGATTGAGATGTTTGCAATATTTGAACTCTTAAAAACTAAGAGAACAAGGCCAGTTGTAACTTCACCTTCCGAAAAGTACGTTTGTGTTCATGCGTGTGCAAGTTCCTTGGCAGGAAAGGTGGCTTTCTGTCACTGATTCAAAATCCTCATGGCCTGTAAAGGGGCCCTGTGGCTCCAGAGGGTCTGGTCTGATTGCAGACAAGTTTTAAGGAGCTAGGGGTACTAGGTTTTGGTTGGCCAACCAGAGATCCCTGGTTGTCTAACGTACCTCTTCAGTCCTCCAGTGCTTAATGTACCAGTGACTTCATAGGGGTGATAAAGTAAAAATACTGAAGTGCTTTGGTGCTCTGAGACAAAAGATAGGGGAGCTTCAAAAAGCAAGCTCACTTTTTGAAGCGCTGAATGAGGCGTAAACATGCTGTTTTATCTAGAGAGTAGGGGTTCACAGAAATTTAACATATTTATTTGAAGGAAAAAGAAATTAATTCTACCAAGACCATTGTTAGAAGAACTAGGAAGACATTTGGATATGCTTTGTCCTCTCCTGTGCCGTACCTTTAAAGTGATAAAGACACCAAGGCTGTCACCATCATACCTTATAGCTTAATTTGCATCATAACTGTTGTTTTTGAAATGGAATTTCATTGAGAGGTTAAACGAGGTTGGAGAAAAAGGTAAAGAATTTGATGACAAAAGATTTTTAAAGCCAAATAATTATTTTTTTAAAAATTCCGTTATTTAAGAGTGAAAAAGAAAAGTCAAACAGACGCTGACCTTTGTTTTTCTTAACAGAATTCTGTGTGTGCTCACCTAAGAAAAGCACGTTGTTTAACGTTTGTCGTGGGTTTTGACTACTGCACCTCCTTTTAGGCTTGCATGGATAGGCTCTTTATACAGACATGAGATGGCGTTATAGAAATCTGCAGGGAGGAATTGTACCACACGCAGCTCACATGTTAGAACAAAAGAACAGCAAGGACATTTTAAAGCCAAGCGATAATAGCATTATAAATTTTGTTGTACCTTCTGAGAATGGTTGTGCTGTGTAAACTCATCTGCTTTGTTTCTGAGCATGTTGTTTCAGAGCCTATGCATGGTCTTGTGTCTACTCCAGTACATAACTGTCTCTCCATGTAGCTTACTTTATCTAAATCCTATTTATCTCCTCATTGCCCAGGAAAATATCTACTCTTCGATGGCTGTTAATTAATCGATGAGGGTGCACTTAACTCTGCTTTTGAGTTGGAAGGGAATGCAGAAAGGCTTAAGACAAGGCCTCTCCCCACTAAGAGCTGACCGGAGAGATGAATGCAGTCCCAAGTAGTATACAGTGGAAGACTGTGTAGATAGGGCTGCATTGGCTTATGAGTGTTCCAGATATTTATGGAAGAGGCTGCCGCTGGAGGCTGTTAAATGACCACTGGAGTCATAAACAGCGTTATCCATGTTCCTTTCTTGCCGTCAGTGAAACTGAGTAACAAACTTGCTTGTCAGTGCATGTATTAATGCCAGCATGGTGGCCAAAATATGCATTTGTTTCTACTCACGCATAACATTTTAAAGTATATCCATACATGACATTTAAAAAAAAAATCTATGAAAAAAATGTTTATTTTATATGACTTCTAAGTCGTTTTTGGTAAAGAAAGTAGCCAAAACATTATTACCTTTAGAAATTAAAATAAATACAGTAAATAAAAAAATAGTATTTTATTGTTATTTGCAGGTAACATAAACATTTCTTAATAATATATATAATGTGAATATGACACATTTGATTTTTGTGCCCTTGGGAATATACACTTATCTAATCTTTTTCAGTGTCATGGATACATGTTCAAGTTTTAAAATTCCAAGAGGGGATGTTGTGATCCTGCTGTCTCATCTACCACTGTGTACAGTAGAGAAAGACTTATTCTTTGGGGACGTTCAGTGTGACCTTTCAGGAGTCTTCTTAGATGAAGGTTTGTGTGTGCCTTGTTGATAGGCCTCAAATAACTAAATATAACAAGAAACAGTGATTAGTTTTTGTAAACACTTTGCAGAGAATTAGAAGAGACACATTACAAAGTATAGAATCTCCATAAAATGTGCTTGATTTCAGGGTGTAAAGAGTAGGTCTAGAAAAATAACATGTTTGAAAAGTTTGTTTTTCTTTTCTTCTCTTCTTCACTTCTTATTGTCAGGTCATTCTTGGATAATTCTAGAACAGATACAGGAACTAAACTGAAATATATTACTAGGTGTGTTTCTTTCTTCAATGAAATAATTTTATAAGTGTTTTGGGGAACCTTTGCTTACACTCCTGTTGGTGGGTCAGCAATGGCCTGGCAGATTTTCTGTGTAGAAGACAATGCTGTTCCTTATTAGAGATCAGCATGAAGAAAGTCAATGTGATTATTTTTTTGGGATGTCTTAAACTTGTAAATTTGAGTAGGTTCAAAAGCCTTTAATAACTCTTACTGGTGTATCTTTTGATTGACTGGAAATTCGCGTGGCAACTGTAACAAGCTGTTCTGGTGACTAAGGTGTCCGCAGCAGGTTGTCCAGTGGCCATCATTAGGTCGAGATGGAAGGACAGATGGGTTACTTGCTTTTACACTACCCTGGCCTCTGCTCCCTGCATGAGTTCCAGTACCTGCCCTGTCGCAGCGCACTTGCTGCCTGATTTGTCTCCTCTGTGTTGTCCTTGCCTGGCTGGGTGACTAATGTACGTAAGAGATCAGTGCTGTAACATTGAATCAGTTCATTTGTTATTAGAACACATGTGTGATATATGCAAAGGTAGCCATTACAAACACCTCCAAGGCTGAAGGCTGCTAAGTCAAGTGACCTGTTCAAGGTCACACTAGAGTCTGACCTCAAACTGTTGCTCTCCTCTGGCTGTTGCTTCTAGGAGGAGGAGGTTTATTTGGCTTGGGCTTAAAGATTTAAATGAATACACACGAACCTTAATAGAGGAAGGACAGAATATGCTTCTCTTAACTACTTCTGGTCTTTTATTGCTTAGTTGCCTGGAGTGCGCTGCCCCTTCCCCCTTATCAAACACTTGCAAATCCTTTGTGGCTTGGCTTGCTAGATCAAGACTCCTGAGATGACCTCAGCCGTCCCTGCACTTGTCTGTAGCCCACCCCTGGTGAATATGTGAAGTCCAGAGTGGGTGTCCAGACAGTCCACTGAGAAGGGAAATCCCGTTAGCATTATCATGTCTCCCATCTTAATGCTGTTAACCATTCTTCTTGTTTTGTTTTGTTTGTTTTGTTTCTCTTTCTTTCTTTCTTTCTTTCTTTCTTTCTTTCTTTCTTTCTTTCTTTCTCTCTCTCTCTCTCTCTCTCTCTCTCTCTCTTTCTTCCTTCCTTTTTGCATTTATTTGAGTGTTTGTGGTCGAGTGCCATGGCATGCATGGGGAAGTCAGAGGACAACTTTCAAGAAGTTGTTCTTTTCTTCCACTGTGTGAATTCCAGGGATGAAATTGTCAGTATTGATGGCAAGTGCTGTTACCAGCCAGAGCCATCTCATTATTAGCTTTGTGTTTTCTGAAAGCCTACAAGGTGCAGAATTAGATATTTCACCTTATTTTTCAAATAACAATCCTTATTGTTTGTGTCTATCTGAGGCTTTCCTTTGAAGCTCACTGTCTTTCTCCTGATGAACATGCTTGGACATTCTTTTGGTGAGGCTGGGCATGGTGGCATATGCTTGATAATCTCAGCACTCAGGAGGGTCCCAAATTTGAGCCTAACCTGGGCTGTTGATTAAGACCTGTCTCAAAAGGAGAAAACAAATTCTTTTGGTTAACAATAGGCACTTGTAGTTTTGGTGGGTCTTGTTTTGTTTTGTGGAGACAGTGTCTCACTATGTAGTCCTGCTGCCCTGAAACTCACTATGTACACCAGGCTGGTCTAGAACTACAGAGATCCACCTGCCTCTGAGTCTCCTGAGTGCTGGGATTAAAGACATGTGCCACTAAGCCTGGCTTGTAAAATTTTTTTTAATCTGAAAATAGTTTGCCTTTATTATTGAAAGAAAGCTTCTCTCAGTCTATAACTCTAGATTGTTGATTTAATTTCTTAAAAGGATCAGAAAAAAAGCATCCTGTTGTCTATTGATCACATTGTTTCTGGTAGAAATCATCTGATAACTTGCAGGTTATCTTTTGTGTCTTTTTTAAAAAATAAAGTATAATTAGATAAGTTCTCCCTTCCCTTTCCTTCCTCCAACCCCTCCCATGCATACCCCCTCATCAAATTCATGGCCTCTTTTTTATTGCTGTTATATACATATACACATATACCTATTGTTGCAGGCCTGTGTGTGTGTGTGTGTGTGTTTTCTGTGTATGTGCATGTGTGTGCATGTATGTGTGTGCCCAAATATATAAATACAATATGTTCAGTCCATTTTGTGTTACTTGCATCTACATGATTTTAGGGCTGGCCTCTTGGTTTTGAATACCAATTGGGGGACTCTTCCCTGGGGAAGACTGTTTCTCCCTCTCTTGGCATTCCTTAGTTGCCTGAAGTCCTTTTTTTAGGGTTGGGGCCTTGTGAGATTTCTCCTTTCCATATCATCATGCCCTGTGGTGTCTGTCTCTTTGAGGTTCTCTTTTTTTGGTATTGCAGTTTTACTGTAGTATGTTTAGGTGTTTGCTTTCTGTATGTATGAATTCATGTTTTCATAACTTATGGGTGCCTCTCAACTATTATATTTTTTATCCCTGTCTTCCTTCTGGTACCCCTGTGTCTTCATTTTTTATATTCAGATTGGCTTATGTTAGACCTTGACTCTCCTAGCTCTTTCACATCTTCATTTTCTTTATTCATTGTTTTTCTAAAGGATGAACTGTATAATTGCTAAGCTCTGTCTTCTGTAGATCCTAACTTTCATTGGTTTGGAAATGTGTCCACTGTGGTTTCTTTGTGTCTTCTCTCTAGTGTCTGTGATACTAGGTTAATGTGCTAAACCTTTGTTCCGTCCTCTATGTCTTAACCCTGATCAATGGTTTTGCCCACCTCATAGTTTCTTTTAGTACAATCTGTAGTACAATCTGCAATGTAGTTGCTCTACATATGTGTAGCGTAACATTGTATTTAAATGTCTCCCAACCCATCTGTTATTTTTTTAATTGTGTTTAAAAACACCTTTCACGGGAGAGATCTGCTTTTGTGAGTCTTTAGGTAGGTAGTATAGTATTGTTATCTGTAAACAGTGTGTTGGAGCAAATATCTAGTAATTCTAGGTTGCATGACTGAAACTTTGCACCTACTGGGTAGTGAGTCTCTCCTCTTTCTCTCTTCCAGGCCCTGGCAAACACCAATATTGCTTTGGTGATTTCAACTACTTTACTCATAAAATGGAGTCACGTAGTATTTATCATTTTGTGATTGGTGCATTTCATTTTCCATAGTGTCTGTAAGATTCATTTGTGCTTCAATATATGACAAAATGTCTTTTTTTTAAATGAATGAATAATGTTCTGTTGTGAGTATATCATGTATTCTATTTATCCAGTCTTCTATTGATGGATATTTAGTTTATTTCTGCTCCTAGGGTCAATGTTTCAAGAAACATTGTAGTGAAAATGTCTCTTGGAGATCCTAATATCAGTTCCTTTGCACAGATACTAAGAAATGGAGTTGATTGGTTACAGGTTGTTATATTCTTAATTTTCAAGGAATGTTCATATCTTTGTTCATAGACACTCCAACTTTTTACATCTTCCACAATAGTGCACAGATTCTGGTTTCTCTACCTCAGCTCAGAATTCTAGCAACTCGTGTTATTTGGGTTTTGACAATAGCAACCCTGAGTAAGGATGTAGTTCAGTGGCACTTGCTTAGCAGGTACCAGGCCTGGATTCAATTCTCAGAACCCAGAAAATTTAAAAGACACTGCTCGATAATAGCCACCCTAACAAGTGGCACTCTGTTTTGGTGCTGGTGTTTTCTTCATGATTAACAATGTTGAGCCTGTTTTCTTACACCTGTTGGCCCTTTGTTTATGGTCTTTGGGAAAATCTCTATTCAAGCCCTGTGCATATTCTAAAATCAGGTTATTTACATATTTGCTATTGAAATGTAGGGAATTCCCAATATGTTTTGGATATTAATTCCACATGCGCTACCTGGCTTACTGATGTTTTCTCCCATCCTCTAGGTCCTCTTCCCTGTTTTCCCTGTAATCTTTTGTTCTGATCTTCCTCCTCCACTTTCACTTGCCTGCTTGAGTTGGAGTCACACCCAGTAAACCATTGCTAAGCTGACCTCCAACATTTTCTTTTAGGGGCTCCATAGCTTGACTGTTATAGTTAAATCTTTCATCTGTTTGAACCTACTTTTATGTATATTGTAGGATGAAGGTCCAGTTTCATTCTTTTGTTGTTGATTGTTTAGATATCCAGAGTCCTTTGTGGTTCTTTATGAGTCCTAGGATGGTCTTCTATTTCTACAAAAACCTGCAGTTGAATTTTGATTGGGATTACAATGGATCTATAGATTGATTTAGGTAGTATAGACATTTTGATAATATTAATTTTTGCAATCTATGAATATGGGCTGTCTTTTCTTTTTTGTCTTTAATTTCTTTCAACAATATGTTGCTTCTTTGGTTAAGTTGTTTTAAAATATTATATTCTTTTTGGTATTTTAAAAATCGTGTACTTTCGTGAATGTTTTTTCAGATAGTTCCTTGTTAGTGATAAACACACATCTGATTGTGTGGATGCTTGAGTCTGTGAGTGTGTGTGTGTGTGTGTGTGTGTGTGTGTGTGTGTGTGTGTGTGTATGACTGCTGGTGTGAGTGAAGAAGTGTGTGTGCTCCAGTGTATGAATGTGTGTATGTATGTGTATTGCTTTTGGATTCTGAAGGTTTTTGGATTTGTATATTAAGTATAACAGGTAATTTTGGGACATGTATGGGGTTGCATATAAGATTGTCTTATCTACACACAGATATTTTTGCTCCTTCCTTCCAAATTTGAACACCTTTTCTTTTCCTTGTTGCCTTGTTTTGGCTAAGAGTTCTAGAACTGTGTTGAATGGAAGTGGTGAGGATGGTCATTTGTCATTATTTCTGATCTTAGAAGACATTTTTTTGTTTGTTCTGTTCCTCCATTAATTGCGATATGAGCTGTGGGCTTTTCGTAAGTGGTCTTTATTAAGTTGAGATAATTCTTTCTTGTCTCCATTTCTTGAGTGTTGTACTGCATCTTGCCTGCTGTAAATGCCTATATATAAAATCTGTATGGAAATTATTATAGAAGTTTAATTTTTCTGGTGTCGATATGGTCTATATTAACACTGATTTTGTATCACAGGTGTGAACTATGGTAGATGATCCTTTTAACATGATATTGATTTGGATTTTTTTCATTGCTTGTTTTGAGAACTTTTGTGTCTGTTCATATTTACTAGGCACATTGGCCTGTGGCTCTGGTTTCTTATAATATCTTGTTTAGTCTTTGGTATCAGTGTGATGCCAGATTCATAAATGAGTTAGGAAGTACTTTCTCTTCTTCAGTTTTGGGAGAGCTTGGAAAGGCAGGTTCTAATTCTTTTTTTTTTTTTTTTTTTTTTTGGTTTTTCGAGACAGGGTTTCTCTGTATAACAGCTCTGGCTGTCCTAGACTCACATTGTAGACCAGGCTGGCCTCGAACTCACAGAGATCCGCCTACCTCTGCCTCCCAAGTGCTGGGATTAAAGGCGTGCACCACCAACGCCCGGCCTAGGTTCTAATTCTTATTTAAATGTTTGCTGACTTAAGCAGTGAAGCTGTCTGCTCTTGTCCTTTTTTTACTAGGTTTCTGATCATGATTCACTTGTTTTACTAGGTATAGATCTGTTTAGATTTCTATGTCTTTATAATAGAGTATTCTTAAGTTTATTAGAATTCTCCAGAGGAAATATGTTTAACTTCAACAAATTTGTGTATTTTCCTGTTCTCCTTCTGTCCTTTATTTCTGATTTCACGCCATTAGAGTTGTAAAAAATACATAGTCTGATGCCAGGCGTGGTGGTGCAGGCCTTAAATCCCAGCACTCGGGAGGTATAGGCAGGCAGATCTCTGTGAGTTCGAGGCTAGCCTGGTCTACAAAGTGAGTCCAGGACAGCAAGGGCTACACAGAGAAACCCTGTCTTGAAAAACAAAAAAGAAAAAAAAAGAAAAGAGAAAAACCCATAATCTGATATCAATCTCAAATTTGTGCTTTAGTGTGTGTGTGTATTAAAATATTATCTATTGTAGAGAATGTTCTGTGTGTACTTAATGTATTTTGTGCTGCTGTTGGGTATGTGGAATGTTTTCCTTTTTTTTTTTTCTTGTTAGTTTTTTGAGACAGAGTCTCACCATGTAGCCCAGGCTAGTCTGAAACATGCAAGCCTCCAGCCTTAGCCTCCCAGGTGTTAGAATTATAGATGTGTCCCCCCATATCACCGTGGAATGCTTTTGATATGTCCCTTTGGTCTGTGATGCTGTTCAGGTTCTCATTTTCGTATTGATCTTCTGTCTGGATGGTGTGTCCATTTCTCCACGTGGAGTGTTGGAACCCATTGCTCTTGTATTGCTGTCTGTTTTTGCCTCTGCTCTGTAAATGCTAACTTTATACATTTTGGTCTTCTGACGCTGAGCACATGTGTATTTGCAATTGTTGTATCTTCTTTATTTGATTGTTCTGTCATTATGTGATAACTTTTTTTGTCTTTTATGGCAGCTTTAAAAAATTCTATTTCATCTAATATAAATATGGCCACCGTTGCTCTCTTTCAATTACTGCTTAAATGGAATATCTTTTCCTATCCTTAGACTTTCAGCCTACAAGCATCCTTAAATGTAAAGCAGATACTTATCAATAGCATCTATTTGGCTCTTTGTCTTTTATTGAAGTGTTTGATCCTTTGCAAATTTTAAGACTGATATTTTAAATTGTTTTGTCAGACCTGTTTGTCCTTGTCACTGTGTTCTCTCCCTGTGTGTTTCATTAATTCTCACAGTGATATCTATAGTACACCATATTCTATCAGGATCTAAGCCCAGCCATCCAGCTGTCCCCCAGTCACTGACCCACATCCTACTCTTTCCTTTCCTCATCTGCTCAATTTTAAATTCATCCCTTCTATTTGTAATTTAAGAGAGATCTAAGATTTTTCCTTAAAGAACTTTGTCTTTGAAGTAGTCTCTTAGTCCTACCTTAATTTTTATGGTTTCATTTTCTTAAACATTTACTATGTAGGCATTTACATTCTGTTTCTGGAAATTCTGTCCTCTGAAGGCTCCTGGATGTTTAAGTTATTATTGTTTGAATGCAGGGATGTCTGTCATTCTGGTGGTTTTGTTTTGTTTTGTTTTTTTGTTTCTGTTGTTGGTTTTTCTGTCTCCTTTTTTGATGACAAATTTCTGTTTGCCTAATTTTATCTGTGTGAAACTTGAGGGTTGGAGAATGACTTCCTACCAAGAGGGCTGTATCTGCTCCTGTGGGAACCTGCTGACCAGGGATGCTCTTGTTCAGTCAGGGAATGTGGGAGTTTGGCTTTAGCCCTTGTGGAGGGTGCAAGGTTTAGAATTTGACCCCACGGCAATTCTGTCTTCAGTGGTTCCTTTCTACTGGCCTGCCTTTCTTTGTTTCTTTTTAAATGTTTGTTTGTCTTTGTTTTGCCTTTGGATATTTTTCTTTTCTTCCACTTTCACAATGTATTAAAACTATGTGTTTCCTGTTCCCCCAGGAGCCTTCACAGTGTCTTGCCTGTTCTACAAAGAAACCAGAAATGAGGTTTTTGGAAAAGCTTCGTGTTATTTTATGAACTAAATGTGTCATTTCTGAAACTCTTCTACCTGCATAATTAAAAATGTATACAATTTTTGTTTCCAAGTCTTATTAAATTTGTTCTTTGACAATCTCATACTTTTTTTTGGTTTTTCGAGACAGGGTTTCTCTGTTTGACAGAGCCCTGGCTGTCCTGGACTCCATTTGTAGACCAGACTGCCGTCAAACTCAGAGATCCACCCGACTCTGCCTTCTGAGTGCTGGGATTAAAGGCCTGCTTGTGTTCTAATTACTCTCAATTCCTGCCCTTTCCAATCTCCCTCCCCCCTGTGTCAACTCCCCTTCTCCTGACATTCCCTTTCCCACATTCATGTCATTCTGTGTGCTACTCACTGAGTTTTAGCTAGGGCCATGTTTGTGACCATGGGTTTAAATCCCCTACCCATAACTGAGTATTGACAGGACCATCCCTGTATAGGCTCGGCACAGCTAACCACAGTGATTGCAATGGCTGTGTCTAGAACATGGCATTCTACATCCCCTCTGCCTATCTTCTAGTTCTTAAATTGTTTCTGTTTCCTCTTCCTCTATCTTCTCTGAACCTTAGAAAGGGTGGTATGTCATTTCCAAAATCATAAATGATTTTTGGAAACTGTTTGGTATAGTGCTGCTTGTCATCAGGAGTGTAGAAGTTTGATAGCAGAACTTTCATTGACATTTATAATTGATAGATGGATTAAAATCCTCATATCTTAATGAAAGAAGTGTAATTAAATAAGGTGGTCCATTAAACCCACTCTGTGAGGCGCTTTCTCATTGAAATCAAGTATTACCATAAAGTGAGCTTCCAGCTTTCTGCCCTTCAGTTTTCTGCGTCGCGTTATTGACCTGAGACTACGTCAAGACTCATTTCACTGTGTTCTGTCTATTGCTTGCTAACCACAGAAGAGCTTGCCCTATTAGAAATCAGGACATTCGGATTTTTTTACTATTTATCGTGCTGTTTTCTCGTGTGATCATCTGTAAAGTACTTCATGTGTAGTTTGTAAGTTGGTGTTCTTATGGGAGTCTAATTAAACACTTTAGAGGTCCTCGGGCTAACATTTATAGGTTATGCTGTAAGCATTGTCAGAGTTTAGCCTTTTGCTCTAGGCTTGCATGCGGTCAAATTCTTTCTTCCTGATTAAAGGGGGCTGCACACCAGTGTTGCTTCTGTATACTTCCTAAATTGGTATTTTCTATATTTTATATTAATGATTTAATGAACCAAAGTCTATTTTCATTTATTATCAATATAATGAGTTTATGAAGGGGAGATTGTTCCTAATTCAGATCTCTGCTCTTTCGACACCCATCATGTGTTCTTAGAGTCTTTCTAGATTAAGACCCAGGAATACTTAAACCCAAGCCTCCTGCTGCAGGTATCCACTGAAAAGGTGTGGTTCATGTGATGATAGGGTGCACAGGTGCCATCTTTCATCAGACGACTGTAGTGACTTCAGAGAGTAGAGCAGTGAAAATGATGACTGTTCTTTCATAAGCAGTGACAGCAATAGGAAGTACCGGGGGATTGTCTGGTTTGGAGGTAACACAGGAGGTGCACAGGCACCTGGAGCTCTGAGATCCAAGGGGTTGAAGAAGAGCCCACGCTCTTCCGTCCCTTTTCCCAGCTTTAAGTGTTCAGCCATTAGGAGACTGGACATGACAGGGAAATAAAAATCCAGAAATACTTCAACCAATAGGAGACCCCCCCTCGGTGTCCTTAGTGATTCCAAGGCCGGCTCTTCTGCTTAGTTTAAGGAGAAACAGCCTAGGCATTGTCCAGAGCTTGTGGCCTACCTGCTGGTAAAGGTGTGGTGACAGGGTTAGTGTGGCTGCCTTCCTCCTGGGTCAGAGGTGCAGCCTTCACTGCCTGAAAGAGGTTTTCTTCTATTTCCTTTTCTATTTGCTTCATCATAATTGAAAACGGTTGGGAGACAAAAGCAATGAAACCGGAGCCCTGCTTGGAGCCCAAAGGGAGAGGGACACAGAGGCAAACAAGTGAGGTAGAAAGTTACAGTTCCCTGTCATCTGACAGAGAACAGGAAACAAAGGCTGCTGGAGAAGTCAGAGAGGACTCCCTTGCCAAGCTGCTCTGTGGAAGTTGCACTGGTGGGAAGAAGGGGACAGGGCCGGAGGCAGAGCCTGGTGTATTTAGACAGGGAGAGGACTGGGCAGAGAATAGTGGAAGCCCAGTATATCTTAGCAAGAACTAGTCCAGAGGCCACCCCAACCCTGGGAGGGGTTTAGTGGACGGTCAGCGTGATTAGACTTGCAGACATGGCGGATGTGGAGCCTTTGTGCCTTCTGAACACCTCTGGACTTGAAATCCAGCAGGCTGTTTGTCACTGCACAGAGAGCTCTTACTATCACCCTTTTCTACAGACACCCTTTGACACTGGGAAGCAGGCTTGGGGAGGAGTCAGTGTCTGGGCTACAGCTTTGGCCACTGAAGCTGGGCTTCTCCAAGCCACCTCAGCTAGGCCTTCTGTGTCTGCCCTCTACTTGCTGGTCAGTCTTGCAAGGATCTGGCTAGGACGTCAGTACGTCAGCTCTCTGACAGAGGAGTGCTTTCTTTACTTTGCTGTCCCCTCTCTTCTATCCCCTCAGCCACTCAAGCTCCTATTGAGCATTGCCTCTCTTCCCTATTGTAGGGTTACAGTAATCACTGAATACCGTCTTCCTCACTATTCTTTCCGTTTAAAGGAAAAATTCTTTTATTTTTGAGAGTATAATAAAATGTTACCGTTTTCCCTTGCCTGCCTACCCCTCAAACCCTCCCATATACTCCTTCTTGCTTTCTTTCAAATCCATTAACTTTTTTCATTAATTGTTGTTCTATGCATATATACATTCCTAAATATAAACTGGATAATAGTACTTGAATGTATGTTTTCAGGGCTGACCATTTGGTATTGGATAAGCAATTGGTGTGCTCTTCCCTGGGGAAGACTATTTTAAGAAACATCAGAATAGATTTTTCTTTGCACTTAGTTAAGAGAAGGTTCCCATTTCATAATGAAATCCCAAATAGTTGTCACCGTGGTGATGTGTATTAGGAGCAAGCTTAGAGACAGCCATAGCAACTTCAGTTACTTAGTGCTCAGAAGGTAGTTACTCTGGACTTCCGGGCAAAGACAAGCTGATATAAAGGGGCTAGGGCAGTGCTTCTCAACCTTCCTAATGCTGCGGCCCTCTAATACAGTTCCTCATGGTGTGGTGACCTCCAACCACATAAAACTATTTTTGTTGCTACTTCAAAAATGTAATTTTGCTACTGTTATGAATTGTAATGTAAATATCCATGTCTTTCTGATGGTCTTAGGCAACCCCTGTGTAGGATCATTTGACCTTCAAAGGTTGAGAACTGCTGGACTAGAAGAAGGGTTAACACGTGCTGAAGTCAGTAACACATTGTCACTCTTTCTGGTTTTAGCCGATGTTAAATACAGCCACCTTAAGGAGGAAGAGTATTTGCCTACTTCTTTTTTTTTTCTGAATTGGACCTGTGTTTATAATAGTATATCTTATCTTTGGTCACTTTAAGAGTGGCATCGTTGCTTCTCAAGGTTTGCAGCTGAGCCTAGCAAATGAATTATCAGCTAGTTCATCTCATTAAGTCAACCGTTTCTCTTTAGGCTCTCACTACTACTTCTCATTTTGGTACATACTTATAAACTACCTTGGACACTTCATACGCATGATGTAGAACTGAATAGCAGTACTAATTCATGTCATTGGCCGATCTAGATTTTTGTGTATGACTGTTTGAATATCACAAATGAGAAGGAAACATGTTCCAGTTGCTACTTGTTTAAGCTGAGGAGTCAGTGTTGGCAATGGAACCCAGAGCCTCAGACAGGCTATGCCTGTGCTCGATGCTGAGCTACACTATAACCTTCTACTACATTCTCAACTGCCAGCACCAAAAGACATCCTAAGAAGGTGTGTCTGGAATACAGAAAACCGGTTCACCTTCCCACCTACCCTCTTCTTCAAGAGAGGAGAAAAATCAAGATGGTGAAGGAATGCGTCAAGGAGGTTACTATCTTCCCACAATCCAGTCTACCTTGCCGTGCTGATTGTGCTGTGGGTGTAACCTGTGACAGGCTTTCAAACTGAACTGTAATTTCTGCCAGACTCTAACAGCAGACCTCAGGAGTGCCACACTAGTCAAGCAGTGCTGACCACAGTTTGCAGACCTGCCCTTGCTGCTTTAGAAAGCCAGAATACACCAGGAAAATAACCCCCTCCTCTCACACATGTTTGTGTGCTGTGTACACAATAGCTATGCTGGAAATGCTTAGTAAATGTAAGCAATTAATATCTACTCATGTTCTGGAAATAGCAAAGAATTTAAAAATCTGAGGCAGTGCCAGGCATGGTGCCACACGCCTTTGACTAATCTCAGCACTCTGGAGGCAGAGGCAGGCGAATCTCTTTGGGCTCGAGGCCAGCCTGGTCTTCAAAGTGAGTCCAGGACAGCCAAGACTTATTACACAGAGAATCCCTGTCTTGAAAAACAAACAAACAAAAAAAAAAACTGAGATAGTGTCACAGACTTTTTTTTTTTTAATTTTAATGCGGGTGGGGGGCACTGCATGTGTTGTAGCACACATATGGAGGTTAGAGTTAATACCGGTCGGGAGTATTTTATGTGTTGTAGCATACACATGAAGGTCAGAGAGCAATTTGTGGATGTTGGTTCTCTCCTGTCACCTTTTGGGTCCTGGGGATTAGACTCAGGTCATGAGGCTTGTGGCCTTTACCTGCAATGCCATCTCAACAGCCCTAGATACAACACTTACTTTTAAAGTTCTGGTTATGGTTTTTGTGAACTTCCAAGGCATGCTGGATAAAGACCTCTCTCACTGTGTTCCTGTACATAGTTAAAGACACCAAATAAAATTCTAGACCATTAAAAGGTGATGTTCAGATTGAATAGTTACTGGATTTGGTAGATTTGCTTAATATAACTGAATTGAAGGTCCTAGAATAAAATTTCGACTGCTATAGTGTTAACTAAATGTAATAATTTAAAGAAAAAACACCTTACAATTTCTAACATGAATCTGCTGTAACACTTCAGTACTGTGGGAATAAAAGCATGAGGAAGTTTTCAAAGGAATTTAACACGATATTTTTAGAATTAGTTTAGGCAGATGTGTTCCTTTATTCTCTGGAGGCTCAGTTGTATAAACTTTACTGTCTCCTGGCAGGCTGTGGTGAGTGAAGGCCTACCAGAGGAATGATTTGGCCAGTGGGGGAGGAGCTGGGAGAGGACAGCCTCTCTCTAAAATGAAAACTCACCTTAGTTACTCCCTGTGTTCCCTGGTGTCTTTAGGCTGGCGTGTGAGGAGGATCAGAGTGAGTGGCTTTTGTGAGTGTATTTGCTTGGTCTGTAAAAGCCAGACTCTGGTTCAGATCCCAGCTCTGCCTTTTGTGAGCTATAACCTGGTGAGATCACTTCTTTATGCCACAGGCTTAAGGGGAATGAGAGCCTGCCTCCTGAGGTATTGTGAGCTTCGACTGAGTACATACACTATTTTTTGGACAGTGCTTGGCATCTTATGGAAGCTAAGCTGCTAGCTGCTGCTGGTTGTATTAGAGTTACTACACTGAGATAAAGGCTGGAAAGTATAAATATGTCAGCCTTCCACTATATCTCTCTCTGAGTTACCAGATTATACATGATCTTCATTTTTTAAAAAAAATTCTGTCTTACATCTTGAGGTTATATTACTTTCTATACTAAAAAGGCATTAAATTTATAACATGAACTGTAGCTTTCTGGTTTGCTGATGCTTCCATTGAATATAAGAGAGCTGAAGCGGAAGTCCAGTTATCTTCAGGTGTCTGGAGCAGGGGACTCAAGCAGTCTACAGGGGAGGAGCGTTGTTGAGTGACAAGGATGTCCTTAGTGGGAGTGGGAGCACTTGTGGTGTTACGTGATGTGTAAGAGGCCACACTTCACAGAGCAAACGCCTCTGTGCTTATAACCGTCTGACCCACCTGCAGGTGTGTGACTTTGAGCATATTTCCTTCTCGGGAGGCAAGGCACGTACTGTCGGACAGCTGTTGTTTCGTTAGGCTTGTGTAACATACTCTTCCATAGTAAGTACTGAACACCGCAACCGGAGAACCAGAACCAAGGCGAAGAAAATCAGTCGCTCATGAGAATACCTCCCCTCTGCCCCAAACTTTGATTTCTGCTCACTTGCCTTTCTCTACCTGGTCTTCATAGAGATCATGTGCTGGGGGCTGAGTGCAAATCTATTTGGATTTATTACTGCTTTAAACATGTTTGTAGAATCCCTCCTGAGACTTCATTGGTTCACTGGACCCTGTTGTAGAAATAGGGAACTTACAGGTTAAAACTAATTTTGATAGTGTCGCTTGTGTACTAAAATCTAATGCTTTTCTCCTGTTATGCTTTCTGAATCATGTTTATATTTTTACCCCTTAGAAAATATTGGCAATAGCTTGATGAGCAAAGTTTTGGGGGTATTGTGAGAAACTGTTTATTTGTGTTCCACATGTGTCTTGCTTCTTCTTAAAGCAAGATACTTCTCTATTTTCTAAAAATAATGTTTGAAGAATTTTTTAATTTGAAAAAATTAATTTCATATATATACATATATTCATATGTATATATATGAAATTAATTTTTTTTAAAGATTTATTTTATTTATTTTATGCATATGTGTGCTCTATCTGCATGTACACCTGCATTCCAGAAGAGGGCACCAGATCACATTGTGGATGGTTGTGAGCCACCATGTGGTTGCTGGGAATTGAACTCAAGACCTTTGGAAGGGCACTAGGCAGTGCTCTTAACCGCTGAGCCATCTCTCCAGCCCCATGAAATTAATTTTTATATATATCCCATGTTCAACTATCTTCTCAAAATAAGCACATGGGAGTTTGACATATATTAATCCATTGGAGTTAAGAATTCAGGGGAGTAGGGTCCTTTGAGTGGTACAGAATAAGGTTTTCACTGTGGGATTGTACATGCCCCTCTGTGGGGGGAGATTATGCATTCTGTGTAATTGCTGTTTCCCACTCAGGAATTAGATGGCTAACACTCAGGGCCAGGAGTCAGGAAGGAAAGATGAATGATTGAGAGGCAGTAAGTATGTGAGGGGATCTGCAAGGACACACGGAGCACTGCTTTCCGTGTCCTAAGGTAGCACGTGCGCAGGGTGACTGAGCAAGTGATAAGAGGGAACTAGGGCACTGTGGGACCTGGCCGTGGCTCCGCGCCTGCGTGACAAGCCAGCCCATCGCTGTGTCTGCTTCCTCACTGGCCTTTAGCACACATGAATGCTACTGTTTTCATTCTGCCTTCCAAATATTGTGCATATTTCTCCTGTGGCCAGTTCTAACCCAGGACCACAGGGAGGAGGGAATTCTAGGAAACAGAGTTTTATTCTAGCTTCACTCAGTCAACACACTAGAAACCATCACAGCCTAGCCTTTGTAGTTTGGCCATCTTTTGAAAGTGTGGAATGTCTAAACTGGGTTTAACTTGCAAATAAAGACAGTAGCAAGAGTATTCTTTTGCCTTCCATGAAGCAGCAGTCCTAAATAACAAAAGACATCCTAATTCTTGCCTAGAAAGAAGCTAAGATCCTTTGTCCATCTTTGGGTGATGTTCAGCTTGCTCTTCGGTCACCCCATCATTTTCGTGTTAACGCTTTGGTTGGATGATAGGGAATTGGAAGGAGAATTTAAGAAAGGAAAGAAAAGAACTTGCTTATTTGTGTCGAGATATGTTCATAGTAAAATAACGAAGAAGTGCTCTAAATCGGTGATTCCCCGAGTTGTAGTGGTTTGTGAGGGGAATCATCACAGAAACTGCCCCTAATACTATGTGCCTGCAGATAGATGCTGGCTACAGGACATATGGCATCATGTGTCCGTTACAGATTTGGAGTACATTTTGCATCCTGGAGATACAGTTCCAGCTCTGCAAGGTTTGTGACTGAGCTGGCATTGTAGCAGACTCTTCAGAGGCCGTTGCGTTGTTTTATCAAGCTAGCTGCATCAGGGTTACAGATTGGAGAATGTAGTGAGACTGGAGATTTCTCCAAACATGAGCTCATTTTCATGCTTCGTCTGCTGCAAAACACAGTTCTTGTTTAACAGCAGTGCTGTGGTAGTGAAAACATACTATGACAAGAAATTTTACTCCATGTCTTCCAGCAGAGGATTTGTAGTAGCACTGTGGAAAGAAGACAAGTCCTTATCTGTAGAAAATGTCTATTCCAGTGAGAATGATGAGACTAGATAAAGGTCTGTCACAGCCCAGTAGTGATCAGTGTGCCAGCAGGCAAGTCCCTAACACCATTCCCCACCTCCATGTGTATGGTGCCGTTTGGGGAACACAGGATTGTCCTATGCTGCTGACAGAGTGGCTTTGGTGAATGTTACTCTGTGTTGCTAGGCTCACACAACCTTCATCTCTGTTAATTGAGCAACTTCATTTATGAACCACTGGTCAAGAATGGGTGGCTAGAGAAAGAGGGTGACTAATGTACTGGGTGTGAGTTATTTTTGAAGACTGGTGTAGATAGGATACAGTTATATCCACATGGGTGCTCATTCATGGACATTTGTTCAAATACCTGCTTTTGACTAATTTTAAAATCATTTTTACCCTCTAAGTCTGTGGTTGTTCAACAAAGCTATTAGTAACAGTCTCTGAATCTCTGTGGAGTCATACTTCACATTCTGTTTGTTTATAGGAAAAACAACCAAGCAAGGGTTATGTTCTAAATTCTGTTCATTGGGTAATTTTGCCTCCGTGGTTTCTTCTAGGATGACTCCTTAGTAAGTGGCTGCAATGCCCCTCCTGTCTACATTTTGCAGGGGAGGTATCAGTATAGTGTGTGAAACCAACTATAAACAAGGCTTAAATTTCTTCTTATCACTTTCTCATAGAGAACTTCCCCATAAAGCTGTAGATGTGGATTTGTTCCAGTAAGGAATAATACACAGTAGCAGGTTGGGGCATCTTGTGACTTCAGAACCTGCTCAAACCCTAATACATACCCATTCCATTTGACATTGAACATTGCTGAGGATGCCCAGTTTTTGTCTGGATAGTCAGATGAGCAGCAGCGCTTAGTGGGAAACCTACAGTGAATAGTACATATGTGGCCTGTGGTCAACCGATCAGTCTCTGCTGCTCTCTAGTAGCAAACCAGGAACAATGCCAGCCATAATCCTGAAAGACACACTCCAGGAATGCTATCATCCTCGATGATGACATCTTTAAAGTTTAAACCCCCCAAAGCACAGTCCTTGAAGATTAAAATGCTGAACTTTGAAATCCTAAAAGCTGAAATCCCAAAACTACATTTCCCATTGGGGAATCCTATCACTACAGGAGTAGAAGAGTGTTGTGGTTTTGGTACATGTAGGAAAGGTCTCAGTGTGGTTGGCAGGGTGAGCCTGGCCCAGCTGGTGTATCTACAGGGACTCCTAGTGAGTTAAGGCTGCATGCACGAGGCTGCCACAGCTATACTGCCTGTTAGAAAACACGTTCAGGCAGGTGAGAGGGTATCACTGTTTGTTACCAGTATTGTTTCCCCCAAATTTGTGGCCTGCACCCAACCGAGTCTATGTGGGATACATGCAGGCAAGGGATGAATGCAAGTGTAAGTTCTGAGGGATGGCTGTGCTCCTAGATGGAGCTGCTTAACCTCCGGCGCTGAACATGAGGTGGGGGCACGGTGGTGGGCCTCAGCTGTCACCTTGCTGCCATCCCTGCAGTGGCCGAGCATTCAGCTGCCATGTGCTTTGCATGTTGGGGTTTCTCTAGCTTTTACTTCCTCCCTGGAGTTTTTACTCCAATGTCTTAAGGTGCTGGCATGGTGTTTTCACCTTCGCATCATTTCCAGTGCTGGTGGTGTAAATTGTGGGAAGTTATTTGAAGAATTCTAATTTTTCTTTTTTCCTAATACTTTTGTTTTGCAAATTTGACATCTTTAAATTACATTTTCACAATGTTGACTTTGTGTGCAAGTAAGTGTTGTGTGTACTTAAAACTCGAAAACTTCCTCAGCAAATGAAAACAGGTGTCCTTTTTTTGTATATCTGCTTTTGTGAAAGAGAAGTATCTTGAGATCTGGATGCCTTGGGCCCGTTGTGGGTTTTGTTGGATCTCATCAGAAGACAGTCTGTCACAGTGTCTGAAGATCTGGTTATAAAACTGGTATATACAATTACCAGTGGTAGTGGTGTGTTTATACACTACTTTATTAATAAGATTCAGCTGGTCTAAACTATTATGCTTGTGCAACTCACTAGTATACTAGAGTATGCATTAAAATATGTATGTAAATACTGCCTTTTGATTGTGCAGAGTGGTCTATGAAATTGTGTGTGAGCGTGTGCCTGTGTGCGTGTGTATGTTTCCATGCCCTTGAGTGAGTATGCATGTGGAGACCAGAGGTTGAGTTTCTCACTGAAACTGACACTCGCTGATGAGTTAGACTGGCTGCCAGTGAGCCTGGGATTGCCTACCTGCACGTCCTAGCCCTGGGATTGCCTACCTGCACGTCC
>CAJQZJ010004750.1:5724836-5765734 GCA_907164525.1 Lophiomys imhausi | reverse complement strand
TTGCCTACCTGCACGTCCTAGCCCTGGGATTGCCTACCTGCACGTCCAAGCCCTGGGATTGCAAGTCCACATGGTCACGCTTGGCTTTCTCTAGCATGCCTGGGGATCTGAACTCAAGGCCTCAGTACTTGACTGATAGCACAAGCTCCTTCCTCAGTCAAGTGTAGTCTTTTTAGATGTTTCTCAGATAAATCACTTCTCATTGAAAATAAGTGTTTTTTTTTTTTAAGAAAAAAAATACTTTCCCCAGAATTATATTACTAGAATTTTGATATTTTCAGAATTTAGACTTTAGGAATTTTGATCTTTTTGGATTTCATCATTCTGGATTGTCACCTCAGTACCTGTTTACTAATGGAGAATGAAAGATAGTGAACCCTTACCCCAAAACCCAGCATGTCTATGCTTTTATTCACTGAGGGAAACCTTAATTTACAGTGGGCTTCTGTCTGCCATCAACATTTGTTCGAAGCCCTGTCCAGCCTTCAAGTTCAGGAGCAGAGCTTCTCCTTGACAGTCCACCATGACAGGTCACAGAGCGCTGCTGCTCAGTCTCCTTTTAAGACTGGCAGGCCTAGGGTTACCTGCATTGTAAGTGTGCATCGTGTTAGCCCAGCGCAGGTGACCCCCGCTCGGGGCAGGCAGCCGAAGTGCACACACAGACGGGCCCCTGGGTTTATGTGGGGTGTGCTTCCACCCTCTGGCATGTTTCTCACCAGTGTGTCTTGAGTTGTTACGTCCTGTCTACCAGATCCAGTCAGCGTGGCAAAGTGGACCAGCGTAGTATCTTACGAAAAGGAATCAGTGGTTCTCATTTTGGAAATGTTGCCTCCTAAGGGATGTTTGCTAATGTTTGTGGACATTTTTGGTTATTACTAGAAGGGGTGGGGAACTACTGGCATCTAGCAGGTAGTAGCCAAATGGCCTGTAAACATCCTATCCTAAAAGGCATGGGACAGTTTCCTATAAGATTGATCTGTTTTGAGACCGCTGCAGTGCTGAGGTTGAATAACCCTGGACTGGATGGTGGTGACATGGGCTGGAGGAGCGCAGTCTTCATGAAGGAGAGGACGAGTGAAGGAGCAGCCACACATGCTCTTGACTGACGAGCACAGAGGGAAGGCATTCATAGGTCAGCAACTGCATGCAGGGTCCCAGGGTGTGTTGAGTGATCAAGAAGGAAACCACATAGAGAAAAACAGCTGAGAGTGGAATTAACAACAGCTTAAGTTTTGAAAACATATTATCTCAGATTCATCTGTCTTGTACACAGGCCGTATAGGAGATTGACTGGAGCTGGGATGGATTTACCATCTTTCCATCTTTTCCCTCCTGGTGCTGCCTGGACCTTGAGCTTGCTAGAGAATTATTTTCCCACTGAACTAAATTCTAAATTCTTTACAGGACAGCAGTCTGCAGCTCTGCCCAGAGAGCAGTACTGCTTGTGGCTTCCTGTTTGAGTAAGCCACGCTTGCTCTTATCACTTCTGCCTGCTCTTTCCTGGTATAATAGCCCTTAATCCATAGGCCAGAGAATGATCACTTGAGTCCAGCAGGCTCTGAGTCTATGCAGTTCAGAACTGAAGAATAGCCAGAGTGTGGGTTTGGGGACCAGCTGTTTCACTGTGACCTACACCTGGGCTGCAAACCCTCGGTCCACCTGACTTCCAGAAGTTTCTGATCCAACTGGGAGAATGCAGTGGAGGTTAGGGTCTCTGGGAAATGTTCATTTGGAAATAATTCAGCTTTCCCACTACATTCCTTTGCATAATTTACCCAGTAAATTGTCACACGTCTCCCTGGGGAAAGCTAGGGAGTTTTGCAGTTCATATTTTGGAGTGTGTAGCAGTACCCTTTAACTCCCCTTATTTGAAGGACTCCAATCTTTGAAGTAATTTAAATCTGAGTGTTGTTTGACTGAGGCTGTGTTTTTATTTAACTACTCATACTGAAAGTCATACCATACAGTCTTCATTGAAAGCACACAGGCATGGTGGCACACACTTTTAATTCCAGCACTCGGGAGGTAGAGGCTGACACACTTCTGTGGGTCTGAGGCCAGGCTGGTCTACATAGTGAGTTCCAGGACATCCAGAGCTACACAGAGAAACCCTGTCTCAAAAAAACAAATCGAGAGAGACAGAGGCAGGGGGGAGGGGGGAAAGCTGGCACATAGGGATTTATTCTCTGTAAACAGACAATGTTCAAAATAATTTGGTCAAATGAAATGTATCTGAATATACATTACTCCTCCTTTTAAAAACAGGTCAGAATGGGGCTGGAGAGATGCCTCAGCAGTGAATAGTACTAGCTACTTTTCTAGAGGAAAAAGCAGGTTAGATTAGGTTCCCAGCACCCACGTGGTTGATAACAACCATCTGTAACTCTAGTCCCAGGGAATCTGAAACTCTCTTCTGGCCTTTGTGGTCACCAGGCATGTGATGCACAGACATAGGGAAAACACCCATACACATAAAAATTTAAAAACAAACAAAAGGAACTCAGACTGTCTACATGGATCTTAATACTCCACGCATATAAGAGGCATTGGGTGTATTTTTTCAGCATCTGTTTTGTTGTTACAGCTTGTGCTGTAGCACCCATTCAGTCTCAGTGTTCACTTGGGCATATGGTTTTTATTTTGTTTGTTTGTTTGTTTATTTTGGTTTTTTGAGACAAGGTTTCTCTGTGTAGCCCTGGCTATCATAATCCTAGAATTCACTCTGTAGACCAAACTGGCCTTGAACTCACAGAGATCCTCCTGTCTGTACCTCCTGAGTGCTGGGATTAAAGGCATGTGCCACCACACCCTGCCATTGCAGAGAGTTTCTTTCAAACTGCCATGTAGGTGCTGAGATTTGAACCCAGGTCCTTTGGAAGAGCAGCCAGTGCTCTTAACCGCTGAACCATCTGTCTAGTCCTTTGGCATATGGTTGCAGAAGGATTCAATGCGCCGTGGCAGGGAAAGCATGGCAGCAGAGAGAGAAGAGAAGGGATGCTGGCAAGGGGAGGATGGATGGCTGGTCACATTGCATCCACAGTCAGGAAACAGAATGGACAGGAAGCCCCCGCTCACTTTTGATGTCCCACTTTCTCTGGCAGAGCTTCACCTCCTCAAGGTTCCACAACCTTTCCAAAGAACCAGCCTCTTGGGACCAAGTATTCACATACATGAACATGTGGAGAACATTTCCATCCAAGAAGCATGACATCATGCCACTGTACCTACTGTTAGAAGAGACAGCTCTCCATTCCAGCTGGGGTCCAGTCTCAGTTTGCCTATATCTACAGTGCTCTTAAAAGAAGTTCTTGTAGCTGTTAGTTAGTTCCTATTGTCACTCACCAGTCTTTGATGAATCAAAGTTGAAACCTGTTCCAACCAAGGCCGTCTGCACTATTACACTGGCATTAGGCTTGTCAACATCACCAGCTAAAAATGCCAACAGATACCAAAGTGGGGGGGGGAAGGCTGGGCATCGTGATGCACGCACTTTGGAAGCAGAGGCAGGCGGATCTCTGTGAGTTCAAGACTAGCCTGGTGTACAGAGTGGGTCCAGGACAGCCAGGGCTACACAGATAAACCTTGTCTCACCCCCCCCCCACCCAAAGCCAACAAATCCAGCGTTCTGTGTGATGTGGGTGACTTTTTCTTTGTTACTTTGTTTTCTGAAGCTCCCATCATATTCTCTGGGCTTTGATAAGAGCATAGTCATTTCATGGTGCCAGAGATGCTAGGAGTTAGCTGTGAGTGTTGATGCTGTGATGCAGACTGGTGGCTGAGTGGTTCTCTAGTGTTTTCTGTGTTATCAACGACCTGTGTAAAGCAGAGACATTAGCTGGCAAGTGTGGATGTATGACAGCGTGGGATGGAAGTTTTAGAGATGGGGGAAATGAGGATATTCCAAGAACAAACGGTTATCAGGCCTCATTTGGGATCTATAGTCAGAAAGTAAAGCAGAGGCGCATAGTCTTGTTTGCATGTGTGCAGAACAGTAGCAGGATGGTGGGGGATGGCGGAACAAGCATGGAAGAGAGAGCACAAAGCCGGGGTTGGGTAGGTGTCCTAGGGGAATGGTTTGTTAATGCAGGGTAGTAGTGCCCTCCAGCTTTGGTAAGGGGATAGATAGGCAAGGCCGTGTCAGATGAATGCTGGCGAGATGGGGGAGACTCGGTGGATTAGAGGGTTGAGGATTGAAGACAGCTTTGAATATCCCAGCATTACGATACCGTGGGCAAGAATTAAACACATCAAATCCAATACATGTTCTGAATGCTTTCAGTTTATCTATGACAAGTGAAGCTAAAAAATAAAAAAGGCAAGACAGTCAAGTATGGCTTCACGATAGTAAATGTGACAAGATTTAAGTAATTCCTGAGTAAGGCCTATGCTATTTTCAAACACACAGAAAGGTTTTGTTAGCCGGCCATGGTGGCGTACCCCTTTAATCCCAGTACTTGGGAGGCAGATGCAGGCGGATCTTGGTAAGTTCAAGGCCAGCCTGGTCTACAGAGTGAGCTTCAGGACAGCCAGGGCTACACAGAGAAACACTGTCTCAGAAAAACAAAACAACAACAAAAAAGAATGATTCTTTTAAAAGAGAACATTCTGCCATCTTGTACTAACATTGTGTATATGTGTGTTTATATGCAATGTATCTGTTTTGCCTGTTTTCCTGAGGATCTTTGTAAACCTCCATTGCACTGGGACTGGTTTGGAAGCATCTGTCTTGCTTTTGTGAGAACTTCCATAGTAATCTAATTTGCCTGTACAGATCCTCTTATTCCCAGAAAAAAAAAAAAAAACAGTTGTTAAGGTAGAACTTCAGCCATAATTAATTAAGGAATTTAAAGGTCCTCAATGAACTGTGTAATTACTGGGGTTTCCAATAAGTACCCAAGACCCTTTGCAAACTCCCTCCTCCCTGCCCCTGTAACATTATGCACCTCTTCAGGCCTTCCTCGAACTGTATTGGTGTTGTAGTGTTTGTTCTTCCTCTCAGCCCCAAGCACCCAGAAGTAAGACTGAGACATATAAGTTCTGTCAAGTGGCTGGTTACCTCTCCTCAGGTATTATGTGTCTGTTCTTTTCACATCTCCCTGGCTGCTCTTCCTGCACCTGGTACTCTACCAGAATCCTCTCTGCCTACTGGATGTCCCATCTTCTATTCTATCTTTTCCTATAGGTCATAGGTTTTTTTTAATTGGCTGGAGATGTATCTGTACAGTACACAAGATATTCCTTCTTCATATTGGAGAGGTGACTTGGCTGGTCACAAATAGTTCGATGAGACAGTTTCCTGGCTAGTGGAGACTGCCTCTCATTGCCGTATCAGTAGAATGTGGTTCCTAGCACACACTTCAGTAATAGCTGTGGGGGTGGCACACTTCTGGAATCCTAGCACTTGAGAGGCTGAGGCAGACTTCTGTGAGCTTGAGGCCAGCCTGGACAACATGAGATCCAGTCTCAAAAACAGAAAAACAAATGCAACAATGAAGTGTCTATGATCAACTTCTCATGAAATCATCTGAATCAATGGCAACTCCTAACACTGAAGGAAAAGATGCCCTTCAAGTAGTAGTAAGTCAGCTCAGTACTTGAATGATGTGAAGAAGACCTGCAAAGATAATGAAGAACACTGCTTAGAAATAAAAGAAAAGCCATGGGCACAAATGCCTGAATAATGATGTCAAACATCTATCAAATGTTCAAAAGTACCCCTTACCGTATTACATATGTACTGAACAAATGGACATTGTTCCTAGGGATCAGGAATATATAATAAATCAGTCAAGATTTATTCTTACAGGAGAAGTCTGATAAACGCAAGTATATATAGCAGCACACACATAGGTAGGTCGGTAGTGCTGAGTAGTGGTAAGTTATGAGAATAGTCAAAAGATGCACAGGGGCTGGTAGGGAAGCTTTTAGAAACAATGGTCAGAGAGGACATTTGGAGTTGGGTGAGAATTTAGCATAAGCTCTGAAAGCTGGGATGGATTGATTGATTTAGAGAGAGAGAGAGAGAGAGAGAGAGAGAGAGAGAGAGAACATGCAATAGCTTACCCTGGTTTTCTTGGCACTTGCTGTGTAAAGTAGGTTGTCCTTGAATTACTACAATCCTCCTGCCTCCACCTCACAAGTGAAGTTGGTATTATTTAGTGCTCATTTCCCCACCATGGGTAACCTAGGAATACCTACTTTAAAGGACATGCTGGACTATTAAAGTTCCAAAATCCAAACCAGGTAGCCCTTTCTTTAGCCACTGTATAAATGTGCAATTAAAACATATTTTAATAGGAACCAGCTCTCCCCACACTTTTCTTCCTCAAAAAACTGATAACCTTATTTATATCCAGACTGTGCCTTTTCTCCACGTTTTCTCCGTTTGATGGATTTTATTGTAAATCAGCACTTCTGTTAGAGGAGAGAGTGGAAAATCAGATACTTGCCAAGCTAAAGTGTGCACTCTTGAAACGTTAGTTAATAAGAATTGGAGCAGAAACCATTGCATTAAGTGGCTTTTAAATAACCCAAGGATTTATTTTTTTCTCTATTCTTTCTAATTTCATTTAATACAAATAATTGAGAGTGCTTTTATGTTTATTTCCTGTGTGGGTGTTAATAGTGACAAGAGCAGGGAAAACTCAGTCATAGAACTGACTTTTGGGTATCCTGTTATTCGTTCCCTACCTAAGAACCTGTGGTAGGGCTCCAGGATGGCCCAGTGATATTTATACAAATGCATACTGCCTGGTTGTAGGGGCATGCCTTTAGTCCCAGCATTTGAAAGGCAGAATCGGGCAGGTTTCTGTGAGTACAAGGCCAACCTGACCCACTTAGTTCCAAGACAGCCAGGGATACATAGTGAGAAGTTAGAAGGAAAAAGAGAGAGAGAATGTGTGTATGCGTACTGCTCCTCTAAGGGATCTGAGTTAATTTCCAGCACTCACATGGGGCAGCTCACAACCATCTGTAACTCCAGCTCCAGGGTATCTAATACCTCTGACATGCAAACCCATGCACAAATATATACGTGCACACAAATTTTTAAAAGAATAAAAATAAATCTAAAGAAAAAAAAAGACAACCTGTGGCAGGCAGTTTTATGTCACAGCATTTTCTTGATCTGGGACAAACTAGTTAGCACTAGTCATACATGGTTAAAAATTTAGCTGGAGTGACTATACTCAAGAAAGCTACCAATCCAGATGTATATACACTTTTTTCTCCAAGTATACAATCTGAACAGGTCTACCATCATGTAGGTGTAAGGTCTCCTGAGTTGCAGTCCAGGTTCCTGAGCACAGAAGCAATGCTGGATGCAGAGACCATGCACACACAGATTATTACCAAGTCGTGTAGAAACATACTAGGTTTGTGTCTGCTGTCCTCCATTATTTCAGACCACTTCATATAACCACGTTGATCTCTTCAGCAGCTTTGACTCTTGATGACTCTTTCTTTCTTTCTTTCTCTCTCTCTCTCTCCCTCTCTCTTTCTGTCTTTTTTTTTTTTTTGGTTTTTCAAGAGAGGGTTTCTCTGTGTAACAGCTCTGACTGTCCTGGACTTGCTTTGTAGACCCGGCTGGCCTCGAACTCACAGAGATCCGCCTGCCTCTGCCTCTCAAGTGCAGAGATTAAAAAGGCATAGTTTTGAAGTTGATAAGCTTTATCTTATTCTTGAACTTCTACCATAATACTATTTTTTTCTTCTTAAGAACATTTATTCAGGGCTGGAGAGATGACTCAGTGGTTGACAGCACTGGCTGCTCTTCCAAAGGTCCTGAGTTCAAATCCCGGCACCCACATGGCAGTTCAAAACTGTCTGTAATGACTGGTGTAGTGGTGTATGCCTTTAATCCCAGCACTCAGGAGGCAGAGGCAGAAAGATCTCTCTGAGTTCAAGGCCAGCCTGGTCTACAGAGTGAGTTCTAGGATAGCCAGGGCTACACTGAGAAACCCTATCTTGAGAAAGAAAAAAAAAGAACATTTTATTCAAATTCTAATGAGGAAAATCTCCAGTATAACTCTTATTTTATTCTTTTTATTCTCATTTTTTCCTTAGAAATTGTCTTTTTCCTCCCTCCACCCCCCCGTTTCTGTTTCTCTGAGAAGAGCAATGTCTTCCTTGTAACTCCTTGTAAAAGCCACCTGTTCTACGTGGGAGGGCTGGAATCCAGTGCAGCAGCCTCTGCTTTTGTTCAGTGAAGCATCGTTTGCCATGGCCTTTCCATTAAAAATAAATGGGATGTGAAAATGAGTAGAACTTACGGGAAAATCATTCCATTTTAATTATACCTGTGATGTTGCCCCTTCCTTTCTCACAGTATAAATTTAAGTTGTAACATGGGTGATCTGGGTTTCTTAGCCTCAAGTGTCACTTGGAGCCTTTTGAAGACCTTGGTCAGTTAACAGCCTGCTTTAGAACAAACTGTGCTACCGAGGCCTCCTGAGGGCCATGACATCTCTGTGTTTGTTTTCACAGAACTCCTTTAGCTGTTTGGCAGCGCAAGTCACAACTTCCATTTATTTATAAGTTTAGAGGAACAGAGAAAATGCGTGAATGTGGCCGTGCGCATGTACTCTCAATGACTATTAAAATTTTAAAATTACATGTACTGTGTGTGTTGTGTGTACGTGTGTATGTATGTGTGTGTACGTGTGTGTGTGTGTGTGTGTGTGTTCTCATGTGAACCATGTCATGGCATATGTGTGGAGGTCAGAAATTAACGTGTAGGAGTTGGTTCTCTCTTTCTATCATGTGGTTCCTGGGAATTGAACTCAGGTCATCAGGCTTGATGGTCAGCCCCTTTATTCACTGAGCCTGCCCACTAATTTTCGAGGCTTGGTATATTGTGGTGTGGTACATCTTTGATGTTGGATCTATTCCAGAGGGAGACACTTGGTACAACATGCCATAACTGGGAATGGGGAGGAAGCAAAGTTCTCCAGCCCAATGTTCTTGCCTGTGTCATGGTGACTGTGTGTGAGATGGTATTTTTCCTTGTATTTTGTTAGCTAGCCCTTTGTCCATGTGACAAAATACTTTAACTTCAAAGGAGAAAATTATGTTCTGGCCCAGTTTCAGTCTCCGTAGTCTTTTGGCTTCATTGTCTCCAGGCCTTTAGTGCAGCAGAACACCACAGCAGAGAGGATACAATGGAGCAGAATTCCTCACTTGTTACAGCTAGTTTTTAAAAAATGGAGAAAATGGAAGGGGCCAGGGTCTCTGTATTCTTGTTCTGTGTGTGTGGTGGAGGGGGAGGGGTTCAAGATAGTGTTTCTCTGTGTAGTCCTAGCTTGTCTTGGAACTTACTTTGTAGACCAAACTGGGCTCAAACTTAGAGATCTGTCTGCCTCTGCTTCCCGAGTGCTGGCATTGAAGGCGACCACCACATCTATTTCATGGGCTTGCCCTGTGGCCTTTCTCTTAAAACTACACTAGATTCTACCTCCTAGTTTCTCTCACCTCCCAATGGTGCCATCTGCTGGGGACAGACCCCTCAATACCCAGCCTTTAGAGGACATTCCAGACCAGACTCTCACATTCTGAAGCACTCTGGTTAGGGCTTTGCTCTCTTCCTCTTACCATGTTGTTTTTGGTTATTGGCAAGGCTTCTGGCTAGCCTTGTGACTATTAACACTTGAGTGAGGACTGATAAGGCAGGCTGTCTGTAGATGCTCAACTCTGAAGGAGTCCTAAGACCACCTTTTGCATGTGTAGAGACTGCTAATGTTGAGGCAGGAGGAGGGTTTGAACAGTAGCCCAGTCTGTTAGTGAAGGTTTTTGTGTTCAGACCCATCTGAATGTGGCTGCTGAAACTTCCATCTGCCAGCTACAAGGCCACTCACGATTTGTGTTACTTGCTAAGTTCTTGCTATCTCCTATTTGAATTGGATGATGCTATCAGCTTCTCAAGTTTACAAGGATTAGCTGGAATTATGTTTACATGGGCACTCAACACAGAAGACGTTGTCAGTTTCCCTGAATGGTCATTCTCACTGTTATTCTTGGACTAGCAGTCGCATTCCTGTTGTGGGGATTACACTCGGTTGTGAGCATACTCTGTTCACAGTGGGAGTTCAGACAGAATGGGGGAGAGGCAGTCAGGTGAAGGAGCCACTGTTGAACACACAAATTTTTTTTTTTATCCCTACTGGTCCAGCAGTGGCTGGTATTAAGTCACACTTCTTCACTGTACCTCCAACCCCGGATTTTCTCTAAGTACAGTTGTGCTCAAAACCACTGTTACTGGTCAAGCAGTTGAAAGAAAACTTTGCCAGGGGAGGGGTGTTTTTTTTTTTTTTTTTTTAAGGAGACAATGTGACAGATGCCACGCCCATTAATGTGATTTGAATGGGTTTGTAGTTCCCTAACAAATCATGAAACTGAAGGTGACAAATGCCAGCACATGGAGTGTTCCTTTAACATTTGGTGAGTGAATTCAGGCATAATTTGCTAATTTGTCAAGAAATCAGTTCTTAGTAGATAGAAGCCAAATACTTGTGATATTTTAAGGTTTTTTTATGACAGATGATAGATTCAAACAGGTAGTTTTATTATTTTTTTTTTTTTTAGGTTTTTCGAGACAGGGTTTCTCTGTGTATCCTTGACTGTCCTGGACTCACTTTATAGACCAGGCTGGCCTTGAACTCAGAGATCCGCCTGCCTCTGCCTCCCGAGTGTTGGGATTAAAGGCGTGTGCCATTATGCCTGGCCATTACAGACAGTTGTGAACTGCCATGTGGGTGCTGGGATTTGAACCCAGGTCCTTTGGAAGAACAGCCAGTGCTCTTAACCACTGAGCCATCTCTCCAGTCCCTCAAACAGGTAGTTTTAATGTCCAAAGGTTACCAATAAACTTCTTTCCAGCCTAGAGATTCTGTACACATATGGTTGGCCATCTGTACCTGTGGTCCTGTATCCTTTTATTAAACCAAGAATGTTCTAAAGATAACCTTTAGAAACAGTAATTGCAAGCTGGGTGGTGGTGGAACACACCTTTTAACCCTAGCACTTAGGAGGAGGCAGACTCAGGCAAATCTCTGAGTTGGAGGCCAGCCTGGTCTACAGAGTGAGTTGAAGGACAGCCAGAACTACACAGAGAAACCCTGTCTCGAAAAACCAAAACCAAATCAAAACAAACCAAAACAAAACAAAAAACAGCGGTTGCATCTGTACTGAGCACCTGTGGACTTTCCTCTTCTTACTGTTCCCTAAACAGTGTAGTAGGCACCGCTGACACAGCATTTACATTCTAAGGTACTATAAGCAACCTAAAGGTGATTGGAAGGATGTAGGAGAATGGGGGTGAGTTATGTGCAAACACAATACCATCCTATGTATAAGGAACTTGGGAATCTGGAGCTTTTTGTGTCTTTGATGATGGGTGGAGTGGTCCTGCGATCTGTCTCCACAGAAACCAAAGAGTAATGGTATAAGCAGATATAGAGCTTCCTGAGACAAAGGATAGCATATTTCTTTTCTGAGTATATCTTAGAGATTATCCCATATCACTACATATGTGCATGTTTTATTTTTTAGTTTCTTGGTACTCTATGGGTGTATTTAACCAAGTTTCCTCCTGATGACTCTTTAGGTTATTTCTCATCTTTTGTTTTTAATGATTTTATCACTATTATTATTATTATTATTATTATTATTGGTGGTGGTGGTTTTTTTGAAAAAGGTTTCTCTGTGTAGTCCTGGCTATCCTGGAATTCACTCTGTAGACCAAGCTGTCCTCAAACTCAGTGCTGCCTGTCTCTGACTCCTTAGTGCTAGGATTAAAGGCATGTGCCGCCACTGGCCAGCAAGATTTATTTGTTTTATTTTATGTGTATAAATGTTTTGTTTGTGTGTATGTATGCATACCACATGACCATGGAAGTCAGAAGAAGAACTGGAGTTACAGATGGGTTGTGAGCCACACCATGTGGCTGCTGAGAACTGAACTCAGGTCCTCTGCAAGAGCAACCAGTGCTCTTAACTGCTGAGCCTTCTCCTCAGCCCCACCTTCTGTCCTTTTAAATGCTGTGTTGCAGTGAACAAGTCTGACTTAGTGTATCTAGATGTGGGAGTGTTATTATACACAAGATTCTTAGATGAGGCTCATAGAGCACACATGCAGGAAGCCTATGATGGGACATAGTCTTTGTTTTGCCTCTGAGGAGAAGAAAAATGTATTTCGAACAACTGTCAGCTATGTGGTAAACCTGAGCATCAAAGGCTGCTGGTGCCCTTAGGTGTCTCAGTGGTGGTGGCGGTGGCAGCGGGGCACACCTTTAGTCCCAGCACTTGAGAGGCAGAGGCAGGCAGATCTGTGAGTTCAAGGCCAGCCTGGTCTACAGAGGGAGTTCCAGGACAGCCAGGGCTACACAGAGAAACCCTGTGTCTACAAACCAAAAGAAAAAAAAAGATGCCTGGATAACTTCTGAAAGCTGCTTTACTTTTAGACAACTCTGATCATACTGTTTTTATGCTATCAGAAATATTAAAGGATACTTTTGCTCTATTTTGGCCCATGACAAGGACAGACCGTCACCATGGATTCTGATATTGGGCCTATGGCCAGTTATTGTTAAGTATCTTCACATAATTCTCACTGAATTCAAGCCCCTGGTATGTAGGGCAATTGCTACATCGTTTTAAAGATGAGTAAGGGTTTGAAGAGGTAGCATCTCAAATGTCCCAGACCTTAGCAGCATAAACACTGTTTGTAGGGTTGCTTGGTTTGTATTTAGTTTTCATTTTATTTTTCTTTTATTTGCAGTATTCTGTGACACTGAAAACTCTGATGCAAGCTATTCCTTTTTCTTTCTTTTTTTTTTAATGCAGGACTTTTAACAGAAGAAAATCATGTGTCTTTTCTTGTTTTAATAAAATATATTTTGTTAATTCTTTGAGAATTTCATACATTGTATTTTGATAATATTCAGCCCTCCTCCTCTCTTAACTCCTCCACTCCCTTCCAATTTCATGTTCTTTTTATATTTATTTTTTTAAACCCACCAAGTCCCATTTATGCTGCCCATGTACTTATAAATATGGGTTCTACTAGAGTGAGGCTGCCCTACCAGGGCCAAACCTGTAAAGAAGACGGTTCCTCCCCCAGCAGCCCTCAGCTGTAGTAGATTCTGGTTAGGAGTGGCCATTCTTGAGCCCCTTCCCACTGCTGGAATGCTCACTGGTTTGATCTTGTCCAGGCAACCACAGCTGCTGTGAGTTCGTGAGTGCAATGGTCCTATCCTGCCAAGAAGACACTGTCCTCTTCGACCTGTGGCCCTCATGATCTTTCTGTCCCCTCTTCCTGGGGGGTAAGGAGTGTGATGCACATGTCCCCTTTGTGGCTGAGCTCTCCACACACACACTGTGCACTTTGAGCAGTTGTGAGTGTCACATAAACTGCAGTGCATTGCACAAAGGCACTTCTCAATGAGGTTTGAAAGCTGCATTAACCTGAGTGTAGGAGGCTATAAAGCCACAGTGCAGTTGGATATTAATGACATGTTTTAAAAGAAATACTTTATCTGCTGTATTTAGAATAAACAGAGAAGAGGGAAGTGGTGAAGGTCAAGGCTAGAAGAGTAGCAACATGCTAGGAAGGCGGTGTGATAATGGACTAGAGCTGTTACAGATTTACAAGGGAAGGACTAGATTTCCTGACAGACTGAATGTAAGATAAAAGAATGGAAGGGTTTGGAATGGAGATCAAGTTAGGAGCGGCTGAGGTTAAGGTGTATTGAAGTTCTGTTGTTAACAAGCATCCAAGTGGACATGTCAAGGTGACAGGTGGATATGAGTCTAAAATTCAAGAGAGATGGCTGGAGAGGGATCTTGTCTGCATATATACTGCTTAAAGCTCAGAAATGAAGCAGAATCATCCAGGCAGTTGATATAATGGGACCGAGAAAACAGAACACTAAGGTCGGAATTCCTGATTTACTTCAGTGTCAGAAAGCTGGGAGAGAAGGGAGGTAAGCAGGGAGATCTCGGAAGGTGAGATCAACAGGAGGAGAGACTGTAAGCCAGGTGGAGTTGAAAGTTGAAAGGCGGAGCTGGACATGGTGGTGAATGAGTTTAATCCCAGCACTTAGCACTCGGGAGGTAGAGGCAGGCAGATCTCTTGAGTTCGAGGCCAGCCTGGTCTACAGAGCTAGTTCCAGGATAGTCAAGGCTACACAAAGAAACCCTGTCTGAAAAGGCAGAAAGAAGGAAAAAAGAAAGGCAGGAAGGAAGGCAGGATCAGCTACTGATGCTTGCAAACCAAGAAGATAGGTAAGCCTCTAGAGTTCATCTCCTTTCCTCTTGATATGCTGTTGAGTACAGTGGTTGAAGCAGGAGTTCTGAAGTAACTATAATCTTCTTTGCCAACCGTAGCCAGCAGAGTACCACTGGGAGCCCCTTTAGTCTCGCTCTGATGTTTGTCTTCTGTTATGAGATTCCCCAAGTTCGTCTTGTAAATCTGGTCACCTAGCCCTCAGTCTTTGAATCGAACATTTCTTTAAAGAAACTACCCATGTTGTTTGCTCATATGTGTTTCTAGGCATCTTTCATGGATGAGTCAGAAAAGAACTTTACATTAAAAAAGTATATTGGCTTTTTAACTTGCTTATTAATAATTTATTTGTTAGCTGTACTTTGATATTTTGAGGGAATGGTATAAATTTTATTTCCTCTTCTCAGAAGAAAAAAGTTTAAAATATTTCTTTTTTTCTTTGAAAATTTCATACAATATATTTTGATCATATTCATTCTCCTCCCCAGCTTCTCCCAGATCTTTCCCCACCTCTCCACCCACCCAACTTCATGACTTCTCTGTCTCTTAAAAAAACAAAACAAAACAGAAAAACCTATTTGTGTGTGGGCTAACTACACCTGAGCTTGGAGCCTGCCCTGGAGTGTGGTTGCTACAGTCGGTGTTGATCACTCCGTTGAAGAACACTGATTTTCCTTCTCTCAGCAGCTATTAATCGCTAATTGCTCTCTGGCTTGGGTGAAGCTTTGTGCCCGTCTTCCCTCCTCAGTGCCGGGATTTTGTCTGGCTTGCCCTTGTGCAGGTTGTATGCATACTGTCACAGTTTCTACGAGTTCATATATGCATCTGCCCTGTCACGTCTGAGAAAACTGTTTTCTTGAAGTCATCTCTCCCCTCTGATGTACTGATCTATGGATATAACAGAATGTTATTATAAGTCATTTTATTGCTATGTTCCTTTAACAGAATTATAGTAGATTTTTCCCTCTCGGCCCATGATCTATATAGAGTCAGTTTCTTGGCCACCTTAGCAGTATCAGGTATGGGTTCTGTCTTGTGGAACTGGCCTAAAATCCAACTTTAAAGAAAAGTTTCTGGTTGCTTCCTTAACATTTGTGCCACTATTTCACCAGTGGGCTTATGTTGAAGTCGGGCCATTATTGTAGCTTGCAGTGTTCATAGCTGGGTAAAATTGATGATTACCTTTTTCTTCCAGTAACATTTTCCACCTTCCAGCACCATGAATGCTATCCAGTAGAAGTGAAGCTTCTAGATGAATGCCAGCTAGATTTCTCCATGTTCTATGACATAAGAGTGCAGTGTCTTCAGCAATAGGGTCTTACCATCAAGTTGTAGAGGGTGACCAATAGTATTGGCAATAGCCTATAATATTTAGAGGCTCTATATGACTCCATTGGCCAACAGTTCAAAATATGTAAGCTATTTCTGGTACTGGGGAAGGTATTTGGAGCATATGATGTCTAGTTGGGATATTGTGATATATTCTAGAAATTGGTATATCCAAAATCTCAAACATTTGTCATTGCTTTGTGTTTAGAGCAGTCTAACACATTTCCATTGGCTGTTCTGAAATATATAACATATTTTGTATGATATTAGAAATAGAAAATTTTGTTAAAACAAGTTTATTTATAATATATATTCATATATTTACATAAAGTATAGTCTCAAGATAATACCCTTCACTAGACTTACTGAGGGTTTAGTTTTTTGTCTAAAAATATATTTCAATAGGGATATAAATTCAAAATATGGTTCTAAAGTCTCTTAAAATATTTTTTCTTTCTGCTTATTTTAAGGAATTCTTTGCTCCCCCATTGGTAACCTTAGTTTACCCTTCTAGGGTTTGTTTCTGCAAATACAAGCATGTGGGGGGAGCACATAGGCATACTCTGTGGGGAAGGCTCATCTAAAAATATTTGTTTTTTTGTTTCCTGGACCTGTTTTTAGAGTAACTCTTCTCCATGATTTTCCCCATGTAGCCCTCCCCTTGCAGTAGCCTACACCCAGTGTCCATCCATGGAAGCTGCTGTCACCAAGTCCATACAGTCCACCCTTCCCTTCGAATGGGAAGCTTTTGTGTAGATAGAGTGTGTGCTCAGGGACAGTGTGGGAGGGTTCTCCTTGATTTACCTCCCCTTGAGGTGACAGCTCTATGGAAGGGTCGGAGCAGTCTCTGAGGAGTGGTGAGTGGTGAGGAGTAGAAGCTGTGGAGCTGGGAGGGATGCCTCAGGCAACCCAGTAACTAAAGGGCAGCTTCATCGAGTGCATGAGGGAATGAATGTCCCTGAGGTTCTGGCCTTGTGTCTGTCCGAGAATGAGCGCATTTGCATTCCTCTGTGCTCAGCAGGATGAGGAGTGAGGTGATGTGACCCTGTGTTTCTCAGGAGCCCAATAGTCAGCTTGTCTTCCTTCTGTTCTGTCTGTGCATCTGTCCTCCCCAGCCATAATCAGTGAAGTCCTCTGACCTCTTCACTTACTGCTTCCCTGAACTTGGAGTGTTAGGAGGGGGATGTGGCTACACCCTTCATGGCGCTGTTTGTGGCTCTTGAAGAAGTAGTACAAACTTGATGTAATATTGCTTTCTGCTCCCAGAACTCATATTTCCAGTTTAATTTCTAAAGGTCTATTCAATTCTGTCCAGTAAACACTGAGTATGCATTTGGATAAGGTAACTAGTTATTGGGTCAAATTTGAGTAAGTTATTCAACCTGACACATGTGTGGTGCATAGTAAATGCTGACTCCACTTTCCTCTGCTTTTTCTCTTACATAAAAAAAAAACCTTTTTATTGATTCTTTGTGAATTTCACATCATGTACCCCAGTCCTACTCATCTCCTGTTCCTTTTATTTTTATTTTTTTGGTTTTTTTTGTTTTGTTTTGTTTTCTCTGTGTAGCCCTGGCTGTCCTGGACTTACTTTGTAGACCACGCTGGCCTTGAACTCACAGAGATCTGCCTGCCTCTGCCTCCCAAGTGCTGGGATTAAAGGCGTGTGCCTCCTCTACCCTGACCCTTGCAACCTTCCCTCCAAAGACGGGGAAAAAAATCTCTTCATGAAAGATGTAGTGTGTCACACAGTATGCCCTTTTGTCCACACATCTTTACTTGCAAGTGTTCATTGCAATGAGTTGTTAGTCAGGTTCGAGGCCACTGGCTTCTGCTACACTATCAATATCAAGGATCCTCACTAGGACTCCTCTTGAATATCCCATTGTTGCCCTGTGACATGGAAATCCTGCAGCTTTGGATCTGAAGGACTGGCCCCTTCAAGCACTCCAGCAGTTCATAGATCGGATAGGCATTGGGGTGGGCCAACTCAGAACCCTGAATCTGGGCCTGGGTGGTAGCTGAGTTGGTCAGTGTGCCAGCTATCCCACACCCACACTACTAGGATGAGCTCTCCAGCACTGCCCCAGCTAGCTCACCCAGTGCCACAGTAAGGGGCAGGGCAGCTCTTTCAGTCTCATGCCCTCAGGGCTGCCTCACCATTGCCTTCATCATCAGGGCCAGCTCTACTGTGCTGCCTGGGCGAGGTACAGGGGCCACTCTTCAGGGCTGCAGCTGGGAGAGGCAGGGCCAGCTCTCCCATTCTCCTGACCGTGGGGCTAGCTCAGAACAGTGCTTGGACATAAACATGGCCTCAGGCAGCAGCCCAGACCAGAAACATGCATGGCCTTTGCTGGTAACAGGGGTCTTGGATGGCAACAAAGACCCCAGCTACAATATGACCACATACCCATACATGGCCCCCAGCAACAGCCTGGGCCTGGATGTCACAATAGCCTTAGGTGGTGGCAACACAGGCCACTCAGTCAGCATGTACCCCCGTGATTCCAGACCATGTACATCCCCATTGCCTTTGGTGGTACTGTGAGCCACAGACACAGACATGCCCCTTAACAGACATCGCCATGGCCTCCAGTGGTTGCTCAGGCACCCCATATCCACCTGTTTCTCACCACTGTCCAGTCTCCAGGTCCACCTTTCTCCACGGGTAAAGAATCTCCTGGCTTAGCTTTCTCTCCCATCTCTCCACTGAGTGCTCCATCTTCCCCATCTCTCCACCACATATTCACTCATCATAGTGGTGCCCGGGAGAGCCAGGGTGGGCACTTAGGTGGCTTTCTTTCAGCCAGTGGGGGCAGGTGCTTGGGTGTCTCTTACTTTGTTTTGTTTTTTTCGAGACAAGGTTTCTCTGTGTAGCCCTGGATATCCTGGACTTGGCTTTGTAGATCAGGTTGCCCTGAACTCAAAGAGATCTGCCTGCCTCGGCCTCCCGAGTGCTGGGATTAAAGGTGTGCGCCACCACACTCGGTTCTTACTTTTTTTTTTTTTTTTTTGGTTTTTTGAGACAGGGTTTCTCTGTATAACAGCTCTGGCTGTCCTAGACTCACTTTGTAGACCAGGCTGGCCTCGAACTCACAGAGATCCTCCTACCTCTGCCTCCCAAGTGCTGGGATTAAAGGCGTGCGCCACCAACGCCCGGCTGGTTCTTACATTTTTATAATGAATTAATTTATAGTTTTAACTGTGTGTATACAGTCCCACAAAGTTGAGTTTAAGGTCTGGGGCAGTGGCTTGTTAAAAATAGCAATAGGAGGGACCAGAATTGTTCCCTGGGGCTAGTGTGACTGAAGGAAGGCCAGGTGCTCTGAGCCCAGGGCAGGCTCTTCCAGGGGGCTATGTCTGAGCTTAACTCAAGGTATCTTAAGTGTTGACTTAATAATTTTCTCAGAATATAGTTGAGGAGGCTTCCTCTCTCTTGTAACTTTATTGAACTCAACTAGTATTTCCATAAAAATACTGATTGGTTGGTTTACTTATGTTTTCTGGTTTTATAGTTATACTAGATATAAAAAAATTTTCCTGTTGCATCCTTTTTTATTAAAACATATTGCAGGTCATCAGTGCTCCTGCTGTGTTGAATGGTTTGGCTGAGGGGACAAGCTTAGGAGTTGTCACTCATTGTTACTTCTTGTTTTTCAAACAGAGGTAACGAATTGTAATGTTCTTTTTATATAGAGTTAGCTTTACCTCCTAAACATTTACCCAATTATAATGGCAATTCATTAATATGTGGTTAAGTAATATTGGCTAAGATTTTATTTAGGTTCATTGGGTCTGTTAATAAACCATATTGGCCTCTTTTTAAAAATCAACATACTGTTTAGGTTTTTTAAAACAAACCATTCTGGTTCCTTAGAATAGATCCAGGGAAAGACTACTTCTAACATGAAAGGTTTGTTAAATTGCATCTCCTCCTTCAGGACAGGCAGATCAGCACCTGTACAGGTTCTTTGATTTGGTAATGCTTAGCCTTGGAGCTGTCAGAAAGTTGTAGTGGCAGTTTAAGAGACGGCTTTTTAAAATTGCTAAACTTAAGTTTTTGTGTCTTATGCTTCTGGAAATGGGTATGTGAATACCATGAAGTATAGAATAAAATCATTTTCCTATTTGTTATACTGGGTTGAAGACTTTTAGTTTTGTAGATTTTTTTTTTAATATAGGTTGTGTTGTTTTGTTCTGTGGTGCTGAGGATTGAACCTCGAGTCTTATCTGTGCTCGGCAAATGCTAGACAACTGTGCTACGTGCCTAGCTCAGTTTTTCTGACTTGAAAGAACTAGATAAAATAATTATTGATTAGTTTCCAAAGGGACTTAGATGGGGTGTTTAAAATAAATGGCAACATGCTTAGTGTGTCTATGCAATGATTGCTGCTGTATTGAGTGGCAGAGATGGGTAAAAGATACAGGACTCAGCGCCTTCAGAACTTACATCTGTGCGTGGCACTTGCATTGGAAAGTTTTGGGTGCTACTTGAAAGCTGTGCCAACTGCTACAGGGGAGGGAGGAGATTCATAGGTCCTCCATTGTTATGAACAGTCCTCGCCAGTGGTTCCAGTACACTGTTTCCAGAGACACCGCTCCATTGTACCGTTTCTACCTGAAACACCGCAATGGAGTGTGGTTGGACACAGACGTGGGATCTTGTTGTGTGACAAAGGAAGCACAGTCAATGAGGACATTTCCGATGGGCAGATTGTCCCTGATGCACTCTGTCCTGAGCACCAGAAGTAAGATCCTCAGCTGTGCTCTGAACTGAGTGGAGCTCCTCTATGTCCAAGATAACAAGCCAAAGTGACACACTGAAAAGAAGGAGCTTGGCGCCTGCTGGGGAAGGGCCCTTGACACACAGCCTCAGATGCATGCGCTCTGTTAGCCTTCATTCCTCTCTGTGCAGTCAGCACCTAAGTGTCCTCTCATTCTCACTGAGTGTCCTTTTCAGCTGCTAAGAGATATGGGAATCTTCACTCATGGCCATTAAGGATTTGCCTTTGTTGAATTTTCGCTTTAGCAGCTATTAAACACACACATAGGCTCTTTATACCTTCCTGGTGACCTTGGTCTGCCTTGAAGTAACGCTGACTTCGCATCACTCTGTGGAGTCTATTTTCTCTGAGATGCTCATCATTTTTCTAGTAACCTTATGCTCACCTGTGTATTGCCTATCTTTTCCCTTATGCTCACCTGTGTATTGCCTATCTTTTCCATCATTTTACTTTCAGCCCATCTGTGTCTTGATACTGAAAGTGAATTCCTGAAGACAGCATCTAGGTTTTTTATATTAAAAATGCATTTGACAGTATGTATTGAATTTTCACTTACATTAACTATGATTTAGGTTCTGTTTGGTTGTAAGTTGAGATGCTGCTGTTTTGGTTTTCTTTACATATCAGTTTTCGTGTTATTATTTATATTCTCCCTTTCTTGTCTACGTCTAAGCTAATTTTTTTCTAGTATCCCATTTCTCGGCTTCTTACTGCTGTATGTGTTTTCAGGCACTTCTGTGGAGACCGCAGAATGCATGCTTAGTGTTTTATAGCCTCCACAGACTCGGACACTAGACCAGTTCCAACCTCGGCATGCCTTGTCACCATACTTACTTCCTTGTCTTATGTTCAGCGTATAGCATTATAATATTTCACTTTAAGTGATCATATATCTTTTAAGGAAATTGAGAAGTGAGAAAACATGTCTTACCCGTATTCACACACACATTTCCTGTCTCTGGAGTTCTTTATTCCTCTGTATTCCATTTGCTCTCTGGAGTGACCACTTTAACAGCCCTTACACTGCTGTTTCTGCACTAACAAACTCTTTCAGCTCTCAGTCCTCTAAAATGTCTCTGTCTTGCTGGGAAAGAACATTTTCATTGGATAAAGACTTTGGAGTATGTTTGTTTTTTCAAACTTTTTTCTCAAAGTACAAATTCCAGGCAGTACAGCAGCCCAGATCTTCACTACGTCCCCTTGGATCCTGCTTACAACCCCTAACAAGCTTCTTGGAGATTCTCTTGCTCATAATTAGAAAAGTTATTGTAGTTGATAGAAAAATTCCATATTCCTTGGTCACTTCATTTTTCTCAAGATTTTATCTTATTTTCTAGCCATCTGTGTTAGTACCAGCTGCATCACAGATTCCTGTAGCTAGTAGAACTTGTTCCCCACTCGAATTTAAGTTGTCAGTAACTCAGGAACTAGAGTTTGTTTCCAGATGGAAACTGTGGGTGTGGTCGGAGGAGGTTTCCACTGGCCTGGTGGCGTCCCTGTAATCCCAGCACTCAGGAAGCTGAGGCAGGAAGATTGTGAGGTCATTACATTGACAGTTATATAGAGAGTGTGGAGAGACCTTCTCCCTTTTTTTCCTCTTGGTTTTTCATGATGGTCTCTATAATGTAGCTCTGGCTATCCTGGAACTCACTATGTAGACCAAGCTGGTCTCAAACTCACAGAGATCCACCAACCTCTGTATCCTGAGTGCTGGGATTAAAGGCATACACTATCATACCTGGTCCTTAGAGATCTTTTTGGGGGGAGCAGTTTCACTTAGTGAAGATTCTTTTCTTACATCCTCAACTTCTTTTCCAATTTTGCATGCTTTCTGCATTTAGCTCTTCTAAGATGCCTAAGACTTGCCTTTAATATTTTGTCTAGAAACTATATATTCTAATCTGCTGCCAGGGCTGTCATATATGAGCTATTCCTCTATTATTGAAAGCACAATTTCTGGATTCTTTTACTACCATGTCTTGGTAAAAGGTAAGTGTAGTTATTAGTTTTAAGTAGCCAAGGCCTGTATTCGTGCTGGTGTAATTTACTCAGTAGCACATTACGGAGTCTGGGCCAGAACTGTGGTAGTCCTCCCTTGTGCTCTGCTACTGTGTGGTCTTACTTCTTAGGAAGTGGGACTATCCAGTCACTAAGCAAGGTTTGCATCTGTAAGAAAACCCACATTGGATGTTGGACTGGTTCTAGTGACTGACACGGCCTTAGGCAGTTGGTGTTGCTGCTGCAGCACAATAGAGCACTGAGCCTTCTGCTCTCTTTGCGTAATTCGCAGGGTGTGTTCTTTCTTACTGTAGTGTCTCCTGGCAGTCTCATTTCCTCAGCTACTGCCAGGATTTCACAAAGGAGAAAGTCACAGTCTCTTGAAGAGTAAATAGGCTCCTTGTCCTCTGATACATGTTTGGTCTTCTTTCCTTCTTGGTTAGACATTGGGCACCTTCCACTTGACATGTCATGAGAAGAAGCAAAGCATAGACATGTCATGAGAAGAAGCAAAGCATATCGGTTTGGGCATGTGTGAAGAATACATATGGGCAGGGGCCAGGAGAAGGGGGGATTTTACTTCAGTGTTTCAAGAGGAAAAATATGAAGTGCTTATTTTTAATCAAGGAATTCTTTACACGTTGATATCTCTTCCATTTCCTCTAGTACTTCACTTCAGTTCCTTCTCAAATGGCAACTCTTCTGTGGCAGCCCTTGATTTGCAGTCCCTACTCAGATTCATTGTTCTTCATACCAGGAACCGTGTATTTGGTGCTTTGTTGGCTCCAGTATTTATCATCCCTTTCTCTTTGTTTCCCTCTGCTAAAGCAGGAATTGTTTGAAGACAGATATTTTGTCTGTTTAGTTTTCTCTCTCATATAGGACATTACTGTGTACATTATAGGTCAAAATAAAGTTTTGCTGACGTAGTAAGTGAATCATTGAATAGAGGGGTGGGAGCGGTGTGAGTGGTGGGTTCAGAAAGCAAGCTGAAGCTAGAAGGTCTGTAGTGTCTTGGAAATGACCTGCTGTTAACTCAAGTCTTTGACGCCCTTGTGAGAGCTGAATGGAAGAGGTCGTCCCACTCAGCTGCTCCCTGTAAGCATGTGGGAAGATGGGAGTGCTTGTCCCTTTACTGTTGAGCTTGATAACAGTTGAGTAATGAAAATAATGAAAGAAACCAAGCTAGTGAAGTGAGGTACCATGTGAAGAAAATATTCCTTGCCTAGAACAAAAAAACAAGCATGACACACCCTTGTGGGAGGATTTGAATTTAGCAGTTGAAATTGGGATCTCATTTTAAGAGATATTTGAACAAAATTGTGAAAGCGTAAATCTTTATTGACTTTGAAGGATTCTGATTTTTCCCTGCATGTAGTTGTTCAGAGCTGACCAGGCTACCTTCTGACTTCAATACCAAGTCAGAAATAGTTGAAACAATGAAAAAATCTATTGTCCAGTGAAACATCCAATGCAGTTTTCCTTTTCCTTGTCTTCACAAGGTGATCAATCCCACCTTAATTTTTCTCAGATTTAATTCACTTTATTTTATATGTATATATATATATATATATATATACATGTACGTGTGTGTGTGTGTGTGTGTGTGTGTGTGTGCCTCATATGTGTGATTGTGTCTTTAGAAGCCAGAAGAGGGCATTGAATCTCCTGAAACTGGAGTTATGGATGGTTGTGAGCCACCATGTGAGTGCTGGGAATCAACCCCAGGTCCTCCACAAGAACAGTTGCCCTAGAGTACTGAGCCATCTGTAGACCCAAAGATAAAATTTGTATTCAGAGAAGAAAAAAAAAGACAATAATGGGCAATTAGGCAAAATAGAATAATTATATATAGTACTAAAAGCTGAAAATGAAATAAGATAAGGTAAGTGGAAGGAGAATGCATCGAGCACTTCCTTAGATAGGATGGACAGAATAGATGGCCATCTGGGCTCCACTCTGAGCTGATATTTACACACACTTGGATGAACCCAAAAGAGTTAGCTATGTTCCCACAACCTCTCCAAACCACATCTTCCTTCCCTGTGAAATGTGGGTCATGGTGTGCTTCTCAGTTGAGAATAAAAGAATAAAAGAGGTCATGCCCACTAAGCATTCACTATACCTTGAGCCATAATATACATTTTTATTATAATTATGGGAGAGAGGTGTGTGGCTTGTTTAATGCTGAGAGCTAGTCCTTTTGAAAGAAAAAACAAGTCATTTTATAATAGTTTACTCCTATGTACAGAAGTGTGTTGGTTTTTTATCAGGGATTACTGGTAGGCTGCCATCTGTGGGCCATGGGTACCGTCCTCTGCAGTGTCTGCTGATCCCTCCATCATGTACGATTAGGGACAAATATCCAAGGATTCTGTCCTTTGCAGCTCACACAATCAAAGATTTCTCTCCAGGGAGCTGATTGTATACTAATATCACTTTTCTTCTGTAAATTTTTCTAGGATTTGAACAGACCTGACAAGAATCTTTTAATTGTTCAGAAGTGTTTCCCTTTTATATTCTTATTTGTTTAAGAATAGTGATAGGGACCAGGATGTAACTCAGTAGAAGAATATTGGTTTGCTAGACTCAGGGTCTTGGGTTCACTCCTCAGCACTGCAAAAAAATTAATAAATTAGTTGAAGTAGTGGTAGGTTTCTTGACATTGCTGTGTGACAAAGCATCCCAATACTCAGTAACTTAAACCAGTAGCCTATTTCTCCTAAGTCGGAGGGTCAGCTGGGAGTCAGTTGATTTAATCTGGGCTTAGCTGGGGTAATTCTATGAGTCTCATCCTCCTCTGGTATCCTGACAAGTTCAGCTCTAGGTGATGACAGAGTTTTAAAAGAGCAGGTTGAAACATAATAAGGCCTCTGAAAACTTGCTTAGGTTTGCATGCTGCTAATTCCAAACCAGAAAAATCTCTTGATGAACTGGAAGAATGGGAAGCTATGTCCCATTGTCAGTGGTAAGGCCCTGGGAAATCATTAGGCAAGACTCTGGAAGTTTGGAACTAGTAAGTCTGTTGCAGCCCAGTGAGACTGTGTCATTTACAGCTGCCCTCGGTATGTGACCTTGTCTCAAGTGCTTCGTTCATACTGCTCTTAAACACATCGCAGAGCTAGGTAGTAGGCATTCCTTCCTCAGAAGTCATTCAGTATGGGTGCCAAGATGGTGAGGACCCTGAACTCCCTCTGCTGTGTTCCTGTATATAGAGGGCCTTCTTAGTCCTTAGCCCTAGAAGTTGTAGGACTTGAGGAGCATTAGGCTCACAGTAGAGCAGAGCCTGGACAACATGGGGACAGCCAGAGGAGAAGTATTTACAGAAGGAGGCATGGTCAGCTCTGCTGCTTGAGAGCAGAGAAAGCTTCATGGAGAAGGAGCTGTTCACATTAGATCCCTTCCAAACAGGTTCAAATAGAGAAGTACCATTTGGGGGAGATACAGTAGCAGCCTGGTAATTTCAAGAAACTGAATTTAATCAAAATTTCTCGAATGTGTTCAAGCAATTCAGCAGTCTTAGAGAAACAGTAGACCTGGCTGTATTTACCCACTTCCTATGCTATTTACTGCAATGGTTCTCAAGCTTCTGCATTTATCAGAACCCCCGGGGACTTGTAAGCATAAACTGCTGCACTGAGTAGATTGGGCCAGCTTTGAACTCATAGAGCCTGCCTCCTCCATTTCCTTGGTGCTGGGATTAAAGGCCAGTCCACCACACCGCCCTAGAGTTTCTTATTTGACAGATTCGGATCACACCAGGAAGATCTTTGTTTCTGACCAGTTCCCAGGTGATGCTGGTCCAGAGGTAAGCAAGCTCTGAGGACTATTTGTTGAACTGTCTCTACCTGGCACTCTGCAGTGTGGTGAAGAGAACACCCTTGCCCACATCACTCACTCACTGTGGAGTACCAATGACAGCTTAGGGAGAGCCAGTTGACAGTAACAGAAGGGTGGATATGGCATTGCATGGAAGCATGGGTTGCTGTGCACAGGTTCTAGCGCATCCAGCTCAGGTTGCAGCCCTTAACCCTGAGCTGAGTTAAAGTAAGTCCCCAAATTAGAGAACATCAAGTGTGCTGTGGCTGTAGCTCAGTGGAAAAACACTTACCTAGCAAGCACAAAGCCATGGGCTAGGACCCCCCCCCCAGAACCAATAATAGCAACATAAACAAACACAGTTGTGCCTTGTATAAGACTGATAGATTAATCTTTACTGTTTCCTGAAATTTCTGGCCATAATATTATGGATAGAATGAGACTGAATTCATTACTTTGCAAGTTCTCCTCCTTTGCTAATGTGTTCTTCTCATTTTCACCTGTTTTTTTAAGTTAGATATATTTATTATGCATAATTGCATGTTTTTAACAAAACCAGGTAGAAATTTGATGTGTGTGGGAATGCAGATAAAATTAGATGGGAGAGCACAGTTAGCGTTAGATGAGCCCTGCCAGGCAGCCAGCCTGAGACGATAGCGCCTGCACTCCCACAGAGCAGGGCCCACTACCTGCTAAAGTTAGGAACAAGGAAAGCCAACATTTTTGCCTAAAGAACAGCACTCAGGAAGAATGCAGTAGCTATTGAACTCGGGCTCAGGCAGGGCTAGCACTCGCTCTCTCGAGGACTTAGTAAGCTGAGTGAGAAGGTGGGACAGGAATTAGTTAGGTGTACTTGAAGCAGCAAGCTGATTTGGCAATTGACCTTATTTGCCTAGCAAACATAAGGAAGAGAAGAAAGTCACTAGTTCTTAACTAACCCAGCTGCTTAAACTGTCGGTCATGACCCACATATGGTTACATAACAAGACATGAGGACCACAAAAAATTGACAGCAGTAAAGTTTCTTTATGTGCATGTTCTGTCCAGGAGGTATGACCTTGCTGGAATAGATGTGGCCTTGTTGGAGGAAGTGTGTCACTGTGGCGGTGGACTTTGAGGCCTTATATATGCCAAAGCTACTCCCAGTGTGGCACACGGTCTCCTGCTGCCTGCAGATCAAGATGTAGAACTCTCAACTCCTTCTCCAGCACCGTGTCTGCCTGCACACTGCCATGTTTCTTGCAATCACAGTAATTAACTAAACCTCTGAAACTGTAAGCCAGCCCCAATTAAATGTTTTCCTTTATAAGAGTTGCCATGGTCATGGTGTTTCTTTACAGCAATCAATAAAACTGTAACTAAGACAGCATCCCTCCATGGATGAACTTCTGGCTTCCAGTTTCCACCACAGGCATTTTTATACCATAGGATAATCAATACATTTTCAGTACATCATTATATCCCTGTTTGGAAATGGCTAGAAGGGGACACAGTGTTGTTTTTGTCTTAGAGTTTATTCTTACTTATTAATTATGTGTCTGTGTGGGTTTGTGCATGTAAGTGCTGTGCCTGTGGAAGTCTAAAGAGAGCATCAGGTCCCCTGGAGCTAGAGTTAGAGGCAGTTGTGAAATGCTGGATGAGGGTCCTGCGAACCAGACTTTTGTCTTCTTCCAGTACATACTCTTAAGCACTGAGCCATCTCTCCAGCCTGCACACAGAGTTTTTACTACCTTAGCTGTTTCCTGTCATCCTCCCTCCCTATTACGGGGACAGGGAGCCAGCCTGCCCCAGGACAAGGCGTCTCAGTGCACTCTTGAGATAAACATGCTTGAATCTGAGACAAAGGAGCCCACCTTGGTCCCAGAGTCCACTGTCATCAAGGACAAACAGCACGTGATGATTTTACCAATAAGATTTCTATTGTAGCTCAGTGCCTAAGTATCAGCTTAAAATCAAGCACATAATGTATCTGAGGCGTCTCTGGCAGCACTCCCATGTTTCATGATGTGTGGCCTCACCGCAGCCTTAGGTTTTGAACACTCAACACCACGCTTTACAGTGTGCACACCATCATGTCCCACAGTGCCACCAATGCTGCCTGAAACACTGGCTCAGAGTTCAGACTTTTTTTTTTTTTTTTTTGGTTTTTCGAGACAGGGTTTCTCTGTTTAACAGCTCTGGCTGTCCTGGACTCGCTTTGTAGACCAGGCTGGCCTCGAACTCGCAAAGATCCGCCTGCCTCTGCCTCCCAAGTGCTGGGATTAAAGGCGTGCGCCACCACCGCCCGGCTCGAGTTCAGACTTTTGTATGTTACAAATTTGTATGTTACTGTACACACAAGGTTTTCTTCTCTTATAGAAACGTGGTTTTAATTATGGAAAATAAAGACTTTAAAATTTTCCTACCACCGTTTCTTAGCACATATAAACATATATATATATTTCTGTAATTTTGTGAGTTAGAATGTATATTAGTTACTCTTCTCTCTGCTATGACAGAATTCCTGACAGGAAGCTTCATAGGAGAAGAAGGATTTCTTTTATTTTGACTCACAGTTCGAGGGACTACTGCCCATCACGGCAAGGAAGGCATGTTGGCAAGAGCATGAGGCAGCTGGTCATAGTTGCATCCAGAGTCAGGAAGCAGAGAGATGAATGCTAGGCCTCGGCTCACTTCCTCCATTTTATTCAGGTGGGACCTCAGCCCCTGCGGTGGTGGCATCTCAGCCTCTGGGTTGGTGGCATCTCAGCCCCTGGGGTGGTGGCATCTCAGCCCCTGGGGTGGTGGCATCTCAGCCCCTGCGGTGGTGGCATCCATGGTTCAAGTGGATTTTCCCACCTCTGTTAATCTCATTTAGATAACTCCTCAAAAGTATGCCAGAGACTTGGCTCCTGCACCCTGGCACATTGATTGCCAGCACTGTGATCCATGTGTGTAGTAAGACACTTCTGTGGTCTCAACAGTCAGGAAGTTGAGGCAGGAGAATCAGAAGTTCAAGGTCATTTTACCCTACATAGTTTAATTCCAGCCCAGTATACATGAGACCCTGTCTCAAAAGGAAAAAAAGGAAAGAATTAGGTCAACAAGTAGAAAAGATTAAGAAGCCCTGGTTTAGAGGACCAACCATATTTATGAGGATGTTTGCCCTGGTTATAAAGAAGAAATGGCTTCTCATGATGTAGGCATGGATAGTGTCGTTCAACCCAGAATGGCAACAGCGTTTTCAACAACAGTGGTCTGCGAGGTACTCAACAATCTATCTATTTGGGGGGGGGGGTTGTTTTGTTGTTTTTTTGAGATGGGTTTCTCTGTGTAACAGCCTATCTAACTATTTTCAAGATATGTAGAAAATTTTATTTGTACCCACTTGTCAGGAAAAAATGATAAACAGTGTGTTCACACTTTGAAATTGTGTGGTATGATGTACTTTCATTGAAGAGGACCCGTTTATAACCATTATTTGCAATATGTTTGTTTTGAGATAAGGTCTCTCTTTGTGTAGCCTGCCTGCCCTGGTACTCGCTGTGCAGAACAGGCTGGCCTTGAACTCAGAGAGGTCCGCCTGCCGCTGCCTTCCAAATTCCGAGCTCACTACCCCCATCCAGCTATTCGTAGTCTTTTCATTGTCCTTTTGTAATGTCTAAGTGACCGTGAGCTCTTGTGCTTTTTCCTAGCACACGTCTGTGGATGGCTATACTGAAGCACACATCCCGCCTACCAAATCAAGTAGCAGACAGAACATTCCCCGCTGTAGAAACTCCATTACGTCTGCCACCAAGGAACAGCCTCACATTGGAAATTACCGCTTACAGAAAACAATCGGGAAGGGAAACTTTGCCAAAGTGAAATTGGCAAGACATGTTCTAACCGGTAGAGAGGTAAGTTTTCGTAACGCCTTTTGATATTTACCTGAACCCAGAGTCTTGTTAAAAGCTTTCTCATAGTTGATATTGGAGAACGAATGGTACCTGTGACCTGATGCACACTGGGATATATGTGCATAGAACATTTGCAGATATGTCCATTTCGTGGCAGGATTACTAACCTTTTAACGCTAAAGGCAGACTTGCCCTACCTGATCGCATCTCTCATTGACCAGGTGTGCTCAGATGAGCTGTCCTCAGCTTGTCTGCCATGTGAACAACCCTGGTTACTGTTGCTACTCTGAACGAGGCTGGGATAGATCTTTATGAATTACTACTACTTAGGCTAAGGTAGGCGTAAATGTGCAGAATAAGACCCACTAACTTTTACCTACTTGAAAATAACATCAAGGTAATATTTATAATATTAATTAATAATATTACTACTGTACAGATAATTTTTTCAGACAATAAGATAATATACTTCTAAAATACCATGTTTCCTTGTTTGTTCTTTTGGTGAGGGGTTAAAAGGGTTTCTTGTAGCCCAGACTGGCTTTGAACTTGCTACCCAGCTGAGGCTGACCTTGAAATCTGTATCATTCTGCTTCCAATTTCTAAGTGCTGAGATTATTGGGTTGCATGAATAAATCCCACTAATGTCATGTGTTCGAAATTATTGTTGCACAGTAAAAATGTATGTATTTACACTATAAATTTATAGTGTATACAGCAGGATTAAAGATTATTTCAGTAAATATCCCAAGTTTTGTATTAGGATTGGATTTCTTTTTTTGTTTGTTTGGTTGGTTGGTTGGTTTTGGTTTTTCAAGACAGTGTTTCTCTGTGAGCCTTGGCTGTCCTTTACTTGCTTTGTAGCCCAGGCTGGTCTTGAACTCACAGAGATCCGCCTGTCTCTGCCTCCCAAATGCTGGAATCAAAGGTGTGGGTCACCATCCCCGGCTATTTTTTTTTTTGTTTTTTTTTTCTTTGTTTGTTTAACCTTGGTTTTTTTTAATAATTTATTTTTTATTTCTTCAAGTTACATCTCAATCACAATCCCCTCCCTACTCCCCCCTCCAGTCCCACCCTTCCACCCTCCTCCCCCTCAGCCCCACCATCCTCTTCCCTTCTTTTCTTTTTTTTTTTTTTTTAGTTTAAGGTATTTATTTTTCCCCCCAACAGCTCTCCCTTTCAGTCCAAATAATGGTTCTTTTTCTTATAACTATAAATACAATACAAAACAACAGAAATAAATAGGCCACGATTATAAGAGTTATATGGCTTAGCATACATTCCCAATGTCCAGTCCATATGTATTTGGCACCTGACTTTAACATTCTACTATCTAACCATCTCCATGAGTTTAAAGTTCTATATCTAACTCAGCTTTCATACTAACTTGCCTCATAATTTTAAAAATATCTTCTTAGATCCAGAACACCCTCTTGATTCCTAAACAACTCAAAATTTAACTATGAGACTCTAGCTATCTATTCTTCATCCACCTCAGAGACCTGAGAGGGATAAATATATCTGATTATATAGGAAGTGCAGGGCCTGCAGCTTCCAAAACTAAAAAATGACATACCAGTGGCTGCCTGGTTTTTAATCTCAACTACAGAATGTTAGTAAGCTTTCACTTGATGTACACATCATATTGTGACCATTGAGTACCTTCTCTCTTGTCCATTTTACCACACGAGCTGCTCAGACGTAGGCTGCATCAGGCAGAGCCTTTGAAGGTTTTCAAATCCCTTTCGTTAGTTTGCTATTCGAAAGTCTATATATCCAGTTTCTCTTCCTGCACAATAGTTTCATTTGCCAGAAATACAAGTTTAAAAGTCACTCTCCCCTATAGTGTTGCCTATCAAGATTTTAAGAAAAAGATTAAAATAGAGGATGATTTTTACACTTGTTTTAAAATGTGGAAGAAATAGCAAAGGCTTATTTCCACCGATGTAGAATCAGGAGATTGACAACAAGCTGATAAATTATGTTGTAAGGCTGCCAAGCACATCTTCTGATCGTGTGAGCATCTGCATAGAAGTAAATGGTGTGTAGTTAAGAGCTAATTAAACTTTTCTTTGCAGGGTTTTGTGCATTGAGTTACATATGTCAAATGTGATTTAATGATTTTTCTTTTTTAGGTAGCTGTGAAAATAATAGACAAAACTCAGCTAAACCCTACCAGCCTACAAAAGGTATTTAGTTAATTTTTAAGTAATGTGAGAGTTTTTTAATATATAATTGTGTATAAAGTCAAGCATGAAATCTTTTGTTAGGTACAACATTATATTTTATCAGTACATGAAGAAATGCAGTACCTAAATGTAAAGGTTATAAAGTTTTTTGCAATGTGTCTAATGCAGGTTGAGGGTCATGTACTCAGAACACTCGGAGAGAAGCATTTGGGATTTTATTGAGTTTCAGAGTTGGGAATATTTGCATAGACTTTAGCAAGATGTATGTGCCCTACGAATTGTCTGCTGTGCTGGTGTTAGAGCTGTTTGAAGGATGTTGTGTGGTGCTGGGATCCAGACTCGGATCACCGTGGTAGATGTTAACACATCTGCTGCTACCCTCTGGGCCATCTCTCCAATCCAAGCTTTGAAGTGGACAGAACCTTCTTAGGTAAAAACCTAGTTCACAGTAATGTTTCGTAGGCATGTCTTCTTTCATTACTTCATTTGGCTCTTCCTTCATGTAAATTCATCTTGGATGTTAAATCGCAGTAGACAGGAAACAAAGCAGGAAGGGAGGAAGAGAAAGTAGTTAGGATGGGCATTGTTTCAATAGCCAAAGCTGTTTACCTCATTAATTACTTCAATGAGAAACCTTCTCAAAAACAAACTTTTAGTATTTTAAAAACGAAGCAACTGTTTTTAGTGTAGGATCTGTATGTACTGTGTGTATATAGTGACGTAATATCTATTGTGATTTCAGTAGCATACAGTAATATCAGATTATAGACATGACACATAAGTGCCTTTGGATTCCTAAGCAAGAACCTCACAAGAAATTCTTAGTTTGCGATGTTTACCTGCAGCTTCTGTGATTCTAGTGTAAGACTGGAACTCCACATTTATGAATGAGAGCCTTCTTTCCATTGGTCTCAGTGCCAGGTAGCTCTGCGTTTTTATGCATTTCTCTGTAGAGATCTGTCTCTGTGTTCCATGGGTTCCTTTTAAATTTGACAACCAGTGAAACTGCAGAGCACAGATGCGGTGCTTAGCAAGGACTCAGGTTTGCTGGGCTCTTTGCTGAGACTGAGCTGGTACAGAACTGACATGTTATGGTCTCTGTGAGGACTCGAGTTTGCTGGGTTCTTTTGCTTGAATGTGAGCTAGTTGAGTATTGACATGGTATAGTCTCTGGGGAATGTGTCTTCTCATAACACCAGCTTTCCTCCAGCTGGATCACCTGTGTGAGTGACAAAAGGCTCCTTCTCTGGGCTGATGAATTAATTACCTGAAGATGCTTTTGTGCCAGAGACTCTAAAACACACCAATTGCCAAACTGCACTCTGGGCCTTGCTCTCCTCCCACCTACCTACATGTTGTACTTTTCCTGGATCACACCATGGATTACTCTGGTAAATGGAGTGATTTCAGGTGATATTTGGAACTTCGGCCAAGATACCCAGTAATGTGGCACCCAGCAGAGCCAGCCAATGTTATGACATTATAACATTAATTTTGCTAGTTGGAGCATGTGTCCATGAAGCTGATCATTTCCTTATTTGTCTAAATAACCAACGGTCTGCTGGCTGATGAAAATGTCTGTGATGGGCCTGGTAAACTGCCTAAAGGGTTGCTTTTCCAAACACACAGATGATGCAGCTTCTGTCTTCTAAGCCTGGTCATAGATTTACTCTCTGTGGAAAACATTTAAAACAAAACAAACAAAAAAACAAAAACCCAGTTCATGGTTTGCCTGGTTCTGTGTACAGAACATTAGATTTGTCCTAACCCATCACCTGAGCAGCATCCCAGTCAGTCATACCTCAAAACCAGAATGCCGAGAGCAAGCCATTTGCTTTCTCCAGCGTCCTCAGTGAAGTCCTGCAGGCAAGAATAATAGTCAGGATGACTCCGCGACCTGGACATTCCTGTTGACAGAAGGTGAAGACAGGATGCACACTCCTCTTGGCTTCATTTTTAGAAACATTTGACTAAATCTTACTCTGCTTTGGTCTGAATGCAAGCTGATCTCTTCCCCGTTCATTCTCTTCTATGTTTATAGGAAATATTTCCTTCCTTTTTCAACATCCCCGGTAGCCAAAGGAATCTAAATATGAGGCACCGACTGTTAAAAACCTCTCAAACATAAAGTTCTTTTTAAAATATGAAGTTCTTAAAAATAGTTCGGTCTTTGGAAATGTGGCTTCGGTGCTTTCCTGCCCATTTCATTTGTTTTAAGCCACTGGAGTCCAATCTGATGAGACCTCATGCTTTAAAAAGTGAGTTCATTCCCTCGGTGGAGCACAAGAATCACCTCATATATTCATGGGTTTTGGAGAATATTCTGTGACCCACATTATTGATCTCCGGGGTTCTTTTAAGCTATCTATAATGCTGGGTGAAAAGCAAATCAATGAGATGATTTTGTTCATAAAGATAGGCTTTAGCTGTAGAATTATCATTTCTCAGAAACTTTATCCTTTCTGAAAGTAGGCACAGTTAGTTTATCAGATGGTGACAGTTTCTTCACCTGAGTCACCAGCATACATTCATCTCCGCTGACATTGTTATATCTCCTGTGTACTGCTTATGAGCTCACATATTAGTTCTTAATTGATTATTTTATGTGCATGGGTGTGTTTGCCTGCATGTATGCCTGTGCATCACACGGATGCAGTGCCCACAGAGGCCAGAAGAGGACGTTGGGTCCCCGGAGCTGGAGATGCAAATGGTTATGAGCTGCCATGTGAATGCCGGGAGGAGTCAAACCCAGATCTTCTAGCGGAGCAGCCAGTGCTTTTAACCACTGAGCTGTCTCTTCAGCCCCTACTTTCTTTCTTTTTTATTGTATTACACATCACACAAAAAAATGGCTCTTTGTACCGCAGTAATTTCCTGACTGACTGTTTTTCTTCTTTCCTAAAGAAGAAAAAACAAAACAGAGTAGTCAGACAGAGCAGCACGTGCCTGTAATTCCAGCTACTAATGGGGCTAAGGTAGGAAGGAAGATCATGAGCCCAGCCTGGGCAACAGAGTAAGACCACATAATTAACAATTATTGCTTAATTCACAAATTAATTAATTAAAATAAAAGTAAAAGGAAGACTACACTGACTCAGAATCACATTGTAAAATAACAGGTTGAATTAAATTGAATAGAATGTGAATCTGTGAGCTAGGACATAAGAGATTGTGCATAAGCACACGTGTAGAAATTTCAGTGACTGAAATCTTAATAACATACTTAATAACATCCATTTGCTGCCAGTATCTGCTGATCTGAGCCACTCACATGGATGAGGGTTTTCCAGTAATGCCTAGCGTTCTCTGGTAGGCTGAGTAAATGTCCCAGAACTTCTGTAAAATAGTCACTACTATGTTGAAGAATGTGGTCACTGTAAGACAAAGCCAGGTAGTATTCAATAGAAAACAAATGTGTAAACCAAACCACAAAGTTATTGGCAAATAGTTTGATCAAGACGAAAACAGAAGTTCTTCAGCAGTATTTGTTAGAAGGCCTACCCTTCAGACATGTTGAAATATCAGTGACTCTGAGCATCTTTCACCACATAGCTGAGTGGAGCTATGCAGTGCTCGCTCTGCATTCGGCCATACAGCTCTCGTTAATGTGTGTAGACCGAAGGGAACCTGTTGTCTAAGTCTGATTTGGGTCCTGAACCGAAGAAATGAGAATACTAGGTTTTTTTTTTGTCAGCTGGGTTGTAAATTGCAAATATGTTTTTTTTTAAAGATGTATTTGTTTTGTATTCAATGTTCTGTCTGCGTGTATGCCTGCAGGCCAGAAAACGGAACCAGATCTCATTACAAATAGTTGTGAGGTATCATGTGGTTGCTGGGAATGAACTCAGGACCTCTGGAACAATAACCAGTGGTCTTAACCTTTGAGCCATCTCTCCAGCCTGCAAATCTGTTTTTAAATCAGAGGTGATGAGCTATCTTTTTGGCTTTCCCTCCATCTCTCTCCCTCCATCCTTCCACATCCATCCCCTCTTCTTTCTTCTAGTATTCTAAGATGACGCTGCCACATAAATTAGTGATATGGCCCATGATGCCCATTTACTCACCACTCCATTCTCCATGAAATTGGCGATCAATAGCACACCTCTGACCTTAATTTGGTTTGGGACGAAATACTGAAAATAAGGCTGATCGTGAGATTATGACTGAGAGTTATATTTATTTCACACACAGTATGAAGATTGGTAGGAAGTGTGCTTCACACTGAAGTGTGATGGATTTTGGGGGGACGTGTTCAGGTGCTGTAGAAAGTGAAACCAGGAAATCACTGTATCTTAGTATAAACTGTGTGTTCACAGTAAGGCTGGACTTTCTGAAATCAAACTGTGTATAAAGTTTAGCATGGCCCCTAAAATGTCAAGGAAAGTGTGCAATGACATATTTTTGACATGTTTAACAATATGCATGCTGCATCCAGTTATGAAAATACTTCCAAGGCAAATGTGTCTAATGAGCGTATACTGAGAATGTTTGTTCATGTCCCTCAGATTAAAGCTCCAGTCTTCCGGGCAGACATAGTGGCGCATGCCTTTAATCCCAGCACACAGAATGCAGAGGCAGGCGAATCTCTGTGAGTTCGAGGCCAGTCTGGTCTACAGAGTGAGTTCCAGGATAGCCTGTGCTGCACAGGGTAACCCTGTCTTGAATTCCCCCCCCCAAAAAAAAAGTCTTTCACTCTCCCACATGTAACCAGCTAATTCCTTCTTCCTTTCCACCACAGAGACCTGCTCAGTGCCTGGGTATTTCTTTCCCTGTGTCCCCAAGTAGAGGCTGCTGGATAGGGTTACACCTTCCTCCAAGACCTCTCTGCTGCCCACGACATAAGCTCTTCTTCCTACCCTGTTGGCAGTCCATCTCCTTTGCAAGTGGCTTCTCTGAGCTGCTGGTTAGGTCATTCCTCTTCCTAGAAGTTTTAGGCTAGCCTGGGCTATATAGTGAGTTGTAGGCTACCCTGGACTGCATGAGACCCTTCTCTAAACAACCAAAGCGAAGCAGAAAATAAGCAAACAAAAAGAATTTTTTAGAGCTACTAGTAGTAAAATATCTGGTTGATATCCCAGTAAGATGTCTTAAGACTAAATAAAAATGGAGTGACATAATGATCCCATCAATTATGAAGCAGAGCATTTAATCAGCAGGGCCCTGTTAACGTAGGCACATCATATGTATAATTTCTCAGTAAATGGGGCTACTGAGTGAGTTTAGGAACTGAATGTTGCCTGCAGTGTAAAGCAGGCCCACACTTCAATTCACTAATGGGCCAAAATGCTGCCAAAGATGCAGACAGGATTATTACAAATTGCATCTGCCAGAGAAAGTGTCCTGTCCCTCCTGAACTCACGTCCGAATGAAGTACTTGAAAAGCTGAGAAGGTGGTGCTGAAAGACACCAGTTATACATGGGTCTCCTTCTCCAAACCCTGTTTCCTGTAACTGAAGACTGGAAAATGCAGGTAACCTGTGACTACAGAATCATCCTCTGTCCCCTGTCCCCTGACATGAGGAGGCCACAGGCAATATGGCAGCAGGTCTGATAGAAATAAGACACAGTCTGATGAACCTTGACTAGAGGCTTCATAGAATCAGGATGACAATGGCTGGCTATGCCCAATTCACTAGTTTCAATACAACAGATTTCCCCCACCACCACCACCACCACCACAGAAAAGAATAATAGGCAGAGGAAATAGAAAGGATTGGAAGGAACAGAAATTGAGAAGAGAAAAAGAAAATTCTCCTGAGGCAAGTACTGATTGACACCATGTTGCTTCGCTAATCCTGACCTCAGCCCTGACCAGGGAGGACTGAATGGAACAATAGCCAAATGGACCATTTGGTGACTTCAGCTACCTGGAGCAAAGCCAGGAATCTAGAAGGAAGTAACACGGCCTTTAACAATTGGAGTAGCTGGCTGAGTCAACAAAGTAAAGGCCCTGCTTCATAGCCAAGGCTTCCTTTAGTTCTCTGAGCACAGTTGTGGCAAATATTGACTTTACCATCCAGCTCACAGCAGATCTGAAATATGATGCCTGAAGGACTTAGCTATGAGCACTCTCTATGATATCTGAAGGACTTAGCTCTGGGCTAATCTGGGATCATCACAATGACATGGCTTCAAAACGAGAAAGAAGTAAAAATCAGAAACTCGAATAGCGTAGAACTGAAGTCCTTGAGAACACCCTTCCTTACTTATCCCCAGGCAAATCATGCGTGCAGAACGGATAATGTTAGCAATAACTGTCCATCAGGGAAGTCTTATTGTCATCTAAAGGCTCTGCTCCTCTTCCCCTCTTCTAAGAAAATGCAAGCACTGGTAAGATTGACGTCTTGCTGGTGAGGTGCTCTCTGTTAAAAGATGCCTGGCTCAATGGCTCTCTGTACTGTCCTCCAACTCAGAGGGTTTCTTCAGAAGACTCTGCCATTTGCTTCTATCCTCTTCTTTCTCTATTCTCTCCTGTGCCCACATAGAAAACAAAGAGTTTTAGGCAGGTACTGTCTTTGCTGACAGTGTGCTCATGAGGCCAGAACTCTCTAGATTCAGGGTAGACTGCTAGTCTATTAGCGCTGCCATCATAACAACATGCCACAGAATAAGTGGCTTAAATAGAAACACTTGTCACTGTTCTGAAGGCTGAAAGTCCATCTTCTGGGCCCCTGCTCATCCTTGGTGGCTCTTTCTCTTATAAGGACTGATCCTATTGGCCTAAGGTTCAACCCTTATGACGTCTATAACCTGAATGCTCTTCTTCAAAGCTGTTTCTTCACCTTGGGAGCCAGTAATACTCTAGTCCATATCAGATAATAGACCATGTGCAGCTAACGTGTGTTTCTTTGGATGGAGGGGTGATTGATGGGGCAAGATTCTGACAGTTCATTTCCATAGTTAGCATACCATACAAAGCATCGCTTGGCTCCTAGCAGCAACTACTTCCTTCTGTAATTGCTGTCACTCTAACTTTGGTGATCAGAATAAGAAACCCCCAGGTTCATATATTTGAATGATGAGTCACCAGGGAGTGGAACTCTTTGAAAGGATTAGAAGGATTAGGAGGTGTGACTTTGTTGGAGGAAGTGTGTCACTGGGATAGGTGTTAAGGTTTCAAAAGACTACACCAGGCCCAGTCTCTCTTTCCCCCTGCAGCTGTGATCAGAATGTAGAACACTCAGCTCCTTCTCCAGCACCATGTCTACCTGTATGCTGCCCTGCTCCCTGCTATGATGATAATGGAATAAGCCTTTGAACCCCCAATTAAATGCTTTCTTTTATAAGAGTTACCTTGGTCATGGTGTCTCCTCACAGCAAAAGAACAGTGACTAACACATTAACAAACATGCTCTCAGCCTCTACATACCTCCATGTTCTTAGCTGTTAATTTTTTTTCTCATTCTTTGTCCACTAAAGACATTGGTTAATGTCTTTAAACATTAAAACAATATGTTTAAGGCATCATTTGAGTTCAAGACCAGCCTGGTCTACAGAGTGAGTTCCAGAACAGCCAGGGCTATGCAGAGATACCCTATCTCAAAAAATTAAATGTAAGTATTATAAACTTCTTAAAATGTATTTAAATGAAAGAGTATGTGTTGTGTATGCAGATGCACAATACACAGGCTTATATACTTCCTTTATCTCATGTAGGAATTATTATTGAAGATACCTAGTGCGAGCTCATTTGTAGCATCTAAACCTAAGTGGTTTTTCAATTGGGATGTATTTCATTTTGTTAATGTGTTCTATGACCACAAACTAAAATCTATCATTTCAATCAATGTTGACGTACAGTTGAGTGGCACTAAGCGTCACTGCCTCACTGTGCACGTTCAGGCTGCTTTACCTATGAAGCTCTGCTCATAAGCAACCTTCTGGCGGCCATCTTGGCCCTTGGTGGCATTGCTCTGTGTAATGTGTTCATGAATTGAACTGTGTCTTGTGAGTCGCCATCCTGTGTGTTTGGTCTTCGGTAACTAGTTTGTTTCATCTATATAATACCCTCCAGGCTCATCTTTGGTTTTGTTGGCCTTTCCATCTGTATTATCACATTTTATTATCCACTCACCTGTTTGAACTTTGCTTTCAGTTCCCTAAGGTTTATGATCTATAGATTATATGGTGATTCTTAAAAATTGCTTTAGGAATATTATTTTCCATGGTACTCTATCATTTTCCATAGTACCCTTTCATCTGACATTCCCATCTGCTATCCCAAAGGTTCTGTATTCTCTCTTGTCTTGCAGGTTTGTTCTGTCTTGTACTGTTTTATATGATAGTGGTCATCCTAACGAGTGTCAGGTGTTTTGACTTTCTTTTTTTTTTTCTTTTTGATTTTTTGAGACAGGGTTTCTCTGTGTAGTCCTGGCTGTCCTGGACTCACTTTGTAGACCAGGCTAGCCTTGAACTTGCAGAGATCTGCCTTTCTCTACCTCCCGAGTGCTGGGATTAAAGGAGTGTGTCACCACGCCCAGCAATTACAGACAGCTGTGAACTGTCATGTGGGTGTTGGGATTTGAACCTGGGTTCTTTAGACGAACAGCCAGTGCTCTTAACTGCTGAGCCATCTCTCCAGCCCCTTGACTTCTTTTTTTTTTTTTTTTTTTTTTTTGTTTTT
>CAJQZJ010004750.1:5666852-5724736 GCA_907164525.1 Lophiomys imhausi | reverse complement strand
TTTTTTTTTTTGGTTTTTCGAGACAGGGTTTCTCTGTGTAACAGCTCTGGCTGTCCTGGACTCACTTTGTAGACCGGCTGGCCTCGAACTCACAGAGATCCGCCTGCCTCTGCCTCCCAAGTGCTGGGATTAAAGGCGTGCACCACCACTGCCCGGCTCCTTGACTTTCTAATGACTAATATGTTGAACATTTTTTCATGCTTTCTTAGACTGTTAATAGATCATTAGAAAACATCACTTGTGGTTACACTAATTTTAGATTTTATTCTGGCAGAACTTTTTTTTTTTTTTAAAGATTTATTTATTATGTATACAGTGTTCTGTCTGCAGGTATATCTGCAGGCCAGAAGAGGGCACCAGATTTCATTATGGATGGTTGTGAGCCACCATGTGGTTGCTGGGAATTGAACTCATGACCTCTGGAAGAGCAGCCAGTGCTCTTAACCGCTGAGCCATCTCTCCAGCCCCAGAACTTTTTTTTTTAAAGCAAGAAGTATAGTTTATTTTCTCTATACTTGTGTAAAACAATTAAAACCAACATATTTTAAAACAAAAATGAAGAAAAATCCCCTGTGGAAAAAAATGACATTGAAATGGGGACAGAGTTGCTGAGAGGGGTTAGTACATTAGCCCTGATGAGCTATAGCAACTCTGACTGGCCCAGGAAATTAAGATATAAGGAGGAAACAAAGGAGGATAATTTACTGAGGAAGTGGGGCCCGCAGCAGACCACATGGCAGAACTAGGGGCGGTGGGAGGGGTCCCCACTGGTAGCCATAGAGAGGGGATCTCCGAGGACCAGTATATCCATGAGGGGATATCAGTGGAGGAGGACCATGCATATTGTGTGGAACCTGGGTGACCCATGGGAGATCCAAAAGGAGGCTCTGGTGAGGGGCATGGCCATTGGAAGAGGTCTAGGATGAGGCATTCCAGGAGGTAGCTGGGATGGTGACTGCCCCCTAGAGCCTGGAGGCCCAGCATGGAGGTGTCCTAGTCCATGGAGGCCATGGTGGGCCAACTGCATCTGGGACATCCCCGAATGAGACATCCACCTGATGGGAATGGGTGAAGATGTGAATGTCTGTGACCAGGATGTCCAGCCCCTTGCAGTTCCTGCTGCTGGGGGACCATGTCCTCCAGCCCCTAGGTGGCATAGATGGTGGGGCTTGACTGAGGGTATCCTAGGAGGGAGGGCTTCAGGAGGTGGCACTGGAGTGGGAAGGAGCCAGAAGGAGGCATGCCTGGTAGACGAAACCCAGAACCTAGGGATGAACCACAGGATTGGGGGCAGAGGGTGGAGGGAGTGCATCTGCAAACAGTTGATGAGGTCGGTCAGTCTGGGACAGAGCTCTGGGCTCCTGAGCCCTGGCACTTGCCTTTACAGTCCTTCTTGAAGGCATAAGACACAGTGATAGGGCAGCTACACAGGTACTGCCTATTCATGACCTCAATTGCTGTATCCTTAGCATCAAATGAAGCAAGATTAATGAAGGCATAACTCTTGGAGTTGCCTGGGTCAGAGTTCCACATAATCTTGGGGGTCTGTAAGATGATTTCAAAGGTGCCAAAAGTATTATAAAGCAGCATCTCATCAATGTCTGGGTCCAGGTTCCCAATGAAAATGTTGGCTCCTATATACAGTTTGTGTGTGTATGTGTGTGTGTGTGTGTGTGTGTGTGTGTGTGTACCAAGGCCTTGTTCATCCGTATTGGCTTCCCATAGAATTTGGTCATATTTATAATCTTAATGGAATCGTCAGCATCTTCCTCACTCAGGAATTCAGCAAAGCCAAAGCCTTGGCACTGGCCAGTGACTCTATAGTTTGGCATGTGGGTATTGACCACGGTCCTACCTGGAGAAACAGTGCCTACAGCACTGGTTCACTTCCCTTCTTGTCTAGACATCCCACCCACTGTGGCACCCTGCTCCAGTTCAGACACCTGTCCAGCAACCATAGCACAAGGGCTTCCATCATCCCTGAGCAGCAGCACCACCCTGTGCAACAAAACATGTCTTAACAGATTTTTCTAAATGTTGCCAATTCTCGGTTCTTCTATTTTCTTGAACAAATGCTTGGTTTTGATTTTGACTTTTGACATTTATGCAAATAACATAAAGGAGAAAATACCAAATCGTGCTTTTTTATATTTCATGATTTTTTTGACATTTTATTATTTATTTGTATGTATGTGCATGTGTGTCATGGTGTGTTCATGGAAGTGAACATGTAGGAGTAAGTTCTCCCCTTCTACCATGTGGGTACTAAAGATTGAGTTCAAGTCTTCAAAACCAACAGCAGGCTCTGGAGACCCCACTGTAACCACATCAGTAACCTGACAAGTAAGACTCTCAAAAATGGTCCATATAGTTTTTAAAGTTAAGGTGAAATAAAATTTAACATTCATGTTATTTTGTTTTATTTAACATGCTTTTAATAGTCCTCCTCTTAGAGCTGGAGAGATGACTCAGTGGTTAAGAGTGGCTGCTCTACCAGAGAACCTGGGTTCAGTTCCCAGCACCCACATAGGGATTACAACTATCTGTAACTGTAGTTCCATGGGGCCTGATGCCATTTCCTGGCCTCCATGGGGACTGAACACATGTGGTGCCCATGCATGTATGCAGGCAAAACACTTAAACACATAATATAAAAATAAATAAATAAATTTGTTTGTTTGGGGCTGGACAGATGGTTCAGCAGTTAAGAGCACTGACTGCTCTTTCAAAGGTCCTGAGTTCAATTCCCAGCAACAACATGGTGACTCACAATCATCTATAATGAGATCTGGTGCCCTCTTCTGGCCTGCAGGCATACATGCAGACAGAACACTTCCTACATTATAAATGAATATTTAAAAATAAATAAATATTTAAAATTTTTGTTTGTTTTTTGTGAGAAGGTTTCTCTGTATAGCCCTGGCTATCCTGGAACTTGCTCTGTACACCAGGCTGGCCTCGAACTAGAAATAAATAAATCTTAAATAGTCCTCCTCCTTTTACTCTTTCTCCTCTTCCCCCTCCCCATATTTCAAGATAAAGTCTGTGTAGCCAGGCTTATTTTGAACTCATTATCCTCTTGCATCAGCCTTTAACTTTTTGGATTATGGCCATCTGCCAGTACACCTGGCTATTTTATTATTATTTGACATTATTCTACAATAATATCTACTTAAAAATGAAGTCTAAGGGCTGGAGAGATTACTCCGTGGTTAAGGGTGCTGACTGCTCTTCCAGAGGACCCAGGCTCAAATCCCAGCACCTCACAACTGTCTGATTAAGATCTGACACTTTCACATAGATAGCTCTACACTCAAGTAAAACACCAATGCATATAAAATAAAGGTAAATAATTTTTTTAAATGTCTACTTTAAAATGCATCTGAATCTTTCACAAAGCATTGGGTCAACCAGAAGAAAGGACTTTAAGGAATCAGAACCTCACGGCAGCTTGTTTTTCGAGACTAGACCTTGTGAAATATCTTTAGTGTCATTTCCACGGTCTTCTGTTTCTGGTCGTTAAGAATAGTTGGAGAAGATGTAAGTTTCATTATGGATAATTTCACATACTATACAGAAACAAACCTCTCTAGTTAATACAGAGAGCCGAGTTGCATTGCTCATTGTGCAAGGGTGGAACCGAGAAACAGATCTCTGCTTAGGTTCTCTGCCAGAATTGACAGTGTTGCAAGCAAGTGATTGTTTCCAAATGGAAGTTCAGTTGGCTTCTGCTTGAGTTTTTCTGTTCTTTAAACATGAATGTCTTTTTTTTTTAACAGTTGTTTCGAGAGGTACGAATAATGAAGATACTGAATCATCCTAACATAGGTATGAATGAAGTCTATGCATACAATTAATGGCAAAGTGTTTCCCTTCGTTGAAAGGCATTTGAATGTGTGCTATTTTCCTGTTGCTTTATAAAGAGAAGAGAAGTGAAAGCTCAGGGAAGGTGACACTTGGTGCGATGACATAGTCTGGAGGTCCTGGCCACTGTCTTCTGCTGCTCTTGCAGCTCCTGGTCGACACCATGCTTGGGTACAATTGGCATTTCTACACACATATTCTCCTTGTTAAATCAGAGATTGCGTGTCATCAGTTAGTAACTGAGAAGAATTACATATGTTTTACTTATAAACATTTGAGTTTAATGTAGTTTTGATAAGCAGTATAATGTATTTTGAAGTAAATTCAATGTTAATTTCAGTTTTACTGAATTGTTTTAGTAAGTTTTGATTTTCTCCCTTTACAAATAAATTTATTGATCAGATATATGTTGTATGAAATCAATTGATTCTAAGTAGTAAAAGAAAAGATTATTTTAGCAGGACATGGTGGCACATGCCTTTAATCCCAGCACTTGGAAGGCAGAGGCAGGCAGATCTCTGTGAGTTCGAGGCCAGCCTGGTTACTGGTACTAGCAAGTCTAGGACAGCTAGTACTATTACACAGAGATAACCCTGTCTTGAAAATCCAGGAAAAAAAAAGAAAAAAGAAAAGATTATTTTTAATCTACTTATTTTTACATTATATCTTGCATCTTTAAAGATTTTCTCTGTATGTAGCCATTAATGTGATTATTCTTGGTGAACAGTTTTCACTGTGTAAGCCTAATTCTATTTTTACTAGAAGTTTTTTAGTATCACATAATGTAAGTTTTGTTTTTATACCAAACAGTAACACTTTATGATATCTAATTTCTTGCTACACTATCTCTAAGCTTTCATTAAAGTTCTGTCTTCCTGTTTTTAAGATCTATCTCCCCTCTCCCCGCCCCCTTGTCATTTTGGTTTTGGCTTTTGCCTTGGCTGGCCTGGAACTCACAGAAATCCACCTGCCTCTGCCTCCCAAGTGCTGGGATTAAAGGCATCTGGTAAAAATACTTCTCCTTTTATTATCTTTATTATTGTAACTAGAAAAGGTTCTGGCTTTTTCATCTCAAACACTGTTTTAGCTCCTAAGTTGACTCCAGATCACTTCGTGGTAAGGTGTAAGGAGTTTCCTTTCATAGGAGTCATGACTCTTAAGTGACTTTTTTATTTTAAAGTTAGAATTATTCAGTTTAGCAAGTATTCTAATATTCTACTTGCTGTTGCCTAAGGTTTGCAGAAAGAACACCCATTTTGTGCTGTCCATTATAGAGTTGTATTTCTTCTTTTTTCAGTGAAATTGTTTGAAGTTATTGAAACAGAGAAGACACTCTACTTAGTTATGGAATATGCAAGCGGGGGTAAGAATGAGTGGACTCGGAAAAACATATCATATTTGATGGACATAGGATTGATGGTGCTTGGCAGCTCATTGTAGCATTTATGGCTTCATCGTAATCTGTAGTTTTACTAACATACCCTTTAATTACCTCTTAATGAAAATTCAGTGTTTGCTTTCAAGGCCTGCTAAGCCTACAATATAAATAGAACTTTCCGTTTATTTTAAAATTACTTGGGGACTTTTAAAATTTGCTTTGTCATCTGTTTCAATGTTTTAATTTGCTTATCTAAATATTAAAATAACATTTTATTTGTAGCCCGTGAATATAAGCAGAAAGTCCCATGCAGAATGTGTTTAATAAAATCTACAGTGAAAGCATGCTCTAGGTCAGATATTCATTTAGCTGGCTGTTCACGTATGACAGAACTTCAGTGCATATACACTGCCAAGGTAATCTGTGAGCTTTGGGTTTAAGTAACTGTTGATCTGTATTGTAAATTAGGATTGAGCTAATGGAAGGTGGCAGAATATGCATGTGTATATGCAGCATATACTTTAGTTATTACAGGGTCAGAAGACTGATTTCTTTTTAGTGTTGATTAAGTAATAAAGTGTCACTTTTTTCTCCTGTACTTTCCTTTAAATTAGAAATATTTGACTCAAAGTGTGATTCCATTAGGATTTCTAAAAAAAGACGTCTGCATTTTATGGATTTACATCATTGAAAAAGTAAAAACAGAAAGCCGGGCGGTGGTGGCGCACGCCTTTAATCCCAGCAATTGGGAGGCAGAGGCAGGCGGATCTCTGTGAGTTCGAGGCCAGCCTGGTCTACAAAGTGAGTCCAGGACAGCCAGGGCTACACAGAGAAAACAAAACAAAACAAAACAAAAAAAAAAGAAAAAGAAAGAAAAAGTAAAAACAAAATAGTTAAAGGACATGCTTTAAAAGTACAGAGAATATAGCAGTTGAAAAATAAGGGGACTGGAATTATTTTACTGATCTATTAAGTTTTTACTAATTGATAGGAAGCTGAGAATTGAACTTCGTATAGAAATTTTCCATTAGTGACGATGCAGGTCTGTGGCAGCGCAGATTCTGTGTGAACTGAATTAAGAAGGGTTTGTTTTGTCCACAGCATCTAGACAACACATTTTTATCCGGCTTCTCAGATTTCTAAACTTTTTATTTAAATACTGAACATATGTAATTGCTTTTAAGTTGGTTTTACATATCAAACATTTTAGTAAATTTGCTTTCTCCAAAACTTTTTTCTGCCCTGACAGTATTTCAGTGTAGGTTTCTCACTTGTTTCTTGGTTTGTTCATCTGTTTGTCTTTTGTGGTGCTGGGGACCGAGCACAGGGCCTTGTGCTGGGCAGGTGCTCTGCCACAGAGCTGCATCCAGGCCCAGCACTGTAAATTTTTGATGTACTGGGATGATACATAGTGACTTGTCTTTCTGACCTTTGGTTATATTTCCATACACATCTATTCTGTCAGGATAGGAGCCCTAAATATTACTTTTAGTTCAGTAAACTCATTTATTTTGTTTGTTTTTCTGCATTATAGTGATGTAAAATTTAGAGAAAGGGGTTAGATGTGCTTTGATATAAGAAATGCTAGATCTGTGAGACCCAGTGGGCCCCTTTCTGCTTTTATAAAGGTCATCATAAGACTGCACAATTAAGCTGATTCAACTGTTGATAGCAAGTACAGCCAACTCTCTGTTGGTGCTGAGGAAGAGGGTGACATCTGGAGGGCGTGAGGAGTCCTGTAGGGAGGCTCCATATTTATGTGTTGAGAAAGAGAGAGAGAGAGAGAGAGAGAGAGAGAGAGGAGAGAGAGAGAGACCCAGAGAAAACAAAAACCAGCCCAAACCTGCTAGCCCTTGATAATGTTCTGATTTCAGGAGAGTGGAGGATGGTGGCTTTCTTTGAGTTTCACAAAGCAATGATTTTGTTAACAAAAATAACCGTGGCTCTTTGGTGGTACATCTAGAATCTTTTTCTTGACTTTTTAAATCTATTACTGGCAACGTAAGTCTTGGAAATAAAGCATTGAATTTTTCCTCTTCTATCTCTATATACTTTCAGATTGAATGTGATCTGCACACTAGTGAACATCTGAGTCAGACCTTGCCAGGAATCAGTCAGGGGACTCTGGTTGACTAATGGCAGAGTGAGGATCTTCAGTGATCAGAAATCCAGGGAATTCCTCACAGTTTTTTGAGTCATGGTCAGTTGAAAGAACCCTGTTAAAGGAGGTGTCAGGGCTCCTCTAGCACAGTATTTAATCTGCCTTTTGTTCATACAAATAGTACTTTTAAATGCTTACAGGGTGTAGTGTGCTGAGAAATACAGATGAGCAAGAAATAAGTTGACCCTCAAGATCACATTGTAATTGGTGAAGTGAAGTATTGGCAAACAGTTACACATGAAAGGCTGGATCATGAAGTGTCAGGGTGTGAGCTACCTAGCACCATCTAAGAGGAGAACCGGATGTTTGATGAGTAAACACTTGCGTTTATCCAGCGTGAACTGGTGTGTCTAGAGTTAATACTGCGAAGGTTAACTGGGATTAGCAACTGTGGACACACATCCAGGAGCACCTACTCTGAGGAGCCAACTGAAGCATCCGTTCATTTCTTGTTCTCGTCCTCCCATTCATCACTCACTCACCTGTGCCTCATGGAATGCCACGCTCAGCATTGTAGATGTGTTAGTTTCATCAGCATACACCCATTCCATATCTGATTTTCTGTATTTAGCGTATATCCTAGGGCTGATTTGCATAGTGGCCATATATCTGTTCCTTAAATACAATGCCACTTAGTGAGCACTCACTATATGCCACTGTGCCGAGCACATGCATTGTTTCACATGACCTCAGAGCAGCTAAGTAGGCCATGGTTAGAAACAGACTTCACAGGGTTAAAAGTCCTGCTAATGTCCCCTGGCAATACATACTGACTGAGTACAGGCTACACTGGATGCATACACAAGGGTGGTGGGACCTTGAGGCCGGAGACAGTAACTTGGCTATACTGGGTAAAAGCTTTTAAGCCATCCTGTGAGTGGTTAATCTATATGTGTATGTGATATGGACACAAAAAATAATTCTCTCCTTTACACCGAGGAAATATTTCAAGATTTTGAATGAAAACAAATTTTTATTAATTAAATTAAAATTTTATTAATTAAATTAAAATTAATTTTTCTAAACTATTGCAGACTAGAGAATAATTTTTAAACTTATATAGATACATAGATCCAATAGAAAATTTCAGCACCATCTATCTGCTATTAATGGGCTCAGCACATATTTGTTGCTTGTCCACTGTTGCGTCACAGAAATCAAGGTACATGTATGCAGCTGTGAGGGGTCATATGGGGCATCCGAGTGCAGAGAGGTGACGGGCTTCTGTGTCAGGTGTGGTTAACTGCCAACACTTGTGAGGGCGGGAGCATAATCAGCACATAGCACAGGGACGAACGATGATGGAGTTGACCAGACTGTGATGGAGCGTAAAAGAAAGCATTGAGGTGACTTTGTAGTGCAGGCCACAACGCCAAAGCCAAAAGTGACTCTGAACTGCCCTGTGGCTTCTTCCCTTCTTTACAATGGGTAATAAACTTGTGGAAGTAGAGAAAATGTTTCCTTGGTTATTTTTAAGCGTTTTTGTAAATCATAAAATAAATTGCTACACATGTTCAATTCCACATGTATTCTTTTCCTAGTTCTGTGTTAGTTACATATAAATAGTAGAAATGGTGGACCAAGTGGTTCTGGAAAACTAAAGCCAAAACTCGGCATTGCTTATACTGTTAACCAAAATCAATGTGTATTTACTTCCTGCTCTGCCTTTCTGATCCAGGTGAAGTGTTTGATTACTTAGTTGCCCACGGAAGAATGAAAGAGAAAGAGGCCCGTGCAAAATTTAGGCAGGTATGGAAAGTGGTTTCAATTTTGTTTTTACTGGTATTTTTAGTGTTGTGTACCTGATAGTATCACAAACAACTTAGAGAGTACATGGGATTTTTTAAAAGAAAGATTCCTCCTTTCTTCCACTTTTTAAGAATGGAAAATTCCTAGAACAGAAACTCACTTTTCCTGAATTTCACTTTAAAATAGTAGCTCTAGGTGCTTATTTTGAGATGGCCATGAACGGTGACATTTGTAAGTTAGATTCGGTGTTTACCTTTGAGTCTTAAAAACTCAGAGCAGACTGAGGCGGAGGAGAAATGCCCGGTCCTGTGATGTAGCCAGAAACTGTTATCAAGTCCTGTTAGCTTTACATGTGCATTACAAATGTGTGCTGGTTAGAGAAGTTGTTGTAGTGTTTCTGTCTATAATTAAATATATATTAGTTTAAAGTTCACTTTGGACTTAAAGAATACGGTCAGCCATATGTGAAGAAAATGCAAGTGTGGCGGGGACAGTGGGAGGATACTCACAGTTCCAGTTTGGCATCATCCTGACTTACTGTAGAAGAGGCAAGATGGTTTTTTAAACACATTTAAAATTTTACCTTTAATTTTTACAACTGCATTAAGTGTACTTTATTTTTTTTACAAACTTTTTTTTTTTTTTTACATTTTCTGAGACAAGGTTTCTCTGTGTAGCCCTGGCTGTCCAGACACTCCATGTGTAGACCAGGCTGGCCTTGAACTCACAGAGATCCACCTGCCTCTGCCTCCTGAGTGCTGAGATTAAAGGCATGCGCCACCACGCCCGGCCTTTTTTTTTTTAACTTTATTAGAAAAAAACTTGCATATAAAAAGTTGCACCAAAATTAACTAGACCGAAAGTCCATACATCTTGAGGAACTTCTACATAGTTAGAGAAGCCATCTGGAACTGGAGCTGTGATGCTTCACACTGGATTTTACACTTTCACTATTGGGTGTATTTTACGTACTTGTCAACCACCAAAAATGAAAACTCCATGACCGAGTTAGAACTAGAAAACAAGTACTGTGTGTCCCTGCTCGTGATTCCTGTCCATTGCCTGCATTCTTTCCTCAGCTCCTTATGGCTAGCTGTTCCTGCTCTCTCTTCTTTGTGTACCCACATGTGTATTCATTTGCATATATACACATATTACTGTCTAGATTCTGAATACGAGGGAGAACATGGGTTTTCTTAAATTATGTGATCTCACTTAATTTCGTACATCCCAAGTCCATCCATTTTCATGTAAATTTTGTCATTTTTTATGTTTTTCTTTAGAACTGAATAGTATTCCACTTTTTAATGTTTATCAAATGTTGATTAACCATTCATCTGTTGTTGGACAACTAGGTTGAAAAAATTAAGTGTATTTTATAAATTACTATTGAAATGACTAGTGAATTGTGAATTATCCATAAAATGTATGGAAGTAAAGGCTTGAGTGATGGATTATCTCCTAGACTTGCCTTTAGTGGATTAAGGATTTTTATCTTATAGTAGTTTAGCTCTTCATCTGTGAACATTACACAGATTCTGCAATTAAAAACCTTCTATAATCAGTCTATTTGGGTAATGAATATTTCCATAACGTCCTTGTCTATAATGGCTTTCCATGGAGACTAACTCATTAAACAGCCCTCAGCACCGAGATCAAAGAAGACAATGTACCTTACTTTTTGAACTGACCTTCCAAAGTGATTGTGTAGTGGCTTTGTTTTATAAGTCCCTGTTATTCAGATAGATTCCTATAGTTACTCAAATAGTGGGCAGGGGGGCTACGTGTCTCAGGGAGCAAAGGCACTTGCCACCAACACGAACCAAACAACCTGAGCTCAGTCCCTGGGACCCACATGGAAAAAGGGCAGAGCCAACTTCTCAAAGTTGTCCTCTGACCTCAACGCACACGTCACACTCAGGAGCTTACTGTGAGCTGGTATACTAAATGCACACAGAAAATCCTGATCTAGCGCAGTTAGTTTTCAAGGCCCTCCCTGCAGAGGGTGCTGTCGCTCTGCTCAATAAGCCTTGCTCGCTTGCCCTTTAAAAAAGGAAATCAACACTGGCTGTGGCAGCAGCTGGTAAGGAGAAAAGCAGCAGAAAGAGTCCAGGCTGTGCTCACACCTTCCTGTTGCATTCTTTCCTTCCCTGGGCGGAATTCTTGCTCTCTGGTCAAGCACTCCCCTAATCTCCCTCCCTCCCTCCGTGTTGGTCGTTGTTAGTAGCAGATGAGCAAGAAAACTCCAGTTGCTGATGTATGTTCCCTTTGGGATCTTCATGTGTGTTTAAGATGATTTCCACTTGCCCTTTTTCTTTTTAGCCTGCTGATTTTACTTGCTAAAAAACATAGCAAGTAGAGGAAGATGTACTGGGTGAAAAGGCTTTGTGTTGTAAAAGTGTGCAGTCATCTATTGTGAATGGAAGCAGGATAAGGCTTAGGTTAAAATCTGAAGCCCCATCCCCCCTGACAAAAAAAGTATATTTATATATTTACTTGTATTTATGATTTTTATATAGACAGTGAAAGAACGCACTACATTAACAAGGTTATAGATTCATGCCTTTGACTCTACTATTTGGTATGCTAAAGATAATACATAGTTTAAGATCATTTTAAGGACTGCTAGTATAATGCCTCTGCAAGCTATGAAGGTGTGCAGATATGTGTGTGTGTGTGTGTGTGTATATATACATATATATACATATCATAGTGTTGTAACTAGAGAGATGCTTCAGCAGTTAAGTGTGCTTCCTATTCTTCTACAGGACTCGGTTCAATTCCTAGCACCCACGTGGTAGCTCACAAACATCTGAATCTCCAGTTTCAGGATACCCTAGGCCCTTTTCTGGCCTCTGTGAGCAATGTACGCATGTGACACACAAACATAAATGCAGGCAAAGCACCTATTTATATAACATGAAAATAAGTCTTATTTTTTAAATTATAGTATTGATTCCAAGGTCAAGGCTACTACTTAGAGAAGAGGAATTCCTGACCCACTTATAAGTCATTGCAAAACTTCCCCCAGCAACACACATGGAGCCTGAAGGTCGGCATAGGCCTGCTTGTAAATCCTGTTATCAAAGTCCACAATGGGAGGGTCACAGAGAAGCCCCTGCATCCTGCTTGTGGGGTGATTTCAGGTAGCAAGGTCTGTTGCAGGTCAGGGTGATGAAACGGGTTTATGAGTGGCAGTTGGTGTGGTGAGTCTTTCATGTTCGGCATGGTCCCTTGTTGGGGAGTGTGGTGACACTGTAAATGCCCCTCTTGAACACTAGCTCAGAGGTCATCTTCTGTGGGAAGAGTACATGCTTCATGCAGGATATTCTCATGTTAGCTTCCATTGTCAAAGCTTTGGAACTTAAGGAGATTCTTATTCCAGAAATGTCTGTGAACTGTTTGTATAGAGACCATCCTGTCAGGTGTGAACTCATGGCCTCTGGTCACATTTGGTGGCCAGATCACTGTAGCACACCTTCACTGTACAAGCATGTGATCTGTATAAGACAGCACTGTTACCAGCAATTTCTGTCCTCCAGCATAGAAAAGTAGCCTGGTCCTCTGAGCACTGTTACCTATACAGTGAGTATATCCAGAAAAATATACACAAATATGTCTTGTGACTAACAGACATAACTTAGTGAAACTTGAGAACTTTGAAGCCCAGTGCTCCAGGATCTCACAGGTGTGGATTTTTCTGTTCTGCTATGTGTGGGGACTCATGAGTGAAACTGCTCAGAGCATTGTCACCCTCCCCTGGACATTTAGTGGCTGCGCAGGGGTGGGCTCCACAGACCTTTACCAGGCTGATTCTGTGAGCTTTGTGAGTATATCAGGCCCCTCATTGTAAGCTCATCACTTCACCCTCTTCCTCCCATGCCAAAAGGCTCAACTGTTCCTGTCCTTCAAGGACACCCTCAACAAATGGCACCTCCTCCCAGAAGCATTTCTGGTGACAATCGTCCTTTTTCATGATCCCTCACTTCTTTGTACCTCTGCTTCTACGAGTCTGCCTTGTATTATAGTTATTCACTTTCCCCTCTTAATGAAATTGTGAGCTCCTAGAGGGCAGGGTTCATGTAGTGGTCATTTTGTATTCCCCCTGGGAGTAAGCACATAGCAGACACTCAATAAACTGACTTGAATCAAATGAATTTAATTGAGTTATTTATTCAGTGTGTATTGGTGGCTTTGATTTTTCAAATTCATGTCTTGTCTTTGAACCATCTTAACATAATTTGAATAATTTTCTAACTCTGAAATGCCACTTTCACTCGACTTTGAATCACTTTCCCCTTCATTCCTATTAACCCAGCCATACTTCATGCCACCTTTAGACATTCAGAAATCTCTTTTCTCTCTCCATTTGTGAATGGCTAACCCACATCCACCCTGGGTTTACATTTAACTGAGTCCACAGGCTCTGCATTAAAATGACCGTCCTTTTAGGCACCAGATAGAATTACACATACAGAGTAGCTCTTTATCGATTGCTACCAGGTTCTTTTGAAGAATTGTCACAGAAAAGCCTATAATCTATTTCTTGTTTGTATTTGAGGCCTCGTTGGGCACTTCCCTGTCTGGCCCTCATCCCCAGAGTCCTACACACTGATTAAAGTCTATGTGCAGTGCACCCAGCTAAGTTAGGGACAAATGTAAGATTAACTCGTGTCTCATTTCTTGATTATTTGTTTTCTTTTTGAGGGTTAGTTTTTTTCTATTTCTTTTTATTTGAGCAGAACATAGGAGATCATTGATTAGTTCTTGATAAATTAAGGAAATATGCCTTGAGGTAAGTGATGTAATCCCAAATAACTGAGCCTTCACTCGGCCAGCTCTCATGAGTGCTAGTTTACATGTACCAAAGCACTCTTCCAACGCTGTAGTAAGCCCTTGTTCTAAACTACCAGTTTTATACTTTGACTCATGTAAAGAGGGAAATTTAATTTGTATAGAGAATTTCCATGGATACTGACCCCCAAAGAGGATGTATGTTTTTCCAAGGGAATATTACTTCCCACATTTAAAAGTTTCATCTTTTTAATAAGCATAGCTTTCTAAACTGAAGGAAGCATGAAATTGCTATTATTTTTAAAATCAAAGTTAGTACTTTATCTAAGTTAAAAATGATAATTATGAAAATCAAGTATTTAACCATAAAATAATTTTTACTTTTTATCTCATTTATTTCAGATTGTATCTGCTGTACAGTATTGTCATCAAAAATGCATTGTTCACCGTGATCTTAAGGTAAGCTCCTGCTTTTAAAATTAAAATGTTAATTATGAAAATATGTAATAATAAAGGGGCTGGGGAAATGGCTCAATGAAAAACAGTACTTCACTTGCAAGCCTGAAGACCTGAGTTCAAATCCCCAGCACTCACCTAATAAAACCCTGGTAGGGTGTGCATGAGCATATATAACCACAGCATTTGGCAGCAGAAACTGGTAGATCCTGGGAGCTCACTGGCCAGCCAGCCTAGCTGAAACCAATGTCAGGGTCAGTGAGTGATTCTGTCTGAAGGGAATCAAGCGGGATACAGGGTGTTACAGCAGGACATGGATGTCCTCCTCTGGCCTGCGCACAGGTGCATACATCTTTAACCATATCGTCATGCACACACGTAAAATTTGTCATAATAAAATTAGGACCGGGGCTGGAGAGATGGCTCAGAGGTTAAGAGCACTGGCTACTCTTCCAGAGGTCCTGAGTTCAATTCCCAGCAACCACATGATGGCTCAAAACCATCTACATTGAGATCTGGTGCCCTCTTCTGGCCTGCAGGCATACCTGCAGACAGAACACTGTATAATAAATAAATCTTTAAAAAAATAAAATAAAATAAAATTAGGACCGCCTCTTCTGTTACGCAGCATTTTAGGCACAGGATGGAGTGGTTTTAATAGACTTGTCACTGTAGCTAATGAGAGGCACTGCATTCACCCAGCACATAAAAACATGGACATGTCATTGCCTAACTTGAGAGTCAGAGGACTTGATTGCCTGTTAACTAGCATGTTTCAAATAGATAAATAGGGAGTTCTGTCCTTACCTGAAAATGTTCAGCGTCCCATCTAGGCAGAAGTATTGTCAAAGCACAAGGCACAAATATATGGTTGCTCCGTGGAAGAACTAGGGTTCTTTCACAGCACCAGAGTTCAAAATGAGAAGAGACTTTAATGTGCTTATGTGACACTTAGTTTTCTGTCAACATGACACAAGGTAGAGTCTTTTGGGAAGAGGGGCCCTCAATTGGGAAAATGCCTTCATCAGACTGGCTTGTAGGCAAGCCTGTGGGGCATTTTCTTTATGAATGACTGATGTGGGAGGTCCTAGCCCACTGTGGGCAGGGCCACTCCTGGCCAAGTGGTCCTAGGCTGTATAAAAAAGCAAACTGACATGAGGAGCAAGGTGTTGAACAACGTCCTCCATGCCGTATGCTTCAGTTCCTGCCTCCAGGTTCCTGATTTGAGTTCCTACCCCTGACTCAGAGAACTGTGATCGGGTATATAGAAGCCAAACAAAACCTTCCCTCTCAAACTTGTTTTTGTTCATAGTGATTGTCACAACATTAGAAAGTAAATGTTTTAGATGAGAATAGCAAGTGTACTTTGGAACAATATGTGTAGTGAAAACGGTTATGGTCAAACAGGCTTCCAAAGCTTGAGCTTACGTGTTTCTGTCTTGTTTTTCTCCCCTCTGCCTTCTTCTTCATTCTCCAGCATCTTCTATTTTTTCTTTTTAACTTTTGCCATTGCTTCTATCCATTACCGGCATCAAATTTGGGTTCTGTCTAAATATACTATCTTACACAGTTGTTGGTCAGAAATCTAATCCTATGTTTTGGTTCCACTCCTCTGACCTGTTTACTGGTCCAGATGTTTCTGTATCAATTCTTCTCTTGGGTCATTTCTACAAAGAAAAAGGGTGGGCAGTTACCCTGTTTCTTTGTTTGATTCATAGCTTAACACCTCATTTTTACATTAAAAAAAATCATGTTCGATAACTGTGTTCAGTCTAGTCCAGTGGAGAGAGGGTTCCCATATATCCCTGGACAGAGACCCCAGCACAGCTGGGTGGTCTCTTGGGAGGCAATGTGCTCACTTAGATTTCCATCTAGACCAGCGGTTCTCAACCTATGAGTAATGACCCCTCTGGGGGTCAAATGACCCTTTCACAGGGATCATGTATTAGATATCCTGCATATCAGATGTTTACATTATGAGCCACAACAGTAGCAAAATTACAATTTTGAAGTTGCAACAAAAATAATTTTATGATTGGGGTCATCACAACATGAGGAACTGTATTAAAGGGTCACAGGTGAGGACCACTTCAATAGACTGGCCAACTCACTACAGATGGCCATGGAGATTCAGGCCCTTATATCAGGAAGTCATATTGTTGTTGCTTGGTCTGTAAATGTTGACTTAGCCTGGCGTGGTGGTGCATGCCTTTAATCCCAGCACATGGGAAGGAGAGGCAGGTGGATCTCTGTGAGTTCAAGGCCAGCTCTGGTCTACAGAGTTCCAGGACAGCCAGGGCAGCACAGAGAAACCCTGTCTTGAAAAACAAAACAACAACAACAAAAAAGTTGATTTAATGTGACTCTCCCAGATTCATTCATTTCATAGTATCTGTGTCCACTTTTATTTGTTGATTAGTTGGTGGGGTTTTTGGTTTCTTTTTGAGTTTGGGGTTTTTGTTTTGGTTTTGGTGGGGGGTGGGGTTTGGGGGCTTTGGCTTTGATTTGGGTTTAGGTTTTTTGAGACATAATCTCACTGTGTAGTTAGCCCAGGCTGGCTTGGACCTCGTAACTCCTCCCTCAACTCCCCCCTGCTGAGACTATAGGAATGTGCCTGGCCCAGACCCATGTCCCTGGAGGCCTCCCCGCGTGACTCTAGACTTCGTCAGGTTGACAGTTAACACTAGCCACTGCTGTTATAGTTTACACTTTTCACAGATATGAGGTAAACTAGACCCATAAAGGGAGGAGGGGGGTTGGAGGAGCCATAGACACATGTCAGGCCCTCCAGTGAAGCACAAGGTCCTCTGATTTTCATCTTGGTCAGTTTTACTCCTTTTTGGACTCCGACCAAGCACTCTACAAACCAACCTGTAGCTTTATTGGTCTATTCATTCATCAATTGAAAGTAAAATTTGAAATGAAACATGCACAAAGTATGTTCCATTAATTTGCTTGCGTTTATAGAAGGCGTTTCCATTTTTGTCTTTGGGTGATTGTTTTAGAATCTTAGGAAGAGCCTCTCAAACATTCTTGCCTCCTACAGAAGGTAACTCTAGACAGGAGGCTACTTTTAGAACAGCAGGCATCGCTGAAAATAAAAGTCAGTGGGAGCCGAATTGTTCTGGTTTGTTTCCTTTCACTAAATAGTGCTTTGTTGAGGAGCATTCTGTAAGAGAGGACAGCAGAGCTAGGCGTACTCGGGAGGCACAGGCAGGCACATCTGTGTGTTCGAGGCCACCCTGCTCTACAAAGCAAGTCCAGGACAGCCAGGGCTACACAGAGAAACCTTGACTCGAAAAACCAAAAGAGAGAGGGGGGGGGGACAGTGGGCTGAGCCACAGCCACAGAGCCCTGGCACAGTCATTCTAGGACTACCCTGGAGCCCAGCGTCATTTAACTCTTAAAAAGGTGCTCACCTGGCTAATCTTGGCTTAAGTCTGAGGTGAAGCGGTGATTTCAATATGTGATCTTTAGATTAGATCCTGTGAAGGTGAAGTTCCAAGATGCCTCCTACCATGAAGTTAAACATGTTTAAAATAAACTTTTTTGGGGAGATGTATTTATAGTTCCCATGAGCTTTCCTTTTTGAGTATTAAAAGTTCAGTCTTCCACAGATGTTGTGTGGACAGTTAGGCACTGCAAATTTTGATGTTACATTTTTAAATGAGAGCATGCACTAGCAAGCCTAGAGTCTGAAACAAGTGCGGCAGGCATTTTTGTTTTGTGTACACTTTTTACATTGTCCTTTTTATTATTTTCCTCTTAGGCTGAAAACCTTCTCCTTGATGCTGATATGAATATTAAAATTGCTGACTTTGGTTTTAGCAATGAATTCACAGTGGGGAACAAATTGGACACATTCTGTGGAAGCCCGCCTTATGCTGCCCCCGAACTTTTCCAAGGCAAGAAGTACGATGGGCCTGAAGTGGACGTGTGGAGTCTGGGCGTCATTCTCTACACGCTGGTCAGTGGCTCCTTGCCCTTTGACGGCCAGAATCTGAAGGTATTTGCCCCGTTTGGTGCTGAAACCTTTACCTCCAGGAGCTGTAATGTCAGCCGCTACTTACAAGCACTTTCCTTCTTCGTCAAAGGAACTGCGAGAGCGAGTCCTTCGGGGGAAGTACCGCATCCCCTTCTACATGTCCACGGACTGTGAGAATCTCCTGAAGAAACTGTTAGTGCTGAATCCCATAAAGAGAGGGAGCTTGGAGGTGAGTGCTGTAAACGCTGCATGGCGTGGTTCCCGTGTTGCTGCAGGTGTGGTTCCTTCCCTGTGTTTGCCCCTCATCTAATTTGCCTTTTCAGCATCAGGAAAAGTGATGGTTCTTGATTCAAAAACCACGGTAAGTCTCTCCAAAGGCTTATTTCTTCGTGGTTCTTTGGTGAGTTATTAAAACTGACACAATGGAGACACAGTTGGCTTTTGATGATGGTAAGAACAGCCTTTGTCAGAAACTACCTGGCCCAAAACCTTTGTTAGTTAAGATTGACCCGATATTTGAAGGTTGAAAATGACTGTGAAAATTCTAACCCAGTTAATTCTTAACAATCTGAAATCATGTAAAACCAAAATCTGTAATAGAAAGTTCAGTACATAAAATTTACAGATATAAGTAGAGCAATGGGTGCGTTTCATTTGCATACCGCTGTTGCCCACACACATCTGTACAGCACCATTTTATATGTCCCAACTGTGCTACAGAACCAGCAGAGGTTCTTGTAACCCAGATGGCAAGCCTTTCTTCCTTCTTACACTGTGATTAAGATAGCTGATGGTCTGAGATTTTTTCCCCATCTGGGTTTTCTTTAGTTTTTAAAGTTTGATTGATTGATTGATTTTAATGTATATGAATGTTTGCCTGTATGTATGTAAATTACATACATGCAGTGCCCTTAGAGGCCAGAAGAGGGTAGTAAATCCCCTAGAACAAGAATTACAGATGCATGTGAGCTGCCTAGTGGGTCTGGGAACCAAACTTTGGAAAAGTACTTTTAGTCACCAAGCCATCCTTTCAGCCCCTTCACATCTGTCTTCAGGAATATTTTGGCCTTTACTAAGAAAATCTCAGTGACTCAGAACCTATTCCTCACTTGTACGGTTTTGGTTTTTTTCCAAGACAGGGTTTCTCTGTGTATCCCTGGCTGTCCTGGACTCACTTTGTAGACCAGGCTGGCCTCAAACTCAGAGATCCACCTGCCTCTGCCTCCCAAGTGCTGGGGTTAAAGGTGTGTGCCACCACGCCCAGTCTCACTTAGACTTTTTAAAGTCTTACCTGCATTGGAAGGACAGGGAATTCAGCAAACCTTCTGTACAGGGTGGTGTCAGTGTGGTTTTTCTGGCACACACGCCATAAGGTGGACACAGCCCTGGGAAGTAAGCCCACAGTGCTCAGCTCAGCTTGGCTCCATAATTCTATTTCCACACATTTTCTCTCTCTCTCTCTCTCTCTCTCTCTCTCTCTCTCTCTCTCTCTCTCTCTCTTTCCTTCTTTCCTTCCTTCCTTCCTTCTTTCCTCCCTCCCTCCCTCCCTCTTTCTTTCTTTCTTTTTCAAGACGGGGGTTTCTCTGTGTAGCCCTGGCTATCCTGGACTCGATTTGTAGACCAGGCTGGCCTGGAACTCACAGAGATCCTCCTGCCTCTGCCTCCCGAGTGCTGGGATTAAAGGCGTGGGCCACCATACCCGGCTGACCCATACTTTTTCTAGAAGACACAGTATGTTTGGTGGAAGTTAAAGAATTGGGAAATTACTAAGTGCTTTATAGGAGTGGATCAATTGGTGTTTTTTACTGCATTATTTGTTTAAGTGTGGTTAGCTCTTAGCTCAAATTTTTTGTGTTTTTTCTCTGGGAGTGAAAAGACGTGTTAATATTGATGTCTGTAGTGAAAGCCCATTTCTGTACTACTACTTTTTTTCAGTTTACTTCTAGTCATTCATAGAAAGGCATGTGATTGCTCAGAACAGAAAACCAGCAGCTTGTCAGGGAAAGGGCTGGAGCCTCAGAGAGCATCAGCCTCTCCCGTCCCTGCCCTGGGATCTACTGTTTTAAAGATTTACTTAAATCATATATATGTATGCAGGTGTGTGCATGAGCGCCAGTGCTGGAGTTGGTGGGATCCACTTTGATCCAGGAGCACCCTTCACCTACATGTCAACAACATTTCCAGAGGTGAAGCAGCAGCTCACATAAGGGCAGAGTAGACGGGACACAGAAAGTCACCTGGGGACAAATCTCTTTGGGCTACTAATAAAATTATATATACTTCCTTCAAATACGCCTAATTTGCTGATTTAGATTTTGGCCAGAAGTTAGCCAAATGCATTACTGTTTCGTTCTTAACTTTAAAAGGCTGAAAACTATACAAACCTCATGGTAGTATAGGCTTACAAACCCAGCCTCTGAAGAAGAGGTGAGGATCAAAGCCAGCCTCAGCACCTGAGTCCCTGTAGCTCAGTGGTGGAGCCTTTGCCTGGTACAGCAGAACTGCAGATGCAAGCCCAGTAGTGTGAGACACTGAACAGTAAAGCACTGGAGTGCATGGAGTTGAATTTAAAAGCCAAATTATTATTCAAATTTTGATCTTACCACAGTGAGTCCCATTATTTTGTATAATTTAATATATACTACTGCTAATAATGACTAATATTTTTAAAGATTTTTTTTATTTTATGTATATGAGTATTTTGCCTGATGCATATATATGAACAGCATATGCATGCCTGGTGCCATGGATCCCCAGAACTGGAGTTACAGACAGTTGTGAGCTGCCATGTGGGTGCTGGGAATTGAACCCAGGTTCTCTAGAGATGCAGCCAGTGCTCCTAACTGCTGAGTTGTTTCTCCAGTCTGATGATTAGACTTCTAAAAAAGCTGGGTGTTCAGAAGACCCAGCTGATATGCTCGAGCATGGTCTGTGTCAAAACTGTATCAGTCACAGAACAGCGAGTTCATGTTAGAGATACAGCACTGCACACTTGACTGTATGCAAGCTGGTCACAGTTCCCTGAAATGACAATCCAGAGCAATTGGATGCTATCTTTTAAACTCTACTTCTCTCAAAAATGCAATAAGTGAATAAGTGCCAGGCTTTTAATCCCAGCACTTAGGAGGTAGAGGCAGCGGATCTCTGGGAGTTTGAAGCCAGCCTGGTCTACAAAGCGAGTCGAGGACAGCCAGTTCTGTTATACAGAGAAACCCTGTCTTGAAAAAAAAAAAAAGTCAAAACAAAGAAAAACAGAAAGAACAAAACAAAATAAACAGCATGCAAAAAAGCACGGAGTTCGTTTTGTGTTGGTCAACCACTCCTTGGCATGGGGCCTGCCCTGGACTGTGCTTGATGTGCCCATGATACTCCGTTGGAGATAACTAGTTTTCCCTTTCCCAGCAGCCATCACTTGCAAATAGCTTCTTGGCTAAGTGTGAGACATTATGTCTGCTTCCCCTTCTCCATGGTGGATTTGGTTTGATTTGAGCCTGTGCAGGTCTTATGCATGTTGTCACAGTCTTTGTGAATTCGTGTATATCAACCCTGTTGGATCTGGAAGATGCTGTTTCCTTTTAGTCATCCACTACCTCTGGCTCTTAACAATCTTTCCACCTCCTCTTCTGCAGAGACACCCGAGCCTTGAAGGGAGGAGTTTGGTAAAGACGTCCCTCTTAGGACTGAGTGCTCCAAAGTCTCTTCCTCTGCATATTGTCTAGTTGTGTTAATCATGCTGTGTTAATTACTCTCTACTGCAAGAAGAAGCTTCTCTGCTGAGGGTTGAGTGGTTCACTGATCTGTAGCAATATATCATTAGTTAGGAGTAATTTATTGCTTTATTTTTTTAGCAGAATAATAATCTTAGACTTTCCCCTAGGCCCATGACCTATCTACTATCAGGTTCTTGACTGCTTTAGAAGTGTCAGGTGTGGGTTCTATCTCATGGAGTGGGCCTTAAATCCAGTTAAAAGGTGGTTAGTTATTCCCATACACTTGTACCACTGTTGCATTAATGTGTCTTGTCAATTTTTTTAAGAGGAAGGATTTCTTACAGCAAACCTTAAGAAATCTCCCTTGAAGTATCAGTGACCTTAAGAATTGTCTTACATGCTCTTCATTTTAATTTTATTATTATTATTATTATTATTATTATTATTATTATTATGCAGCATAAACATTATTGGGGGAGAGGGGCAAAGCAGGGTGGAGATCAGTTCTTCTTGACCACAGCCTTCCTCATGGTCACCAGAAAGTTGCTCATGCTCTTTGTCACTCTGTGGCCCTTGTTGAGGCCTGAGGCCAAGGGGAAGCACAGGGTCACAACTGTGGACAGCAGTGTTTTGGTGTCTTAGTTTGGGTTTCATTGCTGTGAAAAGACACCATGACCACAGCAACTCTTGTAAAGAAAAACATTTAAGTTTTTCTTTATAAATTCCAAAGTTTTATTCCATTATCATCATGGCAGGAAGCATGGTAGAGTGCTGGCAGATATGGAGCTAAGAATTCTACATCTTGATCCGAAGGCAGCAGAAGGGGACTGTCTCACTAGGTGTAGCTTGAGCGTATATGTGATCTCAAAGCCTACCTCCACAGTGACAGACTTCCTCCAACAAGGCCACACCTCCTTTTAGTGCCACTCCCTATAGACAAGCATTCAAACACATAAGTCTATGGGAGCCATACCTATTCAAACCACCACAGAAAGACAAAACAGTGGCTGAGGCCAGGCTCAGGCTACCTCAGCTTGTACACACACCCATCCACTCTCCAAAGTGCCCTGTGAAACCGGGGACCCTGGTGGCTCAGCACAGGTGGCGACGGATGACAACAGATATGGCTGCAACTTCATTTTTATTTTTCTAAATTTTATTTTTACTTGTGTGACTGTTTTGCCTGCATGCCTGGGCCTATGGTAGTCAGCGTCAGTCAGATCCCCTAGAACTGGAGTGGGTACTGGGAATCAAAACAAGGTCCTCCGGAAGAACAGCCAGGGCTCTTAACCACTGAGCCATCTCTGCAAACCTGTGTACCAGCTACAGTTAGTAAGCTTTGCATTGTGGGTGTGTTGGGGAAAGGGGGGCATCTATAAACTATTATTTCTAAACAGTCCTCTGTGTGTAATCATAGCTTTTTAGCCAGAGGTAAGCTTTTGCTGCATGGTTTTTGTAGATCTTTACTATTCTGAATACTAACTCCTTACCCAGCCATAGCTGTTTTCTCTACTCTATGACTCTATGGTCAAGCCCCACTGGATTGTCTTTAACAACCCAGGGCTAATGTTCACAGCATGCGGTTATTTGATTGTGAGAGTCACACCAATACCTGTTTTCACCTTGATTGCTTCTTAATTTCTGATTCTGCACTAGACTTTACTTTTTTTGTTGTTTTTGTTGTTTTTTTTTTTTTTTTTTTTTTCCGAGGCAGGGTTTCTCTGTGTAACACAAGCTGCCTGGACTTGCTTTGTAGACAGACTGGCCTTGAACTCCCAGATATCCACCCGCCTCTACCTCCTGAGTACTGGGGTTAAAGGCGTGCGCCACTACACCCTGCTCGACCTTAATTTTTACTACCATCCTATCCCATATTCTTTGAGTTACCTTGACTCGAAGAATTTACCTAGATTTCCATCCTCCAAGGTCTCCTCTTTCTTAGGAGTGAGATTTTAAAATAAATGCATGAATTTGGTAAAAGGTGGGAAAAAATAAATCTTTTTATTAATCTTATATATAAAAACATAAAGCAAAAGTTAAAGTCAGGTTCTCATGTTAAAACTTTGCAGTTTGGAAATATACCTTTTAAAGGACTTTGGAAGGAGGATTATTGGTACATTGCCTTTGGTGAGTAGTGGGTACTAGAGTTGTGATAAAATTCTGGATGTCTAGACCCCCGTACCTCCTGTTTGACCATTAATTAAGGTACATAGAGTAACTTTATTTGAAAGTGTCCCATGATTCTTGTTGAGTGGACCAATAAACTTCACATTTGTGGAGTGGGTTGAATGTTGTAATTTACCAGACATGACATAGAATTTCTTTCCTAGCAAATAATGAAAGACCGATGGATGAACGTTGGTCATGAAGAAGAAGAGCTAAAACCATATTCTGAGCCTGAGCTTGATCTCAATGATGGAAACAGAATAGGTAAGTGTTTAAACTCCGTGAGAAACGGTGCTGTAGACTGCAAGTGAGGGTCCGTGAGCCCAGCATAGCAGTGTTTATATAGGACTTTCTTATGTTAAAAGTGTGCATTATCACCTTAATGGCAAACACTAAACATTAAAATATTCAGGTTCCTTAGTTTGTTCTCTTCTGTGTCTGTGGTCCTGTTCAATTGTTGCCAACTATAACAAAAATTAAAATAAATTAGACAAATGTGATTCTTTCTCCTTCTATGTTCCCTCACTGGAAGAATGACCCCTATAACTGTTAGCGCTGTGCAGACTAAAAAGTGTAGCCCAGTCAGGACACTGAGTTGTAATCTTTGGGCACATTGTCTCTCACTTTCTGCTCTTCACCCCTCGGCAGACCCCTACTCTCCCCACCCCAGTCCGCACTAACTTGATGGGAACGTTGTGGAAGCCAAGAAAAACTGTGAGCTTCAGATGAGAAAGGAAGCAGAGGCTCTGGAATTGAGACATTGGCCTCTTTATGTGTAGCTGAGGATGTGCTGAGAGAAACAGCAGAGAAAAAGAAGAGGGGACATTTTGTGAGGCTCAGACAGTACAGACCTTGCCTGGACAAATAAGTCAGCTCAGAAATGTCCCAGGATATGAGAAATTGTGTGACTATATTAAATTCATAACAAATAATTCTGCACACACAAAAAATTAGAAATGGGGGCTGGTTCAGCAGTTAAGAACATTTGCTGCTCTTGTAGAAGACCCAGGTTCAATTCCCAGCACTTAGAATTGTAACAACCATCCCAAACCCCAATCCAAGGGGAACTGATGCCCTCTTCTCACATTCATGGGTGCCAGGCAGGTGTGCAGTGTACATAGATAAGTGCAGGCAAACACTTACTCAAATAAATCTTAAAAAGTGACAAATGGGGCTGGAGAGATGGCTCAGCCATTAAAGGCTAGGCTCACAACCAAAAAGTGATAGATGTCTGTATCTGAATATGCTCTACCTGTAGGTTAATAATCCAAAGGATTCCATAGTTCAAACTCACTTTGAATGTTTAAAAGCTAGTTTTTCCTAACAGTATTGGCAAACCTATATTTTTGCTGTTCATTTACTGAATAGATACATTTTAAGAAAAAAAAAATTCTCTCTTTTTTTCTTCTAGACATTATGGTCACCATGGGTTTCGCACGAGATGAAATTAATGATGCCTTAGTAAGTCAGAAATACGATGAAGTTATGGCCACTTATATTCTTCTAGGTAGAAAACCACCTGAAGTAAGTTTGTTTTGTCTTTTTAAATTAATATAAGTTAATTTTGAATTAAATGGATAAAGACATATTAGTAAATACTTTTGCTTCTTTGTGGGACCAAAAATAACACGAATATCCTAACAGTCTTATTAGAGATGAGAAATCAAGGGGCTAAATTGTTTACAGATCTCATTAGGGACAAGCAGGCCTACTGCCATGCTTGGTCCCAGAAGCTCCACCCATAGTCTTGATTTTAAGTATGGTATCCCAGAGTTGTGTGGTACACACTGTGCAACCAGAGGCTGTGCAATTATCATGAATATACAGAAACAAAAGGGACTAAAGCGAAAAGAAGCATGTGTGTCTGAAACAATATAGATATATGAGACCCTGGAGAAAGATGCTTCATGGTATTGGCCGTGTGTCCGGTGGCTTTCATGCACTCAGTTGGGGATTCTCATGGCCAGCAGAGGTCCGTGGTAAGGAGATAGAAGCAGGAAATAACTGTTTGCAAGTGGTGAGCCGTTCCAGTAAATGGTCCTTTGGGGAAGCAGCTCCAGAGGGATAAATTGAAGTAAGGATAGAGGCCAGAGCATCAAAAGCTGGAAATTGGACATCCACGGGAGGCAGTCTATGACAAGGTTTATAATCATTTGTGACTGAATAGCAACTATGAACAAAATCATACATTCTAACCGAACCGTATTGAACCTGCCTCCTATCAGAAACTATGCTAATACCATGAGGGAGAAGCCAGCAAGTCTTTCCTGTCCATCAGCCCTCTAGGTGGAGCTACGCAGCCAGCAGCACTGTCCATTATGGGATGTGCTGCAAACCCTGGGCGTAAATGAGAGAGCTGCCACCTACTGAAAGCCTGGAGGAAGTTCACCATGGTGGTCCATGTGGCTAGAGCACAAAGCTAATGGCACTTGGTGACCAGTAGGAGGCGGAATAAGCCCAGAACTCTCACACGTGCCTGCTCTTGTAAGGTGATCTGTCAGGAGAAAGGTGTGCACTCCTCAGGGCGCATGAGAGTCCAGTGGGGGATGGTAGAAGAGATTCCTGCTGGATATTGGACAGAAGGATCTGGATTTGGAGGAAGGATTTGATTAAGGTTTGGGAATTGTTATCAGAGGCGTACATGTATATCATCAGGCACACACTAAGAACTATTTATTCTAAGGACGCCTCAAGTATTCATCTGACTCAACAAATCTTCTGAGCAAGTGCAATAATTGCTGGGGAAAAGGGGAGTCTTGCAGGGGCATCGACAGCTGGGGTGGTACGTAGTATCAAAGAGGCCTAGTGAAGACTCTTAAGTGAGAATGACCCAGATAGTTATTTCTAGCCTCTTCTGACTGGTCATACTTGGACTTCAAATGACCCGTGGGCACTTTAGTTTTCTTATTAATTCAAATACAAAGTCCAGTCATATATTAAGAACAAGTATAAATTGTATTTGAAGAAACTTTTTGAAGCTATTGTGAACAGAAAGAGTCAGGTTCACTGCCCCACCACTAGCGCCATCAAGTGTGTACGTTTTTAAAGATTATTTATTTTTACTTATGTACATTGGTGTGTTGACTGCATGTATATCTGTGTGAGGGTGTCAGATCCTCTGGAACAGGTGTCACAGACAGTTGTGAGCTGCCGTGTGGGTGCTGACGATTGAACCTGGAAGAGCAGCCAGTGCTCTTAACCACTGAGCCATCTCTCCAGCATGTATTTTCTGTGCCTCAGTTTTCTTATCTGTAAAGTATGGACAATAATACTTAGCTCTTAGGGTCATTGAAAAGGTTTAGTATGTTATTCCTTGACACACCCTTAGAATAGTTGTTAATACCCGCCGGGCATGGTGGCCCATGCCTTTAATCCCAGCACTTGGGAGGCAGAGGCAGGTGGATCACTGAGTTCGAGACCAGCCTGGTCTACAAAGTGAGCTGTTACACAGAGAAACCCTGTCTCGAAAAACCAAAAAAAAAAAAAAGAATAGTTGCTAATAAGAATAATGCTAATAGCTTCTCCATAGCCCTGCTGCTATAATCAGCACCATCAGTGTGACTGACTTCCACTGTAATTCCAGGGGTTGCCTCAGCAAAACACAACTCTCAAATGACAGAAAGAGGATGTGTGCCAACCCCCAACTTACCATGGTCAGGGCTAAGGGAAGTCATTTTCTGATCAGAGCCAACAAAACAAGTTTTGTTTTGTGAATGTAGAAAAGCAAACAAAACAGTTTAGTTTTAATTCAGAGTGTAAAATATACTTATTTTAATAGTTTCTGTGTGTGCATGTGCATGTAGATACATATGTATGTGTAAGGTTGTAGATTTTATCCTGTTTGAATCCCAGTGATTCCCTTGACCTTGTTTTTTCCACCTGGAAAGTGCAGGTTGCTCATCACAGGCTTGTAGCAATGATTAACAAAGTAACATGTGTAAACACCTGGGACGGTATCTGCTGCAGTTACCGTGCAGTGGTTTGGGGCTGTTACTTGATGTTTTGACTAAACTGAGGAATTGGGCCAACAGCACATTACAAGTACTAGTAGGAGCATCCTAATATCCAGCCCCTCCCTTCTCTCTTGCCAGTTTGAAGTCTGTTTTTTAGTTGTGATTGCTCCTCATGTGGCTTCAAATCACTTTGTTTATACACTTGCCTGCCTTAAAGTCTGGATGATATCTCTCCTCACAGTTTGAAGGTGGTGGTGAGTCACTGTCCAGTGGAAACTTGTGTCAGCGATCCCGGCCGAGCAGTGACCTGAACAACAGCACCGTTCAGTCCCCTGCTCACCTGAAGGTCCAGCGGAGCATCTCAGCCAACCAGAAGCAGCGGCGCTTCAGTGACCACGGTGGGGAGCAAGTCTAAGAACAAGAGACAGGCTGGCTCTGCCCCAGTGTGTGCTGCCCAACACACTCTTCCATTTCCTTTCATTCCTAGCTCCTTCAAGACACGCGTCATTGGCTGATCAGTAGGATCTCTTCTGTGGGGACCTGAACTGATTTTTGTAATCACTTTAATCTAACTTGAGACTGTAAAACACACTAATACGGATAGTGTTAACATGGGGGTTTTTGTTTGCAGGAGGCGTATCAATCAGTTGTTGCCCAGCTAACCCTGCTGTTTCTACTCACTGCAGCCGGTCCCTCCATTCCCCCTGCTGTGTCATACACCAAAAGGCCTCAGGCCAACAGTGTGGAAAGTGAACAGAAGGAAGAGTGGGAGAGAGACACAGCCCGCAGACTTGGCAGCACCATGGTGGGTTCAAAGAGCGAAGTGACAGCCAGCCCCCTGGTGGGTCCAGACAGAAAAAAGTCTGCAGCTGGCCCAAGTGTGAGTCACAGCTCTCCTGTACTGCAGCTTGAACTCATGTTTCGTGAATTTTTGTAAAATCTTGTCTTTTGTCTTTTTAAATGTTTCAAAATGTTCAAAGACGATGAAAAAGGGGCCAAGCTTCTCATGAATATAATAGAAGAGAAAGTGCAGATAATTCTTTGTCATTGGTTTTAGACATTCTCACTCAGTAGCCCAGGCTAACCTGGAACTCACAGCTAAGTAGTCCTTAGCATCTTGAGTGTTGGGATTATAGGCAAGAGACCTATAATTCTAAAAGTAAAATTCTAAAATTCTTAAAGTAATGCATAACCTCACTTCAGAGTGGTACATTAAACCCCTACTCTGTTTGTCCTGCTTTTGTGATCTTTATTTGATGATACATTTAATCTTATATTTACAGGTAAACTGCTCTCTGAGAGCAGACTCATTAATAATTTGTCAGCTTACCTCATGTGAAGTCTCTTAAAGTCCCACACTCTAGAAATAACATCGGGAGCTAGAAGAGAAGCCACGGTACTGTCCTATAAGGTAGAAGGAAGGATAAAGATAGAAAGAAAAGGAAGATGAAAGGGTGAGTGTAGGGAGAATAACACCTAGATAGTAGGTGTCTGGGTACCTGAGGGAGGAGATAAGAAGGAGTGATACCATTAAGTAGAGAAGACCCAGAGTGACAAATAAAAGCCAGGAGAAAATGTGCTCCTGGACTTGTTAAAGTGAATTAAATGGCCAGGCGTGATGGTGCATGACTTTAATCCCAGCACTTGGGAGGCAGAGGCAGGAGGATCTCTGTGTGTTCAAGTTTGAGGCCAGCCTCGTCTAGAAAGCAAGCAGGGCAGCCAGGGCTATTATACAGAGAAACCCTTTCTCAAAAGACAAAAAAAAAAAAGTGATTTACATAGACACATAGAAAGCAGGATGAGAAGTTTTTAGTGATTTCAGTGGGAGGACCGCAAAAGGAGCAAAGTTAGATTGCTTTCAGATTTTCACTCAGTAGTGTAGATACTAGAAGATGTAATGACATTTTTAAAGAGGAAGGACAGAAACATATTTAAGCCTAGAATTGTATATCTAGTCAAAATATCACTTAAATATAAAACATGATAACCACATTCTTAGGCATAAAATGTGTCAGCTATTTGGCTTCATGGTGACTCTTTTAAAACACTGTACTACTTAAGAAAGTATTCTTACAGGAAAAAGAAGAACATAGCATGTTGCTGTAAAATATATGAGTTAAAAGTAATTGAATAACCTAGCAAGGGCCAGTGAGGGGGCTCTGGGCGTGACAGTTCTTGCCACCATGCTGACAAACTTGAACTTCATCCAGGACCCCAGAGTGAGAGGAGAGAGAACTGTCTTCTGACCTCCATGTACACAAGTGCACACACACACACACACACACACACACACACACACACTCTGAAAATTCTGAGCAGTGTCCAGGCAGTAAGGATGGGGCAGATTAACTCACAAACACTTGCTTTGTTGGGCAGATGATGGGAATAAGGTTAAAAAGTCAATGTTGGTGAGTGGACATTGGTTCAGGAACATAAGGAAAGGGTGAGCTGTTTAAGGATGAAATAGAACAATGACTTCTAAACCAACAGAAGAAGAGGAACCCTTTAGTGTATTGGGTGAATACTCTAAATAGGAAACATGCAATGATATGTCAGATGCAAAGCCAACACAGCGTCATTGCAAGCAGGCTGGTCTTTGTTTGTTTCGTGGGTTTTGGAGAGAGGATTTCTATGTGTAACAGCCCCTGGCTGTCCTGGAACTCACTCTGTTGATCAGGTTGTCCTTGAACTCACAGAGATCTGCCTGCCTCTGCCTCCCCAGTGCTGGAATTAAAGGTGTGCGCCACCATGTCTGGCGTAAGCTAAGTTTCTGATGCCAGTATTCTGTGTGGTTATTGAGACCATGGTTTTTCAAATATGTAATTAGCTTATCACTACCTGTCTAAGAGTTGGATGTACATGCCACGTAAAGAACAGCTGGTACATTAAGGGATGGTTCAGCATCAAGAGACTTGCTCCAACAGAGGACCAGGTTTGGTTTCCCAGGACCTATATGGTGGCTCACAACCGTCCGTAACTCCAGCTCCAGTTGATCTAACACCCTCTGAACTCTATGTGATGCACTTATATACATGTAGGCAAAACACTCATATTATAAAATAAAAGTAAGTAATGGTGGTATGACTGCTTAGCCTCCTCTAGCTGATCACTTGGGAATGATGAATAGGCTTCATTTTTTTCAGTACTTACATCCTCATCAGCTGGAGATCTGTTTTGAAAGCCAGCTCCCCACACAGCAGTAAAAACAAACTGTTGCTAATTTCTTCCACTCTCCACATGAGCCTGTCCAGTTAGAATGGACCTCCTTTGCGTGGCCACCTCAGCTTCATCCTCTCCATGTCTGTCCTTACACTGCTGCATCCTCTCCCATTGCTACAAATTGTGCGAGTCGTGTGTCCCCAGTGGGACTTCCTGTGATGGCTCGTCCACATCTCACCAGCCCACTCACAGCTGTGTCCCACTCAGTCCTTAGCCAGGTGCTGTCCTGTTTGTCACTGTCTCCCCATGCTTGCAGTCCCTGTGTATTGACACAGACAGTTCCTTAGAATCCATAGTGCTGAGATGAATAATGAGTGTTTAGACTATATTTATTTTTTAAAAGCATTAAATTCAATTTAATTATATTACATTACTTAAAATTTTTTAAAAACATAAACCAGCTGGATGTGATGGCGCACACCTTTAATCCCAGCACTCAGGAGGCAGAGGCAGGCAGATCTCTGTGAGTTCAAGGACAGTCTGGTCTACAAAGCGAGTCCAGGACAGCCAGGGCTATTACATAGAGAAACCCTGTCTCAAAAAAAACAAAAACAAAAACATAAGCCAAAGGATTCTGCCAAAATGTATAGTTTTCTCTTTGCTGTCTATTACTTTCCATCCTGAACTTGTAAAATAACTTATGCTAATTACTTGGGGTGGACCCTTCTGTAAGTTTTCTTTTGTGAGAGAAAACAAAAATGAACATACCATGGCTACTTCACTCTTTTTATGATACTTGGGTCTGTCCTTTATCTTTCCTTTTTGGGTGGTGTGGGGTCCTTCTAGACAGAGGCATGGACATCGTTGTAGTAGCTGCATGGTTTTAGTCACTATCAGTTGACATGTGTGATGACTTATTCATGACACGCATGCTCCTACAGTTCTGTGATTTCGTCCTTCCTTTGTTAAGAGTTACTGTTTTTATTTATGTGTGTCTGTGAGTGGTTGCTGCATCTATGCAGGAGCCCTCAGAGGCCAGAGGTCATTGGATTTCCAGAAGCTGGAGTTACAAGAAGTTGTAACCCCTGACATGGAAGCTAGAAGTCAGACCCAGGTCCTCGGCGGAAGGCCGCTGCGACTCCCTCTTAGCGCACTGAATTAAAGCTGCACTGCACAGATTTGCTTATGATTTTCCCTCCTGCATCTAAGTCTCAGGCTATTGACTTTCTAGTGCTCATACTAAACAAATGTTAGAGGAGCTGTGTTTTAAAGACTTGTAAAAGCTAGATTAGATAAGATATTTCCATTGACAAATGAAACAGAGGAGTCTTTTTATGCCTTTTGAAAGTCCCTCCTCCAGGGCTAGGGGTGCAGCCTCATGGCAAAGAACTTGCTTAGCATGTGCAAGACCCGGGGTTGGATTCCTACTCTGCAAACAACAACAGAACAAAAACCAAAAAGGCAGAGAATCACCCCTGTCCATTTTATTACTGGTAACAAATAGTCAAGGTTTGGCAAGCATGAGGGTATAGGTGACCATATCAGGGTCTCCGTGTGGTAAGGAGAACAACCCTTCTAGCTCCCCTGTTCTTTCTCTTTCCCCTTTTCTTTCTCTTGTTTACACAAGGCCTGTCTCTCGACTCGGGTGGGATTATGGGCAGTGTCCATAGATTACAGTGAGTAGCCCTCCATCAGCCCTCAGCCAGGCATGCAGTGACCCCGGTGCTTTAGTCCTTCTCTGTTCATGGGCTGTAGAGATGACTGGAGGGGACACCATCTGCACTGTCCCATCATGCTGAGATTGAGGGCAGGCCTCCTCTCGGCTCTGCCCTTACTCAGCCAGTCCCTCCTAGGGAAGAGTAAATGAAAGCCGCTTTCCTATGGACTCCAGTGCTGGCTAGAGTTGTAAACTATGCTACAACAATAGTGGATGTGGCTTGGGCTCGTTTTTGTTTTGTTGTTGTTTTTGCTTTACTTTTTATTCCTAAAATCTTTTTTTTTTTTTTTTTTTGGTTTTTTGCGACAGGGTTTCTCTGTGTAACCAGCCCTGGCTCTCCTGCACTCACTTTGTAGACCAGGCTGGACTTGAATTCACAGAGATCTGCCTGCTTTACATCCCAAGTGCTGGAATTAAAGGCATGCGCCACTAAAATCTAAATATAAAAAAGTGGATCTTGCTCATGAGATTCTAATCAATTAAAATTACACTATAAAGTCTGTCTAATATTAGCAATTTTAAGTATGTTTCTTTGATTTCACACTAATACAGTTACGATTTTTAATTTATTTATTTTTTCTTAAAGAACAACGTATATTCTGGAGGCAGCATGGCAAGGAGGAATACTTATGTGTGCGAAAGAACCACGGACCGGTACACAGCACTGCAGAACGGAAGAGACAGCAGGTGAAGGTTGCTGAGCCCAGCAGCAGTGATTCTGTCATTGCTGCAAATTGGCTTTGATGACATATCTGTAGGTCTGTGGATGTGTGTGTCAAGGAAAGGAGATTTAGAGCGGGAAGACTGCAGGAGCCATTCCCACTGCTGAGTTTCCCTCAATACCAAGGTGGAAGGATGAAAGTGTTTTAGGGACATAAGACGTAAATTCTCTTAATTTCCAAGTTTCTGAATAAAATAAGGAAGTGAATATTTCTCAGTATCACAGCAGCATGTACAGTCCCAGTCCAATCCAATGGGTCTTTCTCTCCATATGTACACTGCCTCCATCGTCCCTCTGCCCCTTACCCTTCAGGCAACTCACATTACACCCAGACAGTAAAGGTGGCCTTTCCTTCCTCCAAAATGTGGCCAGCTCAAACTGAATATAGAAACACAAATTTCTTAGTGGGTTTTATTGTAGTTGGAAAAACTACTCATTGTCCCTCAAAAGGATGAGGCACTTGCGACAAAATTCTGTTCTCAGCTCTGTCCATTCAGCAGAGGGACAGTCCATTATCCCAGTTCTCCTTTCAGTTGTAGGCACAGCAGGTAAGCCCTGTGAGAAAGCACACAAGGACAATTGTAGCTCCCTGAGATGTAACATCCTATACGCTTGATAGTTGGAAATTGATTTCCAGTTTACTATTTCTCCCATACTGAGTACTGATCTATAGCTCCTTATGTCCATAGTGGTTGGCCTGTTCCTCATGGGGTGAACTGGCACTGTAATATAAGCTGAGAGAGGTGCTGTCTGCAGAAATGACATTTTTTATATAATTATGAACTTTTAAAAATTATTTATTTATGTATATTGGTGTCTTGACTGCATGTATGTCTGTGTGAGGGTGTTGGATCCTCTGGAACAGAAGTTACAGACCCTTGTGAGGTGCCATGTGGGTGCTTGGAATTGAACCAGGGTCCTCTAGAGGAGCAGCCAATGCTCTTAACCTCTGAGCTCTCCCTCCAGCCCCTAATTATGAGTTCTTTTTTTTTGTTTTGTTTTGTTTTTTGAGACAGGGTTTCTCTATGTAGCCCTGGCTATCCTGGACTGTCTTTGTAGACTAGGCTGGCCTTGAACTCACAGAGCTCCACCTGCCTCTGCCTCCCGAGTGCTGGGATTAAAGGCGTGTGCCACCACACCCAGCAATTACAGACAGCTGTGAACTGCCATGTGGGTGCTGGGATTTGAACCCGGGTCCTTTGGAAGAACAGTCAGTGCTCTTAACCACTGAGCCATCTCTCCAGCCCCTAATTATGAGTTCTTAATGCTTAAATAATGTAGGAAGATTTACAGAAACACATCACACAAAGCTAATAAGTGAAAAATGTAATCTGGTTTGTGGCTGTCACACCCACAGATAAGCCCTGCCTTCTCAGACTCACACATACAGAACAGAAATCTGAGAGCTTTCAGTGGACACACCTTAAATGGAGAGTTGAGTTTCGGTTTGTTTTATTTTGTTTTTCAAGATAGGATTTCTCTGTGTAGCCCTGGCTGTCCTGGAACTCACTCTGTAGACCAGGCTGGCCTTGAACTCACAGAGATCCACCTGCCTCTGCCTCCCCAGTGCTGGGATTAAAAAGGTGTGTGCCACCACGCCCATCAAGAGCTTTTTTTGTTAATCACTAAGAATGTGTTTGTTTCTTTCCAGTGTTTCAGTCATGAAGGGGTTAATTAAGATCCAGGAAATCTCTTCCTCAGCTTATAGTAACTGTACTTTTTCTCCTTTTACATCAAGCCTTACGGACATGTCTGCCAGCAGCATGTCCTCTGCTGGCTCCACTGTGGCACCGACTGGCCCCTCAACACGTCCCCGCCACCAGAAGTCTATGTCAGCCTCTGGCCACCCTATAAAAGTTACGCTGCCAACCATTAAAGATGGCTCTGAAGCTTACCGGGCTGGGTGAGTCCTACTGACATTGCATTCTCTGTAGTCACTGTCTCCTCAGGAGCTCTCTGAAGGCATGTGACGAGAGGAACATATTAATTGTGATATCCTCTTACTGTGCACTTCAGCAGTCATCTTAAACTATTTGAAGGCATTTCTGAGAAGAATTTCCTTAAAGGATTGTGTGTTTAATCCATCCATAAAGCGCTGCTGCCTAATTTGTCACTTCAGTAAATTGAGTGGCTAGTGAGAGAGATCAGCAGACGGTAAAGGTGCTTATCCAATAAGACTGGAATCCACATGGCAAAGACAAGAACCAGCTCTCGGGAGTTCTTCTGACCTCCACATGTACTCTGTGGCACACACAAATAAATTAAGCTTTAAAAAAATGGTTAGTGAGCCGGGCGGTGGTGGCGCACGCCTTTAATTCCAGCACTTGGGAGGCAGAGGCAGGCGGATCTCTGTGAGTTCGAGGCCAGTCTGGTCTACAAAGCGAGTCCAGGACAGCCAGAGCTACACAGAGAAACCCTGTCTCGAAAAAACAACAACAAAAAAAAAAATGGTTAGTGTTGGGCGTGGTGTCACACACCTTTAATCCCAGCATTTGGGAGGCAGAGGCAGGTGAAACTCTGTGAATTCAAGGTCAACCTGATCTAAAAAGTGAGACTAGAACAGCCATGGATACATAGAGAAACCTTGTCTTGAAAAAACAAACAAACAAAAAAAGTAGTTAGTAAACTGAGACACACAAAAGGCCAGACATGGTGGCGCACACCTTTAGTCCCAGCACTAGGCAGGTGGAAGCAGGCAGATCTTTGTGAGTTCAAGGCCAGCCTGCTATACAAAGCAAGTTCCAGGACAGCCAAGTCTATTACATGAAGAAACACTGTCCTGAAACCAACACCCCCACCCCCGAAAAAAAAATGAGACACCCAAAAACAAACCCTGCTAGGCATCACAGCCTCGAGTCCTAGCAGTTGCCTTATCAGTGGGGCAGGTACACTGACCCATAAAATTCAATTCACGTTTTTAAGTTTCAGCTCTTGTAAGAGTTCTGAAACTCAGAGCATCTTAACATGTTACCGCTTCAGTAACTAGGTTCTGTTACTCATGTTAGTAGCACCGTGTACCGTTGTATCCCAGGGGTCTAAAGTAGAAACATGGGGTGATGTTATGAAAAGATTTTTTGACAAACAATAAAATTCATTCTGTGAATTGCTGAGCAACATATGTTAAAAGCGTTCAAGTTGAATACCCTTTTTCTGAAATTCCTAGGCCCAGGAGCCTTTTGGATTTTGGGAATTTTCCAATTCTGCAATATTTGTATGTACACAATGAGATAGAAGAGGTAGGGAATGAATTTAGACGTGGACTTCACTTAGATTCCTAGCCTACCTTATGTGCACAGCCTAAAGATCATTTTTCATAGTGTGTCTTCAGTGAACATCACGTGAGGTCACAATGGATGTTGTTTGTTTGGTTGGTTGGTTGGTTAGTTGGTTGGTTTTTTGAGACAGGGTTTCTCTGTTGTGTACCCATGACTGTCCTGGACTCACTCTGTAGACCAGGCTGGCCTTGAACTCACAGAGATCCACCTGCCTCTGCCTCCTGAGTGCTGGGATTAAAGGCGTGTGCCACCATGCCTGGCAATTACAGACAGCTGTGAACTGCAATGTGGGTGCTGGGATTTGAACCCGGGTCCTTTGGAAGAACAGTCAATGCTCTTAACTGCTGAGCCATCTCTCCAGCCCCCAATAGAAGTTTTTATGTGTGCTGTCATATCAGTACTTAAAGTTTTCTTAGATTTTGAAGCATTTGGGGTTTCAGATATACAGATTGCATAATAAAAAACACATGCAGGTTGGGCATTCTGGATTCTGACAGTATCCAGAATGTTGTTTTCATGTTAGTAATTTCTCGATCTTTACCAAATTTTACAGGATATAGTAAAAGTATAGATTTAAACTGGCATCTCATTCTTTTTTTTTTTTTTTTTTTGGTTTTTCGAGACAGGGTTTCTCTGTATAACAGCTCTGGCTGTCCTAGACTCACATTGTAGACCAGGCTGGCCTCGAACTCACAGAGATCCGCCTACCTCTGCCTCCCAAGTGCTGGGATTAAAGGCGTGCGCCACCAACGCCCGGCTGGCATCTCATTCTTATATAATGATACAATAAATTAGTTGTCCCAGGTATCTCATTCCTAATGTGAGTAAAAGTCATTGGGCCGCCGGGCGTGGTGGGACACGCCTTTAATCCCAGCACTAGGGAGGCAGAGGCAGGTGGATCTCTGTGAGTTCAAGGCCAGCCTGGTCTACAAAGTGAGTCCAGGACAGCCAGGGCTACACAGAGAAACCCTGTCTCAAAAAACCAAAAGAAAAAGAAAAAGTCATTGGGCCAACAGAACATCTACACCTTTCTCTCCCCAGCTTTTAGCCTGAGTGACAGCTGCTCCTGTCATTATTCTGAATAATGTGTCTTAATTTCTCCAGCAGCACAACCCAGAGAGCGCCTGCTGCTTCCCCATCTGCTCACAGCATTAGTGCCGCCACCCCAGACAGGACCCGCTTTCCCCGAGGGAGCTCCAGCCGAAGCACTTTCCACGGGGAACAGCTCCGAGAACGACGCAGTGCAGCTTATAATGGGCCACCTGCCTCCCCATCCCATGAAAGCGGTGCATTTGCACACGCCAGAAGGGGGACGTCAACTGGGATAATAAGCAGGATCACTTCCAAGTTCGTACGCAGGTCAGTGTGCCCTTGGGCTCTGTTTTTTTTTCTCTGCTGAAGAGAAAACTGGATTCTTTCCTGCCACCTGTGCTGATTTTTCTAGAATGGCTTCATGGCATCTCACTAATTTTTACAGGAACTGGGAGTAAAACACCAGGAAGAAATAGTCTTTTTCCTTAAGAGATAGAAATTAAAAATGAGAATTTCAGGACTGGAGATGTAGCTCAGTTGATCAAGTATTGCTGAGCATGCGTGAATCCCAAGGTTTGGGAGTGGAGAGGAGCAGAAGTTCAAGGCCATCCATCTAGCTGGTTGGTGACTCTGAGCACAGCCTGGGTGCAGAAGGCCCTGTCTCGGGAGAACCTAAACCTTTTACAGACCCCAGCTCAAATTGACATTGGAAGCATTTTGCCAGCTGCACACAACTTTGATTCCAGCACTAAGGAAGCAGAAACAGACAGATCTGTGTGGGTTCAATGACAGCCAGGTCTACATAACAAGTCTCAGAACAACCAAGACTATGAAGACAGATCCTGTCTCAAAAAAAAAGAAAGAAAAAAAATTTTTTTTTGAGACAGGGTTTCTCTGTGTAACAGAGCCTGGCTGTCCTGGACTCACTCTGTAGACCAGGCTGGCCACGACTTCACAGAGATCTGCCTGCCTCTCCCTCCCGAGTGCTGGGATTAAAGGCGTGCACCACCACGACTGGAAAGAAAGAAAATTTTAAAATTAGCTAAGATTTAAAATATTTTTACTTAGGAAAAGCAATTAAATATAAGCTCATATGTGTCCTTCAAACATAATTGACTTCAATATTTTTACATTATTTATTTATTGAGGTGGGGATGGGAACACATAGCATGTGGAGCGGGGATCAAACGGCACTTAGGAGAATCAGTTTTTTCCTTCTACTAGGTGGTTTTTAGGGATTAAGCTCAGAGTAACAGGCAAGCACCATTACTCACCAGGTTAATATATGTATATATTATATATGTGTGTACTTAAAATCCTTTAAAATTGCACTCCTTATTTAACTTTTTGTCTTTGTATAAAAAGTTTAAGGTCGCCGGACAGTGGTGGCACACGCCTTTAATCCCAGCACTTGGGAGGCAGAGGCAGGTGGATCTCTGTGAGTTGGAGGCCAGCCTTGTCTACAAAGCGAATCCAGGACAGCCAGAACTGTTACTCAGAGAAATCCTGTCTCAAAAAACCAAAAAAAAAAAAAAAGTTACATAGATTACTTAAAAACTGAACATCAGGGAGTGGAGAGATGGCTCAGAAGTTGGGATCACTGACTGCCCTTCCAGAGGACCCAGGTTCTATTCCCCACCACCCACATGGCAGCTCACAACTGTCCGTAACTCCAGCTCCAGGGAATCTGACATGATCACACAGATATACATGCAGGCAAAATACCAATGCACATAAAAATACTAAATAAATAAATAACCCTGAACATGAAAATAAACACAAGATGAAGATGTATAATAAACATATAATCAAATGAAACAGTACAGCTGTACTTTATACAACATAGTCATGTTTACAGAGTGCACAGTGCACATAGATTATATGAATAGCCAAGCAAAGTGCAGACTGATGTAAATTTTTGACCCATTAATATCACTACATACAACTTGAGCCCTGCTACATAAAAATCACTCTGCTATGCAGAGGCCTATAAAGATGGAGAGGGTGGTATCTGTGCACACCAAAGTCCTAGAGTCATGAAAGAAACAAATCTGTAAACAATAGCCATGGGCTAACGGGGAATGCAGGTAACAAGATAAATGTTAGGATGAGTCAAGGGAAAGGTATGATTGTTTCTAAGGGTCCATACCATGTATTCATATGAGCTAAGCCTTAAATCATGAATGACGAAGAAATTATACTTGTGTAAACACTGGTTTTTTTACTTGCAGTGTCTCTAGTTAGTGTTCCTGGTATTTCAAAGTGAATGGAGAAGCTTGGCATGGTGGCTCATGTCTTTAATCCCAGTACTCAGAAGGAAGGTGGATTGCTGTTCCAAAATAGCAGCCCACCACAAGCAAACAGAAAACAGGGGTGGGTAGAGAAGAGCAGCAGCCTTCTCTCTCTCCTTGTGTAGGACCACGCAGCTGAGTTTCAAACCTTAAATCCTGAAATGCAAGTGTCTTAGCAGACCATCAGTGACCTTATGCTGATTGGACAGGTATGCAGGGTGACACCTTGTAAGAGAAAGACATTAAGTGTACTAACAGTCAACAGGGAGTCAGAGGATGGTGTTGGCAGCCATTTGCAGGGTGCTAGTGTGATTGGCAGTTACTGGTCTGGTAGAGCAGTGCAGAAGGTTGTTTCTTGTGTTTTTCAAGGTTGAGCTATGTCCTCTCTTGGCTGGTTTTTCCTGCCTCACAAACTAGCTGCCCCTTCCCAAGCTCCTTGGCTGGTACACAGGTTTTCTTGCCCTTCCCCATCACCTTTCAATATCAGAGTCCACAGGACAGACTTTGGACTGTGTCTGCCAGTTTTCTGTCTTCTCTTGGTGATTGCCTGGAGATATGGCAGTGAATAACTGCCTCAGTCTCAAACCCAGATCCCCCAGGGCTTCATCACCATGGTTCCAGTGACTTGCAAGCTTTGCCTGTCTACATCCTCCGACAGCTTCAGCTTCTGATTCTGTCTCCCTCTCATTCTTTTCATTTTAGAAGTGGTGGAGAAGCCAGGCGTGGTGGCACACACTTTTAATCCCAGCACTATGGAGGCAGAGGCAGGTGGATCTCTGAGTTCAAGGCCAACCTGGGCTACAAAGCAAGTCCAGGACAGCCAGGGCTACACAGAGAAACCCTGTCTTGGAAAAAAAAAAAAAAGTGGTGGATAGCACTGTCCTCCCAGTCACCTTTGATTCCTCCCTCCTTTGCAAAGGGCCCTTCTCAGAACAGTCGGAGTGGCTGCAGCCGTCTTGGCTGCCACTGCCTCACAGCGGAAACCACTGTCAGCTTCACCTCCCACCTGGTCTCCTTCACCCTCATATATTTTTGGCAGTATAATTCTGATAAGTCCCTCCTTGATTTAAAGCCATTCATTAGGGCTGAAAGTATAGCTTGCTTAGCATGCGCAAGGCCTTCAGTTAGATCCTCAGACAATGCAAAAAATAAAAAGAAATGGAAAAAATTGCTCTTAATTAACTTTCATCTTGCTGAGAATATAGGGGCATACAAGGCTTATGTCGTATGCCTGCTCCTCCTGTCTGATTCTTCCCACCTCAAAGTTACCTCCACACACCTACAGGAGTTTATACTTATCCATTCTCCTTGAAATTTTGTGCCTCAATGCCTGTCTTTGTTGCTTCTTCTACACCAGGCTTGATTGTAGGTGAAACTTGTAAACTATATTTATTAATAATGATTAACACCTACCAACCAACCAACCCCAACACTTTAGAAAGGATACCCAGATCCTCAGGGACAGGTCCTTTGAGGGCAACTGGCTCCATGGTGCCAGCTGGCCACAGTTCTCTTCAGTGTCCGATTCTCACGAACTTTCTCTGTGCAGGTCCTATGCCAAACCTCTTGTGCCAGCACAAGCTTACTTTTGGCAGGTGCGTCCTTCCATGGCCTTTTCTTAGCCTTCTTGGGCTGGCTCATGGCAGGAGCCCCTTTCTGCAGCCTTTTCTCTGCCTCTCCTCCTGTGTCTTCAGCTGTTCTCAATTTATGTGCCAAGGCACCTGACCATATGATTCTTACCACCTCAGGGCTGGTGCAGCCTAGGGGCTAGTTAGGGCATCTCTGCTTCAAGTCCGGCCTTTTCTGTCAGCACAGCCTCAGTGCCAGCAGTTGGCACATGTCTGTTTCACACCTCTGCTCTCAAGCCCTCTTTTTGGGCTCTGCTGCCACACCCTTAAATAGGACACTGTTCTCATGGTCCCTGGTGGACCTCATGGTTTCTCAGGGTTCCTCTCCATGTCTGCCCATGCTCTTCTGAAGAACACTGACCTCCTCTCCTATTGGACCTGGGGTTTTCCACCTTGGCTCTGCCCAACTTCAGCTGCTGTCTCTCAAGTGTCTTTCAAAGTATGGCAGTATCCAGCAGCTGAGCAGTGTTGAGAAGCAATACCAAGCCAAAAGCCCTTTCCAGTTTCCTGGGCTTTCCTTCGTTAAGTTGTCACCAATTATGTATACAGAATGCCTTCTCATAAGTCAACTCCATGCCCTCCTCCCAGAGGTACACCTTTTGCCCAGGACCACATGCACAGCCAGGTGCCAGGCTGATTCGATAGAATTCCAATCTCCACTACACTCAGTGTCTTCCTAAGAGAATCTGTGTGTTCACTTGAGTACAAATTGCGGTAGATGTGGTAGTTGCTTTTGTATCACAGAGCCTTGCTAAGCTGCATGAGCTGTTGCAGCCAGCTGTGTTTCTATCTGCCTCCCACCACGGTCACTTAGAGCCCCCTAGGCTGTTTGACACAACTGCCCCCACCCAGGTAGGCTGGACCAGCATGTGAGTGGTTTGCGATTTCAACTCCTTATAGCAGAGGAAGTGAGGTGTATGGGATATCCCACTGTGGACGTTTGAGCTCAAGTTTGCCAGCAGTGTGCTCTGTCTGTGTCTAGGTCAGAAAAGTCCAGGAGACACATGTCCCTTCTGAACACATGTGTGTCCTCTCCATGGTGGATGTCAGCAGGGTAACTGTTTGTTGCTAAGGTAGAGCACTGCCCTTCCATGCACTGAATCACAGCATCTGCACACAGCTGGGACGGTGCTATATTGTAAACCAGCTCAGAAATGTGTTTACTTCAGTTTGCTATGATAAAGTAACTTTTACAGACAGCATTGGGAATTTAATATCCTGCCTAGTGAAAATGGCAATTATTAAAAAGCATAAATTTAAAAAACCCTATTTGAGAATGCAGATACATTTTGTTATTCTTTTGGGTTCTGAAAAAAAATATTTTTGCACAGTATATCTATGGAAAGGGCCCTATAGTTAGAGCCCTGCAGGCTTGGGATGTTTGCAATGTTGATTCCCAGACTGTTAGCTCTGGGCTAACATGGTAGATGGGAGGAGGGGTGCTGATTTTAATCCTTCTGTGTGCATTTTGCATAAAAATATATATGTGAAAAGGCTAAAACCTTTCTGTAAAAAAAATCTTAAGCATTTGAGATGGTGATTTTCCTAGCTTCTCAAAGTATTTTTTGTTCTATTATAAGCTACCTCTTAATATTTACATATTACTTTGTAACTTGACTCAGTTTCAATCACTTTTGAAATATCAATGTATTTAGAATTTTTTGAAGACTTTAAAATATTAATCAGAGGCTTGGAGAGATGACTCAGAGGTTAAGAGCACTGACTGCTCTTCCAGAGGTCCTGAGTTCGGTTCCCAGCAACCACATGGTGGCTTACAACCATCTATAATGAAATCTGGTGTCCTCTTCTGGCCTGCAGGTATGCCTGCAGACAGAATCCTGTATACATAATAAGTAAATAAATCTTTTAAAAAAATTACTCGCCTTCAATGAAAAGACAATTAGCAGTTTTTTTCTGATTTTATTTCACAGATGGATATCTAGGAAAGACTTGTTTATAATTCAGTCTGTTTCTAGACTCAACTATTTGCATAGGTTGATGACCTTTTGTGCATGAATTCTTAGCATAACTTCTAAAAAAATAATTGTCTATTTAAGAATTAGTGTTTACTTTTAGAAAACCATGTAGGCCTCACTTTCTTTTTTTAAAAGAATTATTTTTATATATGGGTGTTTTGTATGTATGTGTGCACACCAGAAGAGGATATCAGGTCCTATGGGACTGCAGTTACAAACAGTTGTGAACCTCCATGTGGGTGCTGGGAATTGAACCCATGTCCTCTGGAAGAACAGCTGAGCCACCTGTTCAACCCTGGATTCTTTCTTTTTTGTTGTTTTGTTTTTTGAGACAGGGTTTCTCTGTGTAACAGTACTGGCTGTCCTGGAACTCACAGAGATCTGCCTGCCTCTGCCTCTTGAGTGCTGGGATTAAAGTTGTGTGCCACCACTTCCAATTTTTTTTTGAAAAATTTTTATTATGCGAATTTCACAACATGCACCCTGTTCCCTCTCATCTCCCGCCTCCCCTCAGACCTACCCTCTACCCTTGCAATCTGTCCCAGAATAAAAAGTAAAATCTCATTGTGGATATGCATTGTGTCTCAGTGTGTCCCACAATATCCCCTTTTGTCCACACATTTTGCTTGCAATTGTTCATTAAAATGACTCCTAGTAGGTCTGGTAGGAGGCCTCTGGTTTCTGCTACTTTGTCAGTACTGGAACCTCACTGGAACTCCTCTCAGATATGCTATAACTGTCCTGTGTCATAGAGATCCTGCAGTCCTGGGTTGTGGAACTGGCCTCTTCTTGCACTCTAGCAGTTCATCCATGGGGTAGATGTTGGGGTGGGCCAACTCAAAGCCCTGGTTCTGGACCTGCTACCCCCACTTGCAGGGTCAGTTCTACTATGGAAAGGTGCAGGGCCTGCTCTCCCAAGTGCTGCAGCATGTGAGGGCCAGGGACAGCTTTCCTGCTCTTGTGATCCTATCCTGGGCCAGATCTCACCCCTGGGCTGGGTCTCCACAACCCCCATATCCAGAGCCAGGCAGAGTTCTTTTAGTTTCTGGCTTGTTTCCTGTTCTGGGAGCCCATCTGGTCCTTGCCTGGTACTGGTCTGGTAGTCATCACAGGCTACCCCATGCCACAAACATTGTGTTGGTATCCAGATTCCTTTTTTTTTAAGATTTATTTATTATATATACACCAGATTTCATTATGGATGGTTAACAGCCACCATGTGGTTGCTGGGAATTGAACTCAGGACCTCTGGAAGAGCCATCAGTGCTCTTAACTGCTGAGCCATCTCTCCAGCCCCAGCTTGCTTTTTTTTCCAGAAATGTTAGGCTGAATGTAGACATAGCCTCTCTCCTCTCTGCCACCTACTGATGCACATGTGACATAGCAACCACATCTGCAATGCCTCTAGGGACAGGTTGGGCTCAATTTCTTTTTTTTTTTTTTTTTTTTTTTTTGTTTTGTTTTTGTTTTTTCGAGACAGGGTTTCTCTGTGTAGCTCTGGCTGTCCTGGACTCGCTTTGTAGACCAGGCTGGCCTCGAACTCACAGAGATCCGCCTGCCTCTGCCTCCCGAGTGCTGGGATTAAAGGCGTGCACCACCATCGCCCGGCGGGCTCAATTTCTTAATCAGTCTCTCTCCCTCTGCCCCTACCATGTGTGTGTGTGTTCACACACGAGTGTATGTATCTGTGTGTATATTCATGTGTGTGTGTGTGTTCTTCTATCACTCTCTACCTTATTTCTTGAGACAAGTTCTCTTTCTAAACCTCAGGCTCACTACTTAGGCTAGCCTGGCTGTCTCCCCATGCCCTCAGGTTGTCCCCAGAAGATGTGCCCTGCTTTCCCTGAGTCAGGTCCTCATGTTTGTACAAAAAGACTTTCCCCACTGATCTGTCTTCTCAGTCCACTCTCTCCCAACACACCTGAGCTGCTCAGCCTAAGGTTTGTGTTTAGCTGCAAGGGTAGCACTTTGCTCAACTAAGAAACAACCTTTGGAAGTGCATGTAATAGTACGAAGTTTAATATTGATGTTGATAGTCACCAAACCCTATTTAACCTTAGATTATACTAAACTAAGCCAAAAGATAATTTATTAAGTTATAGTTATAGCTTGGAATTGGAAGATTGTGTTTAAAAAACAACTAGCTTTTCACCTCATACCTCCTGTCAACAGTATCTAGTAGATGCTCAAGAAATGTCAGTAACATGTGTTATGGTGAAAGTGCGAAGAAAGATTCAGATCCAGCAATAATGAGCAAGCTAACTTCAGTGTCATTTTAATTGTGGGTTTTCTTGATCTTCTTTTGCTTTTAAAATTGTTAAATCTTAACCTTCTCTTTATTTTTGAGGGATCCAAGTGAAGGTGAAGCCAGTGGCAGAACCGACACAGCCAGGTGAGCCATAGGTGCCAGGTGCTCCCACACCTGGTGATGGTGTACAGGGTGTGATAGGTGCCAGGTGCTCCCACACCTGGTGATGGTGTACAGGGTGTGATAGGTGCCAGGTGCTCCCACACCTGGTGATGGTGTACAGGGTGTGATTTGGTAGCATCCGCACTTTGAATTTTTATACTCAAAGTATGGTGAGGTTTCCTGTCACCTAGCACATAATGAAGTTCAAGTTTATCAACTAAGTTTGTGACTCACAAACTTTAATTTCATACTTGGTAAAAGAACTGGGCTTTTGTTCTGTCAGAAAGGAAAGTCAAAGCAAGGGGTTAATAGATGAACGTGCACTGTTCTCTGTCTGTGACGTGGTGTCACTGCGGTGATCCCGCGTGGAGTAGTGTAGCACTAAGGTAAGTAAGCATACAGAGGATGTGACGACAGTGATCCATTTAGGTGAGGCTTCAGTCTTGGGCCACATTCTAAAACTCTGTGTTCATTTAATAGTCTTTGCCATGTATTTTCTTTTTTTTTTTTTTTTTTGGTTTTTCGAGACAAGGTTTCTCTGTGTAGCCCTGGCTGTCCTGGACTCACTTTGTAGACCAGGCTGGCCTTGAACTCACAAAGATCCGCCTGCCTCTGCCTCCCAAGTGCTGGGATTAAAGGCGTGCGCCACCACCGCCCGGCCATGTATTTTCTTAAGATTGCAGCTTTTAGCACTTTGGAGACTCAGATATCTGGGAATGGAAGGAATATTTTTTAATGTCCCTTTTATATTTTATAATGTTTTATATATTATATGTAAATGTATGTGTACATATTTATAGAAGAGACATAGATGTTTTTTAAAGATATAATTTCTTAAATCACAAATGAATGAGGAATGTGTACAGACAAAAATTGCAACTTGTCTATATTTGGACAACGGTTCAATATATTTAATACAAGGAACTCTGTATCATGGAAATCCATTAAGTTCATCTTCCTGTGGTTACTTGAGATGGTTTTCTTGATCAGTGTTATTTGTGAGATACCTACACAGCAAATTCAATGTGTCAGTCATCTCTTGTGCCCAGTGTAGTGCTGGATGCCTGGGGTATGTCAGAAGTGAAACAGACAGATGTCCTAGAGCTTATGACCCAATAATAGTCAAGGGATACATAAGAGCCTAATAAATGGTCAGTTAGTGTATTTGAATGGCATGAATAGGGAAGAAAAGGGGTGTTTAGGGGCTATGATAGACAAAATCAGCAAAGACTGGAAGAACAAAAGGAGGTTGTCCATGTAGTCCAGGGAAGTGCCCTGGCCTGTGCGGGAACTTGGAGAGGAGAGCACAGGCTTGTGGTCAGGAAAAGCATGGAAGCCAGAATGTCCAGTTGGATGGCAATAACATACATCTCTGGTTCCTCCGTGGGTGACTGCAGACTGGATAGTTTCATTAGGAATTATCATTCACATTTTATGGTTGTGATTTCTTTGCTGAGAAACTTTTGTTTAATTTTCTCACTTTGCCCTCTTCTAGAAGTACAGCAGGGGAGGCAAAAGAAAGAGACAAGGAGGAGGGCAAAGACTCCAAGCCACGTTCTTTGAGGTTCACATGGAGCATGAAGACCACTAGTTCAATGGACCCCAATGACATGATGAGAGAGATCCGAAAAGTGTTAGATGCCAACAACTGTGATTATGAACAGAAGGAAAGGTTCCTGCTTTTCTGTGTCCATGGAGACGCTAGGCAGGACAGCCTCGTACAGTGGGAGATGGAAGTCTGCAAGTTGCCTCGACTCTCACTGAATGGGGTCCGCTTCAAGAGAATATCGGGGACATCGATTGCCTTTAAGAACATTGCATCCAAAATAGCAAATGAGCTTAAGCTGTAAAGATATGTAAGCTTCAGGATCAGGGAAGATGCACCCACATCTGAGGTACAGTGTGTAAGCTTCAGGATCGGGAAGATGCACCCACATCTGAGGTACAATGTTTGAATGTGCTGGTGTTGCCTCATGTGGTCCACCTGAGAGTCTCCCATGTAGAATTCGTCCTTAATGCAATAAGGCCATACATAGTTATGAACTGTAAAATTAAAGTCAGTATGAGCTATAATAAGAATCTGTAGCTTAAAAAGTAGGTTCACATGTACAGGTAAGTATATTGTGTTTTTCTGTTCATAGAGTTGTATAATAAAATATGATTGCTTTAAAACTTGTATAGTTGTCTAGACCTCCACACAGAAATGTATGTTTAATGCTTTGAGTTGAAAATGGTTTTCCTGTTATTTTCATTTTGGTGGGTTTTTAAAATTCTTAACCTCCATCATGCTATTTTGAAAATTGTGTCCAGGATTAAAAGCGCACAGAAATAATCTTTAAAATTGTAGTATGAAGTTTATAAAAATTATTTTAAAATCATATTTAATTTAAACCAGACATTGACTGTGGATCAGTGTCATTCAGTTCTCCTTGCTTTTCTCGCTCTCAGCCTGTGTCAGACAAGGTGTAGTTAGGAGACACAAAATGTTTACAGTGTCAGCACCTAGACTTTTCCAAACAAAGTGAAAATAAACCATAGCTTTGCCTTGAGCTAACTCAGAAAGAAGTACCAAGGGAAGAAATTAAATCTTTACCAAGCTTATTTTGCCCTTTGTTTTCTGATATGCTAATTAGCAGCAGAGGTTGAAGGAATCCATAGTTCACCTGGCTGTTGTGAAACAAGCCAGCGCTTGGGTTTGCTGCCTTGGGAAAGTGCAGGGGAACTGCAGAAATGAAAGAGTCGGGATGTCTCATAGCACAAGCTCATCTGCGTGGTATTGATGGCTGGTGAAAGAAAAGATGCTGCCTCAGGAATTGACTGACGCTGGGATCATTTGCCCTAGTGTCTTCCCAGCCTCCATCCACCCTCCAGTGTAGAAAGTGTACTCGAGACCCCTGAGCAGGACATGCTCTCCACACCCACTTACCTTGGATGTGTGCTTGCCTGGTGGTTCACTTCACTCCCTCAGAACTCATTTGTTTTCAGCATTTTGACCAAGTTCTCGTGTTTCTTCCACATCATTATGCCTGTAATGTGTAACTTTATAACTCATTATTTGCCTTCTCTCATAATTAGTGACATGCGACATGAAGCCACTAGTAAAGGTACATTTTTTAATACTCATTATTTTCTACTGAATAGCCTTGGAGGTTGACTGTGCAATGTGATTTAATGTTGTAATTACTGTAATATCAGCACATGGGCCCTATTTGCACACTCCTGAGAAATTGAAAATGTAAAGCTTATCAGTTGAAAGAAAAATAACATTGTGATCGGTGTTGTCACTGAAACCTACAGATCAGTGCTTGTCACTGGAAACTGTACTGGAAAGCTGCCAGTGTAGGTGAGGGGCTATTCCAGGATGGCTTCCAGACAAAGATGGTTTTATCTTCTGTACTGTTCTGTGATGTAGCTTTCTTGTGCAACATTCTGTTCTAAATGGTGTGTTTTCTTGCCTTAGGGAAGGGCTGTGTTGGGGGGGGAAAGAGCAACAAATCAAAACTGTGTAGCCCTTTTTAACCCGGTGTCCATTCAAAAAATCTGATACAGATCTGCATTCACTCTCACTGGTGCACACTGAAATCTACTTGAACAGGTCTCATAATAAAGCATTTGTCTTTTGCTCTTTCTTGGGCTGTGATCACCTGTTTTCTGCCTGCAGAGTCCTCTGGCTGTGGTTTTTCCTGTGCTCTAAGTTCCCTAGGCAGCAAGCAGTGGGCTGAGTTCTCAAGATGCCCTTATAGCAAGAAAGTTTTGTCTTTTTACAGGAACTCCAGTCATGGGAATACTTTTCAGAACAGGGGCCCCAGACATCTTCCACGGCAGGGCAAGGGGTGCTTACGTCATCACTCCAGCCACCCTGTGTTTTGTGGAAGGGAATTTTATCACCTTGTTTTTTATGAACTAAAGATGAGATTTGGGCATTCACTTTATATTCTGTTTTATATGTTCATGATAACATTATTTTGAAGACTCAGGGGAATTTTTAATATATTTGCATAAATAAACGCCTGGCTACATGATAGCAGGATTTCTTTGGCTCTGTGGAAGTACCATTTGTATCATTTCTTAGAAAATAGGACATGGTATTTTGTTTGACAACAGCAAAAATTAAAAATAGCAAGACAGGGCTCAGGCTGGGCGGTGGTGGCGCACACCTTTAATCCCAGCACGTGGGAGGCAGAGGCAGGTGGATCTCTGTGAGTTGGAGGCCAGCCTGGTTTACAAAGCGAGTCCAGGACAACCAGGAGAGCTGTTATACGGAGAAACACTGTCTCAAAAAACCAAAAAAAAAAAAAAAAAAAAGACAGGGCTGGAGAGATGGCTCAGCAGTTAAGAGCACTGGGTGCTCTTCCAGAGGACCCATGTTCAAGTCCCAGCATTCACATGGCAGTTGGAAACTCTCTGTAATGGCCAGGCATGGTGGTGGATGCCTTTAATCCCAGCACTCAGAAGGCACAGGCAGTTGAATCTCTGTGAGTTCAAGGCCATCCTGGTCTACAGAGTGAGTTCGAGGACAGTCAGGGCTGTTATACAGAGAAACCGTGTCTCAGAAACCAAAAAAAAAAAGGCAAGATAAAGATGAAATCCACTTCCGAACCTTGACCCAATAATACTCTGTAGTACGTTTAACTCTGGACACCAAGCCATTATTGTGGGTGACTGTCACTCCCAGCTTCCTGTGAGGAGATGATGTTCTTAGCCTGCTGCAGTGAACAAGATGCTCTCTGCCTTGTTTTTACAATCCCTATGGAGAGACTGATGCACCCTATGATGTATAAGCAATTGTACAGACGGTTCCCACCACTCCAGGACTGTGGTTCATTCAAGAAACTGGTGGAAACATGTACACACTCAAGAAAGACATGAACATTGAAAGTGCCGAAAAAGAAAAGACAATAAATGATCCGGAAATGCAAGGAAAGCCAAGAAAGTCAGAATGGGAAAGACTGTCTGCGAGAAGGAACCTATGAGAGAAGGTGAAGTTAGCTGTAAGCCTTCAGAGGCAGGAAGATTGCTGCAAGTTCCAGGCTAGCCAGGGCCACGTGGCATGGTCTCTCCCAGCAAACAAACAAAACTACACACAGAGTGTACTGGCAACATCAACTTGCACTTAATCTGTTCATTAACTCAGCAAATGCACTGAGTGTGAATATGCATCAGGTTCTGGGTTCTAGGGAAACAGCAGTAAGAAAATCTACACCTAATAGAAATGCAGAGAAAGAATGTGTAGAAAGGCTCAAAGGATGTAGCCAAGAAAACTTTCCAGGATAAAGAGGTGCACAGTCCACAGACTTTGCAATAAATGTACCAAGATGCTGTGAAAGGAGTTGTACACTGTTAGCATACACGCAGACTGTTTTTGCAGACATTGGTATGAGCCAGTGAAGGACAACGCACCCTGTGATGGCCCAGCTCTGCACCGTGACAAACCTGCCAGTGTGCACTACGGCAAGACCAGATCCTGAGTTCCATTGTTAGGAAGTCGGAGCTAGGGGCCTGGAAAGATGGCTCACAGGTTAAGGGCGCTGGCTTCTCTTCAAGAGGACCTGAGTTCAGCCACATGGTGCCAATCTGTAACTCCAATTCTAGGACACTTGATGCCCTCTTCTGGCCCCTGTGACCACCAAGCCCATACATAGTACACATACATGCAGGCAAAGGACTCATATACATAAAAATAATAATACTGTTTAAAGAAATCAGAGCTGTGATAGCTCAGTTGGTGAGGTACTTTCCAAGTAAGTGTAAGGACTTGAGCTTGATCCCCAGCATCCATGTTTAAAAAAAAAAAAAAAAAAAAGCCAGGCATGGTGGTGCACGCCCTTAATCCAAGTACTCGGGAGGCAGAGGCAGGTGAATCTCTGTGAGTTTGAAGCCACCCTGGTCTACAAATCAAGTCAAGGACAGCCAGGGCTGTTACACAGAGAAACCCTGTTTGAAAAGCCAAAACAAAAACAAACAGCTGTGGTGCTATGTGCTTGTAATCCCAGTACTGAGGAGACACAGAGGTGGGGCCCTGGGACTCTGACCAGCTAGCCTGAATGGAGACCCCCCCCCAGGCCTCTGTGAGAGACTCTGTCTGAGAAGAAAGAAAGATAGATAGATGGATGGATGGATGATTGATAGATGATAGATAGATAGATAGATAGATAGATAGATAGATAATAGACAGACAGGAAAAGTAGTAGATGAGTACTGACTCAGGAATGTCGGCACTGATCAGGTTATTAGATGAGGACATTAAAACAATGTCTTCCAAAAGAGGAGAGTGTAGGTGAACTGGATAAATGACTACTGTAAGCAACATCCATGTGCCTGGAAGTGTTACACAGTTATCATTTCTGAGGAAGAAGAACATGCTGGGTGGATTTAATACAGTAGACACCAGAGAAAAGACAGAGTTGAAGATGACCGTAGAAACTATTCCAAATGGACCAAAACTCTCAACTGAAACAAATGATATACAGCATATTGGGAAGAGCCCCTAGGGAGGGAGGGCTGGGAGTAAAAGACATTTGAAGACAGAATGGCAGAGGTCTTCAAAAAGTTGCTCAAAATCATAAGTTCATGGACCCAATTTAGGTTGACAAATACCAAAGAAAACTACATCTTGTTTTCATACCACAAGTTCAAAATCAGCCATAGGATGGGAAAGGTGCTATAAGAATAAAAAGAGCCAGGCAGTGGTGGCGCACGCCTTTAATCCCAGCACTTGGGAGGCAGAGGCAGGCGGATCTTTGCGAGTTCGAGGCCAGCCTGGTCTACAAAGCGAGTCCAGGACAGCCAGAGCTGTTAAACAGAGAAACCCTGTCTCAAAAAACCAAAATAATAATAATAATAATAATAATAATAATAATAATAATAAATAAATAAAAATCTGAAAAAAGAATAAAAAGAAAGAGCAATGACCAGTTTCTTGTCAGAAACAGGAAAAACCTGTCAAACAAGGATTCTATACCCAGATAAAATAGCTTTTCAAAACAAAGATGAAGTAAAGATGATTAACACAGATGGAGAAGATGGTTTGCAACAGTTAGAGATTCAGGAAAAATGTGCAAAGAAACCTTTGGAACTAAAGGGAACAAGTACAAGATGATACTCTGCATCATCTGCCTAAAGGAATCAAGAGCATAAAATAAAACCATCTTTAGAGTAAAGTCAGCGTCAACTGGTGAAGACCACCGCTCTAGTGTGCTCTCTGTTGCTGTGACAAAACCCTGACCAAAAGCAGTCTGGGGAGAGAATCGTTTTGTTTGGCTTGCAGGGTAGGGCTTGCAGAAAGCAGAGACCGCAAAGGAACACTGCTTCCTGGCATGATTCTAACATTCTGTTACCTTTCTTACACAGCCCCAGCCCTTCTGCCTAGGGATGACACCACCCACAGTTGGCTGGCCCCTCCTACACCAGTTAGCAATGGGGGGGAAGCTCCATAGTCATGGCCACAGGCTAACCTGATGGAAGAAATTCCTCCATCGAGTTTCCCTCTTTCCAAGTGTGTCAAGCTGAGAAGATGAGCCATCACAGCCTATGCCATGTGAAAGCAAAACTTGATGGTGTGCCAGGCATGGTGGCGCACACCTTTAATCCCAGCACTCAGGATAAGCCTCTGTGAATTGGAGGCCAGCCTGTCCTCCAATACAAAGCGAGTCCAGGATAGCCAGGGCTTGTTACGCAGAGAAAACCCTGTGGGGGTGGGGGGGGAGAAGAAATGGCAGTGGCTCGTGAACAGATAAGGAACAATTGATGGAATGAAGCGATGACCTACATACAGCATGGTAGAAAATGTTTGCAAATTACTTATGTGATTTAACATCTCAAATATACAATACCTCAGTCAACCCAATAGCAAGAAACCTCAGATTATAAATGTGCAAGAGCCGGGCGTGGTGGCGCACGCCTTTAATCCCAGCACTTGGGAGGCAGAGGCAGGCGGATCTTTGTGAGTTCAAGGCCAGCCTGATCTGCAAGGCAAGTCCAGGACAACCAGAGCTGTTACACAGAGAAACCCTGTCTCGAAAAACCAAAATAAATAAATAGATAGATAGATAGATAAATGTGCAAGAGACCTAAGTAAATAACTGCTCAAAGGATACCAAATGACCAATGAGTATATGGGGAAAATGCTCAAAATCACAGGTCAGAAATGTACCTAAAAGCCACAATACCGAGCTGGCAGTGGTGGGGCATGCCTGTAATCTCAGCACTAGGGAAGTGAAAACAAGAGGACCCTGTCTGAGCATTGTCAAAAAGACAAAAGATAATGAGTGAGTGGGGGTAAGGTTGTAAAGAAAACTTTTTCATACTGTTGTTAGTGTGGTCTGTAAATTAGTGCAGCTAGGGACTGGAGAGATGGCTCAGCAGTTAAAAGCACTGGCTGCTCTTCCAAAGGCCCTGGGTTCAAATCCCAGCACCCACATGACTGTTCACAGCTTTGTGTATTGCTGGGCGTGGTGATGGATGCCTTATCCCAGCACTCCGGAGGCAGAGGCAGGCAGATCTCTGTGAGTTGAAGGCCAGCCTGGTCTACAAACTGAGTCCAGGACACCCAGAAATACACAGAGAAGCCCTGTCTCAAAAATCAAAACAAACAAGAAAAAAATTAGTGCAGCTTCTTTGGAAAACAGTATGATTTCTTTTTAGATGTTACAAGAACTGCTATACACTTCGGTGATCCCACCAGTGATATATGGCCAAGTGATAGGAAAACAGTATGTTAAAATGAAATCTGCATTCTGCATTCATTGAAGTATTAGTCACAATAGCCAATCAGCCTAAGCATCCCTCAGCATGAGTAGATGCAGAAAAGGCATCGTATATACAGAATGGAGTACAACTGTGTCCTACGGAAAAGTCATAAAGTTGAGGTGAGTCAAATGAGAAAGTAAAACATAAGTGTCTCAGGGCTGGCAACAGGGTCGGTGGGTAAGGGCACTTCTTGCCAGACATGATGAGCTGAGTTCCCTCTCCATATCCCACGTGATGGGAGAGAACTGACTCCCACAATTTGTCCTCTGGACTCCACGTGCATGCTGCGACACACACACACACAAATAAAACATAAAAGGCAAGCACTGTTACGACTTTTTTTTTTGTGGAAGGCTATGTATTTTAGTTTTGAGTCTGAAGATTGGAGACTGATCTGAGAAAAGGCGTGGCCATGAGGTGGCAGTAGAGCAGCATACAGAAAGTATTATTCAGATGCAGTTTGGAGGGTTACCTCACAGCTGAAGGCCTTGCAGAGAATGTCCAGAACCCCCAGCCAGAAGGAGAAAGAGCACAGACATTTCTCTGCCTACAGCAAATGGAAGAAGGGGCTTCAATGGAGAGACTGGATGAGAGTTCCAAAGGGCACCTTGGGTCTTTTAGAACCCCAGGTCATCTTATCTATGGCTTGAAGATGTTGGGTAGCTTTACAAATTATGCAGAGCAACCAGACTCTAAATTATGGAATATGTAGATATAGACGTGCTTGTTTGGACTATACTGAAGAAGTTGGGTGCGTAAGGACTTTGAGTTTGACTCCAGCAACCCTAAATTAAGAGTTTCAAACTGTGGTGGAGAAGTAAACAACATGGGGGGAGGGGTGAACCTATTAGCCTCTGGGGACACACGAGGAGCATCCGGAGCACTTCTGGAGGTGAACCCTGGATCTGTCCTTCCTCAGGGAAGACCAACCATCCCTCCTCCAGACCAGGTAGAATAAACAGGACATCAAGGGTTAACAGAAGAAATTTGCAGCTGACAAAGGCCGGTAATCCCAACTATTCTAGAGGTTGAGGCAGAAGGAATACAAGTTTATAGAGTTCAACACCAGCCTCAGCTACACCACAAGCCCCTGTCTCAAAGGGGAATGGGAGAGAAGAGAGAGTAGTCCACTGGTAGAGTACAGGCTACCAGGTATATCCCCAGTATCATAGAAAAAACTGTCACTGGGAACAGGGACTGTCCTCTGGCTGTCAAGGCAGCTCTGCTACCTGCTGTCAGTGTTATTTGAATATTAAATGGCTTCAACACAGGAACAGAATAGGCATTTCCTTAATGACTATATATTTGCTTTATGTATATAAGTGTTTTGCGTGTATGTGTGTCTGAGCATCATCTATGTGCCTGGTGCCAGAAGAGAGCATCAGAACCCCTGGAACCAGAGTTACATATAGTTATGGGCTCCCATATGGATTCTAGGAACAGAACTGGAATCCCCTGCAAGAGCAACCAATGCTCTTAACCATGAACCATTGCTCTGGTCCCATTTTTCTCTCATCTGTGAGCAGAGTCTAACCCTAATCTGTACTTTTGCTTCGACTGTTAAGAACAAAACAGGATCTAAAACTGGAGCTGCCATGTCTTTAAAAAGTGTGATCCTGTTTGCCAAAAGGTTAAACTATGGAAAGAAATATGAATAGTCTGAGGAAAAATTAGGTTTTTATGCTGGGCGGCGGTGGCGCATGCCTTTAGTCCCAGCACTCGGGAGGCAGAGCAGGCAGATCTCTGTGAGTTCAAGGCCAGGCTGGTCTACAGAGTAAGTTCCAGGACGGCAAGAAATACACAGAGAAACCCTGTCTCAAAAAAACATAATAATAATAATAAATAAACCCTATCTCAAAAAAAAATAAAATAAAAACAAAACAAAAAGATTAGCTTTTCTGTTCTCAGGGTACTTGGACAGAGACCTGAAAAACCATTTAATCCAAAACCTCTCAGTCTTAAGAGAAAGTGGGTTCAAAGACTATGTAAACAGATTGGACCAAAGTCTTGCTCAACACGGTCTTAACCCTGGTTCTGGAATCCCAATTTACTAAGCTGGTGCCTCTTTCTGGTACCTTCAGCCACCGTCCAACAGATTTCATCCTTTGTGACCCCAGTTTCAAAAAGGCTTATTCCATCAAACTGCATGCAGATGACAGTCCATTTGTCAATCAGTCTGGTTTGTGCGAAAGATCCTGCTGGAGCATTGGATGACGATAGTCCCTAGCCTGAGGTGGGAAGAAAGGAGTACTATGGAAGCAGGAGAAGGAGAAGGAGTCCCTCAGCCTTGAGTCTGGTTAAAGCCTGTCCCCAGCAGAGAAGCATAATTAAGAGCTGTTTAAGGCCCCTTCTTCTCAGCTGTCAACCTGCTTTTGTTTCTTTCTTTCTTTTGTGTAATTTAATAACTTCTTTCTATATACAATGATTTCGTATTTTACAAATAAATGGCATTTGGAACATTTGCAGTAATTGAAGACTAGAAAATACAGACAAAAAAAAAAAAAAGACATTCAGGTTAACATTAAAATCTCAGCCGGGCGGTGGTGGCGCACGCCTTTAATCCCAGCACTTGGGAGGCAGAGGCAGGTGGATCTTTGTGAGTTCGAGGCCAGCCTGGTCTACAAAGCGAGTCCAGGACAGCCAGAGATATTCAGAGAAACCCTGTCTCAAAAAACAAAAAAAAAAAAAAAAAAACATTAAAATCTCTTTAT
>CAJQZJ010004750.1:5648786-5666752 GCA_907164525.1 Lophiomys imhausi | reverse complement strand
AAAAAAAAAAAAAAAAAAAAAAAAAAAAACATTAAAATCTCTTTATTGCCGGGCAGTGGTGGCGCACGCCTTTAATCCCAGCACTTGGGAGGCAGAGGCAGGCGGATCTTTGTGAGTTCGAGGCCAGCCTGGTCTACAAAGTGAGTCCAGGACAGCCAGGGCTACACAGAGAAACCTTGTCTCGAAAAACCAAAAAAAAAAAAAAAATCTCTTTATCTGCCAGATGCAGTAGTGCATACCTTTAATCTCAGCACTTGGGATTCAGAGGCAGGTGGATCTCTGTGAGTTCAAGGATAGCTTGGTCTACAAAGCAATTCCAGGACAGCTAAGACTACACAGAGAAACCCTGTCTCAAAAACAAAACAAAACAAAACAAAAACTCTGGGCTGAAGAGATGGCTCAGAGGTTAAGAGCACTGGCTGTTCTTCCAAAAGTCCTGAGTTCAATTCCCAGCAACCACATGGTGGCTCACAACCATCTACATTGAGATCTTGTGCCCAGGCATTTATGTAGAGCAAATACTGTATACATAATAAATAAATGTTTTTTAAAAAAACTCTATCTCTCAGCATTTAATTCTTTCTTTTTTTATTATTATGTTTATTCAAGTTGCATCTCCGTCACAGTCCCCTCCCTCCACCCCTCCCAGTCCCACCCTCCCACTCTTTCCCATGTCTCCCACCTATCCTATTCCTCCAATGTGGGGTGCCCCCACATCTCAGCCCACCTCAGTTCAGCAGTCATATGAAGGCTAAGAGCTTCCTCTTGCACTGGGGGCCTACATGGCCGTTCCACTAGGGCAAAGTGTCCCACTAACAGGTAACAAAGTCTATGTTCCTGTTCCTTTTGGTGTGTTGGTTGTAGTATAGTTATCCTGTACTATATGGCTAAAATCCAATTATAAGTGAGTAGATGACATGTGCCTCTTTCTGAGTCTGGGTTAGCTCACTCAGGATGAGCTTCTCTAGTTCCATCCATTTGGCAGCAAATTGCATCATTTCCTTGTTTCTGATGGCTGAGTAGTATTCCATTGTGTAGATGTACCACAGCTTTTTTACCCATTCTTCAGTTGAGGGACATCTGGGTTATTTCCAGTTTCTAGCTATTACAAATAAGGCTGCTATGAACATAGATGAGGATATGTCCTTGTGTTTTGGTGAGGAATCATTTGGATGTATACCCAGAAGTGGTATGGCTGGGTCTAGAGGTAGAACTATTCCAAGTTTTCTAAGACATCGCCAGAATTATTACCATGGTGGTAATTCCACTCCCACCAGCAATGGAGGAGTGTTCCCCTTTCTTCACAACCTTGCCAACATGAGCTGTCTTTGGAGTTTTTTATCTTAGCCCTTCTGACCAGAGTGAGATGGAATCTCAGAGTCATCTTGAGTTGCATTTCTCTTATGATTAAGGATGTTCTTCCAGTGTTTCTTGGCCTTTAGAGATTCCTCTTTTGTGAATTCTCGGTTTAGCTCTGTACCCCATTTTTTGTTGGATTATTTGGTTTCTTGGTGTTTAATTTCTTGAGTTCTTTATAAATTTTAGATATTAACCCTCTGTCAGGTGTGGGGTTGGTGAAGATCTTTTCCCAATCTATAGGTTGCTGTTTTGTTCTTACGACAGTTCTTTATAGACCTTGAAAGAACAATTCTCAACTTCATATGGAATAACAAAAAGCCCAGAATAGCTAAATCAATCCTGGACAATTAAAAAAAAAAACATCTGGAGGTATCACCATCCCAGATTTCAAGTTATACTACAGAGCAATAGTAATAAAAACGGAATGGTACTGTTATAAAAAAAAAAAAGACAAAAAGACCAGTTGATCAATGGAGTTAAATCAAAGACCCAGAATAAATCCACACACTTATGGTCACTTAATTTTTGACAAAGAAACCAAAACCATACAATGGAAAAAGGAAAGCATCTTCAACAAATGGTGCTGGTCTAACTGGATGTCAACATGTAAAAGGATGCAAATAGACCCATATTTATCACCTTGCACAAAACTTAAGTCCAAGTGGATCAAAGACCTTAACATAAAACCGGACATGCTAAATCTAACAGGAGAGAAAGTGGGGGAAAACCTCAAACTCATTGGCACAGGTGACAACTTCCTGAACAGAACACCAACAGCTTAAGACCAACAATCAATAAATGGGACCTCATGAAACTGAAAAGCTTCTGTAAGGCAAAGGACACTGTCAACCTACTTAAATCCCATTGCCAGGAAGACATGCATGCTCTCAAAACCTTGAGTGACTCTGGTTATCCCTGGCTTCTCCTCACCCAATTTCAATTCCATCCATAGCTTCTTGGAAGCCACCTTATAATATCACATCAAAAGAAAGAGAGAGAGGTCCTTAGCAATCTTTTAAAAATGTAACTTTGAGAGCCACCAAAATGGCATATATAGCTAAAGGTAGAACAAGTTCAACTCTCCATTGAAGAGCAGTATTCACTTTGCTCCTATGTGTTTGGTATGTCTTCCCCTGAAGTGCCTCTTTTTTTCCTAACCCTCAAGCTTAAAGTCTAGAATTAAATGCCTTTAATTAAGCTCCCGACTTGCCAGGCAATGGTGGCACACACATTTAATCTCAGCACTCTGGGAGGCAGAGGCAGGCAGATCTCTGTAAGTTCAAAGCCAGCCTGGTCTACAGAGAGAGTTCCAGGACAGCCAGGGCTACATGGAGAAACCCTGTCTCAAAAAAACCAATAATAATAATAATAACAACAACAACAACAACAACAAACCCCAGCTCTACTTCGTACTAGTCCTGAAATTCTTTTGTGCATCAAAGCCGTGAATCCCAGTTTGGCTTGAGTCAAGGACTTTAAAAGTTTAAAGGAACTCCTCAGGCTAGGCCTCTACCCCACACTGCTGGTGAGCACATACCACAGAAATATGCAGCCCTTCTCGTAAAAGTTATTATCATTTGGTGTGTGAATGGGTACATGCAAGCAGCCCACAGCACGAATGTGGAGGTCAAGGCAAGTCACACTGCCATCAGGATTGAACTCTGGTTCAATCTGACTGTCTCATCTGCCCTTACCCACTAGCATTCCCTCCAGGCCCCACTTCCTACCATCTGCGAACACAACTGACATCATTATTTCCTGTTGTTACTGGTGTGAATATCTGGAGATCACAGAATGCCCTGTGTTGGATGTAGCTTGTCTCCTGCCACCCACGGCATCTGGAACCTTGTGGATCTGCCTTCTCAACAAATACCTCAAGGCCTGGCAAAACCACTTGGTTTTGGAGCCCACACTTCCCCCAAATAACACATTTCTCCTCATTGTCCTAAATCTGAGACTGAACTCCATCCTTGCTTCAGGTTGATTTTGCGCTTTCTAAATTCACTTTTGTGATTTAAATGTGTTTGTGTCTGGCTACCAATGTATTTTAATCCATTCTATGGACCCCTTAAATCCAAATGTAATGATTTTTAAAATTCTTTGAAACTTGGAATTCTACATTCTTTTTACATTGTGTGAGTCCAGAAGTGCAGAAAAACTTGGGTATTTTAAAAAGACTTTTGGCCAGGTGTGGTGGTGCATGCCTTTAATCCCAGCATTCAGGAGGCAAGCAGATCTCTGTGAGTTCGAGGCCAGACTGGTCTGCAAAGTCAGTCCAGGACAGCCAGGGCTGTTACACAGAGAAACTCTGTCTCGAAACCCCCCTCCACCAAAACAACAAAAAAAAAAAGACTTTTGTATATATGTTCTTTATTTTATTATTTATGTGTGTATGTGTGTGTGTGCAGATGTGTGCATATAGTCATGTGTAGGTGGGTGCACATATGTGCAAGTGTGTGAACATGTGCATGTGGAAGTCAGAGGTTAACCCTGAGTATCATTCCTCCAGAATCTTCCACTTTATTTATCATTAGACAAGCTCTCTCAATGGGACCTGGGACTCACCAATTCCGCTTTTGTCAGGCATTTGGTTATAGTAAACAAGAGAAAGTAATTAGTTCAGTTGCTAAGGAGTTATCTTGAAACTTTTCCACCAGATCAGTGTTTCTCAACCTGTGGGTCAAAACTCCTTTGGGGATCAAACAATCCTTTCACAGAGATCGCCTAAGACCATCTTGCATATCAAATATTTATATCACGGTTCATAACAGTAGCAAAATTATAGTTATGAAGTAGCAACAGAAATAATTTTACAGCCAGGGTGTCACCACAACATGAGAAACTGTATTTTTTTTTTTTTTTTTTTTGGTTTTTCAAGACAGGGTTTCTCCGTGTAGCCCTAGCTGTCCTGGACTTACTTTGTAGACCAGGCTGGCCTTGAACTCGCAGAGATCCACCTGCCTCTGCCTCTCAAGTGCTGGGATTAAAGGCGTGTGCCACCACGCCCAGCAAGGAACTGTATTAAAGGGTTGCAGCATTAGGAAGGTTAGAACCACTGCCCTAGAGTCTTTTCTGGGGTTGAATAGATTGAGGACTTCTCAATTTAGGAACAATGCAAAAGGAAATCTGTACCCACGTAAAACTCAAGTCTACCATGGTGTCAGAGGGCCATGACATCAGGGACGCCTGGAGAAATAGAACTCCAGTGATGAAGGGACGTTGCAAAGGGAGCCTGAACTGTTTTCACACCTACGGATCTGGAGGTAGGGCGTGTAAAGAATGAGCCTGTCTAGAAGCTAGTGTTCTACACAGTGTGTGTGTGTGTGTGTGTGTGCCTTCAGTTGCAGTCTTTGCAAAATTAAATTCATTATCCTATGCCTTCTATGGTTTATAACCTTCTTTAATCAGCTTTGTAGATGTATTTCTTCTTGACTCTATCCTATAAAAGCAAACGAATAAACAATGTAGCTTCAAGTCTGTGTTACCTTTCTCCTTTTAAATATACACCTTTATTTCAAAACAAAGATTAAAACAAAGTTTTCATATGTCTACAAACATAAAATTGTTCCTAACTATTTCTACTTAAGTTATTTCAAACAGACAATTATTCTTAACTCTCTGAGGTCTCCCATATTCTTTTTTTTTTTTTTTTTTTAGCCATAAGTGATACATTGCATGAATCTTAGCTGTGTGATCCCCTGGCTCCTTTTGAGAGGACAGTTTTCATATTAGTAATGAAGAGAGATTCCCAGGGTGGTGGACAGTGTGAGTTGCCCCTAAGTGTCCTTGTTGCCTATCTAATGAGAGAGGCTAGGGGGGTGGACAGCATGTACTTTGAGCAAGTTAACTCGCATAAACCTGGAGCTTCTAAATTGTGGAAGGCGGAGCAGACAACAACCATGCTTCTACTAGCAGACATGTGTCCCAGCGTCTTCTGTGCTGGCCCATTAAGCGTCTCTGGTCTCCAGTGTCAAGGATATCAAGAACGGCAGAAGTGCCCATGTTTCCCCAGTTTTGGCCCAAGGTTGTCATGAGCTCAACTGTGTCCCTCCATACTTATGTACAAAAGCCAGAACGCTCAGTAACTAAGAGTGCAGTTATGGTCAGAGACAGGAGCTGAGGAGCACAAGACCAGGGCCCTGAAGTAACAGGTGAGTGTCCCTATAAGAGGAAGAGACTCCAGGGAAGGGCCACATGTGAATACACAGAGTAATCAGCCATCTGCAAGTCAAGGGCAAAAGACTTGAGGGGTGCCCAAACCTGCTGACAGATGACTCTACAAGCAGTAATTTCAGGAATGTGTGTGGTTCTCTGGCCAGGAATGTCATAAGGGAGTCTTTTATCTCTTAAACATCAACCCTGCCTGGAAGCTGAAGGGAGGATGGGATGAAACTTTAGGCCAGACACAAATCCTTTCTGGTAAACAGCTTTGGAAAGGGATCTCTGGATTTTCCTGTTGGCCAAGAGTTAATATCTATTCCTCAATTTCACCCCATCTCCTAAATCTAGGGTTACCTCTTCAAAATGGGGAGTTTTAAAAATAGCCTTGACTGAAGCTCGGTGAGTCACATTTAGGGAAAGCTATTTCCTCCCAATCAAAAGAAAGGAACCACCGGGGCTGTGGTGGTGTACATCTTTAATCCCAGCACTTGGAAGGCAGAGGCAGGTGGATCTCTGTGAGTTGGAGGTTAGCCTTGTCTCTAGAGGGAGTCCAGGACAGCTAGGGATACACAGAGAAGCCCTACCTCAAAAAAACAAACAAAAAGGAAGGAGGGAAGGAAGGAAGGAAGGAAGGAAGGAAGGAAGGAAGGAAGGAAGGGAAAGAAAGAAAGGAAGGAAGAAAGAAAGAAGGAAGGAAGGAAGGAAGAAAGAAAGAGAAAGAAAAAGAAAGAAAGAAAGAAAGAAAGAAAGAAAGAAAGAAAGAAAGGAGAAAGGAACCTACCTCTGGCCTTGGGTGGAGATCTAACATTCCAAACTACCCAAAACATAAGAGCTAATCCAACTGCACTTTTCAATCCTTTAAAATGGCTGCCTTACTACAGAGCTGGGAGGAATAATTATCCCTTAGTCAGATGAAGTACTTTCTTCCCCAGAAACCTACCCTCTGCAAAGTCTCTGGAGCTGCCCTGAGGTTCTATGAGGTCTGTCTGCCTTTCTGAGTTCTTTTCTTCTTTGTGTCTTTTTCAGACACTGGCTAGAGCTTAAATATGCTTTCTCTGGTACTTTGGGCTTTCCCTTTTGTTCTGTGACTACTTGCTGACTGTCATGGGCTATACCTAACTCAAACAGGCATGGATTTCTCTCTTCCTCCTCCTCCTCCTCCTTCACCTCCTTCCTTCAGGTCTCCAGGCAGCAGTCAAAACCTTTGGGGGGGGGGGGGCTGGTCTCACTTTGTAGCCTTAGCTAGCCTGGAACTCACTGGGTAGACAAAGCTGGCTTCAAACTCACAGAAATCTGCCCACCACTGCCTCCAGAGTACTGGTGTATTCTGCTACAACACCAGGGAAATTATTTTATTAGTGAGACGAAGAACCCAAAGAGGGGTTCCCAGTTTCTCCAGTAACAACATCTTGACTTCAGACTTCTGGTTTTCCAAACTATTGGTTATACATTTCTGGTGTTTAAGCCACCCCAACTAGGTATCTTGTTATGGAAGTTCTAGCAAATCACACAGGCATCATCAGGGCAATAGAGTAGAGGGGTGTTGGAAAGATTCCCAGAAAGCAATTAAGATGGCATGTCCTTTCAGCCAGCAGCTCCCAGGACAGACTACTGTTCCAGCCTCGTGGCTCCAGCAAAAGCAACAACAGCACTGTGGAGTTACACCAGACGTAGTCTGACTTGCAGTCGGTTTTCCCATCTGCACTGGTTGCCTTTCTGGTTGCTGAGATGAATCACCTGATGGAGATAACTTAGAGGAGGATTGACGATTGAATGATTTTGCTTACAGTTTCAGGGGGTCTGGCCTGTGTGCATTTGGCCTCAAGCAGAACATTGTGACAGTGGCAGAGGGAGTCAGAGGCTGATCTTCTCAAGCAAAGAATATAGACCATGGGGCTGTACGGTTGTGAGCCTCAAGGTAACTGAACACATAGTCTCTGTGAGAGCTTCAAGTGTTCTTAACCACTGAGTCACCTCTCCAGCCCTTATGCCTTTATTTTGAAGTGTTTTCTTCTGGCAGTTTCAGAGTTTAAAAAAACTTACATTACTTGCATTGAGTTGATATGTATACAAAGGGACAAATGGGGATCTAGTTTCAGTCTTTTACAGGTGAATTTCCAGAGTTTTCCGATGGACTGTTCCACACCTTGTAAACATAGGAGCATGTCCCTTGCAAGTAGTGATCACCGAGGGCCTCTTTTCCTCTTTGTACCCTTTTATCATTTTCTCTTGAGTTATTGTAATGTATTTAATTATACATTCCCCAGAACTCAGAGATAAACAGCCATATGAAAAGCAAGGAATGTCCTGCACCCCCATGGCATCCAGAAAAAAGACACCCATGTGCCTGACCTGAGGCCACAGTGACATCTGGGCCCATGTTGCCACTGAGGGGACATGTCTGGTTCCATGGTCCTACCATAGTCAGGGTCTGTGTTGATGTCTGAGGCCCATGTTACCACCAAAGGCCACGCAGCTGTTCCTGGTCTGGGCTGCCAGCTGAGGCCATGTTAATATCGGAGCACTGGGCTGAGCTGGCACCACCACTTACTGGCCACCACACTCAGAAGAGCTGGCATGTCCCTCACCTGGGCAGTATGGAAGAGTTGGCTCTGCTGGTGTGAGTTTGAGAGAGCTGGTTCTGCCCCTCACAGGCTGCAGCACTAGAAAGGAGGACAGGCCCAAACCTTTCCTGGGCAGCTTAGTAGAGCTGGCCCTGATGGCAGGGGCGAGGGTGAGCCAGCCTGGAAGGCATGAGCTAGGGAGAGCTGGCCCTGCCCCTCACTGGCTACAGCATGCCAGAGAGCAGGCCTGGTACCTTCTTTGGGCAGTGTGGGACAGCTGGCCCTGGTAGGCTGACCAAGTCAGCTTCTACCCAGGCCGAGATCCAGGGCTTTGAGTTGGCCCAACCGAACATCTACCCCATCTATGAACTGTTGGAGTTCAAGAAAAGGCCAGTCCTGTAGATCCAAAGCTGCAGGATCTCCATGACACAGGTCAACAACAGAATATCCGAGAGGAGTCCCAGTGAGGATCCAATGTTTATGGTGTAGCAGAAGCCAGAGGACTCCAACCATACCAATGACTCATTACAATGAACATTTGCAAGTAAAGCTGTTTGGGCAAAAGGGTATACTGTGTGACACACTGAAGCTTCCACAGTAAGACTTTGTTTTGTTTGTGGGTGGTTCAAGGGCAAATGTCAGAAATGAAGGAATGGGTAGATGAGGGGATTGGGGTACATGATGGTGAAATTCACAAAGAATCAATAAAAAGTTTTGTTTTGTTTTGTTTCTCTTGGATGAACTTAGACATGCAAGGCAAGTTTGGTGGACATAGCAAGACCCACCCTCAAAATCAAACAAGCAGCTGAGTGTAGTAGTGGCCTATGCTGTTAGCCCCACATGGGAGGCAGAGGCAAGCAGTTCACTGTAAGTTTGAAGCCAGCCTGTGCTACACAGTAAGTTTGAGGATCAAAACAAAACAATAACAATAACAGAAAAGCAAACAAGCAGCTCTCAGGAGGCAGAGGCAGGGGATCTCCGTGAGTTTGAGGCAGCCTGTTCTACACAGTGAGTTTCAAGTAAGTCAGAACTACATAGTGAGACCCTATGTCAAGAACAAACAAGCTGGGCGTGGTGGCACGCCTTTAATCCCAGCACTTAGGAACCAGAGTCTATGTGAGTTTGAGGCCAGTCTGGTCTACAAATCAAGTTCCAAGACAGACAGTACTGTTACACAGAGAAACTCTGTCTCAAAAAACCAAAACAACCAACAAGCAAAAAAGGCATTCCAAGTAGGTTGAGAGTCACAACACTCTGACAATGCTAGCATGGAAATCCTGGCTTTGATGATTGCACAATATGATATCATATGTATGGTCTAGAAATCAGCTCTTCTGTCCCCATGAGGAGGATGCTTCCTTTTCTCAATGTGTCACTGTGATAAGCTCTGTGAACACATGCTTTTGTGTTTTTAGAAACTTCCTAGAAAAATATGGATGGCTTTTATGAGCTGCACATATATATATTGTATATATATTATATATTGAAACATTGTGTATATATATATAATATATATATACACAATGTTTCATTATGTAGTAAGTAGCCTTGGCTTTCCAGGAACTCCTGATGTAGACCAGGCTGGTCTCCAACTCACAAATTCACTGCCTCTGCCACTCCAGTGCTGTGAATTAAAGGTGTGTGCCACCACACCTAGAATGGTATATATATTTACCATTTACATATATATATTCCTTCCCAAAAAACTTACCCTAGCTAGGTGTGGTGGTTTATAACTTTAATCCTAGTACTCAGGAGGCCAGAGGTGGGTGGATCCATCTCTGTGAATACCAGTCTGGTCTACATAGTGAGTTCTAGGACAGCCAAAGCTACATAGTGAGACCTTCTCTCAAACAAAAACAAAGCAGGGCATGATGAGACAAGCCTTTGATCTCAGTATTTATAAAGCAGAGGCAGGCAGATCTCTACAAAGGGAGTTGAGTTCCAGGACAGCCAGGGTTACACAGAGAAACCCTGTCTCATAAAGCAAACAAACAAACAAACAAACAAAAAGAAAGACAAAACAGTGTCATGTCTCTAAAATGTTAAGGAAGCAATTTAATGTAAGAAGGTTTCATTTGAAAAACAACGAAGAAACCAGTTTTCATTTCTGTAACAGTTGAATTCTAGCTGAGAACTTCCTCTACTGTGTTTGATAGATGTTGTCCAGTTTCATTGCCAAGAATGTGCTGTCTAAATGTCTATTCATTTTTTAAGGATGGGCTTCACCCTTTACTTACTTGTAAGTATGTATGGAATGTTATGATGGGGCATAGAAATACTGATGGTCAGACATGAAAATGATGGGAAGACAAAAATAGTTGTGAAATAAACTCAGTACTTTAACAACATTAAAAAGACGAAAACAAAAACTTTTTTTGGTTTTTCAAGACAGGGTTTCTCCGCATAGTTCAGTCTGTCCTGGACTCACTTTGTAGACCAGGCTGGCCACGAACTCACAGAGATCCACCTGTCCCTGCCTTCTGAGTGCTGGGATTAAAGGCAGGCACCACCACGATCTATTAAAAACTGCTTTTCTTTTCTTTCTTTCTTCTTCTTTTTTTTTTTTTTTTTTTTTTTTTTTTTTTTAAAGATTTATTTATTTTATGTATATGAGTGCTCTATCTGCATGTACACCTGCAGCCAGAAGAGGGCATCAGATCACATTGTGGATGGTTGTGAGCCACCATGTGGTTGCTGGGAATTGAACTCAGGACCTTTGGAAGAGCAGCCAGTGCTCTTAACCGCTGAGCCATCTCTCCAGCCCTTTTTTTTTTTTTTTAATGTTTTGAGACAGGGTTTCTCTGTGTAGCGCTGGCTGTCCTGGATTCACTTTGTAGACCAGGCTGGCCTTAAACTCACAGAGATCCGCCTGCCTCTGCCTCCCAAGTGCTGGGATTAAAGGCGTGCGCCACCAAGCCTGGCAATTACAGACAGCTGTGAACTGTCATGTGGGTGCTGGGATTCCCTCCCCTCCCCCCCTCCCCTCCCCTCCCTTCTTTTTTTTTGAAACAGTTTCTTTTGTGTAGCCCTGTCTATCCTGGAACTCACTCTGTAGACCAGGATAGCCTTGAACTCAGAGATCCTCCTGTCTCTGCTTCCGGAGTGTAGGGATTAAAGGCATGTGCCACCACGCCGGGCCAATTTTGAGTGCCGGTAAGTGAGGGTAAAAGGAGCCCTGTTTATGTCTCCAGTACAGCCATAGTTGCCTACCCTGAGCTCTCTGGGTCTTAGGGAAGGGTTCTCTGGAAAGCCATAAGCCCTGTCTGGCTAAGCGTGCTCTGGTCTCAGCAACCACAATCCTGGACCCCACCACGAGGGTGCGCTGCGACCTCATGTCCCCCATGCTCATCGGGCCGGGGCGGTCCTTGGGGGCAGAAGCGGGGCGGGGCACCGAGCAAAGGTTGCCTCTTAGCCCCGGCCCTTCTGCGCAATTCCCCGGCATCATGACGGTGGGCGCCCGGCTCCGAAGCAAGGCAGCGAGCAGCCTCGCACGCCGAGGGCCCCTGGGGCGATCTCGATGCGCCGGGGACGACGAGACAGATGCCATAGTGGAGCACCTGGAGGGCGAGGACGAGGACGTGGACCCGGCGAGCCAGGACTGTGCGCGTGAGGTGGGCAGGCGGCGCGCGGGGAGCCCGGGCGCACGCAGGGTGCATCTGGCTGCGCTGCCTGATCGCTACGAGCCCCTGGAGGAGCCCGCGCCAGGCGACAAGCCCAAGAAGAGGTACCGGCGAAAACTGAAGAAGTACGGCAAGGTAGGTCCCCACGGCCCGGTCGCCCTGATCCAGAAAGAATCGGGAGTTGGGCTGGGTGGAGTAGTGCCCCGGTCCCCGGTGCCGCCAGGACAGTGAGTTGGAGGATGGCGCTGAGCGCTCAGACTTAGGCTGGCAGGAGTCTGCTCCCAGTTGTACCTGGTGGGATTGCTGAAGCCGTGGTGCGGTTAGGTGACTGGGATCCTGTGATCCACCTGAGAAGTTGCTGTCCGGGTCCATCCATTTCCCATCCTCTCTCCCGGGGTGACCGGGATTCTGTCATAGAGCCGAGGTTATCTGCCGGCCTAATTCAGGCCAGTACATAACTAGCACCTGTTGACTCGCTGACTCTAATCTCTCAGGAATTTCAGGTGGTCTGCCTTTTTTTTTTTTTTTTTTTTTTTTTGTTGGGAGGAGGTGGGAAAACGAGAGAAAGGAAGGATGGGAAACCGAATGAGTTTCATTTTTAGGGCAAATGATTCTGGTTTCTTAGATGCTCCTGCCTGGGAGAAGTAGAATTGCTCTCTTGCCCTGGATAAGGCTATGGGAGTGTGGCAGGGAAATCACAAAACTCATTGATTGTGTCCTGGCCAAAGTCCTCTCGATTCTTCTGATTTTATTGTCCGTTTATCAGATTGGGTGACCTTTATGATACTTGAGGCATTCAGCCCTTGCCAAGAGTTTATCATTCTGAATGATATGGCAGGCAACGATAAAATAACATTGTTGAGTCTGGTGTGGTGGTCCCAGCACTCGGGAGGCTGAGGCAGGCGGATCTATGTAAGTTCAAGCCCAACCTGGTTTACGAAGTGAGTCCAGGACAGCCATGATACATAGAGAAACCTTGTCTCGAAAAACAAAACAAAACAAAACACCCAAAAACATTGTTTTAGTAAAGTGGGACTTTTGGGAGTAAGGAAGCCATCTAAAGTGAGTTGATGGCACAGATCCCTCAGTTGGAGGCTGGCATTTGGAGAGGTTTCTGGAGGTGGCCACTATGTGGCAAGCATTGTGCATACACTATAGGTGCAAAAATGAACCCTAACAGCGGGTGGAGAGAGCCCACAGGTCACCAGAGAGACATGGCAGAGCAGGGACACCCACTCTCTCAGACCATATAGGAGAATTTGGCAATTACATCAGGGACGCATTCAAATTGCCCTGACATGGATGCTGGGCAGGAAAAGATAAAGCTTCAACCTGAAACCAAAGCATGGAAACCCACACTTCAATCCCAGATACACAGGAGGACGGGACAGGATGATTGATATTGTACAGCCAGCCTGGGCTATCTGATAAAATCCTATCAACAAAGAGCTCATCCTGGCTAAAACTCAGGAACAGACCCTATTCATTAGGACAGCTATTCTAAAGACAGAATCAGCTGGGAAATGGTGGTGTCCACCTCTAATCCCAGCACTGGGGAGGCAGAGGCAGGCTGATCTTTGAGTTTGAGGCCAGCCTGCTATACAGAGTGAATTCGAGGACAGCCCGGGCAATACAGAGAAAACCTGCTTATAAACAAACAAACAAATAAGATTGAAGGCTGGGCTGGGGTTGTAGCTCAGGTGGTTGAGTGCTGGCCTGAAGTCCTGGTTGGATCTCTCTGGGTATACAACTAGGCATGGTGGAACACGCCTGCAATCCCAGCACTTGGGAAGTGGAGGCAAGATCAGTGTTCAAGATCTGGTTCTGTGGGTAAGGGTGGTGCCCATTACTAAACCTAATAACCTGAGTTCAATCCCCAGAACCTTTCAAAACTGACTCTCACAAATTGTCAAATTGCTGGGAGGTGGTGGTACACACCTTTAATCCTAACACTTGGGAGGCAGAGGCAGGTAGATCTCTCAGTTCAAGGCCAGCCTGGTCTACACAGTGAGTTCCAGAACAGCCAGGTCTACACAGAGAAACTCTGTCTTGAGAACAAACAAACAAAAAATAGTTCAAAGTAATTTTTGGTTATCCTAGAAAGTTCCTGGGCTACATATGACCTCAGTTCCAAAAAAAATTTTTTTTTGAAAACAGCTACTCAAGCAAATATTTGTATTTTAATTTTTCATGTGTATAAGTGTTTTACCATCACAGATGTTTATGAAGTAGATAATTTTACATACATGATCACAGAAGTATCACCAGTGGCCAAAAGGTGAAAACAGTCTAAGTATCTATGATAGATGAACAGAGTTAGGCTAGACACAAGGAACAAAGCACAAATAATAGCTGCCACATGACTCACCATGTCGTTAAAGCCAGACCCACAGGTTACATGATTTCCATGAGTTCCTTCATATGAACTGTCCAGATAGGGAAGACAGACAGAACATAGGTTGGTTTTTAGGGTCTGGGCAGAGGCATAGAGATACCTGCTGTGCATATGGTTTCCTTCTGGAATGAGAATTTTCAAAAAGTGGACAGACTTTATAATGTTACACATTATAAAGGCATTCAGTGCCACTAGCTTTTTCATGTTATAAAATCATTTATTTTGTATGTATGGAGTTTTTGCGTACATGTATGTCTGTGGCACTTGTCTCGTGCCCACAGAGGCCAGAAGAGGCCATCAACTCCCCTGGAACTGGAGTTACCTATGGTTGTGAGTCACCATGTGGGTGCTGGGAAACAAACCTGGGTCCTCTAGAATAGTCAGAGCTCTTAACTGCTGAGCCATCTCTCCAGCCTCAACTTTTTTGCTTTAAACTGGTTGATTCTATGTTACATGAGTGTGTGTGTGTGTGTGTGTGTGTGTGTGTGTGTGTGAGAGAGAGAGAGAGAAAGAGAGAGAGAGAGAGAGAGAGAGAGAGAGAGAGAGAGAGGGAGGGAGAGAGAGAGATTTTGACATGGAAAGGGTTTAGACCCAAGAAGTCCAAATGAGATTACAGCCCCAAGTGAGGGTCAAAAGAGTCATCTTGGCTTCCACTGAGAAGGGTAACAGGCTCCAAGAAGGAAGAAAACCAAGGAGCCCCCATTCCTGCAAAGCCACAAGAATAGCCAAGATTCCTACAGAAGAATGGAGGTGGTCCATACTGGCGTCCGATGCGAGGAGAAGCTTTCTTTTAGAAATGAATAGCTCCATTGGTTATTACGGAATGTGTTTTCTTTTGGTTCCCATTCCTGTTAACTTCTCAGATCCTTCACACAAGCCCCTTCCTGCTTCTATTTAAGGAAAGATGTTGGCCTTTGTGCAACATGAAAGGACAGGCTCACTCCCCTGCTGCCCCACCCACGCCCACCTACCCAGGGGCCAACCCTTACACTGTACTGGTCCAGCCTTCTGGAAGCTTTGTGCCTGGGCCCCTTGTAGAGATCAATGTTCCCAGTTGATTTTAAAGAAATAATTGTATTCCTATGGTGTACTTATTACTGTTAAAATGCTGTATGCTGGGCACTGGGGATAGGAAAGAACCTAAGTTGGCAATTTTCTGCCAGGATGCTGGATATTTGTTGCCTTCTTTAGGTCCCATGCCTGAGTCCCCCCATAAACCTTAGGAAACTGGGGTTGTGTTCCCTTTGTAGGGAAGGAAGCTGAAGTTGAGGAGAAGCTGCAGAGTCAGACAGCCGAGCTGCTAGGGAGGCTGGCCCAGCTCCCTCCTTTGCAGATCTGTGGGTGAGAAGGATGGAGTGTGCCTCAAAACTTAGTTGAAAATAACAGGCCACCCTTGCAGGCACCCTTGAGAGGCGTGGGGAGATGTTGGTAAGAAAAAGAATTAAGTTGTGTTAACCGGGAAGCTAGGAGAGGGGTGGAGGGTAAAATAGAAAGTGTGGGGTAAGTCAGGTATTACAGGTTTGTAATCCCTGCACTCTGGAAACTTAAGGTAGGAGGATCAGGAGTTCAGGGCCAACCTGGGCTACATAATGAGTGAGACTCTGTCTAAAAAAAGGGGGGGGAGGGACATTGGTGATGTATCTAACTGGCAGAGAGTACTTGTACCAAGAGCCAGGTTTGACCACGCCACATAAAGAAGAGGAATGTAGAAGAAATGCCCTTGTGTTTCAAGTAGGGGCCACGGGATAGTCTAGCAGATGTGAGAGCTACATAGCTGTCCAGTGGCCTATGACTCTGGGCTCCGCTTTCTCTCACTGCCTCCATTCCTTCCTCTACATCATCTGATAATGAGGTCTGAGACTGAATGGTGGTATGCGCCTTTAATTCCAGCACTCAGGAGGCAGAGGCAGGCGGATCTCTGAATTCTAGGCCAGTCTGATCTACAAAGTGAGTCCAGAACAGCCAGGGCTTCAGAGGAAGGCCTTGTCTCCAAAACAAACAAACAAACAAGAGGGCTGGGTTGGGGGAAAGTACATGCCAAGTAAGCATGAGACACAAGTTTTAGCTCTCAGAACCCAATGAAAAGCTTGGCATGGTAGCACATGTTTATAATCCCAGTGCTGGGAGGTGGAGGCAGGAGGGAAGCCCGTGTAGAAGAGTCTGTGAACGCAGATATAGCGGGAGATCCTGTCATTCAGGTCTGTACCTGACTACCCAGCTCAGGTTGGTGCCAGGCCTGCGGGCAGCTCAACAGTAGACTTGACCTTTGTGATCTCTGATGTCTGTGGAGAGATGGTTTCTTCTTCTATATCTGAAGGACATGGAGTCCCCAACTCTGTTGGGGGTTGGCTGCAATGTTCTCTACAGTTCTGGAACTCAGAAGTTTGAGGCAGTCCTCCTGAGCTAAAGTCGTCGGGGCTGCTCCGTCCTGGCTCTTTGCATCTATCTCCAGATGCCATCTTCCTCCCCACCTACCACCACATTACCACCTACCCCAGTTTTTTCCTCTGTACCTCTCTGCCCTCCATCTTCTGCCTGACGCTCCCTGCATCCCTCTGCATTAGGATACATTCGCCTGGTTAGAGCCACGTTTTGCCTTCTATGTAGGAAGCCCCAGGGAACCCCCTATCTCTAGAGTCTTAGCTGACTCATACTGGCAAAGTCCCTCTTACCGTTCCAGAGTAATACAATCACAGATTCTGAGAGATAAGGTGTGAATCTGGTGAGCTAGCCTGGCACTCTCTCCCACACTCTCCCATCCTCAGCACCCCTCTGAGATTTGTTGTATCCAGAGTCCATTCCCTTGAATAGTACTGGTGTGGCCAGGAGATTCTCTGGTCTCTTCTCAAAGCTCTGCGTTTCAGTTAATGAGCTATCTCAGTAGACTTTTCCCCCAAATTGTAAAGATGAAGTGATAAGTAGTTTTTTGAAAAAGTAACCACCTATGGGAAAATAGGTGTACAAATACCACTAACATCAAGTTTTAGGCAAGCATTTTGAAACTGGTGTCATTGTTTATAAAAGACCAGTGTTGATGGTTGCAATTGTTCCTGGAGTGCATGGTATGGCACTTGTTGTTTCAAACGTGTAAAATTCTCCCACCGACTCTTTTCAGCACATTTATAGAATACTCTCTCTCTCTCACACACACACACACACACACACACACACACACACACACACACACACGTCTCCTTGAGAAGTGGATAAGGTGGTGTCTTGAAAAGACATAGACATACCTGTTTCTCCCAAAGCTTGCCATGACCTAGGAAGGGATTGAGGGAAAGACCTTGTCTCTCTCTACAGGCTGGGGGTGCCTGAGTGAGCACACACTGTAGTGTGTGGACGCTGACATCCACCCCTTGGGAAACTCAAAGCAGGACTCACAAGGAGCTCTATACATTCTTCAGAAACTTTCCTATCCAGACAATGTGGATTGCACCTATAATCCCATCACTGAGGGAGCTGAGGCAGGAGGATCAACATGAATTGAAAGCCAGCCTGGGTTACATGGTATATGCATGCCAGCTCAGGTACTAAGTGAAATCCATTCTCTAAGTAAGTAAATATGTAAATAGAAATAAAGCCTTGCTGAGAAATAAGAAATATCTCAGTCTGATATATTGCCACCACAAGCTTGAGCCACTTGTGTATAAGAAAGAAGTCAGTGCCTGTCAGGGGTGGTGCTGCACGCCTTTAATCCCAGCACTTGGGAAGGAGAGGCAGGTGGATCTCTGAGTTCGAGGCCAGCCTGGTCTACAAAGGGAGTCCAGGACAGCCAAGGATACATAGAGAAACCCTGTCTTAAAAAAAAAACAAAAGCCGGGCGGTGGTGGCGCACGCCTTTAATCCCAGCACTTGGGA
>CAJQZJ010004750.1:5625748-5648686 GCA_907164525.1 Lophiomys imhausi | reverse complement strand
CAGAGAAACCCTGTCTCGAAAAACCAAAAAAAAAAAAACAAAACAAAAAAAAACCTAACAAAAAAGAAAGAGAGAGAGAGAGAAAGAAAGAAAGGAAGGAAGGAAGAAAGAAAGAAAGAAAGAAAGAAAGAAAGAAAGAAAGAAAGAAAGAAAGAAAGAAAAGAGAGAAGTCAGTGCCTGTCAGAGGTGGTGCTGCACACCTTTAATCCCAGCACTTGGGAAGCAGAGGTAAGTGGATCTCTGAGTTCAAGGCCAGCCTGGTCTACAAGTTGAGTTCTGGACAGCAAGTTACAGAGAAGCCCTGTCTTGAAAAACCAGAACAAAAAAGTTTGTGTTCTTTGGAAAGCTGACACTGGACACTAACCCTGCCTGGAGCATGTGCTAGGCATTGCTCCCAGGGCTTCCCTTGAATAAATTCCTCAGTCCTCTCTACCACACAAAAAGGCTTGTACATATTCCCATTATACAGACAAGGAAACTGCGGCCAAGGAATGTTAAGGAAGGCTTGGGGCTGGAATTCACTGCTGGCTGTGAGCACAAGGACACATACAGACTGCCTTCATTAGACAGAAAAGTGTAACATGGGGTGAAGGCTCTGAAGTTAGATTTCTCTGGAGAGGATTCAGCTCTGCCCCACACCAGCTGTCTGGTTTCAAAAACACCTAACTTCCCTGTACTTTCTTGTTGACCCCTTATACCAAGGCCATGGAGGACATACCAGTCACCTGAGTTAGATCATTTTGCTTCATGCAAGTAAAGACAGGACCAGAAGAATTGTGGGGTATCAGAACACAGACATCCCAAACAGCTGAATGCATGAATCTGATCTGAAGAGTTACCAGCATCTAAAAAACATTCAAAGTGTGTGGGGGGGAGGGGGGTGTACCCTAGGCAGATAGCAGAAGAGGACCCAGGATTGAGGAATGAAGAACTCAATGGTTCAAACTGTGCAAGAAGATAAAATCAACAGAAATCATTTAGGAGTGTCTTGTGAAGTAGGGGAAAACCAGGAGAAGATGGGAATTAAATGATCCAGTGAGGGAGCCCCTGAGAGCTCAGGGAGGGAGAAGGCAGAACTCTCTATGGATCAGGCAACATTGAGGTTATAGGCATCCTTGACCAAGGCAGTCCCTGGGTAGGTGTGGGCAGCAACCAGCATGAGAGAGAAGTGCGGGGTACAATCAGTGTCTGGAGGCTTTTTTCTTTTTCTTTTCTTTCTTTCTTTTTTTTTTTTTTTTTTTTTTTTGGTTTTTTGAGTCTAGGTTTCTCTGTGTAGTAGTCCTGGCTGTCCTGGACTCTGTAGACCAGACTGACCTCAAATTCACAGAGATCCACCAAGTGATGGGATTAAAGGTATGTGCCACCACATCCGGCCATCTAGAGGCTTTTTCTTTGGAGAGCAGTGGCACTGGGCAGGAAATAGTGTCAAGGTGACCCGTGGCATGGTTTAAGGGCAATGGGCTGACAGAGAGGAAGAAAAGAATACTATTGGAGAAGAGAAACTAAGGACTGATGGGAAAGAACCAAGAACAAATGTGGGGAGGACCTGAGAAAAGGGGCTAGTCACCCCCCCGCCCCCCCCCCCCCGTTACACTGGCAGGGTGGGAGAAGCCAGAGCCAGAGTGCTGGGCTTGGAGACCATGGGGGAAGGTAAACAAATTCTCTAAGGATGTGTGATTCCGTTAATAAAGGACATGGGCTTCGCTAGTGCAGAGAGCTGGCTGGGGTTGAGAGAAGGAAAGGTTGGAGCTATATCGGAAAAAGAGAGAGGTCCGCTCACATGGACTGGTGGGCTGGCTTCACCAGGAAGCAGTGGGTATCACGGTGAGTCTTGTGATTAGGATCTGGGATCTTCAGTGGAACTAGGCTGTGTATTTTGTAGTCAGAAAAAAAAAAAATCACAGTGCTGAAAGCTTAGGGATGTGAGAAAAGGTTCTGCTCAGCTACATGGATGTCAAAGTCACCAAGAATGACAACAGAATTTGGAGGTGGGAAGAGGAATACTGGGGACCACAGTGCAGTTAGAAGTTAGCCATTAGCGGTCTCAAAATTTGGATGTACTTCCATTTGAGTTCCTGGGATGTCCCCTCTCCTGGCACTACCCTCACCATGGAAGAGCAGGAAGACAGCATCCAAAAAATATTGCCACATCCTTACCATCAACAAATGTCAGATTTTTCTGGGAATATAAAAAGGTTTGTGCAGCTAGGCATGGTAGTGGTGCACACCTTTAATCCCAGCACTTGGGAGGCAGAGGCAGGCAGATCTCTATGAGTTCAAGGCCAGCCTGGTGTACAAAGTGAGTCCAAGACAGTCAAGGATACACAGAGAAACCCTGTCTCAAAAAACCTTAAAAAAAAAAAAAAAAGGCTTGTGCATACGCACGCAGCACTTAATGGGGAAAACTTCTGGGTTACAAATATGTGGGTTGAACCTGGGTAGAGGAGCATAGGAAGGACCAGCACTGTCTGACAAGATGCCTGAAGGAAAACTTGGCCCCCGCCTATGATGGCCCTGACACATTTTCATCTGGAGAAGTGGTGGAGCGAGTCTCAGTTTAAAACAACAAAGGCCATTTAATTCTAGAGCTGGCAACCTATGCTGTTTTTAAGACGGCTTGTGAATTATCTGGAAATGTTCTGTCTTTGCACACACTGTACAAAGACACTGCCAAGTGTGAGCAGGGATAGGGACCTGGGGCACTACAGACATGAAGACACTGGGCCTTCATACATGTATGCTGGAATTGTGAGGGCAAATGATTCTTTGTGGGTGTCACGGTGACCCATGGAAGAATCAACAGGTTGCCTCACCTAACTTTTGTTTTTCTCTTCCTAACAATAGAATTTCGGGAAGGCCATCAGCAAAGGGTGCCGGTACATTGTCATTGGCCTGCAAGGATTTGCTGCAGCCTACTCTGCCCCCTTTGGAGTGGCCACCAGCGTGGTGTCCTTTGTGCGCTAACCAGAGCTGCAGGAGCAGGCGTCACCAGAATCCTGCCTGAGGGACAGTGTGAATCCAGCACTTCAGATTTGGACTCATGGGAACTCAGAAGAGGAACCCTGCTTCGTGCTCCATTGTTGAACTGGTTGAGTGTTAGGCAGGAGTCATCCCTGCGTGTTCACTGAGCCACTCTTGGACATGGGTGGATCCAGGGATCAGTCCTGCAGAGAATTAGGCCAAGGTCAGGTTGGGGATAGGGATAGTTTGCTGCCTGTGCTGGTTAGAACCTTCCTGGGGTGCATGCAGGCAGGTCCATGGCAGGTCTGGGGTCTGAGCTATGTGGTAGTAGGTGATTTTGAGGGAGGAAGATGCACACCTCTAATGTGATGGTTGCTAGGTTCTGAAAAGGCCAGGGGCTGGCAGGCACTAGCCTTGGCCTTTGTGATCCTCTCCCAGAGTACAGCAAGTGAGCTGTTTTGTTTCTGAAGTCTTTCTCTCCCTCCAACCCCCCCCCCATCTCTTTTCTCCAGTAAGACTGTCATTGGGAGTTTCATTATGGATTTGAGAAGAAAGAAGGAGGGAAACTACCTTTAAAGACCATGATGGTTTCAAACCCATATTCACAGCTATGTGGAGACTGTTGAAAGGAGATCAAAGTGTGTCATTTTCATCTGTCTACAGAAGTATGCAACTGGCAATGAGGGAGGGAGGGCAAGTTCAGAAGCAAGCTGAGGGACTGCAACAGGCTCAGAACCTGGTCCAGCATGGTCTGGGCCAGCTATTGTGTTTGGAGCTGGCAGGACTCCCGCAGATGTGGCTGGCCACACTAACAGGTGCCTAACTCCCCCCATTTGATTTTGGGGAGGGGGGGAATAGAGAGAATATGAATGAGAATTGACATGATATTTAGAGGAGGAATGAGTAAGTAGGAGATAGGTATGAAGAAAGAAGAAAAAAGCCAAGAATGACATTGGAGAAGCAGTGGAAGTTGGGAGCTAGGGTCCCATGCTTGGGATGGGGATTTGCTTGGGAGGGCTAGGTGATGATAAGCTAGTTATATGTGGGACCAGAGGGAACCAGGGTTACCAGAGGCACCATGGTGGTTAAGTACCCACATCTTAAGCCTGCATCTCACTTGGATTCAAAGATTAGTATAAGCAAGAGTCCCAGGCTTGACACTCACCAAGAATGGTTCATAGAATACTATTGAATGCTGGGAAATGTGGGGAAGAAACCCTTAAAGGCTAAGAAGTTTGGGAAATTGTACTGGTGTGTGTCATGACTGTTTTTAAAGAGGTTCACAGGGAGGTTCCTCTCACCATGACCCTTGGCCAACCCCAACGGCAGGCCAGGACTCCAAATTTGCTTCTAGAATATTCAAGATCCAGACCAGTTTTGGGACCACTTTGCAGGATCAGTGTCAGCCTGTTTGCCTGAGGCTTCCTGGGGCACACAAAACCATGATGTTCATACTTCACCCATTGGGTCCAACCATCAGGAACTGGTGGGTGGAGAGGGTGGAAAGACAGACAGAGGGACAGAAGAGGAACAGATGGAGGAGACAGTGGCAATTGCCAACTTAGACTAAGTCTCCCCTCTGTAAGCTCCTGTTGAAGATGCCTGGTCCCTGGGGCTGGGAAATAAACGGACTTGCTTTAAATCCAGTAGCGCAAGCTGGTTATATGCAGGTTCACACATGTGGCAGAACGATGCTTGCTGGGTAGCCCTAGGATGGGAAATGGGAAGGAAAATAGGAGAAAAAGTCATATGCAGTTAGCTGGAAAGAGGCAGGAACGGGAGGCTTGCAAGGTGCCTCCCTTGCCGCCTCCTGATGCCGCTGATCCCCAGGGAGCCCACGACATCCTGCCAGGTAGGGAGCAGTGTGACCCAGGGAAGGGATGTACAGTCAAGATTGTTGCCCTCCCTGGGAATCTCTTCCTCCACACCTCCCAAATCAACAAAACAGCGCATCTGGCTCTGTGCCTTCCAGAGTCTGGCTAAGAATTAACTCAGAAATGTCCAAAGTCAAAAGCTTGCAGGGGCTGTCCTGGGACTTGGCCAGGTTTGCTGTAAAGTGGACTTCAGCCCCCAGAGTATGCTGTGTGGTCACATGTTCTATGTGCCCAGTTCTTCCAGCCTGAAAACTTGGTTCATGCTGCAGACTGCTTTTTTGCTTTCCTGGTTACTCTCTTGTGTCCCGAAGCAGGGTCCACACCCTATTGTAACTGACTTTAAGAGCTTAGCTTTTCCATTACTGGCTTCCAAACCCTTCCTCTGTATCCCTCTCTTGCCTTGTGTAAATAAAAGTCTTAGCTTGTCTGATTTTCCTGTGTGTTGAGGGCTGTGCCTTCCCTTGTTCTACTGAGGGAGATGGCTGGGGCTCCAGCAGGACCTGGGAATGTGGGTGATGGTTCCCTGACCCCACACACACACACACACACACCTGCAGTGTTTTTTTTTTTTTTTTTTTTTTGGTTTTTCGAGACAGGGTTTCTCTGTGTATCCTTGGCTGTCCTGGACTCACTTTGTAGACCAGGCTGGCCTCGAACTCACAAAGATCCGCCTGCCTCTGCCTCCCAAGTGCTGGGATTAAAGGCGTGCGCCACCACCGCCCGGCTCACACCTGCAGTGTTAAAGGCTACATTCTCTAGAATCCCTCAGAACAGGCTCTAGGGTTGGGAGCAACAGCCCTACCATCTGTTACAAATGAAACATTTCCAGAAACTTTGACTTAAGTGTGGAGCCAAGAGTATGCATTCTCCACAAGCTAAGAAGCCTCTGGTCTCTGCCTCGGTTGTGAAATGCCTTTGCTGATGGGGCTCTGGGGAGGGAGTCTGGACCAGCAGTGAGGGCCCTGAGGGACACCCCATGCTGGCAAGTTGGTGCATATGCCTGCTCACTGGATCCTCATGGAAGCAGTGATAGAGGTTAAGCAGATAATAGGCAAGTGGTCCTGGGTAGTCACCAGATTAGATGGGATGGTGTAGATCTATGGTGGAGTTCTTACCATGGGAAACCTAGGCTCCATCTCCAGAAGAACAAATTAGATCATGATTCTCACCTCATACAGGGGAGGTGAGATGCTGCCATTGGAGCTGGGCATGGCAGCATACATCTCCGTCTAAGCACTGAGTGTGTCTTCTGTTACCTTGGAATGTTCCAATTCTGCACTCTTTTTCAGCCTAGCACCTGTGTCTGGTCAGAGACGAACCAAATGACATCTGTGACCAAGAACAGGACTAGAACTCAGACATTGTTTGTGGCCATGGGACTGTGTCTTTTTTTTGTTTTGTTTTGTTTTTGTTTTTGTTTTTTGAGACAGGGTTTCTCTGTGTGGCCCTGGCTGTCCTGGACTCACTTTGTAGACCAGGCTGGTCTTGAACTCACAGAGATCCCTTTGCCTCTGCCTCCCGAGTGCTGGGATTAAAGCTGTGCAACATTACGCCTGGTGGAACTATGTCTTAATGTTCCATAAGGCCAGTGATTCTCAGTCTTCCCAATGCTGCGACCCTTTAATGCAGTTCCTCATGCTGTGGTGGTCCTGATCATAAAGTTTTTTTTGTTGTTGTTTTGTTTTTTGTTTTTCAAGACAGGTTCTCTCTGTGTAACATCCCTGGCTGTCCTGGACGTGCTTTGTAGACCAGGTTGGCCTCAGACTCAGAGATCCGCCTGCCTCTGCCTCCCAAGTACTGGGATTAAAGGCGTGCACCACCACGCCCAGCTCATAAAGTTATTTTTGTTACTACTTCATGGCTGTGATTTTTAATACTGCTACGAATTTTAATGTATAATGTAAATATCTGTGTTCCCGATGCTCTTAGTCGATCCTTGTGAAAAGGTGCCTTGCGTCCCAAAGGGGTCGTGACCCACAGGTGGAGAATGACTGCTTTAGGCTGTCCCAGTTCCGAGTTTGTATTTAGATTATCTGTCCTGATTCTGCCTCTGCAGGAGAGCAGAGAAATGAAGAGGGTTCCTAGTATCTGGAGTTCAAATCGAGCTTCCTGGTAAGTTTATTTTGTGATAAAATGTAGACATAAGTTAGGTCCAAAGCATGGGAAGCAGGGGTGGGCAGGATACCCTCAATATCCCTCTAAATGTTGTATTTCAGGGGCTTCATGGTTTTGCCCAAAAGCCAAATGGTGCCTGAATTTAAAAAAAAAAAAAAAGTCTCTAGCTCCCTTAATAAGTTTTAGGAAAATGTAGAGAAATAAATAATGGGTTTTGTTTTGAAATTTGGAGGCAAGTTGTTTCTAAGCCAAATCACTCTGCTCCACATCACAGCCAAAGGGAAAGCAGATCTTAAGATCTCCCACAGGGCCCAGCGCCAAAATCTGGCAGGAACACCAGCCTCGCAGGGCACAGGGGAGCAGACAAGAGAACAAAGGCTTGTTGGCAGGGCCTGTTCCAAACCAGCACCCTCGGGACTTCAGGCTCTGACCTTCACCTCCAGCTCCAGAGGGAGCCGATTCTGCACCTCGAGGACTCACTTGGCTTTTTAAAACAGTGTTTCTCAGGTGATTTCCTTTTCTATCCCTGGCAACAATGCTCCAAATAGTTGCACCTTGTTCAAAGCAGACAGAAGTCAATTCCAGGATCAACACTGGGGTGTTCATCGGCATTAGAAACCTTCCTTGGAATGTGTAAGGCCTTGGGTTCTGCCCTGAGTACTGCTATGTAAGTAAATAAGCAGATAAAGAGATTATTAAATAAACATCAGAGCTGAAGGACTGGACAGAAGTTGAGTTGAAGGGTCACATTTCCTTCACTGGCTCTTCAAAGTCAGGGTAGTTTCCACCTGGGACTTACTCTCTTTGCTCATGATTGAGATAAACAACTTTTTTTTTTTTTTTTTTTTTTTTTTTTTGGTTTTGGCTTGTTCCAGGAGATGTTCAGAGTTGTTGCAAAGGCAAAATGTGTTGAAAGAATGTGGGGAGGTAACAGGGGTGGGAGCGAATTAATAGAGAGCGAGAGTGGGAGGAGCCAGGAAGCACTGCAAGCAGGCTTTCATCCCAGCACTCAGGAGGCAGAGGCAAGAGGATCTTTGTAAGTTCAAGGCCAACCTGGTCTACATAATGAGTTCCAAGACAGCCAGGACTACATAGAGAAACCCTGTCTGAAAAAGAAGAAAGAAACCACTATGTTCATGTATGAAATTGTCAAATTTAATTTTAAAAAGAGGTGAGATTACCTCATTTACTATTTATTTCATTTGAAACAAGAAGTTACCCATTAAAGAGATATGTTTACAAATTTATCTTCTTTTTTTGTCATTGTTTACTTTTTATTTTTTTAATAATTTACTTTTTATTTCTTCAAGTTACATCTCAATCACAATCCCGTCCCTACTCCCCCCTCCAGTCCCATCCTTCCTCCCTCCTCCCCCTCAACCCCCAATCCTCTTCCCTTCTTTTTTTTTTTTAGTTTAAGGTATTTCTTTTTCCCCCCAACAGCTCTCCCTTTCAGTCCAAAAAATGGTTCTTTTTCTTATAACTATAAACACAATACAAAACAACAGAAATAAATAGGCCACAATTATAAGAGTTATATGGCTTAGCATACATTCCCAATGTCCAGTCCATATGTATTTGGCACCTGACTTTAACATTCTACTATCTAACCATCTCCATGAGTTTAAAGTTCTATATCTGACTCAGCTTTCATACTAACTTGCCTCATAATTTTAAAAACATCTTCTTAGATCCAGAACACCCTCTTGATTCCTAAACAACTCAAAATTTAACTATGAGACTCTAGCTATCTATTCTTCAACCACCTCAGAGACCTGAGAGGGATAAATATATCTGATTGTATAGGAAGTGCAGGGCGACTACAAGCTGTTAAATGGTCTTGTTAAATGGGTTTTGGAGGTTAGACCCAGGGACTTCTCTCTTTTTCTTTTCTGTATCCTTCTTTCTCTCCTATGTAGGAGTGAACAGACTTGAGAAAAATGGGACATAGACATAGTATAGGAAAGATCAAGAAAAAAGGACAGATTATTGAATATAGCCTTATACGATACAAAATTAATATTATATTTGGCTAAATTGGTATTGATCATTGTATATTAATGCAAAATTAAGATTGTATAGGGCTACATCGGTATTGATCTTTGTATATTGATACAAAATTAAGATTATATTTGGCCACAATGGTATTGACCCTTGTATATTGATGTAAAATTAGGATTGTATTGGGCTACACCGGTATTGATCTTTGTATATTGATACAAAATTAAGATTATATTTGGCCACATTGGTATTGATCTTTGTATATTGATACAAAATTAAGGGTAACACTTCTTAAAGGTATTGTTCGTAGTAATACTTAAAAATGAAATGTCAAGTTTTGACCTCTCGCTACCAACCGACATAAACTGTTTAGGATAATTAAGAAACGGAAACTAATAGTCATGAAAACGTGTCATTTTGTTAGTTACTATGACAGTCTATCACAGTTATTTTCTAAGCTACTCAGAAATCAAGTTGCTAAGAGACAAGCAATATTTGCTTATCTAAATATAAGAGATAGATAGGGCATCTTCAAAAACCTCAAGAGATCTGCAGAATATGGCATTCAAAGATGTTTTCTTAACTTAAGATTTTTTGATATCGAGACATGTCAGCTCCTAACGGCACCCCCTATTCTACTCCAAGTAGAAGATGAGCATCGAAGAATCTCCAGTGGGAGATGATTGAATTGGTGGTAAGCCTTTCTCTTGGCAAGAAAAACCCCTTGCTTCAACTGTAGACAGACTTCTGTCCAAAAAGGACAAAACTTGGAAGCAGATAAGTCAACAGCCTAGCTCTGCCAAGACAGGGTAGGTAAGTCCTTCATAATTCCTGCTCTACAATCAATGTCTGTCAGAGAAATGGGGCCAAATGGCTGAAGACTGATGCTGTAATGTATGGAGAGAAAATGGGAACTGTCCAGGCAGCCACTGGTATGTCAAATTTATCTTCTTTAACTGTTTGTTTAGTGAGGAGAAAGGAGCATATAAGTTAATTAGGAACTTTCTCCATACTTTTATTCTTTCAAACAAAATCAGGCTGGGCTGCGTCTCTCAGTGATTTTGTTTAACTGGGACTATGAGCCATTCATGGAGACCATGAGTCCATCCACTATCTGCTGTGGTGGGCATAGATCTGGGCACAGAGATCAGAGGACAGAGCTAAACTGTGCACAACCTCAAGTTCAGAAACGAGGTGCTGAGACCATGTTGGGTGTTCGTCATTCACTTGGCTCTCCATTCTTAGTGATTACAAAGACCCCCTGCAATGCTACATCCAGGTGTCTTGCTCAGTTTTGGTATTGTAACAACATGTACAAGAAAACAAGTTATAGGAGTCAAGATTAGTTTTTAGCTCCTGGCTTCAGAGTTCTCAGTCCATGGCTCTGTGAGTTTTAGGTGTGTATCAAGATAGAAACATGGAAAGCCATGGCAGAGGAAAGCCACTTGCCCTAATGGTAGCCAAAAGGCTGAGAGAAGAGACAGGAGGTCAAGTTACACCCTCCCAGGACCATGCCTACTGGTATGCAACACCTCCAGTAATACCATCAAACTATCCATTGTGGCTCAGTCCACCAGTGAAGTCAGTCCTCATGATCCGTCATTCCCCAGAGTCCCATCTCGGAACACTTCTGCACTGGGAGTTGTCCCTTTTGGGAGGACACACATGCAAACAAACACCTGCAGAGGCTGCTGCCAGGACCCAGGCTCAGCTGCCTCTCATTTCCATTTCTTCTAAGGCCCCTGATGCCTCCAGAGACCGGCAGGAAGAGAGGTCTCTTTGTTTTGTTCATTTCCGTTTTTGAGAAGGGGTGCCATGATGCAGTCCAGGCTGGTCTGAAGCTCACCGTGGAGGTCCCATGGGCTGCAGACTTGTAGTAATGCTCTTGCCTTCACTGCAGATGCAAGCCAGCACACCCAGAGGAGCTTTAGAGGCAGTCACATCTCCTACAAATCTCCATTCATGTACTGTTGTTATTCAAGCTGTTAGGATGACTTCAGCAGACACTTGCCATTCGCTAACCAGTCTGTCATACTCTGCACATACATGCATGAGAGACTGCTTGTGTTTACCTCTGATCTGCCACAGTCAAGGCATAGAGTGAGATATGGATCTAGGCTGAGGAAGGGATGTGTGACCCTCAGTCAGTGGTGTTCATTGATCTGTGACTGGTCATTTTGTTCCCTTTTTCCATCCCAGGGGCCACATATCAAAGTTGCCAGGGCTGCAGGTAACCTGTGTAACCTGACGGTGCTGGCATCAGATAATTTGGCTTCCAGTCTTCTAGGCCAGTGACCTTGTACACTCTTCAACTTCCTTGCCTTTCACAGCTTGCTTTGTCTCCTTTGCAAAGAAAAGCAACAGTATCTACTTCCAAGGCTTACTGGGAAAGATAAATATGAAGTGTATTAAGAACCCTGTACTGGCACTACAGAGAGAATTCAGTACTAGGTGAACCCCACCTTGCCTGCCCAGGACCCTGGGATCCATTCGTCACTACTGAAAACCAAACCAACAAACCTAGGAGCTGGAGAGAAGACAGTGGCTGAGAGTTTGCTGTGTGAGCAAGAAGACCTGAGCTCAGAGCCTAGCACCTATGGAAAGAGTTGGGCATTGCTGCACTGTGGAGGACTGAGACAGGAGAGTTGTTGCAGCTTGCTGGCCACCAGCCTAGCTGGAGCCTCAGAAAGAGACCCTGTCTCAAATAAGTGAGACAGAACATGATAGAACAAAGACATGTGATATCTTCCTGTGACATCACATGTGCAGACACAGGCACCTGCCCCACATATGTGTATAACACACACACTTGTGTACACACAGGCACAGGCACCTGCCCCCACATCATATGTGTATAACACACACATGCATGCACAGGTACTTCCCCCCCCACTTATGTGTATAACATGCACACACACACACGCACACGCACACGCACACACACAACAGTCCAGCATGTAGGACACAGCATATACTTACTGTACTGTGCTTTGCTTCAGCAACCCTTCCAAGCCAAGATCTCTGTTCACTTGCCCCCTCCTCCCTACTGTGGGAGGAAGCATTGGGGCTGAGATCTCAAGTGAGGCAGAGTTGGGGGGAAGGAAGAGAAAGGAGGAGTAAGACAAATTGCTTGTCTGGTGGAGGTTCATGGTGTACAGGAGACCCAGACGACTGCTTGAGAACAAGCAGCCTGCAAAGCAGGAGATGGGCTGGGGAGGGGGCTCAGAGTAACAGGAGAAAGATTCAAATCCCTGTTTTGCTTGAGGCTTTTGGTCTCAGCCAGGTACCCAGACAAGGAAGGACTTTGCCCTAAACTTCCTCCTATTGGGTCCTTGAGTTATTTCCGGACACCCAAACCTGGCTTATCTCTAACAAGAGAAGCAGAACAGGCTGCACTAGTGAACCCGAGGATGATTTCTGGGATCTTGGGAGCTCAGGAGGGGTCCAGGGATTCACTGTTCATGACAAACAGGACTGAAATCTACCAACTCAGCGACAGAGTAGATTAGAAAGTACAAAGCCACACTTTCCTTAACCACCTAGAGCCTCTTTGGCTGTGCATGTATTTAAACATTTTTATTTTCATATTTATTTATTTGATGTCTGTGTGCATGCATGCATGTGTACCAGGGCGTGGTTGTGGAGGTCAGAGGACAGCTTGTGGGAGTCAGCTCTCTCCTTCCACCCTGTGGGGCCCAGAGACCATCCTTAGGATGTCAAGTTCCATGATGAATGTTTTTAGCTATGAAGCCATCTTATTTATGCAACAAATCAGTACTGCACACCCGAGGATGCTATGCTGGACTCCAGCAGCTGCAGTGGAATGGCACAGGTAGGGCTGTGTGTCCTGGCATCAGTTGTGAACACTGTTGTCACCCTCTGGGGTTTTCATGTACTGAATGATAACATGGGGCTAAGTTAGGGTTTCTATTGCTGCAATGAAATACCATGACCAAAAAGCAAGTTGAGGAGTAAAGGATTTGTTTGGTTTATTTGGTCCATAATTGGAGGAAACCAGAAGAAGAACTCAAACAAGGCAAGAACCTGGAGGCAGGAGTTGATGTAGAGGCCGGGGGGGGGGTGCTGCTTACTGGCTTGCTCCTCATAACTGGCTCAGCCTGCTTTCTTACAGAACCCAGGACCTCTAGCCTAGGAGTGGCACCATCCACAATGGTCTAGGCCCTCCCCCATCAATCACTAATTAAGAAAACACCCTACAGACGTGCCTAAAACCCAATCTTATGGAAGCATTTTTTTGGGGGGGGAGTAGTTTCCAGACAGGGTTTCTCTGTGTCACCCTGGTTGTCCTGGAACTCACTCTGTAGACTAGGCTGGCCTCGAACTCAGAGATCTGCCTGCCTCTGCCTCCCAAGCGCTAGAACTAAAGACATGTACCACTACTGCTCAGCAATGGAGGCATTTTCTTAATTGAGATTCCTTCCTCTCAAGTGACTTTAGTTTGTGTCAAGTGACATGAAACTACACAGCACAGAGGCACATAGGAAACCACCTCGCAGGAGAAACAAGCAGGACTGAGACAGGGAAGGAGCCGAGCTGTTGTGCTCACCTGCTAGGTCTTCGTCCACCACATAGGGAGCCCTAAAGCTTCTAGCCTTCAGGATGAGTTGGACATGCCTGCTCTGGCCTGTCCATGCCTGAGCTGCTTTGGCAAGGACATGCATCTTCAGGGGAGGCCCTGAAACAACGCTTAAAGGGCCTTCTTACCGAATCGTGTCTCCTGCTTCCTCATAAGGGCACCAGGGTGGCTCTCTTCTGTATTCCATAGTGGCCCTGACATCCGACTCCATCTCTCTCTGTGGGGGCATTGGTCAAGAGACTCAGCTTCTTTGAGTCAGTTTTCCTACCTGACAAATGGGGCTATGACACCTCTTGACATTATCGATGGAGCTCAGGGACAGACCCCTCTATGTCTGGAAGTTACAGTCCCTTGTGAGGAACATGCACCTATGAGGATCATAGGTCTTCAGAAGAGGCCCCCTATCCCACTGTGGGCAGACTAGGCAGAGGTGGAAGGGACATTCCAGTCAATGGGAGTCACATGTGCAGAAGTCCAATAGTGTGGCTGGACTAGGTTTCCAGGGACTGGCCAGAGAGACCAGGACCTTTCAGTATCCTGCACTGACCTTGGCAATTTTGGCCAGGTTTGTGTGCTCTGACTATCCATCCCTAGCCTTGAAGGCTTGGAGTTGGATGACAGGAAAGTGTCATTCCAAAACCTTGGCCTTGAAAGGCAGGGAGTGGTAGAACAACAGCCCCTGACCTGGAGGACCTCTGAGGCGCTGGGCCAAGGGGTGACCCAGGGCACTTGACAGGCTGTCCCATGTGAGTGGGAACATTCAGTAAACCATTTCCAAAGAGAAGCCCTGTAAAAGTAACTTTTATTACACCTGATGTAATTGTCATCTCTGAGGTTTACTAACCTAGGGCTGGTCCTGGAAGCTTCTAGTCTCCATACAATCTAATCTAAGCCTAGAATGCTTTCAGCCTCTGAGACACTGCTGAATAAGCTCACCCTTTCTTGTTCTTTCTGAACTCTTGCTGGCTGGTTCAACTCAGCTGTTCTGGCTCTAACTCCTCTCCAAGTAGACTGATTGAATCTGGCTTCTCTCTTGGCCTCTAATTGCTCTGCTTGGCCTCCAACTAAGTCTAGCAGTCTGTTCTAATATTGTGGCTCCTTCTCATTCTCTGGTTCGTTATGTCCTTCACCTGTGTCTAGCTTATTCTCTCTTTAACCCCTCTCTATACAATTCTCCCAGTAAAATCTGTCTCTGAGGGGCTGGAGAGATGGCTCAGTGGTTAAAAGCACTGACTGCTCTTCTAGAGGACCCAGGTTCAAATCCCAGCACCCACCTGGCAGCTCACAACTGTCTATATAACTCCAAGATGTGACACTCTCACATAGATATACATACAGGTAAAACACAAATGCACATAAAATAAAATAATAAATTTAAGGATGGGCATGGTGGCATCTGCCTTTAATCCCAGCACTTGGGAGGCAGAGGCAGGTGGATCTCTGTGAGTTCAAGGCCAGCCTGGTCTACAAAGTGACTTCAGGACAGCCAGAGTTACACAGAGAAACCCTGTCTCAAAAAAAAAAAAAAAAAAAAAACCACTAAAATAAATAAATAAATTTTTTAAACTGCCTCTGAATTCCACAAACTGAACTGCCACGAACTCAGCTCCCCTATACTGCCTCTCAACTCACTGACTCAACCAAATTGACTGAACAGAACTGAGTGGAACTGAGAGATCTGCCTGCTTCTGTCTCCCGAGTGCTGGGATTAAAGGCATGTACCACCATACCTGGACCTAAGCTTTTCTTTACCTGAAATTTGCTCTGTTATTGGCTGGCCTTGAATTCAGATATCTGCTTGCCTCTGTCTCCTGGGATTAAAGGTGTGTGTGTATTCCAGCAGGATCACACAGACCTAGAAGGCCTTTGGATGCGCTTACGAGAGCAGCCAGGATTTTAGAATTAAAGTTTCTCTACAAAGCCCCACTTTCACCTGGTCTCAGCTCCACCGTGCTCCACTGAGGGAAGTCAGAAGAGGGGTTGGCTGTGTGATGTTGGACTGCACTGCCCCTCTCTGGGCCTGGCACCCTGTCTGGTAGAACAAAGAGACTGAAGTGGGACACACTGTAGCACCCTGTGGCTCTGCCAGCCTCCTCTACAAAAGCAAATCAGGACTTGTTCCCTTTGATCCTTGCTTATCTACTGTCTCTTCTAGATGGCCATTTCCTATTCTGCCCCCACTCTTGACTTCTTAAGATGCTCTCAAGGCCACAGTGACAATCAGAAAGCTCTCAACTGGGCCCCAGGGAGGAAGTAAAACAATAGTAACTGAGGTCCTGGCAGCCTGTGCCCAACAAGGGGTGGTATCTGCATTGTTTTTCTGAGCCTATTGTTTCCCTAACCTCACTACATCCTCGGCCCCACGTCTCATCCTGACCAAGGTTCCCAGTCAGGAAGACTGAATCTGCCAGGGAGGCTGCCTCCCCCAGCCTCATCTACCTACTCCTGTTGCTCAGGGTCTTCTGTCACAAATCCCAGTGGCTCTGATCAACCTTCCACCCCAGGGCTGCCATAAAGCATCTTCCTAGGTGACCCCATACTTGCCTCTCCCTAAATTCACTGTCCAGAGTGTTATTCCCCACCCTGTCTCAGTGTGAGGTTTTCCAGTGTAGCTGGGTGGGGAAAAAGAAAAGAAGAAAGAAAATTAGTAACTTGACTTCTCTCTCTCTCTCTTTCTTTCTTTTTTTTTGTTTTTTCGAGACAGGGTTTCTCTGTGTAACCCTGGCTGCCCTGGACTCACTCTGTAGACCAGGCTGGCCTTGAACTCACAGAGATCCACCTGCCTCTGCCTCCCCAGTGCTAGGATTAAAGGCGTGCGCCACCACCGACCAGCGTCTCTCTCTCTTTCTTTTGTTTTGTTTTGTTTTTTTTTTTGGTTTTTTTTTTTTTTTGGTTTTTTCGAGACAGGGTTTCTCTGTGTAGCCCTGGCTGTCCTGGACTCACTTTGTAGACCAGGCTGGCCTCGAACTCACAAAGATCCACCTGCCTCTGCCTCCCAAGTGCTGGGATTAAAGGCGTGCGCCACCACTGCCCGGCTTCTCTCTCTTTCTTAAGATAGGGTTTCTTTGCTGGGCGTGATGGCACACGTCTTTAATCCCAGCACTCGCGAGGCAGAGGCAGGAAGATCTCTGTGAGTTAAAGGCCAGCCTGGTCTACAAAGTGAGTCCAGGACAGTCAGAGATACACACACACACACACACACACACACACACACACACACACACACACACCACACACAAAACCAAAAGAGACAAAAAAAAAAAAAACAACCAACCAAGAAAAAAAACCCTGTCTTTTTTTGTTGTTGTTGTTTTGTTTTTTGAGACAGGGTTTCTCTGTGTAACCGCCCTGGCTGTCCTGGAACTCACTCTGTAGACTAGGCTGGCTTTGAACTCACAGAGATCTGCCTGCTTCTGCTTCCCAAGTGCTGGGATTAAAGGTGTGTGCCACCTTGACAGGTCTTGACTCCTTTCTTTTGCTTTGCTTTGGTTTGCTTTTGATATGTGGTCCCATACAGCCCAGGCTGGCCTCAAACTCCCTATGTAGCTAGGGATGGTCTTGAACTCCTGATCCTCCTGCCTCTACCTCTTTTTCTTTTGGGGGGGGGTTCAAGACAAGGTTTCTCTGTGTATACCTGGCTATCCTGGACTCACTCTGTAGACCAGACTAGCCCTGAACTCACAGAAATCCACCTGCCTCTGCCTCCCTAGTGCTGGGATTAAAGGCATCCGCCACCACACCGGCAATTGCAGACAGCTGTGAACTGCCATGTGGGTGCTGGGATTTGAACCTGGGTCCTTTGGAAGAACAAGCAGTGCTCTTAACTGCTGAGCCATCTCCCTAGCCCCCTGCCTATACCTCTTAAGAGCTGGGATTATGGGCCGGGCGTGGTGGCGCACGCCTTTAATCCCAGCACTTGGGAGGCAGAGGCAGGCGGATCACTGTCAGTTCCAGGCCATCCTGGTCTACAAAGCGACTCCATGACAGCCAGAGCTGTTACACAAAGAAACCCTGTCTTGAAAAGCCAAAAAAAAAAAAAAAGAGCTGGAATTACAGTTGTGCACCCCCAAGCTCCACTCATTATGACTTAATTTAAAGGAAGCTTGGTGGCACATCCAGGGCCAAATTTGGTTTTGATTCTTCTTCAGTGTCAAACCCAATATAAAATATAAATCAATGTGTCAGGTCCAAAAGAAACCTGGGACAAATTGTTTCGACAAATGAGCTGTTTATTAACATACCAATGCTCACACTAGCCCCTGGACCTGTGCCTGTGTACAGAGCAGTACACTCTGGCTCCTCTCAGCTCTTCTCACTCTACCCCTTACCCTATATTTCTCCAGCCCAGGGGCTTTGCTTCCCTTCCCCAAGCTTCCGATTCCAATATAACCTTAGCATTTTGACAACATACACTCTTGGTTCCTCTCTCTCTGTCTTTGCCCTCTCCTCTCTCTGGTCCTCTCTCAGTCTCACCTGCTTGCTCTCTCTTCTTTCTCTCTCCTCTCATGGCCTGGTTGAGTCAGGTGGCCATGTTCAGTCTACTACTGTCTCTCTGTGCTCTGGACAATTTCAGACGCCTCTGGCTGCAGCTCTCCCTCACCTCTATAAAAAAAAACTCCTTAATCATACCTTGTTGCAGTCATGTCTTCATTTTGTTCCCCATGGAGAACAGATGGGCCCTGGGTATTTCCCCTAAATAGCCCTCCTCAGGAGCATCAGCTATCTTCCAGCAAGGCCCCCTCTGTCATTCCTATCACCGCTGGAGAAGTCCTTCTGAATGACTGTGATGCTGCCACCAGTGGCCTCTGGCCAAGTGTGTGTGACACCATATGGTGGATAGAGAGCAGAACCTTGGTTACACTTCAAGGATTTGGTCGTAGACTGTCCTAGGTATACCCAAATGTACCAAAGTTCCCTGAAGAAGGTTCCGTAGACTGATTGTAGGGATTGGGAATGCTGTAGATCCAAAGCCAACATTCTCGTGGGCTATCTTTCACTCCTTTAGCACAGATTTAGTCCTCAGCTCTAAATCTGACCTAACATCCCTGTGACTATCAGGTAAACCATTGGAATGGGTTATTAACCAAGCGTACCACTAGCTTCTACCTATCTGAGAACTTAAGAATGTCATCAGTTAAAATCTGAAGCCTACAGCAGACATTCCCCACTCTACCCCCACAAACACTTTCATGGGGATAAACCTTCTTGGTCCCTTTGAAGTGGGACTTGTGTTTTGCATTCTCGGCCTTGACAGAGAGAACTTAGAAGATTTTTCCTGTATGACACCTGGCCTGACTCAGCAGCAACAGCAAGATGTCCACCAGGACACAGGGGAAAATAACAGAAGTGTAGAAGGGTGAGAACTGGGGAGCTGGGGCTGAGGGTCATGGCATCAGGGAAAGGCAGTCTGGCAGGCTGTGGACCCAGCATTGGAAAAGGCATGCCAGCAAACATTTAAACAGAAGAAGGTGAGGCTTGTCAAGCTCTAACAGAACCCCAAGGGGAAGGACCCTCAGATGGCACTTGTTGCTGCCATCCTTGAGATGAAGGGGATACCTGTTCTTTATGTGACTGGAGGCACATGAGCCCACCCTAGCCCCTCATTCCTGATCACCTCTCAACGATACCATCAGAACTTTAGAGAGGACACACTCACACTATAGCAATAATATATGTGCAGATACGTGTCTGGTCTCTGCTCTCGATTCCTGACTCAGGCTCCTAAAACTCTAGGTTATTTCCTGAACCGTAGAGGAGATGAGCAGATCTCTAGTTCCCATAACTGACCTCTGACCCTGGCTCCCAATGCTGGCCCCTGAGACCTTTGTGACTTCCAGTGTGGGTTGAGCTTCTGACACTGCTTCATCCCTTGGTGCTTCTTGGGCACGTGGAGCATCTGACATGAAGTGATGACATGATTCTGGGTGCGGTTCTGGATGGGGGCTGGTCCTGAAAAGGGCAAACTAGGATTAGAAACTAGGATCAGTCAGCGTCAACCCATGTTCTCTGGAGAGGGAGAGTCACTGAAGAGTGAGTTAATCATTGGACATACTATCTGGGAAAATCCCTGAACAATGGGACTTGAGGAACGCAGGCATGTGTTGAGAGGGTGGTGTCCTCCAACTCCATGGAGACAGAAGTTCCCATGTTGACCCTTCTATCCTTATCCTGTACATCCAGCTGATGACTCACACCTCATCACACCGCTTATTAAAGTAACAATCCAAAAAACTTACCAAAGTATCTCCTGAGTCTTCGAACAAGTTCCTGAAACTGACAGGGTCATGGAAACACTGAATGGAATCTAGTTAATCAGAAGTAGAGCTGATATACCACTTACTATTTACAGTGGGGCCTGAGGGTAAAGGCAGGCTCTTGAGACTAACACCTGAGCCTGAGGGAGACCATTCCAGAAAAGAATTGAGCCACAGAACTTCACCTGTTGTTATCACCTGGAGACCGTTCACACTCATCTGCCATCAGAAGTGTGAAGTGGGCAGTAAGAGAGAAGAAAAACATACTTTCGCTTTTTCTTATCTCTTCAACAAAGGTTCAGCCATGTTGTCAGTTCTCGGGAGGAGGGGCTAGCAGGCCAGTTGCTGAGTCTCTTGCCATTGTGGGTGCTCAAAATTCCTCTGAGTATTTCTAGGAATCTAAGCTAACCTGATGTCCCATATGTGAGTGTCGGCTTTGGCACCCTGCTGAACCCCTGTGGCACTGTATCTTAGGAAGTAGGTATCACAACTCTGCACCCAGCCATAGGTTGGGATGACCCCACAGTAGCCCAGGTCATGGTGTGGGCTTCCTAGTAGGGGCATGTCAAAGACAGATGACAGAAGAGCTGAGGATACCACTCTTGAACAAAGCAAATGAGATGACTCCAGCCTCCAGTGCAGGGCAGAAAGTTGTCATAGGAGAGCCATGGGGATGTTCCCAGGCAAGGAAAGAACTTCATCAAGCTGCCAGAGAAGAGAAGTTCCAGGAGGTCAGAGGTCAGAGGTCAGAAGGCAGCCATGTTGAGATTGAGAATCCAGAGTGCCTGAAGCACAATGTAGATAGAAACTGAAGTTCCACGCAAAAGTCATTTAGCAGGTGGGGAATTATTCGATGGGGCCTAAAGAGGAGGAGGGGTGTCCATGGGGTCCAGCACAGGGTCTAGACACTCCTAGTCTCATGGGTACAGGGTAGCCTGGGTCAGAACAGGGTAGGGATAGAAAAAGGTTGACAGAGAAGGTATGAAGAATGGCTGGCTTATGTCCTGGGTAGTGGGGAAGACTGTAATAGGGAGGAACAAGGCTGAAAAGTCTTTGAGCAGAGGCCCAGGCCTGCTGTTTATTTGTTTAATGTGCACAATGCCTCTAGGCTGGGCCAGAAGCACAAGGGGGAAAGGCCCAGGGCTTTCTGTGGCAGTCACAGTGCTTCCGGTTTCTTGTTGCCCAGACTCTGACCTTAGCCTCCCTGAGGGAGTCAGAGGCATATTGTGCAAGCTCTCCCTACTGGAGTCTCAGCACTGGGCTCTGCTGGAAGGCTCAGTCCGAATCCTCCTGATGGGATGCCTAGTGCCTGGGGTGGGAAGGCCTTTGTGTGTTGAGGCATGTGTGTCCTTGAGAGCAATCCAGAATCCTTTGAGTGCTCCATGTCTTCTCGTCACCCTCAGGACAGTTCAAGGACATAGGGGCTGAGTGGGAAGAGGTGCGTAAGGCCCTGCCCGGGTAAAGCTCAGGCAGCTCCCACCCTGCTTTCTGGGCCATAGGTGGAAGCTGAAAGACTTTCTCTACTCCGGCTCCTCAGACTCAAAATGGCTACCTTCTTCTGTCTTCCACTCTACCCCTTGCCATACACTATGTGGGTTGTGCAAATGACTTAACACTGGCAGCCCCCACTAGCACAGTACTTCCCATTTGAGAAACTGTAGGTCTACCAAGCTGGTTCCTCCAAAGTTTGTTGGAAGAGCTATTATGTAGCTGGATGTGGAGGGTGCATGCCTGCAATCCCAGAACTTGGGAGATAGAGGCAGAAAGATAGAGTTTCAAGGCTATCCTCAGCCACCTGGTAAATTCAAGGCCAGTCTGAGCTATGTAAGACCTTCTCTCAAAAATCGAACAAAAAAGAATGCCAAGAGGAGGCAAAGAAGGAAAGAAGGAGGGAAGAAAAAAGGCAACTATTTTGTTGTTTTCAGAGATCAGGGTTTGCATCCCAAGGAGTCTTCTAGAGGCCCCCACTCCCTGGGGAAGTGTGTGCAGTACAGACAACCAAACCCTCTCTTTGTTAGTGAACAGCTGGTGCATCTCCCCACATCAGTTAAGTCAGTTGGTACAATCCCCCAGGAGACATGCCTGTGGGCCAACTTGAGCCAGGGGACCCCTCCCTCACTGAGACTGTCTTCTCAGGAAGTTCTAGGTAATGTCAATTAGATGGGTAAAACCAACAGTCCCAACCAGTGACACGAGGAAAAAGAGAGCCACATCTAGAGAAATAAGAGTTCAAATGGGGGCTGGAGAGGTAGCCAGCAGTTAAGAGCACTGGACATTCTTCCAAAGGACCCAAGTCCAACTCCCAGCACCACATGGCAGTTCACAGCTGTCTAGCCCAGTGTGGTGGCACACGCCTTTAATCCCAGTACTCAGGAGGCAGAGGCAGATGGGTCTCAGTGAGTTTGAGGTCAGTCTGGTCTACAAAGGGAGTCCAGGACAGCCAAGGATACATAGAGAAACCCTGTCTCAAAAAACCAGAAAGAAAGCCGGGCGTGGTGGCGCACGCCTTTGATCCCAGCACTTGGGAGGCAGAGGCAGGCGGATCACTGTGAGTTCGAGGCCAGCCTGGTCTACAAAGCAAGTCCAGGACAGCCAGAGCTGTTAAACAGAGAAACCCTGTCTCGAAAAACCAAAAAAAAAAACCAAAAAGAAGAAAAAAAAAGTTCAAATGGTCAGGATTGAGTGGTCCCTGCAGGGGTTGCTCTTGGGTTACAAATATCTCTGGTCATCCCTGAACCCAGAAGGAGACTGGGTGGGACTCTCACACATTATTGTAGGGATTTAGTAACCTGGATTTAATATCCTGAAAGGACCTAAGATGTAGTTAAGTCGTAGCACACTTACTCAGCAAGTGCATTCAATGCCTAGTAACACACACACAAACACACACACACACACACACACACTGTGTGCCTATATGCATATATATATACATACATATATACTTTAAGTTGTTTTGTTATTGTGAATAATAAGTGTTTTTTGAATATTTGGTCACAGAAGAAAAAAATAGGGAAACTGAAAAATATTGGTAGGGGGTCTGCTAAATGACTCATCAGGTAAAGGCACTTGCTGCTAAACCTGACGTCGTGAGTTCAATCCCTGGAACTTACATGGTGAAAGGAGAGAACCAATT
>CAJQZJ010004750.1:5615655-5625738 GCA_907164525.1 Lophiomys imhausi | reverse complement strand
TGGAACTTACATGGTGAAAGGAGAGAACCAATTCCCACAAGTTTGTCCTCCGACTTCTACACAAACCTCTTGGCCTTCATGCACGTGTGCATGTACCCTTACAAACATATACACAATAAACAAATAAACAATGTTTTCAAGGTGGGGCCTAGATACGACATCAAGGCTAACCTTGAACTCAATATCTTCTTGCTTCAGCCTCTGGGCACACCACCATACCCAGCTATTTAATTTATCTAATTTCAATAACTGTTTTCTTTCTGCCTTTTTTAGATTTAGTTTTCTCTTTTTTGGTCTTTCCTCATATCTTAAGCTAGAACATTAGTTACTGACTAAAGATCTTGTTGAAAGAAAGGCATTGCCTTAGTTAATGATTGATGGGTGAGAACCCATCCCACTGTGGGTGGTGACATCCCTGTGTCCCTCTAAGTTGCATGCTGGGCTGGGTCAACCAGTCTTCAGTCAAGGGTGTGCAAGTAGGTGCGCTCCCCTGCTAGAACCTCCAAACAAGAAAACCATGAGGAGTAAGCCAGTAAGCAGCACCCCTCCATGGCCTCTGCATCAGCTCCTGTCTCCAGGTTCCTGCCCTGTTTGAGTTCCTGTCCTGACTCCTGATGATGAACAGTGATGTGGAAGTGTAAGCCGAATAAACCGTTCTGTTCCCAAATTGTTTTATTGCTTTTGGTCATGTTTCATCACAGCAATAGCAACTCTAACTAGGACCCTGACTCTGGGGGAATGTGTGTGTGTGTGTGGCCCTGGTTGCCTCAAATTTACAAAGATCCACCTGTGTCCACTTCCTGAGTGTTAGAATTAAATGCCTGTGCCATCACACCCAGCTGATAATTTTAATATTTGTTGGTATCTGTATATGCATGTGTGTGTGCCCTTGTATGTGCCACATTCTGTGTGTGGAAGTCAAAGACAACCTCTCTCCTCCCATCTTGTGGGCTCCTGGGTTGTAACTCAGGTCATCAGGCTTGCTTGCAAGCCCCTTGCCCATTGAGCTGTCTCGCTAGCCCAACCTTCAGTCTTTTGTCCCTTTAAATCTGAGCTCCCTTCTCAGGGCTGTTCTGGCTCAACACCACTAGTTTTGTATGCTTTTTTGTTTTTTGTTTCTTTTTGGTTTTTTGAGACAGGGTTTCTCTGTGTATCCTTGACTGCCCTAGACTCACTTTGTATATCAGGGTAGCCTTGAACTCACAGAGATCCACCTGCCTCTACCTCCCAAGTGCTGGGATTAAAGGCATGCGCCCCCACGCCCAGCAATTACAGACAGCTGTGAGCTGCCATGTGGGTGCTAGAATTTGAACTCAGGTCCTCTGGAAGAGCAGTCTTAACTTCTGAGCCATGTCTCCACCCCCCTGCTGAAGCTATTGGGTCCTTTGGAAGAGCAGCCAGTCTCTTAACCACTGAGCCCCACATGTTTTATTTTTATTCCTATTGGCTTAGCAGTGTTTTCTAATCCCCTTTATGATTTATTATTTGACCAGCTGGTATATAGGAGTGGGTGTTTTGGTTCTGAATATTTGTGCTTTTCCTGTATGTATTTCTGACACTGTCCTCCCAGCTCCCACAGGCTGCCCATGTTTGTTTCAAACCCTAGGTTCTCACCAGTCCCGTGTGCCCGCCAGCACTTCACCTGCTCCTATCCTTTGTTGTTTTATGAGACAGGGTTTCTCTGTGTAGCCCTGGCTCTCCTGGAACTTGATCTATAGACCAGACTGGCCTTGAACTCACAGAGATCCACCTGCCTCTGCCTTCCAAGTGCTGGGATTAAAGGCGTGAGCCATCATTGCCCAGTTTATTCTTTAAAAAAAATAATTTATTTATTTTTATTTTATATGCATTGGTATTTTGCCTGCATGTACGTTTGTGAGGGTGTCAGATCTTGGAGTTAGAGGCAGTTGTGAGCTGCCATGTAGGTGCTGGGATTTGAACTCAGGTCCTCTGGAAGAGCAGTCTTAACTGCTGAGCCATGTCTTCAGCTCCTCTGCTCCTATTCTTTTGTGTCCCTCTTTCCTTTATAGCATTGTTGCTAATGTATTAGGGGCCTGAGTAAAGCAGAATCCTCTCCGTGCCAGGCTCTCTAGCTTCAGTGTCTCTGTAAAGTCTGTTTTACCAGACAGTTCACAGGTGCAGGGCTTGGGATGCTGTGTTGGCTGCTTTTCTATTACTATAATAAAATGCCATGACCAAGAGCAATTTACAGAAGAATAAAGGTTTATCTTGGCTTATAGTTTCAGAGGAGGGAGTTTATAATGTCAGGAGAAACATGGCTCAGTGGCTAAGAGCACTGGCTGCTCTACTAGAGGAGCTGGGTTTAATTCCAGCATCCACATGGCAGCTCTCAACCATCTGTAACTCTAGTCCCAGGGGATTTAACACCTTCCAAGGGCATTGCATGCTCGTGGTGTACACACATACAGGCAATCAAAGTCATACACATAAAATAAAAATATATCTCAAAAGTCCTACACAAACAAAAACCCAACAATATTAAAACAATTAAGATGATGCCAACACTTGTTACTGAGTGCTGTGGAGTGGATTGTATGTATCTGTTTTATTTTCTGGTCATGGTTACTGAAAATGTTCACAGGAGAAACACAAGAATGAATGAATGGATGGATGGATGGATGGATGGATGGATGGATGAAACAAACAGAAGTGCTGTGATTAAACTTGAATAAATACTTTGTATAATTTAAAATTTTGTATCATAGTAACATTTTGTATGTTTTTCACCCTTGGGGTGAGTATAGGAAGGCAGAGGTGTGGGGAATTACTAGGAGTTGTTGATTTATAGACGCTATGCTTTAGAAAATGATCTCTCACATATGGCTTCTCTTTCCCACACAGGCATCCTTCCCTAGCCTCCTTCCGTCTCTCTGAGACAAAAAGCAGTTCACAGCAAACCTCCCAGCAGTAGCCAACGAAAACAAAGCCAGGAAAAAGCAGCCACAGACCAGGGAGGAAGCAGGGTTCTGAATCCTGACTGATAACATTCTTCAAATCGAAGCTACAGTGCCCACCACTATGGTGAAGGGGTTTGGGGGACACTCGGAGCAGAGTGGCCGGAGGTCAGAGGGTCCCTGGCCTCCATCGGTCCAAGTCCCACAGCTCCGAGCTGGATATGAAATGAAAAACAGTGCCTTCCCGTACCCAGGTGGAGAGCCGCAAACTCCTAGGCCATTTGTTTAACAGACAAAACTGCAATTTTCCTGTTCGTGAGGTGGCCAGTCAGAATGACAGGAGGCTGTGCACCTTACTTACTCACTGGCCGGCTCATGCCTCGCTCCCTTCCTTGGCCACACACTCAGGGCGATCTGATTATGACTTCTAGCCCTCCTTTCCCTAGATGGAGAGGGTCAGTAAGCCACCCCGGAGGGCCCCTGTCACTTGGAGCTCTTCAGTGTATGGGCTGCTGTCGGAGCTGATGCTGTGTGTGTCTGCTATGTCTGCTCCCTTTCTGACCTGAAATTGCCTAAAGGAGCAACCGCGCCGCTGCAAACTGTTGCTAATGCGTCCGTAGCATTGACAGATTGGCCAGTAGCCTCGCTTCTCCTCGGTCTCTTTCAAAACACTTATCCCTCTAAGGGCCTCTTAGGCTTGATTCTTCACTGAGCTGAAATCGCTCCTTAGGACTTACTGGCCAGGAAGGAAGGGAGCATTTCCTTCGTTTCCCCACCGTGGAACCAGCTCACGGCACTTCCTCCCTACCCTTCCATCCAAAGCCCTGGTCACGGTGCCCCCTGGTGGAAGCATGTCGCAACAGCCTGGGAAAACCCAGCTCAGCGCTCCCACTCCCAAAGGCCCAGGGAAGTCAAGTTAAACTGGGGACAGGAGCTGGAGCCAGGACCTAGGGGCTGTTGGGGGTGGGAGTGGGGCAGACAGAATATTGACAGAACTCCCTATAACCAGATAATGTGAGCTTTCAAGACAAGCTAGAAACTCCCAATTAAAACAGATGTATAGGGCTGGCTCAGTGGTTGGTTAAGCGCATTTCCCAGAGAATGCTGGTCCAGTCCCCAGCACCCACATCAAAGCTTAGTCTTGTAACTAACTGCTTGTAACTCCAGCTCCAAGGGCATCCACGGCCTCTGTAGGTATGTGCACTCACATGCAAATACCCACATGCACATACACATAATTGAAAGTGTAATTTCTACTCAGGGCCTATAATCCCAGCTGGAGCCTGGGGCAGGAGGAGTAACATGAGTTTCACACCATCCTGGACTATATAGGAGACCTCCATCTCAAAGAGAAGACAATAAAATAAATAAAACAATTTCCATTATTTTTTTCCTGGTATTTGGGGAAAAATAAAATTTCCCAGAGGTATATATTTACTAATTTCCAGAATACCAATGTTTGACTGTTTCATAAATTTGTATTTCCCCAGGCATCATGTAAAACCTGCACAATGAGCCCTGCTCCCCCCCTGCCAGACCTGCCTCCCATTCCCTATACTTTCTTGGTCACAATAAATTGCTTTCCTCCCAAAAGTCACTTTGGACCTTTCCAGAAAGTTATTTTACTTTTATAGGTTGGGCTTCTCCTGCTTTCTATTTTTGGAACTTCTATTTAGTCTTCAAAACCCCACTTACATGCTCTCTCACTGAGGTCCTCAGGCAGCCTAAGCTACTCAACCCTCCACATAAACTCTAATCCCCAATCTCTAGAAAAATAGCTAGTCTCACATTCTCATTGTTTATTTACACACCTTTGTCTAAAAATTTAATGTGTGTGAGTGTTTTGCTTGTATGTATGTATGTACACCAAGTGTGTGCCTAGTATCCACAGAGGCCATAAGATGGAGTCAGATCCCTTAGAACTGGATTACAGACATTATGAACCTCCCTGTGGGTGTTGGGAATTGAACCTGTGTCCTCTGGAAGAGCAGTGTAAGTGTTGTTAACCACTGTGCAGTCTCTCTAGCCCACACGTCCTTTGGCTTTGGGAATCTACCTGAGCTGTCAACTACAGAACTTCTAAGACACTTTCTACATGATGGCCTGGAAGACTCTCCTGTTCTGTTAACCCAGAACCCAGTGACTGCCTGACTTAACCCAGAACCCAGTGACTGCCTGACTTAAGGTAGGTAGGATCATTTTGAGAAATATTTAAAAATAACTTTTCTTTCTGAATATTTGAACCAATAACGTTTTGATTCGGAGTTCAGATCATGTTTGTGTGTGGAAATGAAGTTCCCGTCCCTCCCAGGTCTCCAGTCACCTGCTTTGCTTTCTCTACTAGCAACTAATAACGTTACTCACGTTTTCATATCCGCTGGATAAAGTCCACATTCCACTGCGTGGTGTGGCTCTGCCCTGCCCATGTTGATCCCGTCCTTTCCTTTCTCCTGCCTTTCCTCCTCTCTCCAGCAGAGGGACTCGCAGGGCTGGGCTCAGTTCCCTTCCCGAACCCTGAGGCAGGCCTGCTAGTCTCTATCCTGTCATGACCTCTCTCCTAGTTCTTCCCCAGGGCAAGCAGCTTGTTGCTTAAGTGTAGACCTGCAGTCTATTGGCTCCTGGAGATGGGCGGATACAGGGTGGATGCTGAGAAGGCAGAATGGGAGTATAGGAGTCGTTTTCAATCCACATCTTCCAAGGCCCCATGTATAGTACAGTGTGGGCTATGCCAGTTCCTTCTGGTGGAGTGGCATGACCCCATGCTGATAAGATCCTTCCTTATGCAGGCAGCGGGTGCCTCTATGTCAGCAGACCCCTCTGAGACACGAATACCAACCTGTGACATCTCCTGACACAAACAGCATAGTGAATGGATAGTAAACCTCCCCCCCCCTTTTTGTTTGTTTTTCAAGACAAGAATTTCTCTGTGTAATGAATTTCTCCCTGGCTGTCCTGAACTTTCTTTGTAGAGCAGGATGGCCTCAAACTCACAGAGATCTGCCTGCCTCTGCCTCCTGAGTGCTGGGATTAAAGGCGTGCGCCACCCACGGCTGTGATAGTAACTCCTTTGCAAATAGCTTGGTCAGCGTTTGATGGCGTCCTCTGAAGAAGGCAGCAAAACTTCCTTGCTCAGGCCAGTCAGAAGACCAGCTGAAAGGAGAAAAATCTTCTTTATAATCTGGAGAGAACGACTGAGTCAACGGTGCAAAGAAACATGACACACATTAAGGCAGGCAAGAGGACAGTCTAACTGTCCCTTAGTGAGATACGTATTTAGATGCTCCAGGAGCCCTTCCCTCTCCCTCCATGCGGTTGCTTACTGACCTTCACTGCAAAGCCTGTCTGCTTTCTAACTCAGAAAGTGGAACCTTTTCTATTTCCCCTTTCCCAACTTCAACCCAAATCCTAAGTCCCAACACCTGAAGGAAGCTCCCACACCTGAGGTAGCTCGCTTTCCCCGAAGCCTTTCTTCCCCCACACCCCTGCTTTGTGTTCCCAGCCTCTCACTCAGACAGCATGACTTCCTCTTTTTAACTTTTCCATGTCCTCTTGGTCACTGCTGACATCTCCTTACTTATCCCCTCTGCTTTTTTGTTTTTGTTTTTAGTTTTGTTTTTTTTTTTTCATTTTATTTCTGTTCTTTCTGCCAAACTCTAGTGAAATTGTCTTTGATTTTCCTGCTAGTTTAAAATTCTTTCATCAATGAGACAAAACTGGTAGACACGCCGGGCGGTGGTGGCGCACGCCTTTAATCCCAGCACTTGGGAGGCAGAGGCAGGCGGATCTCTGTGAGTTCAAGGCCAGCCTTGAACTAGAAAAAAACCAAAAAAAGAAAAAAAAATGGTAGACACGACCCTGTGTTGTCTTTCTGTTCTCTGAGGTTAGTTTGAATTGTTGACTTGACACGGCCTAAAATCACTGTCAGAGGATTGTCTAGATTAGGCTAGCTGGTGGGCGTGTCTGTGGGGGGTTGCATTAAGTGATGTGAAAAAACTTAGCCCACAGTGGGTGGCATCGTTCCCTAGGTTTGGGTCCTGGACTGTACAAGAATGGAGAAAATGAGTAGAGCAGCAAGCATGAATGCATTCCTCCTTCTTCTTCTTCTTCTTTTTTTTTGGTTTTTCGAGACAGGGTTTCTCTGTGTATCCTTGGCTGTCCTGGACTCGCTTTGTAGACCAGGCTGGCCTCGAACTCGCAAAGATCCGCCTGCCTCTGCCTCCCAAGTGCTGGGATTAAAGGCGTGCGCCACCACCGCCCGGCTGCATTCCTTCTTCTAACGGTCTTAACTGTGGATGTGATGTGATCAGAAGTTTTAAGTTCCTGCCTTAACTTCTCTGAAATGATGGGCTGTGTGCTGGATAGTTTTAGGTAAAATTGACACACATTCAGTCATCAGAGAGAAGGGGACCTCAAATAAGAAAATGCTTCCATAGGATGTGGGTGTAGGGCACAAGGCTGGCTTTTAGGGTAGCCATCTTTGGGCTGGTGGTCCTGGGTGCTGTAAGTCGCAGTCTGAGCAAGCCATGAGGAGGAAGCCAGTGAGCAGCACCTTTGCATCACTTCTCTATGGCCTCTGTTCCACTCCTGCCTCCAGGTTCCTGCCCTGTGTGAGTTCCTGTCCTCACTTCCTTCAAGGATGAACAGTGATATGGAAGTATAAATTGAATAAACCCTCTCCTCCTCAACTTGCTTTTGGTCATGGTGTTTCCTCACAGCAACAGTAACCCTGACCAGGACAGACTGTAATTTAGAATTGTGATCTAAAATAAACCTTTTCTGCCCTGGGTTACCTTTCTTCTGAGTATTTAATCTCAGTCACAGAAACGAAATTAGGACACCATGGCTGTAACAGCCTGAAGCACAACACCCTTCTCATACAATAGGGCTGGAGGGAAGGCTGCTCCCCCAGCTGAGAGCGCTGTCCTTGCCTTAAAGCCAAGTCTCACAGAGTAGCCAAGTGCTCTCCTCTTTGAGGAAGGAGCCACCCTACTCACACCTGGGGACACATAGCTGGTTTTCTCTGAGAATGGACACGGCACACGGGAGCGATGCTAGCAAAGGGTAGTTCCTTTAGGGCCAACCCGCTGTTGACGTTGTTGCAAAGTTAGATTTTCCACTCTAAAATGTTCAAAGGCAGACTCCGGTCCAGGCGAGTTCTCTATCTCCTTGGTGGCTCTCCCCAGCTTCCTCCCCACTAAGGCAACTGATGGCCTCCAAATCTGAGCTCCTACCTCATCGTACGTCAAATTGCTAAACTATAAAACTCACGGTTTTATCTTTGTCACCATGATTATCATTTTAGGCCAGATGCCTAATGACACCATTAAACACAGAGGTGATTCTGAATTACAAGCCCTCTACAATTTGGTTGCTTAATTTTTTTTTTTTTTTGCTACACTGTAGTGGTAATATAAGGTGAACATGGTTGCCTTCTTAAAAATTATCATTGTTGGGGACTGGAGAGATGGCTCAGTGGGTAAGAGCATTGGCTGCTCTTCCAGAGGACCCAGGTTCAATTCCCAGCCCCTACCTGGCAGCTTACGACTGTCTGTAGCTCCAGTTCCAGGTGATCTGACAGCCTTGTACAAGCAGACAAAACACAAATTCACATAAAATAGAAATAAATAATTTAAAATTAGCATTGTTGCCGGGGGTGGTGCCACATGGCTTTAATCCCAGCACTTGAGAGTCAGAGGCAGGTGGCTTTCTGTGAGTTCAAGGCTAGCCTGATCTACAAAGTGAGTCGAGGACAGCCAGGGCTACAAAGAAACCCAGTCTTGAAAAACCAAAAAAAATAAAAAATAAATAAATAAAATTTAGCACTGTATTTAGTAAAGTTTCAAATTCAACACTAGGGCCTGTGAGGCAGACTGTACTATCATGGCTATAGACTAATGCCAGTATCCTGCCCTCAGCAGGGCTGGAATGCCGGGAGCTTGCCCGAAACCAAGTGCTCAGTGAGTAAACACTCTCTTCTTTCTTTCTCTATTGTTTCAACAAAAAGAAAAGCAAACAGTTGACTAGTGGGTCTCTAGCCTCCCATCAGCTGCCACTACAAAGATGAAAGGCCTGCAAACATGACTGATAGGGGGGTTCTATGTTCTGAAGTCACTGGGACAAGGGGATCCCCGCAGGGCAGCTAATGGGTAATGGTGGGTTCAAAAAGCAGAGAATTGGAATTCACCATGGTGAAAGTCCTCAGTGGTCTGCTCCCAGTGCTCAGCAACAGCCTAGATCCAAGAGATCCAGAGCAATGAAAGCCCAGAAGGTTCAAGTTATCTGTCCGGGTAGCTATTTCTTCTTGGATAGCTCACCAATTCCTCATACTGAACAACTGGGCCCACCATCTCTCTCCACTGACCAGTCTCTTCTCTTAGGTTTTCAGAGTGCGGCTCACCCACACCCATCCCAGACTGTGGTGCTATGGAGCTGGGAGCCACCACTCCTTGCTCTGTCCATCTCCTGACTATGTTACCGAGTTCATGTCTATTCTCAGAGTTATCCCTAATTTGGGATGACTTCAGCTGGAGTTGGGGATTTGGGTTTTATTCAGTCATTCTCAGGACAGACAGGTGACCTTCCCAACACCCTTCTGACCATGCTTCCCAGTTACCAACATATTAAGTAGAGACAAGTTACATTTTCATCTGTCCCCACTTTCCACGGCTTATCACATGCACTGGAAATTTCTGACAAAGATGAGCAAAGGGCGGTTGCCTGACCGTGTGTCACTCTTGCTCCTTCAGCTTCTTCAGGCCATTACCCGTGTTGTTCTTATTGTACAGAATTCTTTCCTCCTCCCCACCCCACTCCTTCTGGAGCTTACATCACAGTTTAAAATCTTTGTCTTGGGCTGAAGAGATGGCTCAGTGGGCAAAGCATTTGCCATGCAAGTGTGTGGACCTTACTTCAGATCTCTAGAATCCCCTATAAAGCCAGTTATGGTAGCATGAGTCTGTAATAGCATGCTTCTGCAGTGGAGAGAAGAGAATCACCAAAATTCTAGGCCCAGTTATCCTGGCCCACAAAGTGATGAACAAGGCCCTGTCTCAAGGTGGAAGGCAAAGATGGATGGTTGAAGTTGTCTTGAGACCTCCACAGTCACACTGTGGCACACCTGAACACACACACACACACACACACACACACACACACACACACACACACA
>CAJQZJ010004750.1:5585871-5615645 GCA_907164525.1 Lophiomys imhausi | reverse complement strand
ACACACACACACACACACACACACACACACACACACACACACACACATGCACACACATCCTCTGAGAATGCAGACAGCCTTTCTGTCTATCACTGTCCCATGTACTTGCAGGTGACCTGTCAGTCATCCAGATGGACAGGCAGCTTCATCTAAACTTCAAGTGTTAGGACAAAGCCTGGTGAATGGTCAAGGCATATGCTGAAAGGAACGGATAAGTTTGAGAGACACAGGGCTGACTCAGATGGATCAGTGGTTAAGAGCACTGGCTGTTCTTACAGAGGACCCAAGTTCGGTTTCTAGGATCCACATGGTGGCTCACAAACACCTGTAACTTTGGTTCCAGGGGACTGATGCCCTCTTATGGTCTCTTCATGAACCAAGTATGCTTGTGGTAAATATACGTACATACAGGCAAACACTCATACACATAAAATGCAAGTAAGTAAACATTATTTCATTTTACTTTGCCAGGCATCATGGCTTACAGCTTTAATTCTGGCACTTGGGAGGCAGAGGCAGGTAGGTCTGTCTCTGTAAACTTGAGAGCAGCCTGGTCTACCTAGTGAGTTTCAGGTCAACCAGGGCTACACACTGAGACCTATCTCTATTTTTTGTTTGTTTATTTTTTTTGTTTTAAATAAAGAGACACTTCCCCAGTCAGGAGGCCCATCTCTAGTGTGGACCATGACTTTATAGGCATGGAGCTCCTACAGAAGCTTGTGGGCAGGCTGGGCTCTGACCCTCTTCAAGACTGGGACACGGGATGCTGGCAGTAGGGCAGGGAGTGAGGCCCGGAGAGCCCCGTGGAAACCTCACAAAATTAGCAAATGAAAAGAGTAAACTGGCAAAGAAACAGCTGGAGCAATCTCCAACCCCCAATTAAGCCCACTAATTCCACTCTCTAGACCAGGGGTTCTCAACCTGTGCATCAAGATCCCTTTGGGGGTCAAGCGACCCTTTCAAGAGTCACATAGCAGACATCTTGCATATATCAGGTATTTACATTATGATTCATAACAATAGCAAAATTACAGTTATGAAGTAGCAACAAAAATACTTTCATGGTTCGGGGTCACCACAACATGAGAACTGTATTGAAGGGTCACAGCATCAGGAAGGTTGAGAATCACTGATCAAGAGTTTTTAGGTAGGCTGAGTGTGGTGGCACATGCCTTTAATCCTAGCACTCAGGAGGCAGAGGCAATACGATCTCTGTGAATTCAAGGCCAGCCTGGTCTACAAAGTGAGTCCAGGATAGTTGAGGAGACACAGAGAAACCTTGTCTCAAAAAACAAAAACAAAAACAACAACAAAAAAGAGTTTTTAGGTGACCTACAGGTCATTATAACACTGCAACACAAACTCCTGTGAGGAGATTTAAGATGCTAATGAGATGTTAATGCAGGAAGATGTATGTAGAAAGCTGGTGCTACACACACATACACACACACACACACACACACACACACACACACACACACACACACACACACACACACACACACACACACACACACACACACACACACACACCTCTGTGCTTTCAGAAGACAGAAGCTCAGTTTCCCCAGCAATCATGTTGGGTGTCTCCCAATGGCCTGTCACTCCAATCCAGGGGATCTGACACCCTCTTCTGGCCTTTAAGGGTACCTGCACACAGGTGACATATACAGATACGCACATACACATTAATTTAAACAAATACCTTTAAAAAGAAAAGAAAATAGTACAAGGGAATCCCCTTTTCTCTGTTTCCTCCCAAGCCCTCAGGTGAGCCCTTTCTCCAGCAGGTGGCTTAGCCCTACTTGGGAGAGTCTACAGGATGGCCTCCCCAAGAGGCCCTCAACAGATTGTGCCACCATGTAAGAGATCATCATTTAAAAAAATAAACAACAGCCAGGCGGTGGTGGCGCACGCCTTTAATCCCAGCACTTGGGAGGCAGAGGCAGGCGGATCTTTGTGAGTTCGAGGCCAGCCTGGTCTACAAAGTGAGTCCAGGACAGCCAAGGATACACAGAGAAACCCTGTCTCGAAAAACCAAAAAAAAAAAAAATAAACAACTCTCATCTCTTCTAAGAAAGTCTGTTCTTACCCCAGTAATTTGCTTGAATGAAGTTTTTTAAAAATAACAGCAGACATTAGGCCGTGAAGCCTGGCTTTTATTCATCAAGTAACTACTTACAGGGGGACTGACCTGAGATTTCTGATCTGGGCGGAGGTCATTGGGCTTCTCAGAGGGAAAATGGAGGGGCAGAGAAGCGGAGTGAGTGCTGCTTAGGGTTGGCTGTCAGTCTTATAGATTAAAAAATGCCTAGTGTTAACTATCAGAAGTACAAGCAAAAGATGGGAAAAGAATGCTTAATACAAACACACTTGCCCTGCTAGCTGCCAGTTACAGAGGCTGGGGCTCTGTCCGTCTGTCCTTGGTGCAGAGGCTTATAGTCTCTGATGACAATCCGAGCCACAGAAAGAGAGTTCAAAATTCTAAGTCCTTGGATTTAAATAAAATTTATTTTTATTGTAAGTGTATGGGTGTTTTGCCTGCATGTATGCCGGAGCACCATCTCTGTTCCAAATATCTGCAGGAGCCAGAAGAGGGTGTTGGATCCCCTGGAACTGGAATTGCAGATAGCTCTGAGCTATGTAAGCGCTGGGAGCCCAACCTGGGTCCTCTGCTAGAACAGCCAGTGCTCTTAACTGCTGAGCCATTTCTCTGGACCCTAATTTTAGTTATTTAATCATTTTGCATGTATTCTCCTCCTCTCTGTGTCTCTGTCTCTGACTCTCTGTGTGTGTGTCTGTGTGTAAGACTTGATTCCCTTCCTTCTAACACATGGGTCCCAGAGACTGTTCTCAAGTCTTCCTTGTTGGCAGCAGGGAACTTTATCTGTTGAGACCCCTTCAAGTGATGAGTTAATCAATTGATGTTTCTAAGACAGGGTCTGGCTATCATAGTCTACGATGATCTTGAACTTGTAGCTATCTCCCTGCCACAGTCTGACTTTTAAATCCTGTTTAGAAAGTTTTCTAGGAAAAGTAGACCTTGATCCTCCATTCTGGCCTCAGTCACAACAAGCAGTAAATTCTTTTGACAGACTTTCCTTTCCTCAGGCTGTCTTCATTAGCCTGTGTGACTGTAACCCTGGGCCGCTCTGCTAGAAGCCGCTTCCGTTGTCTTGTCCGTTATCTTCCAGCTTTCTGTCCTAAGGTTGCTCCCACGAAATCGTGCATTCTTCCACCCAGAATTCCTTTCAATGCAACTTCTCGCGCAACTATGTCCGCTCCTTTTACAAGCTAATGGGTAAAGGACTGGAGCTGGCTGAAGGGTCACGTGGCTCGGGGGCGTGTGTCGCGCCGTTAAAGGGGGAAAAAGGCAAAGTAAAATGAAAGTGACTACCCGAAGGTCGCCACCCGCGAGGGGCGTGGGCCTGGCTCCGCCACCCGCAGCGACCTCAACCACATAAGTTTGACCGGCAGTGCGGCTGCGCCAACTCTGGCTCCTCCCGCGCGCCCGGAGCCTTAGGCCCCGCCTCGCCATCGCGGCTGGGGAGCCCAGGCCTGCTTAGGGTAGTTAACATGGGTGTCTCTAGCTCCTCGGCTCTGGCTCGCCTCGGCCTCCCCGGGCAGCCGAGGTCCAACTTGCTCGTCGTCGCCGCGCTGGGACTGGCAGCGGTGGCGCTGGGGACTATGGCCTGGCGTAGCATGCGTCCCCGGCGGCGCCGGCGGCTGCAGCAGGTGGGCACGGTGTCGAAGGTTTGGATATACCCGATCAAGTCCTGCAAGGGGGTGTCGGTGTGCGAGACCGAGTGCACCGACATGGGGCTGCGCTGCGGCAAAGTGCGGGACAGGTACGCGGAGCCCCGCGCTGCACCCGGTGCACGTGGGCAAGGGCGGGGAGGTGGGTCCTTATCTATCCAGGCTCACAAGCGCTAAGACCTAGAACCCGCTGTCCCTTGGTGAGTGCAAACTTAAACTTTGTGAGCTGGAGCCTGGTGAAAGTCCAGAGAGGCGTTCCGCCCTGCAAGCTGTCTTCTCCCCAAACCAAGAAAGAAGGGTTTGTAGGTCTGGGAAACATGTACACACATATGGGAAAGAGCTGTCACCAGTTATAACACCGGGCACTTTTGTGTGCATGTTCAAGTTGAAATCATAGTTTGCAAGTTGAGAAATGGCAGTGGAAAGGCCTTCCGGGAGGAGAATTTTAGCTTTATAATATGCACATATACTCTAGAGTGCAGCAGAGAGCCTGGTTTTAGCTCCCACCCCTTTTGGCACTGGTGATTGCTCAGCTAGCAGAGAACTGAGGTTTGTGGCCTGAATTCCCTGTCCTCTCGACCTTTGATCCTTTACCGGTGGCGACGAAACCTATACTTCTGGCTAAAGTAGTTCTGGAAAAGTGGATTGGGGGAACCCTGGACCCCTGGAATAGACTCCCCGTGAAGGGACCAACTCAGTTGTCTGCACGGGTCTCCTAACTGTAGGATACTGGAAATATGAAAAGTCATTGGCTGAATGTTTTCAAGAACATTGAGTCCTTCCCTCTAGTTCTGGTGATCACTTTAATGAGCAAGGAGCAGAATTACGTGTGTGTGTGTTTTGGGGGTGCATAGCAGATGGGAGGCAGAGAGCTAGTTACAAACTGGGGTGTAAAATAATCCTGAAGGAGGTTAGAATGAAAAAAAGCAGAGACTGTTTTGTTTCACAGTTCAGGAAGCAGGCTCAGCCAGACTAGGTGAGAACCTTGCTGAAGGAGAGCTAGCCTGGGCCTGCATCAAGTCCAGCTGTTACTGACTCAAGGTGGGCCCCTTGGAAGGCCTAGGTCAAGAGGCCAAGCTGAGCACAGGGGTGTTTCTCAAACCTTGGCAGGTGTTGTTAGCATTACAAAAGTTGTTCCCTGAGGCAGAGTCAAAGTCCCCTGTACCTTGGTGACAGTGGAATGCCTGTACCCTCCTCTTATGGGTGGGTGGTCCTCACCAGGAGGAGCACACAGATTTCTTTCTTATGGTTAGGATGTCTTTTTCTATGCTGAACATGGTAGTTGTGTCTGGACAGAGGAAGGAGTTTGCAAATTGGTCATTCGAGGAACCTCATAGGAGAGGCCATCTATTGCCCAATGTTCATTCCAGGACGTGCGTGCCTTTGTGTGTGTGTGTGTGTGTGTGTGTGTGTGTCTGTGTGTGTCTCTGTGTGTGTGTTAGTGTGTGTCTGTGTCTGTGTGTCTGTATATACCCTTAAAGACTATTGTCCTAAAGAAATGTGGGCTCCCAATGCATCGGAAAGTGTATGTATATGGGCTTTGCAGCTCATGGGATTTTCTATTCCTCAACTCTCATCCTAGGTTTTGGATTTTTTTTTGGAGGTTTTGTTTGTTTTAAATTATCATTTACTGAGGGACTGAGGAAGCAGCTCAGTTGGAAGAGAGAGTGCTTGCCTACAGTGCATGGAGCACTTGATTTTATTCTCTAGCATGTCAGTGAGGCATGGTGGCGCATGCTAGTAATCTCCACACAGGAGGATCAGAAGTTCAAGCTCATTCCCAGGTTGGCATGGATCAAGATCAAGAGTTCAAGGCCAGCCTGTACTATATGAAAACTTGCCTATATACCGAAGTAAAACAAAATACTATCATTTCTTTTTTCTTCTTTTTCTTTTCTTTCTTTCTTCTTCTTCTTTTTTTTTTTGGTTTTTGGACACAGGGTTTCTCTGTGTATCTGTGGCTGTCCTGGACTCACTTTGTAGAGCAGATTAGTCTTGAACTCACAGAGATCCACCTGGCTCTGCCTCCCAATTGCTGGGATTAAAGGTGTGCACCAGCATGCCCAGCAATACTATCATATCTTGAGAGTCCTATCCCTGTCCAGATTAACTCAAGTTACCAAGGATGAAGGCAACTTTGGTAGCATGTTGAAGTCTTTCCTGGGTGATTGTTCTGCTGGAATCAAAGGGTTTTTTTATGAGACCATTGTGAAGAAGATGTTTAGAGCCTATTAAAGGGTGAAGGATAAGAAATCATGAGTCAGGCTGGAAAGACCTTGGGTACTGGATTGTCGAGAGCGCGGTTTGGTCATCCAAATCCCGACACCTCCTTCTCTATGGAAGGGAGTCGTGTGACCAGGTGACGGCACTCGCCACCCAATAGGGTCAAATGGAATACACTTAGGCAATGCTGGTCTTTATAATATTTATTATACTGAATAGTAATTACAACTTATACTAAATGAAATATCTCTACTTCTACAGGATCAGGATAAGCTGCATCAATCAAACAGAAACACTTAATGATCATTAAGGCTAGAATAACTAATATTACAATATATAACCACCACATCCTACATTTATATTAATATTCCCACATCACACATTATACGACCTGTCCGTCGCTCCGGCTCCTCTCTGGCTAGTCACGAACCTCAAACCACTTAAGGGTGAAAGCTTATGGTCTCAGTTCAATGCCTGAGGATAGAGCAAGAGTCTCAGTCCAAGGCCTGATGATAGAAGCAAGCAAGGCAGAGGCGGACGCCAGTGTAAACTGAGCGACCCTGACTGCTTGTCTGCTCTGGCTTTTTATACTTTTCTTTCATTCTAATTAGCATATCACCCACATATGGCGGCACTCTTCTACGTCATCCACATATGGTGGCACTCCTTATCTACTTATCTTTCTCCTACAGCTGGTCTCAGCTTGGGCTGAGGCTGACAGCTTATTGCAGCTAAACGAGAAGCTATTACTTATAATCCAATACTTAAATTACTTTACTAAACTCCCTGCAGCCATTCTTTATGGCTGCTTACAGGCTCCTTACATGGATATTGTCCAACACATGGGAGGTGCTGAAGCTGGCTGGAACTGAAAGACCCCTGAAATGGGGACACCGCCCCTGGGGCCCAGCGTCCAAGGACAGAGACTGAGACCACTGGATGCAAGTGCAAGAGGCAACTTTATTGTTTACACAGGTGCCTGCGGACGCTACAGCCTTCGGGTGACTGAGCGTGCCGGGCTAGGGCGAAGGTTGATTATATAGGGTTGGGGTGGCAAGAAGCGGGCTTACAGAAGCAGATGCATGGTTACAGGGTTCTCATTGGTCGATTTAAATGAGACCACGGGTTCAGGCTAGGGGCAGACAGACTCAGCATCTCTGAGTTCCTGGTAATCAGATAAGGCTACCGTTAGTACACTTTTGGTCTTTTCAGTTCCTGTTACCAGTGAGTCAGTCCCCAGATGTCTGACCACAGATATCCTGTTTGGAAAGCCCCCGAGCAACAGATATCCTGTTTGGAAAGTCCCCATTCCGTAACAAGCAACAGCATGGCAAAAATGGCAACTTAACAAACAGGCATGCACTAGCCGGGGGTCTTTCATTCCCCCCTTTTCTTTATCATAAGTAAAACCCTTTACTTATCAGGGAATCTCAGTATCTACTTGTTTTAGAGCTTGATATTGGTGAGTTAATACTAAAGTCTGAATGACAGACAGGCGCTCTTTAACAAATTGGATCAGGCGATTGAGGATGTATGGGCCAAGTGTGAGGATAAGCATGAGGAGGATTAAGGGTCCCAATAGGGAAGACATTAGGGTGGTGAACCAAGGGGATCGGTTAAAGATTCCTTCAAACCATCCCTGTTGAGATTCGAATTCCCTTTGTCTTTTGCCTAACCTTTCTTTTAATTTATCTAGGGTCTCTGTGACAACTCCAGTTTGGTCCGCATAAAAACAACATTTTTCTTTTTGAGCTGCACATAGGCCTCCTTCCTTAAGAAATAGGAGGTCTAATCCACGCCTGTTTTGCAACACTACTTCAGACAGGGAGGTTAATGATTCTTTTAGTGCCCTGACAGATTTTTCGAGGGCTTGTAAGTCCTCATGCATAGCTTGATGTAAGTACAGATACCTGTCTGTGCGTACTAGTGCAGCGGAACCAGTGGCGATGCCTGCTGTGACTCCCCCTACCCCCAACAAGACAGCCAACGTGAGGGAGATAGGTTCCCGTTTAAATCTTTTGGAGAAGTCTATAAAATATGACAGCACGGTTTCATCAGAATGATAGTATATGCGTGGCCACAATTGAACCAAGACGCAGTAATCCTGAGTCAGGTTTAGAACCGCTGCCGACACACAAGGAGTTAATCCCGTGTTGCAGGCCCAATATGTTCCATTGGGGGGAACCAGGTAATAATTACCCATTGTCACAGTTATGGTTTTACTGCAGAGGCTAAGTCCTAGGGGTGGAGTTCCTATGCAAGTGCCTGTTCCAGTAATCTGAGTTAGGGTTAGCTGGTGGCCTCTTTCTAAGCAGGCAGCGGGTGGGGAGCTAGAATGAATAGTAAAACTTCCCTTGAAGGCTATCCCTTCATAATAGGGAGGGCGAGGGTCTAGACAGAGCCAGCATTGTGTGGCGCGCTGAGGGTCCAACTGATTCAGGGCTTGGAATGCTCCTCTGATTAGATTAATGAGTCTCTCTTCTGTGCCGGGAGCGGCTGTAACCCTGTCCTGAAGTTTCTGTCTTGTGCCTGGAGTGGCTGTAACCCTGTCCTGAAGTTTCTGTCTTGTGCCTGGAGCGGCTGTAACCCTGTCCTGAGGCCTAGTCACCCCTGGAGCACCAGAAGGACTTTTTGGCCCAGGTTCCCTCTGACCTAGGTTCTTGGAAGAGGCTACCGGTGCTTTTTGGTCTGAGAGCACCGGGTTGGGGCCTACAGCAACCGAGATCGGAGTTTGTATCGTCCGAGCTAGGGAGAATATACCAAAGATGTCTGGTCGTGACAAACGTAAGTGGAGTCCCCATGTTTTCGTGGTGACCCAGGGATCTTTCTTTCCTGCATTAGTGAAGGATAGGGTTAAAATGTTACATCGGTTCGAGTCACTACAGGCTGCCCGATGTCCGTCACCGATTGAAGGCTTTTTTAGGGTAATCAAGTCCCAGGAAGAGCTAGGATTCCAGTGCGTGGTCCCTGTAGTTTCACATCCCCAGGCTTTACAAAATCCTACATCTGCTCCCCCACACTGACGAATCTGATCTTTTGTTCTGCCTGCTGCGGGGCAAACGTAGACTCCTCTCTCGCTTATGCAGACAACATCATCTGGCATTAATTTGCAAACGTCTAACCAGATGTCAGGGAAAAAGCTACTTAGGGCAGTCAACTGGGAAGTGTGGTAGACGATCTCCGTTGTAAAGAGATTTGTCACTGTCCATGTTACATTATAGATTGTATGAGGGGAGCCTTGGGGTTTGTTTTTTCCCATGGAACCCTGAGAGAGCAAAAGCAAAGTTAGAAGGGTCAAGGGGGGGAACAGATAAGTCTTATCTTTAGGGGGTTTTGAGTGCGCTGAAGCTTCCATGTCGGTGCTGGTTCCGGCTCCTGGGGTGCGTGTCTCGGGTGGGCAGCCTTGACGTGCGATGCGTGGACCCAGGCAGCAATCCCGTCGACCTTTAGTGCCATAGGGGTGGTCAGAAGTACGGTGTAGGGTCCTTTCCAGCGGGGCTCGAGGTTGCGGATCTGATGTCGTCTGACCCAGACGGTGTCTCCGATCTGGAACTTGTGTGGGTTGACGGGGGTGGTCGAGGACTCTCAGTAAGCAGCAGCAAGAGGCTCCCAGATCTCCCGCTGCACCAATTGCAGGGCCTGTAGGTGGGCTTGAAGGGAAGGAGTATTAGCATAATATGAGATATCCGTATCAAAAAAGGTAATGGCTGGTGGTGGCGTGCCATATAAGATTTCAAAGGGAGTTAGCCCGTGTGGGCCGGGAGTGTTTCTGGCCCAGTGGAGAGCCAGGGGTAGGAGCTGTACCCAATCCTTTGAGCCAGTTGCAAGCGTTAATTTAGATAAGGCCTCTTTAATAGTTCTATTCATTCTTTCTACCTGACCTGAGCTTTGGGGTCTATATGCACAATGTAATTTCCAATCAATCCCCAGTAGCTTAGCCACCAACTGACTTACCTGGGAGACAAAGGCAGGCCCATTATCTGACCCTATCACCTGTGGCATACCATACCGGGGGAAGATTTCTTCTAATAATTTCTTCGTCACCGTCTTGGCAGTTTCGTGTTTGGTTGGGAAGGCTTCGACCCATCCTGAAAAAGTGTCTATAAAAACTAAGAGATATCTATATCCGTACAAGCCCGGCTTGATCTCAGTAAAATCTACTTCCCAATGAACACCCGGCCTATGGCCTCTCAGGCGGGTTCCCTGGCTGACGTGAGTCTTCCCTGAGTTGATCTGAGCACAGGCCCTACAGTTGTCAGCCACTTGTTGCAGGGCTCTGTTCCTGTTTAGAAGATATTGTCCAGTTTCTTCCCGGTCCAGCAGGGTTTTCATCTTTCGGGGACTCAAATGAGTTAGCTTGTGTAACTCGTCAATCAGCTCCAGGGTCATTTTTGTAGGAACCACAGTCTTTCCTTGATAAACCCAGCGACCTCGGGATGGATCATAATCTGCCCCCAGGTTTTGTATGATGTCTAAATCTTTTTCATCATAGTCCCAGGCAGGAAGCTTGGGAGCCTTTTCTGTCTCGGGGAGGATGGTGACTGTCAGGAGTTGAGGCCCAAGGGCAGCTTGTCTGGCCGCTTCATCGGCCAGGCGGTTCCCTCTGGCTATAGGACTGTCTCCCTTATGATGTCCTGGGCAATGTATGATGCTTAACTTTTTAGGGAGAAACAAGGCTTTTAACAAGGCCAAGATCTCAGTCTTATTTTTTATTTCTTTTCCCTCAGAGGTCAGCAGTCCCCTTCTTTTATAGATCTCACCATGGATATGGGCAGTGGCAAAGGCATATCTGCTGTCCGTGTAGACATTAAGCTTTTCGCCTGCAGCCAGCTGAAGGGCCTGAGTCAGAGCAATCAATTCAACACGTTGAGCAGAGGTGCCTCCGGGTAGGGCACTTGCCCAAATTACCTTGGTCTCGGTGGTTACCGCTGCTCCTGCTTGACATTCCCCATTTAGCAAATAACTGCTACCATCTGTATACCAGGTATGATCTACGTCCTGAAGAGGCTGGTCCGTCAAGTCAGGTCTGGTTCCGTGTACTTCCGCGAGGACCTGCTGGCAATCATGGGATGCCGGCCCCTCGGGCAGCGGCAACAGGGTGGCTGGATTGAGAGTCACCATTTGCCCAAATCGGATGCGGTCAGCATCCAGGAGCAGAGACTGATAGTGGGTCAGGCGAGCATTTGCCAGCCAGCGATCAGAGGGCTGGCGAATCAAGGATTCAATTGCATGGGGTGCCAGGATGGTCAATGGCTGTCCCAAAGTTAATTTTCCCGCATCTTTAATTAAGACCGCTATGGCTGCAACCATTCTTAAGCATGGGGGCCACCCAGATGCTACCGGGTCCAATTTTTTGGACAGATAAGCAATAGGGCGCCTCCAAGGCCCAAGCTTTTGGGTTAAAACTCCTTTAGCGAAGCCATATTTTTTGTCCACAAAGAGTTCAAAGGGTTTTGTGAGGTTGGGCAGGCCAAGAGCAGGGGCCTACAGGAGAGCCCGTTTAATGGCCTCAAATGCCGCCTGGTGTGCCTCCGTCCAGGCAAAAGGGGCCTCTTGCTTGGTTAGCGGGTACAGCGGGGCCGCAATTTCGGCGAACCCAGGGATCCATAACCGACAGAATCCGGCTGTCCCCAAGAACTCCCGTAACTGACGATGGTTTTGAGGTGAGGGGATGCGGTCTATCTCTTCCTTGCACGCCTCAGTTAGCCAACGCTGTCCGTCCCGCAGCTTATACCCCAGGTAGGTCACTTCAGTCTGACAAATCTGGGCCTTTTTGGCAGAGGCCCTATATCCCATTTGGCCTAGAGTCTGAAGGAGTGCCCCCGTACCTTCAAAGTGGATCTGGGCCCTTAGTTTGGTCAGTAGGTCCCTCCCCAATAAGGGGTATGGGCAATCAGTCACATGCAGAAAAGAATGAGAGACTTTACCTGTCGCCAAGTGCACTTTTTGCTCGGTGGTCCAATGATATTGTTTCCCACTGGTGGCACCCTGGACCCAAGCTGTGCGGTTGCTGAGTGGTCCCGGGGAGCGAGTAAGAACTGAGTGTTGAGCTCCGGTGTCCACTAAGAAGGTGACCGGCTGCCCCCCAACAGTAAGGGTTATCCTAGGCTCGGGGGGGGCTCCTGGCCTCGACTCCCCTAGTCTTCGTCCAGGGTCAACAGGTTGGTTCTGGGCTCTGAAGTTCCTGTCTTCTGTCTTCTGGGTCGTTTAGGGCAATCTTTGACCCAGTGTCCTTTCTCTTTGCAGTAGGTGCACTGGTCTCGATCTACCCTAGGCCTCCTATTGTCTCCCGCCCTAACTGACCTCTCGGTATTCTGATGCTGAGTCTGCACTACGGTGGCTAGCAAGTGACTAAGTTCCCTACTGCGTTTTCGCTCTCTTGCATTATTTCTTTCTTCTGCCTCCTTTCTGATCCTATCTTCCCTCTGTTCTCTCTCCCTACGCAGTGTTTCCTCTTTTTCTTCTGGAGTCTCTCTTTTAGTCTTTCTAGAAAATCCTCGGGGGATTCCTCTGCACCCTGTATTACCTGTTTTACCTGAGCCAAATTGGTGGGCCGGCGCCCGGCCCCTCAGAGGCCCGCTATCAGCAACTGGCTATAAAGGCGTAGGTGTCTCCTACCTGCATCTGTGGTGAAGTTCCAATTCAGGCGGGTCAATGGGAAGGCATCATCAATCTCATTAGGTAACTGTGTTGGTCTCCCGTCCTCGCCAGGAACATTTTGTCTGGCCTCCAGGAGAACTCTCTGTTTTTCCTCTGAGGTGAGGAGAGCCTGCAAGAGTTGCTGGCAATCATCCCATGTGGGTTGATGAGTGATCAAGATGGACTCGATCAAGTTGGTCAGTGCCACGGGGTCCTTGGAAAATGGGGGGTTGTGCTGTTTCCAATTGTATAAGTCAGAGGCAGAAAAAGGCCAATATTGTAATTGTCCCTCCTGCCCTGTCTGTCTTAAAGGAAACATCTGTGAGGTCCCTCCCCCGGTTGGGAGAGGATGTAAAGGGGAAGGCAGGGATTTTGGGGAGAGGGGACTTGGAGGGAGGAAGGGAATGACCCAGGGAGGTGGGTCATTGGCCAGGCTTTCCCAGGTGACGATGTAGGCAACCTGGTCGGGGTGTCCATGGGGTCCCCTATCGAAGACCCGTTCTTTGACCTGTAAGATAGTAGAAATGTCAAAGGTTCCCCCCTCTGGCCAGCCCACTTTAAATGTAGGCCATTCCGAGGAGCAGAAAGTCTGCCATCGTCCTTTTCTTATTTCCACCGATTGGTTGTGAGCGCGCTCGCGGACTTCGCTCCAATGTTCTAGAGTGAGACTCAAGGGGGTCGTTATGGTCTGCCCCATGACTTTTATGTAGAAATATGTAAATAGACAAACAAGAAGAACAGATACAACAATAACGAAGAGACGCACAGTGCGGCTTCGGCGCAAAACCGAAAGTACAGATTCAAACGGGGAAGCGAGTGCTTCGCCCTGCAAACGTAGGAACCCCACGGATTCGTACTGAGCCCCGAAATAACAGGCTCCCCAAATCCCTGGGGCGTCCCCCAGGGTGGCAGGGGAGATGTCCGAGCCTGTCAGCTCCTTCTCAAGGCCGCCCAAATACAAAGCGATTACGGATCCGAATCGACTTCCAAACGCAGCGCAAACGAAACGAAAGACAGACGAGAGTCAGACACAGACAGAACAAATGCTGGCCAGCTTAGCTTACCTCCCGGTGGGTTCTCAGCCGGCTTGGGCGAGGGTCCCAAGGAGATCTCGGTGGAACCTCCAAATGAAAGACCCCTGAAATGGGGACACCGCCCCTGGGGCCCAGCATCCAAGGACAGAGACTGAGACCACTGGATGCAAGTGCAAGAGGCAACTTTATTGTTTACACAGGTGCCTGCGGACACTACAGCCTTCGGGTGACTGAGCGTGCCGGGCTAGGGCGAAGGTTGATTATATAGGGTTGGGGTGGCAAGAAGCGGGCTTACAGAAGCAGATGCATGGTTACAGGGTTCTCATTGGTCGATTTAAATGAGGCCACGGGTTCAGGCTAGGGGCGGACAGACTCAGCATCTCTGAGTTCCTGGTAATCAGATAAGGCTACCGTTAGTACACTTTTGGTCTTTTCAGTTCCTGTTACCAGTGAGTCAGTCCCCAGATGTCTGACCACAGATATCCTGTTTGGAAAGCCCCCGAGCAACAGATATCCTGTTTGGAAAGTCCCCATTCTGTAACAAGCAACAGCATGGCAAAAATGTCAACGTAACAAACAGGCATGCACTAGCCGGGGGTCTTTCAGAACAGGTGACACATGCTGCTTCCCTCCCATCTGAGAAGCTGAGAGTATCTCACAGGTATCAGTGCCGGCCTGTGTCTCCTCAGATCATTGCAGTACATTGTGTTCGGCATTTAAGATTATCATGGCTTGACTGTAGATTTTGCTAGTGTGGAGAGGAAATGTCCTTTGCCTCTGCTTTTCTGTTTCCTTGGAATTCAATAAAATAAATAGAACTATATCATTTCTCTTGTTTCCAGCAATCAATTGTTCTTTCTCTTTTTCATCTTTTTTTTTTTTACATATAGGCTCTCTGTATGTAGTTCTGGCTGGCCTGAACTTGCTGTGTAGACAAGGTTAGCCTTGAACTCACAGGGATTTGGATGCTTCTTGAGTGCTGGGATTACAGACTTTCACCAGGGCGCTCAGCATGAGGAATGCACTCTTAAGATGAGGTAGTCCAGGGTGGAGGGAAAGGCAGGAAGTGAATGTGGGCTAGATATCGGGCTAACTCCTGCCTGTAAGTTAGCCCATCTAAGGTTGATTGTGGGCTAGATATGAAGGTCTGCATCCCGAGGACCTACGAAGACAGTATTGGACAGGATGAGTAGGATACCTGGGGTCACAAACCCAGCCTGTTCTAGGTGGGTTGAATTCAGATCTAGGATGACTGCTGTAGTCATTCTTTCTGTGAAACTAGTGTGTGATTCGGGAGTATAAGAAGTACGTAGGAGCAGACCTTGCACAGAGGCATTTAACTTCTTCTGGCCTCAGTTTTTTTTTTGGTTTTTCGAGACAAGTTTCTCTGTGTAGCCCTGGCTGTCCTGGACTCACTTTGTAGACCAGGCTGGCCTCGAACTCACAAAGTGCTGGGATTGAAGGCATGCGCCACCACCGCCCGGCCTCTGGCCTCAGTTTTGTTGCTTTATTTATCAAAAGGTAATTAATATTCAGAAGCAGGCTTGTGGCAAGCCAGGACTGCTTAAAGGTTGTTGTTCTGGAGGGCAGTGAAACAGTTCCTTTGTTTAATTTGTGTCTAGCTCCTCCTCTGTACTGCCCTGTTCCTCCAACTGCTGGAAGTGTTTTGCTACTGTTCTCAGGGTCACTTGAGCTTGACCTTGGCCCGCTCCCTGGGCTGTGAAATGTTTAAGGTCTTCCTAGAAGATGGTAACATAGGCTGTCCACTGTGGGGAGTGGCTTCCTTCCTTGACCTTGTGTAAGTGTCCTTAAGTAAGTAGCCAACTCTGCTCAGTCACCTTCTCCGTCCACACGTCCACACTTTTTTCGGGAGCTAACTATTTCTTCTGCATGAATTTATCATCTATGGATAAAGGGGGACCCCACCCCGATTATTCTCATTTCCCACATCTCCCTTCCCAGCTCTTCTTTCAGGCTTACTTCTTCCTGCTTCCACCCTCCCCCACCCTAAACCCTGCTGGCTAGTTTTTAACTTGAATGAGATTTTCCGTTTGCCCTGCGCCCCACCTCACTGTTACATTGGTCATTCTAGGCCCTGTTGTTTACTGTGGGAATTCTGAGGTCTGGGCTGTGACCTGGTCCATCTGCCACCTGCTTGACCTTTATTGTGAACTCAGGGTGCTGGCTCTTACTGCAGGTCACATTGGACTAACTTGATTATGAAAAGCCGTTCTCTAGGCTCCTTCTTTCTCTCTGACCTGGCAGAACCCAGAGGATCATTTGTGCATGGGGAATTACTTCTGTGCACAAGATAAAAATATATTCTGAAGGTTGACAGGATGACTAGGTGGCTGAGGTTTGTTTTATGTGGCAGCTGTCTTAGTTGAGACAAATACCCGATGAGAAGCAAATTAAAGAAAGAAGGGTTTATGGCAGGGTTGTGAGGGAGTTGGTCACATGGCATCCACAGTCAGGAAGCAGAGAGAGATAAAAGGCTGGTGTTCAGCTAGCTTTGCCATGGATAATGCCACCCATACTTAGGATGAGTCTTTGCACTCAGTTAACTGGGACATTTCCTCAGGTAAGCATAGAGGCTGTTCAAGATCCTGTTAACTGTCAGACATTACAGTAGTCTGTATACCTTTTATCTGTCTGTGCGCAGCCCAAAGGTTGAATTCTCTTGCAGTTGCCTTTTCATTTGCATCAGATGGCAGGAAGCTGCTAAGCATCCCCTCCTGCTTTCAACTTAAGAAGTTAGCTCTCACATCCTTACACTGTAGACTGGGTTGCCAGCTGTGAGAGAGGCTATTTTGTGTGGATGAGAACTGAGAAATCTTAGGTTTCAAACCTGGGGCAATTGGCTGGGGTGCCTATTTACCATATCAAATCAGACTCTGGCTGTCAGGTTTTCCCTGACCCTCAGTCCTTGTTACAGGGTCCTCCTGGCTAGTAACCCCCTACCCCAAACTTCTCTAGCCCAGGACCTGGTCTAGCCATCCCCCAGCAGCCCTTCCCTAGGTAACCTGTCATGCTGGTTCTACTCTCTTGGGGCCTCCTGGCTGCTGTACCTGGTTCCCCTCTTTGCCCTCCCTCTTCCTTGCCCATCCCCCCACCTGGCCCAGCTCAGTCAGTGTCATGTCTACTCTGGACACTCACCCAGATGTTCCTACTTCTGGTTGTGTCTCCCTTCTATCCACAATAAATCTTCCCCTCTGCCATATATAGGTGCAGTCATGTCCTTTCCTTTTAATTAATTTATTTATTTTCATTCACAAAGATTGAGCCCAGAGAAGGACTGATAATCAGAGATGATGTGTCAGGTTGGGCACATGCCAAGTCTTGTTTGGAGATGGGGCATTCTGGGAGTTAAAAGTTTAGGCTTGGGTGATGTAACCAAAGCAGGGTGTCTTCTTTGACTGTAAAAGTACATTTGAGATTCAGTAACAAATGAGTGGTCTAGGAACATGCATTGGCACCCGACGAGGGCTTCTTGCTACATCTTAAGGTAGCCAAGGGCAACACATGAATGTTACGGAGAACTCCTTTTAGGGACGACTTTTAGACCAAGAGGATCTGGGCAGACCTGCATGATATGGCATGAGCTCCCACACCAGCATGGTGGGTGGCTCTGAGGTGAGGGGCAGCTAAAGGTAGGTTCTGAGTGAGGAAGATTTTCTTACTGGGCACCTGTCTGCCTCTCTGCAGGTTTTGGATGGTGGTCAAGGAAGATGGACACATGGTCACTGCCCGTCAGGAGCCTCGCCTTGTGCTGGTCTCCATCACCTTGGAGAACAACTATCTGACCCTCGAAGCTCCAGGCATGGACCAGATAGTTCTGCCTATCAAGCTTCCTTCTTCGAATAAGATCCACGACTGCAGGTGCTCTCGGCTTGGGGGCAGCGTGGGAACTGCAATAGACCTAGTTTTTCCTTGCATTTGTTACAGTTTATGTCAGAACTGTAGATGATGAAATCGGTGCAGAAAAATACTGAGGAGGGCTTAGCCTATGGGGTGGGGCTTGAGTGTGAGTGACTGGGGATGGTGCCCAGGATTAGCTTTTATTTTTACTTCTGAGGTGAGGTCTGATATCCCAGGCTGACCTGCAATTTGCTATAGAACCAAAGATGACAGTGAACTTTTGATCATAATGCCTTCACCTCCTGAGTGCTGGGATCACAGGCCTGTAAGGCCATGCTCGGTTTGTGTGGTGCTGGGGATCGAACCCTGGGCTTTGTGTGTGCTAGGCATTCACTCTCCAACCGAGCTACAGCCTCAGCCCCAGTTGCAGATGATGAAGTGGCTATCATAAAGGAAAAACCATCACTCACATTGATGGGTTCTTAGAAGTAGGTAGAGCTGCCACATAGGGGAGCCTCGGGCTGGCCAGGGGTGATATGAAGGAGAGTCTGCTGCCCAAAGCCTTCAATATGGGTTTCTGCAGTGAAGAGAAAAACAAGGGAGAGTTCAGGCTGGCTAGTTAGAATAGCTTCAGCTGGCCCCAGGAGATAGCAGCTGTGCAGCCGTGTGCAACCGTGTGGCTTCTTATAGTCCTGACACCTGCTCCCTGTAGGTAAGGACTCAATGAAGGAGAGTTTGCAACTCATGCTTGCATGTGACAAAGACCATTATGGTCTCTAGGAAGTAGCTGGCCACAGGAGGTGCTGTTCCTTCACCATGGCCCCAAGGTAGTGAAGCAAAAAGCATAGTTAACACAGGTATAAAGGATGCCTATATTGAGGGCATGTCACCTTCCATTCAAATTGAAAAGACCTTTAAATTAAAAAAAAATACACACACACGGATATAATATGTTTAATTATGTGCAGTGGGGGTGCGGTGCACACTGCAACAGTGTGGGTGTGGAGGTCAGAGGACAACTTTCAAGAGTCAGTTCTCTCCTTCTACAGTGTGAGTTCTGGGCTCACAGTCAGGTCTTGAGGTTTGACAGCAAGCGCCCTTACCCATTAAGGCAGCTCTCGGGCCCTTGGAGATACATTGTTTAGAGTTCTTAGACTGCCACCCAGACAAAAGACGTTACTGTGACCTTAGCAGTTGATCTCAGAGCTGGATAATGAGTATTCTGGAACTTTCCAGCCCCTGAAGTGTGCTGCTGAGATTGATGATTTATGGCAGGGGTGTGTGTGTGGGCAGGGATGAGGTCTCAGGCATCTGTGTGTAGGTCCTCTCTCTCCATGACCCATAGCCTGCTGGGTTGCCTGAATTAATTTCTTTCTTTCTTTGAATCTTTGTTTCTTTCTTCTTTCCTTCCTTCCTTTCATTTTTTTGATGCTGAGGATTAAACTTGAGATATGTAGCTCTCTGATGTTAGGAAGTCACAGAAACATTTGTTGTGGGGTGATGCAATGTTGTGGATCCCTTGGTAACCAGGTGAGGTTTTTACTTTTGAGTGCTGGGGTTAGAACCAGGGCCTTGTGCTTGCTAAGTACTCTACCCTTGAGCTATGCACTTGGCCCTCAACCAGGTTTTGTTTTGTTTTTTGTTTTCTTTTGGAGTCAGAGTCTCGCTGTGTATCTCTGGCTGGATTGGATCTCTGTAGACCACGATGGGCCCAAACTCACGGAGATCTGCCTGCCTCCACCTCCCGAGTGCTGAGATTAAAGGGATGCAGTGCCAGACTCAGCCTAGGTTTTCAACCACGTGAAAACAGGTACTATCCAGAGGTGCCTGGGCTCATAGAAGAGTCTTGTCTTGTGTTTGTTCAGAGTGTCTGGGCTTAAATCCAATATTCATGCTTCCTAATCCCCCAAATTCTAAAGCAATACCCTGCTGAACACAATATTTTGGCTAGTTGTCTTAGTAAGCCTGTAAGTGAGCATCACTGGTTTCATTACACATAGGAGAAAAACAGACGCTGATTCTCCCGCTCCACCCTACAGAGAGGTGAGGAAAGGGAGGGAGGTAATGGAGAAGGAGAGGGCGGGAGAGAGGGCAGGCTGGTGAGCTGGGTTTGAGCCCATTCACCTCCTGGGTTTCTTTTATTGCCTGTGTACAGGAGGGGAAACAGTTTCCCCAAATGACAGGTTTTGAAGAGAAAAATTAGCCATGTCATTTACGCTGCAGTTGAAAGCTTTTGGGTGTATACTTATTTCTGTGAGTGATCGGTGTACCCCCTGGGGAATTCACTGTCACCCCCAGCAACTTATCTCTTCGAGGGTCTTCCCCTTTTCGCACAGAGAGCTCTGAAGAGGCTCAAATTCTCCTGAAGCAAAGTGGGGAAAGAGGAGACCTATGGGAAAGAGAGGGCATCATGTGGAGGTCGGAGCACAACTTAAGGGAACCATTTCTCTCCTTCCGCCATGTAGATCCCAGGGATTGAACTCGGGTTATCGGGCTTAGCGGCAAGCGCCTTAACCCACTGAGCCATCTCTCCCGACCAGTATTGAAATGTTTAGGGCAATTATAGGCCAGTAGTAAAGTTTCTTGATGAGCACAGATTTCTGAGTGGCATTGTCAAAAGATTTCCTGTGTAAGTAAGGTGTGGTAGGGGCAGAAGGACTATGAGTTCAAGACCAGCCTGGCGTGCATGATGAGACTATTTGGAAAAGAAATTTTTATATGCACGCACGCACGCACGCACGCACGCACGCACGCACGCACGCACGCACGCACGCTGCTGCTAGCCTTCTAAAGGAGGAGGAAGGAGGAAAGACTTCAGATTTAGCAAGTAGCCTTTGGGGTGTAGCTTGAAAGACTAGCTGAGCAACCTTTTATTTTAACTTGAAATTTAAATACAACTAAGTTAGGTACATAAGTATTGGATGTGTTCTTAAATGTATTTAACGTTTCTATTTCTTCTAAAAATAAAGAAGGAAGAAAAATGATGTTGACCCCAGACAGTCCAATCCAAGTTTCATTTCTTTGTAACTGAAAAGGGAAAGCAAAGCAAGTCCCATGAGCCAGAAAGGAAAGTGAGCATTTGCAGCACTGGCCATTGAAACTTCAGCCAGCTCTAAATATTTAGATATCTTCGATCAGTTCTTCAACGCATGCCAGCTGGTGTCCCACATCCAAGTCTAACACCATCTGCCTGGAGACAGCCTCCCAGTCCACAGGGTATGGCTGGTCTCTTGAGATTGCCTCCTGCTTCACATGCTAGCAAAGACCAGAGCCTGAATCTCCAACTCACCAACTGTGGCTTGACTCCCATGGCCTCCTTCTTCAGTTCAATTCCTTAGAGAGCCTCACAGAATTCAGGAAACATGTTTGCCGGTTACTTACAAAGGGTACTTACTCCAAGGCTATGGAAAAGGAAGCAGATAAAGTGGAGGGTAGGCAAGGTGTGGGGAGTGGATCTCCTGTGTACTTTTCTGATATGCTACCCTCTACGTACCATGTTCGGTACCATTTAGAGAATGATCTATATGATAACCATACTTTGGGTTTTAAATGAGTGAGTTTACTAAGTATATGTCAAGCCACAGTAAAAGAGTAAATAGTAAGAGATAGAGATACAGACAGACAATAGCAAAACACCATCAAATAGAGTTCTCAATACATCCAGCAGAAATCAACTGGGGAAGCCCCTTTAAGACAGCCAGCTGGAGGTCCCTGCAGAGAGTGCCAGGTAGAGCAGTGTGCCCCCCCACCCCACCCTCCAGGGGAAGCTTCCAAGTAAAAGATCAAATAGCATACAGACGGGATCATCAAATGGGGTCTCACAACATTCCAGAACTCTGGGGAAGTTGAGCCTGTCCGCTGGACTTCCCAACTGAGCATGCTCTTTCCTGTTGCCTGCTCTTTTATATTATGAGATAAACAATAGTGACAACTGTTGGAAGTTGTTTACCTTAAGCTGTTTTGAGGGCACAGTGCCTACACTCTTGGGCCATTTTAGCGTCACTACCATAGAGTAAGGGGGCAGCCCATCTCAGACAGTGGGCCTTGCAGATACACATGTTTTGGTCTGAAATGTGTGAGGAGGCCCAGCCTGCTTCCAGAGCCAGCTTGTCAGTGAGCTCAAACAACACTGTGTGCTAAGCAACCTGGAAGCTCTCTGAACTCAGTCCTTTGAGCTTTTATTACATAGGTGTGATTGATAAAGTAATTAGGTATTGATCAACTCAGTCTTTAGCCTCTGCCCTTTCCTTGGAGGTGGGAGTGTTTGTGTGTGTGTGCGTGCGTGTGCGCGTGTGCTGCTGAAGTCCAGACCTCTGATCTTAGAGTGGGCTCCCCTGGCAATCAGTTCTTGAGGCAGTTGGTTCATCTACCCTGTGGGGAGTGGGAACTTGAACTCAGATTTTTAGGCATGCTAGCAGATGTCTTTACTGTCTGAGCCATCTTACCAGTCCCACGCTTACATTTTTTTTTTAATTTAATTAATTTTTTTATTTTTGTTTTTTTAAGACAGGGTTTCTTTGTGTAGCCCTGGCTATCTGGAACTCCCTTTGTAGATCAGGCTGGCCTTGAAAGTACAGAGATCCACTTGTAGAAATAATTAAATTACATTTGGCGCCATTTGTAGAAATAATTAATTAAATTATTACTTAGTATTTATATTATCGCTAATTGAGCTGGTGGTTGTTAATCCTTAACCCGCCATTATAAATGAGCACACAGAAACCACATGGATTTTAACAAGCCTTGCCTGGATTGTGCAATCCTAGCCCATCTAAGCTAGCTCATAATTCTATTTCCCAAATATGACCCCATATATACATATGTCCCCTGGGCTGTTATTCCCCACACTCTGCCGATGTTCCTGGCCACATGGAATGAGGTTCTTTTTCTAACCCATGGCATGTGTTTCCTTCCTGCCCTTGCTGCTTGTCTAGGAGGCTTCTTCCTCTTCTTGTTCTTCTACCACTGGAGGCTTCTTCTGGCTACTCTGGCTGCTTCTTCTACTTCATCTACTGGAGGCTCCTCTTCCTTCTACTCTTGAAGGCTTCTTCTTCCCATGAACCTCTCTGCTTCAGATGCTCGTGCCTTAGTCCCGCCTACCTCTGTCTTTGCCTAGTCTCAGGCCTCAGTATTTATTCAATCAATCAGAGACAATGTAAGTAACAGACAGCAAGCAGGACCAATTAATTAACATTTAGAATGCATAAGATCACCCCATCATTCACCTGCCTCTGTCTCCTGAGTGCTAGGCATGTGCCACCATGCCTGGCTCTATGCTTGCATTTTAAAGGAGGAGGAAGGAAGAAATTATTTTTGGTCTAATAAAAAGCTTTTGTGGTGTACCTCTAAAGGCTAGATAGGTAGCATTTGATTTTCACATGTAATTTGATATATATGTATATATAGGTATGATTAAGTTAGGTACAGAACTGCCAGTTGTTTCGGTAACCATAACCATCTACCCCCTAAAAATAAAAGCTAATAAAAGAAAATAATGGTTTTGACTTTGCACGGTCCAACTGAAGTTTTATTTCTTTGTAATTTTGAAGAGAGAAACCAAACCAAAAAAAAAAAAAAGTAGGTGTGCTGGAGAGATGGCTCAGCAGTTAAGAGTACTGGCTGTTCTTCCAAAGGACCCGGGTTCAAATCCCAGCACCCACATGACAGTTCACAGCTGTCTGTAATTGCTGGGCTTGGTGGTGCACACCTTTAATCCCAGCACTGGAGTGGGCGAGGCAGGTGGATCTCTGTGAGTTCAAGGCCAGTCTGGCCTACAAAGCGAGTCTAGGACAGCCAAGGCTACATGTCTCAAAAAACCACAAAAAAAGAAAATAGGTAAGATAGGAAGACATTTTAATTATTTTTTTTCTGTTGCAATGAACAGACATCATGACCAAAGCAACTTATAAATGAAAGTATTTCATTGGGGACTTTCAGTTTCAGAGGGTGAGTCCATCATGGCGAGGAACATGGCAGCAGGCAGGCATGGTTCTGGAGCAGTAGCTGAGAGCTCACATTGTAATCAGCAGCTAGGAGGCAGACAGAAGTGGAGGAGAGAGACCGAGGAGAGAGAGAGAGAAAAATGCTAAATGAGAATTTTCTGAACTTTTGAAACCTCAAACCCTACACCTCCAGTGATCTACTTCTTCTAACAAGGCCACACCTCCTAATCCTTCCCAAACTGTTCCACCAACTGGGAACCATGTAACTAAATATATGAGCCTATGGGGGCAATTCTCACTCAAACCACTACAGAAGTCAAGAGGTGTGCTTTTCATTCCTTACCACAGAGTATGTTGCCTGTGGGTCCTCAGTGAGCATGTGTATCACTACCAGCAAGCCTCTAACACGCCAGCTGCTATCCAACAATCCAGTCTTGACTCCATCTGCCTGGAGATAGCGTCAGATCTCATGGGTTAAGGGCTTGGACTCATGTGACTGTTCCTGGCTTCAGATGCCAGTGAGGGTGGCATCCCAAGCCTCTGACTTCTCACTTCCTCCTTGGACTCTGTTCATTTGCTAGAGTGCCTCACAGAAATCGGGAATTGTGCTTGCTGGGAACTTATATAGGATGCTCTCACAGCTAAGGATGGATGGGACAGGTAGGGAGCTGGACTCCTGCGTGCTTTCTGGGTGTGCCTCCCTCTACACACCTCTAGGTCTTCAGCAGTTGGGAAACTCTCTGAACCTAGTCCTTCAGGCTTTTATGGGAGCTTTATTATGTGCTGTGATTGATAAAAATAATCAGCCATTGATTGACTCAACCTTCTGCCTCTGCCCCTCCCATGGAGGTCAGAGGCTGTGGTACTAAAGTCCAGCCCCCTGGTCTTGGGGTTGACTCCCATGGCAACCTGTTCCCCATCCTCAGGCAGCTTAGGAGACCCCAGCTATCTGTCATCCATGTAGCACACAATTGTCCTTCAACTTCCTTCTTTCTCAACGCTTTTGGAAGAACCCTCCTTTTCCACTTGTGTGGCTTCCACTGTGTGAGTCTGTGGCAACCTGTTTGTTCATGCTCATAAAAAAATGTTTAATGTTTTTCTTTTTTTTTTTTTTGGTTTTTCGAGACAGGGTTTCTCTGTGTATCCTTGGCTGTCCTGGACTCACTTTGTAGACCAGGCTGGTCTCGAACTCACAAAGATCCGTCTGCCTCTGCCTCCCAAGTGCTGGGATTAAAGGCATGCACCACCACCGCCCGGCTTAATGTTTTTCTATAACATGAATAGTCTATGATAATTCTTTAAGGCTTATATTTATTAGATTTTGTTTGTTTGCATGATAATTCTTTAAGGTTTATATTTATTAGATTTTGTTTGTTTGTTTGAGTTTTTTTTCAAGATATGATTTCTCTGTGTATCCCTGGCTGTCCTGGACTCACTCTGTAGATCAGGCTGGCCTCGAACTCTCAGAGATCCTCCTGCCTCTGCTTCCCAAGTATATTTATTAGTGTCGATGATGTGTATGTGTGTATCTGTGTTGGGGTATATGTGCAGGGCCCATCAGAGAATATACATATCAGATTCCTTAGAGCTGGAGGTTCAGGCCATTGTGAGCTAACTGACAAGGTTTCTGGGAATCGAACTCTGATCCTCCATAAGAGCAGCAAGCCCTCTTAACCACTGAGTCATCCCCAGCCCCTTTATCTTTTAACTGTTTTTTTTTTTTGTTTGCTTGTTTTTGAGACAGGATTTCTCTGTGTAGCCCTGGCTATCCTGGAACTCACTCTGTAGACCAGGCTACCATTGAACTCACAGAGATCCACTTGCCTCTGTCTCAAGGTGTGAGCCACCATGTCAGGCCATTACAGACAGTTCCGAACTGCCATGTGGGTGCTGGGATTTGAACCCAGGTCCTTTGAAGAGCAGCCAGTGCTCTTAACCCCTGAGCCATCATCTCCAGTCCCCCAGCCCCTTTACCTTATATATGTCTCTGAGAGCACACATGCAAAGTGTGGAGGTCACAAGACAACTTGTGTGAGGTCAGTTCTCTTTTTCTAGCATGTGGGATTCCAGGAATTGAGCTCAGGTTGTGAAACTTGGCAGTAAACACCTTTCCCTGCTGAGCCATTTTGCCAGCCCCATGGTATGGGTTTTAAGTGTATGCTACTTGGATCAATAGGCATGTAGCATTTATTTATTTACTTGTTTATTTAGAGACAGGATCTTGCTGTCCAGCTCAAGCTGGCCTAGATTTCTCTGTGTTGCCCAGAGTGGCCCAAACTCTTAAACTTCCTGCCTCTGACTCCTCAGTGCTTGGATTATAGGTATATACCAAAACACTAGGCACTAGAAAATGCCAAACCATTTTCTAAAATGAGGGTGCTCATTTTTTTTTTTCCAGCAGGCACAGACCTGTTAGGGGAGAATGCCTGTCATCATTTGGAATGGCACTGACTGGTTGGCATCCTCTTGCCCTTTTGGGTACTTTCTGCTTTTCCAAGGGCCAGTGCCAGTCTCCCGTGTTTGGGTGAACAGTGTGGGGTGAGAGTGTGTGCAGTTACATATGGGTGGTGCTCTGTAGGAGCTACAGGGCACTCTTGGTGCTGCTCAACAGTGGATAGAATCTTTTTGGAGTAGTAGAGCGGGTGATTGTGGTTTTAGGAGAATGGCTGAAGGTCAGTCAAGGTGTCCATAGACACACTCAGAGACCAAATAGTGCCTACCAAAAGGGTTTCAGGTAGAAGGAAGGGCCGGAAACCTGAAGGAGGCTGTCAGTTTGACAACAGGGGATGTGGTGGTGCCTGCTTGTAATCCCAGCTGAGCCTTCAAGAGCTCAGAAGTTCAACTGTTAATGATTATTCTGGGCGGTTATGTTGAACTGCTTTGCACACATTGCCCGGGGCAGTGAGTGTGTGTGTGTGTGTGTGTGTGTGTGTGTGTGTGTGTGTGTGTGTACCTCTCATGGTATGGGAGGGTAGGGGAAACTTTAAAGAAATCAATTTTCTTGAAATTATTAAATTATTAATATTATCAATTATCAAACTATCAATTATTAAATCCATAGTCTGCACCTGCCCCCCCACCCCGTTCCATTGAAGTGCTGGGGATGGAACCCAGGGCCTTGTATATGTTAAGTACCTGAGCTAGCCAGGCCTATTTCCTTGTTTTGTTTGTTTGTTTGGTTTTTTTTGGAAATAGAGCTTTGTTGTGCTTCCTTTGGCAGCATATATACTAAAACTGGAATAATATATAGTCAACTAGCCTGGGCCCTATGCAAGGATGACATATAACAAGGCAGCTTTTATTACTTTTGTTTTCTTATCCACTCTAATCATTTTTCCTGTGCTTAATACCTTTCTCTCCCTTCCAACCCTTGTTCCTTCCAACCCCCCCCCCCAACACTAGGTAGGAGAGAAGGAAGGTTAGAGGGAGAAGGGACATTGGTCTCTGAGCTACTTCCTTCTGATTAGAGTCGTTGGGTTCGTTTTGGCCAATACCAATTTCAGTCGTCACAATATCCAGAAGTTCAGCAAACCAGGAAAGAAAGCAACTCTTTCTTCCTTGTAGTACCCCTCTTTCTTTTTTGTTGTACCCCTTATTTCTCCTCAGGGTTCTGGCTTTTTTTCCTCACTCTTTAGAACTCAGAGTTCAACTTGCTCTGCTAGCTCACAAGGTGGCACAGTTAATAGTTTACACCTGTGGTCTTAACTGAAGCAGCCTCACACTGGGATTAAACAAAGACATTCTCATAACTGTTCTTTTTTTTTTTAAATAAACAAAACTCTTACCCCAATGACACACAGATTTGGTAAATGTCCCACATTTTCTCAAAACAATTAAATAAATGTAAAAATAAGTATTAAATTTTAAAAAGTATCTGGGTGTGGTGGCACAAGTCTTTAATCTCAGCTCTCGGGAGGGAAAGGCAAGTGGATCTCTGTGAGTTTGAGACCACCTTGCTCTACATGACAAGTTTCTGGCCAGCTAGGGATACATAGTGAGACCATGTCTCAATCCCCTTCCCTCAAAATATTAATAAATGGGGTTTTGCTATATAGTTCAGAGTGATTGAACTCAAGCACCTGCCACGAGCTCTGGAGTTCTGGAATTAGAGGGGGATACCATTGTTCCCAGCCCCTTGTTCTCAGGGCTTATTAAAAAAGAGAAGGAACCAGGCTTGGTGGTTCATACCTATGATCCCAGCCCTGGGGAGGTGGAAACAGGAGGACTGAGAATTTGGAGCCAAGTTGGGCTACATTGTGGAATCCTCACCACTTGGCTACACTGTGAGATCTTTAAGGAAAAAAAAAGCAAAGGAATAAAATTGATACTAAACCTTGACTAGAATTAAGTAAGATCCATGGATATCTTTAGGGTTCATTAATAAATGAATTTCAACTAAAATCTTCTTCTTAGTGTTTAGAGATCCTCAAAATTTACATCATACCCATTTTATTATGGTCAATTACTTACAAATCAAAATTATAAAGATGATTTAATCTCTGAAATTTCTTCACATATGGGTCCTTAAGAAACAAAATTTTGTTGGTTCAACGGAAATATTTTAAGAGATCCATAGCCATAAATATATATAAGTATAAAATTATGTGAGAAAAGTTGGATGTATGTATATGTTCAAGAAAAAAGAAGGGAGCTGGGCATGGTGGTGCATGCCTTTAATCCCAGCACTCGGGAGGCAGTGGTAGGTGGATCTTGGTGAGTTTAAGGCCAGCCTGGTCTACAAAGAGAGTGCCAGAATAGCCAGAGCTACACAGAGAAACCCTGTCTTGAAAAAACTGGAAAAAAAAGAAAAAGAAAAGAAAAAAGAAGGGAACTATACAAAACTTTGGACCATTTATTGGCCATGGTGGAACATGCCTATATCTCATAACTATGGGAGGCAGGAGGTTTAAGGGCAGACACTACTACAAAGCAAGTTCAAGGCCAACCTAGGCTACCAAAGACCATGTTTCAAAAACAACAATAATAACAACAATGGTTGGTCTCTTTAGAGAAAAACCTTACTTGTGTATTTTAAAAATGGATAGTGGTAGATATCGAATTGATAGCATTTCTATCTCATTGAAAAAAAAGTCAAGTATAGTCTCAGTTTAAATGTCAGTGTTTATAATTAAAGGAAATTATGTCTTTCACAATTTAAAGTTAAATTGAAATATTTACATATCAATTTATAACCTCTGCAACTTTTAACTTTTAATGTGAAGGAAGTCATTAAACCAAAACCATGAGCACAGCAGAGGTCAGTGTGGTCTAACCTGTGCACAGCAGAGATCACAGGGTGGTCTAACCTGTGCACAGCAGAGGTCACAGGGTGGTCTAACCTGTGCACACCCTCTTCCTCAGAGGTAGGTATAATGTGCTTATCTCCAGTTTATGGCGGGAGTAGAAGGACAGGCAGAAGTGTTAAATTTATGTTAAGACCAACAGAACAAGGGAATGACTGCTTCCAATCTGAATCCGGTCTAAGGAGTCCCAGCCAAAAGTTCCCCTGCCTCAGGCAGCCCTCCTCTTCTGAAAGAAATCCTAGCCCTTGGTATTCCTAATGGTCCAGGGACCAGCCACTTAAGTGGCTGGAAGCAATGCGACATTCCTAATTCCAACCCATTGAACCAGGGTCTGCATGTGAAGAAGCATCTTGGTGATTCGTAGATATAAAGAGCTGAGGAGATCTTCCTCAGGTAGATATAAAGAGCTGAGGAGATCTTCCTCAGGTAGATTTAAAGAGCTGGGGAGATCTTCCTCAGGTAGATTTAAAGAGCTGGGGAGATCTTCCTCAGGTAGATATAAAGAGCTGAGGAGATCTTCCTCAGGTAGATTTAAAAAGCTGGGGAGATCTTCCTCAGGTAGATATAAAGATCTGGGGAGATCTTCCTCAGGTAGGTATAAAGAGCTGGGGAGATCTTCCTCAGGTAGATTTAAAGAGCTGGGGAGATCTTCCTCAGGTAGATATAAAGATCTGGGGAGATCATCCTCAGGTAGATATAAAGAGCTGGGGAGATCTTCCTCAGGTAGATTTAAAGAGCTGGGGAGATCTTCCTCAGGTAGATATAAAGATCTGGGGAGATCGTCCTCAGGTAGATATAAAGAGCTGGGGAGATCTTCCTCAGGTAGATATAAAGATCTGGGGAGATCTTCCTCAGGTAGATATAAAGAGCTGGGAAGATCTTCCTCAGGTAGATATAAAGATCTGGGGAGATCTTTCTCAGGTAGATTTAAAGAGCTGAGGAGATCTTCCTCAGGTAGATATAAAGATCTGGGGAGATCTTCCTCAGGTAGATATAAAGAGCTGGGGAGATCTTCCTCA
>CAJQZJ010004750.1:5552686-5575089 GCA_907164525.1 Lophiomys imhausi | reverse complement strand
TGCAAACATGTCACTTTGTTAGCTACTATGACAGTCTATCACAGATATTCTCTAAATTACCCAGTAATCAAGTTGCTAAGAGATAAGCAACATTTGCTTATCTAAATACAAGAGATGGATAGGGCATCTTCAAAAACCCCTAGAGATCTGCAGAATATGGCATTCAAAGATGTTATCTTAAATCAAGATTTTTTTTTTTGATATCGAGACATATCAGCGCCTGACAGCACCCCCTATTCTACTCCAAGTAGAAGATAAGCATTGAAGAACCTCCACTGTAAGATGGTTGAATTAGTGGCAAACCTTTCTCTTGGCATGAAAAACCCCTTGCACCAACTGCAGACAGACTGCTGTCCAAAAAGGACAAAACTTGGTAGCAGGGAAGTCGACAGCCTAACTCTGCCAAGACAGGGTAGGTAAGTCCTTCATAATCCCTGCTCTACAACAAATGTCTGTCAGAGAAACAGGACCCAAAGGCTGAAGATTGATGCTGGAATGTATGGAGAGAAAATGGGAACTGTCCAGGCAGTCATTGGTATGTCCTTTCTTAGTTTTGGAAGCTGCAGGCCCTGCACTTCCTATATAAGCAAATATATTTATCCCTCTCAGGTCTCTGAGGTGGTTGAAGAGTAGACAGCTAGAGTCTCATAGTTAAATTTTGAACTGTTTAGGAATCAAGAGGGTCTTATAGATCTAAGAAGATACTCTTAAAAGTGTGTTGCAGCCGGGTGGTGGTGGCGCACGCCTTTAATCCCAGCACTTGGGAGGCAGAGGCAGGCGGATCTTTGCGAGTTCGAGGCCAGCCTGGTCTACAAAGCGAGTCCAGGACAGCCAGAGCTGTTAAACAGAGAAACCCTGTCTCGAAAAACCAAAAAAAAAAAAAGTGTGTTGCAAGATAGTATGAATGTTGAGTCACATATAGACCTTTAAACTCATGGAGTTGGTTAGATAGTAGAATGTTAAAGTCAGGGGCCAAATATGTATAAACTGGACATTGGGAAGGTATACTGGGCCATTTAACTCTCATAAATGTGGCATATTTATATCTATTGTTTTGTATAATACTTACTGTTATAAGAGAAGGAACCATCTGTTGGACTGAAAGGGGAAACTTCTGTGGGGAAGAGGGTGGAAGGGCGGGATAGGAAGGGGGAATAGGGAGGGGTTTGTGACTGAGATGTAACTTGAAGAAAAAAAAATAAAGTATTTAAAAAAAAAAAAGAGTCTGCATTTCAGAAGCCCTTACACGTTCACTAAAGAAATCTAACTCCCATTACAGTCAGGTGTCTACTGGTGATTGATAGGTTTTGAGTGAATGGGTGGTGTTGATGAAATCCTTACTAGATTGGCAGGAGACTGCTTCCTGTGTGTGAGGAAGTAGAGCGGGCTGTCAAATAACAGCATGTGTAATGGTGTGCACCTTTAATCCTAGCGTTCCTGAGGTAGATAGAGGCAGGTGGCTCTCTGAGTTCAAGCACAGCCTGGTCTACATAATAAATTCTAGTGGCTGGGCATGGTGGTGCACACTTTTAATCCCAGCACTCGGGAGGCAGAGTCAGGTGGATCTCTGTGAGTTTGATGCCAGCCTGGTCTACAAAGCAAGTCCAGGATAGACAGGGCTCTGTTACACAAAGAAACCCTGTCTCAAAAAACAAAACAAAACAACAAAATATTCCAGGACATCCAGGGCTACATAGTAAGTCCCTCTATCAAATAAATTCATAATTGAATAAAATAATAGAAAATAGCCCAAGCCGCTGCCTTGCCTGCTTGTGGGTGGAAGCCATTTTTCAGTGCTCGTAATCTGTTCATAAACCCTGATCTCCCTCTTCTGCATACAGCCCTCCCCTTCTGTACTTAAGAGCTTTTTTCTCTGGACTCTGCTGAGCTATGGAGGGTCAGTGCCACTGGGTGGGGAGGCCTGACAGTGCTGTGTTCTCTGACAGGTAGCCTATCCAGACTGCAGCCCTATCCACATGATTTCTGAAGCCTCCTTGGTTGATCTCAACACCAGGCTGAAGAAGAAAGTGAAGATGGAATATTTCAGGCCAAACATCATGGTGTCAGGCTGTGAGGCTTTTGAGGAGGTAAGGGGCCACTGACACAGCCATCAAACTTAGATGTGCTGCCCTCAGAGCTGGAGAATCTGAGCTCCAATAGTCACCCAAATTCCCCAAGCTTGGTAGTGGAGAGACTCCTTCCCTCAGACTCTCTATGGTCTCTATGGCTGCTAATGGCCTCCTGGCCTCCAGGAGGCGCTGTTCACATTCTCATGCTTATGATCCAGAGCTCATCAAATTCCAACTTGCAGCCAAGACTGCACTGTACACCTGTAGCACAGGCAGTAGAAAAGGAAAGGAGCCTGGCGTGGTCGTGCACGCCTTTAATCGCAGCACTTGGGAGGCAGAGGCAGGTGGATCTCTGAGTTCAAGGCCAGCCTGGTCTACAAAGTGGGTCCAGGACAGCCAGGGCTACACAGAGAAACCCTGTAAAAAACAACAAACAAACAAACAAAAAAGGAAAGGAAGACAAAGAGAACAGTCTCCCTGCTCCCTTGAACAACCCAGGAATATGCTCAAGGATTTCAGTTCCCAGGTTCCCGCATAGAGGCTGTGAAGGTACAGGAGCTCCACGCACGGACAGTGCCCTGTGACAGCCCTTGATGAGGTCTGAGTTTTCTTTTGTGCCGTTCTGAGTGACTAACAACAGAAAATTCTACCCTTTTTGTTCACTTCAGCCGTAAAGGGACAATTACACCAGAAGCCGGTGAACACAGACTCCACACAGCTGGGTGCTTCTTGGGTGAAGCTTGAGCAGTTGTGCTGAGCGTTTAAAAAACAAAGAACAAAAAATACCCAAAACCCAAGCCCATTTGCTGTTATATTTCTGTATGATGGGCTTTCAAAAATAGTAAATGAAACAGGGCATGGTGACCCACCCGTTTAATCCCAGTACTCAGGAGGCAGAGTCAGGCGGGATCTCTGTGGGTTCGAGTCCAGCCTGGTCTACAAAATGAGTCCAGGACCCAGGCTCTGTTATACAGAGAAACCCTGTCTCGAAAAACAAAACAAAACAAAAAAAAGTAAATAAGACGTTCTTATTTTTCTAGAAAATTATGTAGCCATGCATATTTTTAACAAACCATGCTGTTGCTGCTGCTGCTGCTGATTTAGTCCGCGTTAAGTGAGGAAGCCCAGTAGTGAAGGACTTAATGCACTGACTGGCCTACCTCCTGCCATCATAACCCTTTTAAATATTATTACAGAGTGATTAATACATAGATATGTAATCCTCAACTAATAAAAAATATACAGCAAACCTAAGCATGATGTAAAAGTCCGACTGTTTATCGTAAATTGGGACACCAGGAGAATACATTCTGGGACATTTGCAGCTTGTGGTGCAAAGTACTATGGATTTCCCCTGGGGAATTAGAGGATGAAGCTGATTTTTAAAAGGCTTGGGCTAGCATGGTGTGCTTGTTTTCTGGAGTGTGGAGTGATGAGGTTAAAAAAAACCCCAACACCGACATTTGCTGCTTATCTCTGTCCCTGGTAGCCGTGGGGCTCAGTGTTCCCTGGACTTTGCTCACTGTCCTGAGCTGAACTTAAAATGTTTCAATGGGGCATCTTTGTGTAAGTCCTCACTCTGTATTTTGAAAGAGCTGGGGGAGAAAACTGCAGAAAGATCTCAGTGTGTTCTCTGTCATGTGGGAAGGGCTGTTTCTACAAACTTCTAGAGAGGGAGGCCTTTGTTTGTTGAATCTCAAACTCCCTATGTAGCTGAGGGTATAATCTTGAGCTTATCTTGTTTGGGACTCCAGGCATGCCATTTGGGCGGTGCTGGGAATCAAATCCTGGCTGCATGTGTCCTGGGCAAGCACTCTACCAGCTCAGGTAGAGCCCCGGTGCCCGGGCTCATCTGATCAAGGAAGCTAGGCAGGGTCAGCCCTGATGAGCACTTGGACGGGAGAGGTTCTAAAGCCACAAGGCAATTGTGCCTTGTGTTCCAGCCCCACCACCCACTGCTGCTGTGGCCTTAACCTTACCAGTCCTGCCCATTCCAGCAGGTGAAAATATTTGGGCAAATCCTCATTTCTAGACCTTTGTCTCTGATGACCTGAATTAGGACAACAGCCATGGTTGCCCCCTGGCTTCAAGGATTTTTTTCTTTTAAAATCTATATGCGGGTTGGAGAGATGGCTCAGCAGTTAAGAGCACTAGCTGTTCTTCCAGAGGTCCTGAGTTCAATTCCCAGCAACCACATGGTGGCTCACAACCATCCACAATGTGATCTGATGCCCATTTCTGGCTGGAGGTGTGCATGCAGATCGAGCACTCATCAATAAAATAAACAAATAAATCTTTAAAATCTATATGCATTAATTTTTATCTTATAGCTATAAGTCATCTTCCTGCATGTGTGTATGTGTACCAAATGCATGCAGTTGGTACTTCCATGCAGCAAACCCATGGAAGCAAGGAAAGGGTGTCAGATCCCCTGGAACTGGAGTTGCAGATGATTGTGAAGCCATCCTGTAGGTGCTTGGAAATGTAGGTGCCAGGTCCTCTGCAAGAGCAGGCAGTGGTCTTAACCACTGAGTCATCTCTCCAGCCTCCCCCCCCCTTTTTTTAGAAAAAAGTTTTTAAAAATTACATATATTTATTGTGTGGTGTGTGTAGTGTGTGTGCATGCATGTGTGTGTGTGTGATGTGTGGAGATCGGTACAGTAGGAAAAATTATAACTCTGCCATACTGAAACATGGTCACTAAGTATAGATTAGAACTGTGTCCCATGAGATTCCATAGGTGCACACCAGGGTTGTGAGGAGTGAGGGCAGTCACACTATAAGGATAAGGTGTGTCCACAGAGTCAGGAACCAGGGACATGAGGAGCTTTTTTTTTTTAAGTATTTTTAATTAATTAATTAATTAATTAATTAATTAATTAATTATTGAGACAGGGTTTCTCTGCGTAATAGCCCTGGTTGTCCTAGACTTGCTTTGTAGACCAGGCTGGCCTCGAACTCGAACACACAGAGATCCACCTGCCTCTGCCTCCCAAGTGCTGGGGTTAAAGTTGTGCACCACCACTCCCAGCCCTATTTTTTAATTTTTAAAGATTTATTTATTTATTATGTATACAGTGTTCTGTCTGCATATATGCCTACAGGCCAGAAGAGGGCACCAGATCTCATTTAGATGGTTATGAGCCACCATGTGGTTGCTGGGAATTGAACTCTGGACCTCTGGAAGAGCAGTCACTTTTCCAGATAAAATTACTTCTTTTCTGTTATAGAAGTTATTTTGAAGTACTGTATCCCAGCTGCAGGTGTAATACCATGGTAGACCACCCACCTGCCTGCACAGTGGAGATCTTGAATTGGTTCCCAGAGGCGGGTGTGTTCATGGCTCCTTGCCAGCATAGGGACTCAGATCATCCCAACTGTTATTATTTTTCTATTTCAGGTGTTTCCCTATTTTCTGTGGTTTTATTTTTTTCTTTTTCTTTCTTTCTTTCTTTTTTATTGAAGACACAGTTTCTCTATTTAATAGCCCTGACTGTCCTGGACTTGCTTTGTAGACCAGGCTGGCCTTGAACTTACAGAGATCCGTTTGCCTCTGCCTCCCAAGTACTGGGATTAAAGGCATGCTCCACCATGTCCAGCTTCCTGTAGTACACTTAAATACCACCAACTGCTGGTATTTAAGATCCCATTTTGGCTTCTCTTGTCACGTGATGTACACTTTATCTCTGACCATATGCATATATGTATTATGATCATGCATATGTATATATGTTTTATAAGGAGAGATATACATCTCTATAAAGATATAGCTGTGGATATAACCATGTCTGCTCCCAGAGAGAGATAAGAAGGGAGAAAGAGAGGTCCCTGGATTAGTTATATTTTAAGTTTTATACATTTAAGGCAAATGCCTGTATAGATTGTAAGGAATGTCTCCAGGAAATGCCCTTACCTGTACTGTTTGTGTATGGTTCCCCTCTTTGCTCCCCAACCCTTATTTTACCTGTTTCTCAGGGTCTTGCTTTATGTAAATCTTTTAAGCATGTAAATGTGTGCTGTTAAATATGTAGTTGTAGTATTCAAGGCACTGTAGATGTGCTACCCAAAACACCATACTCTGACATATTGATGATTTTGAGTTGAAGACACTTGAAAAGGCCAATGTAGGAGATCATGCTGATATTTGAGTCTGTTTCTCATGTAGCCCAGGCTAGTGTGTCCTCACCAGAGACAGGAAGCTGGAGCTGAGGGATCTGCACAAACATACTGAGGGAAACTGATCTTTCTCTGCTTAGACATATCTCTTCTGCCTTACCACTCTCTCATAGCCTACTTCTCTTTGTCCTGTTCAATGTTTAGGTATTCAACTCCAGCTGTGTCTTTAAAGTCTCTTTCTATTATGAAGGTATAGGTCATATGAAATTTATGTTATATATGTATATGTATATGTATATATATACTTTTCTTTTTATTTCTGTTTTCATGTCAATTTAATTATTAGACTTAGCCAGAAGGTCCCAAGAAGATAGGTATTTTGCCTCTTGTAGGATGTAACCCACATAGTCTGTACAACTAGTGCTTCATAGAGTCTACCAACTGAAGATAAAACATAATTTGGGGTCTGGAGAGATGGCTCAGTGGTCAAAAGTGTTTTCTGTGTAATCGTAAGTGCCAGTGTTTGGATCCTGGCAACTGTGTAACAAGCCAGGCATCTCACAAACACCTGTAACTCCAGTGCTGAGGGATCTGAAGCCCTCTTCTGGCCTCTTCATGCAAACAGGTACAGGCACCCCCCCCACACATGAACATACATTCATATGTACACATACAAACAAAATAAGTCTTTTTTAAAAACAGAATAAGTCTTTGTTTTGAGACATCAGCATTGAACTGTACACCTTTGGTCTTTATTTACGTAATGAAGCAAATGTACCTATTTCTTATATTTACATGCTATTGGTGTCATAAGTGAGCTAGAGATGATTTAAAGTTCATGGGTTAACAGACCAAGGCCACTTCATGTAAGAGGTAAGTCCTTGAGGATTTGGTATTCTGAAGACGGTGCTGGAAACAATCCCCTTTTTGGACACCAAAGGACACTGAAATGTGTACAAGTGACTGTGTGTATTTAAATCAGATGCAATGTTATGACTCAGTGTTTTATGTGTGTGCACATGTATGTCTGTTTATGTTTTGTGTACCTGTTTCTTTTTTAAAAAGCTATTTTTACTTCTTTGTATATGTGTGAGATTGTGTGAGTGTATGTAGTCCCTGTGGAGGCCAGAAGAGGGTATCAGATCCCCTGGAACTGGAGCTGTGAGCCATCAATTGGGTGCTGGGAAGTGAACCCAGGTCCTGTGCCAAAGCAGCAATTGCTCTTAACCACTGAACCATCTCTCCAGCCCTAGTGCATGTGTTCTTGTGTATAGATGTATATAATATTAGTATATGTGTGCGTTTAAATGTGTCTCTGTATTGCATTTATGTGTATATGTGTTGATATGTATATGTATGTTGGTGTGTATGCACATGTAAGTGTGCATGTATATCTGTGGTACATATGTTTATGTATTTGTGTATATTTGTGTTAGTGTGTATGAGTGTATAATTGTTTGTGTACACAGAGCTGTATGTTTGTGTATATATGTCATATATGTGGGGGGATTGAAAGCTTTGCCCTCATAGTAAAAGATTTTCAAACCTAGCTGTCCTGCTTCTTCCTGGTGTGGCTTACAAGAGTTCTACAGTGTTCTGCACATCTGTCTCTTGGGGAAAGTGGGAATCACATAGCACCTCCCTTAATGCCATGAGGACTAATTGAAGACCAGTGTTCAAGGGTGGAAAGGCAAGGCACAGCCAGTGGCTGTGGAATGTCCGTCCCATTTTCACACTGCATGCTGTGGGCATGACAAGTCAGAGAATCATGGTTGACTGAGCCTTCAGACTTTAACTGGGCTTTGCTGCAGCTAAAACCAGTGGTTTTCAACCTTTCTAATGCTGCGACCCTTTAGTACAGTTCCTCAGGGTGTGGTGACCCCAACCGTAAAATGCTTTTTGTTGCCTCTTCATAACTGTGATTTTGCTACTGTTATGGATCGTAGTGTAAGTATTTCTGGAGATCAAGGTTTGCTAAAGGGGTCTCAACCCACAGGTTGAGAACCACTGAGCTAAGCCATTGGTGAGAATAGGCTTGTCTCAGAAGCTGCAGGTTTCTCTGTGTGTCAGCAAAGCAGTCTGATGAGTCTGCTGCAAACTGCACGCTTGCTGACTTGGCAGAATCAGTGATTGAGATTGAAAATCAGGAGTAAGTTGCCTGGGGCTGGGACTTGGTGCACTGGTTGGGTGGTTAGCTCCTGTGCATAGGCATTGGGTTCCATACTCAGTGCTGTAAAATACATATTTTTTAATGATAAATCATGTGTCATGAGCCTGACTGTACACTTCCTCTCTTGGGCACTTCCCAGAGTTCTCTGTGTCCTTCTGCTGATGTCATACTTACTACCTGATCATGAGGAAGGAAACCTGACTCTAAAAGACATCTCTTCCCTTTCTCCTAGGATACTTGGGATGAACTCCTAATCGGTGATGTAGAGATGAAAAAGGTGTTGAACTGCTCCAGGTAAAGACTGCGTTTAGACATGGCCTCTGGGGTATGGAATGCACTTTGGTTTGTAACCATCATGTAATCCTTGGTCTTTGACAGGTGCATTTTGACTACAGTGGACCCAGACACTGGAATCATAGACAGAAAGGAGCCTCTGGAAACCCTGAAGAGGTAGGACGCCAGCGTGTGCTGTGCGTTGTTGATAATCCCAGTGCCCATAACTACCCATCATGCACCAGGTGGTTATGTCCTAACCCCCAAGATCACCTAACTTTGATTTGTATCTGTCCTGCAAGGCATGTGAGTCCTTGTTTCTTCCTCTTTTTATTTCTTTTTTGTTTTTTGGGTTTTGTTTGTTTGTTTGTTTTGGTGTTTTGAGACAGGGTTTCTCTGTGTAGCCATGGCTGTCCTGGACTCACTTTGTAGACCAGGCTGACCTTGAACTCACAGAGATCCATCTGTCCCTGCATCTTGAGTGCTAGGATTAAAGGTGTGTGCCACTACACTCAGCTATTTCTTTAATTTTCTGGATGGATCCTCTGTTCTGATACATTTTTAATTTTACAATATTCTATTTTGAAATTCTAATCTCTTACCACTTGGTGTGTGTGTGTGTGTGTGTGTGTGTGTGTGTGTGTGTGTGTGTGTAGGCCAGAGGATGACTTTGGATGACTTTTTGTGTTTGTTGTATAGTAGATTTCTTTTATTTTTTTTGTAATGACACACACTTTCTCTCTCTTTATATATATATATGTACATATATATACACACACACTCATATATTTTATTTATTTATTTATTTCATGTGCTTTGGTGTTTTGCCTGCATGTATGTCTGTCTGTGAGAGGGTATTGGATCCTGTAGAATTGGAGGTACAGACAGTTATGAGCTGCCATGTGGTGCTGGGAATTGAACCCAGGTCCTCTGGAAGAGCAGCCAGTGCTCTTAACTTCTGAGACATCTCTCCAGCTCTTAGACTTGTTTTCAAAGGGCGGAACTTCTAGACAGTTTAGAGCTGCTGTCAGCAATGATGCCACTGTCTTCTCACTTTGAGACACTCACCAGTGTTGTGAGTCTCCTTGGTGAGGAGGAGGTATCCACATGTCGTCCTATGCAGCCTTCTTATCTGAAGTGTCATATGCCATTCCTTATGGACATATTAACTTCACTGCATCCATATCAGAAATTTCTAACCAATGTTCATATTCCAAGGCCATAATAGTCTCAACTTGGTCCATAACTTTCTGAGCCCAGGTGTCCAGAAAACACTAGGTGCCTTAGAGCTTCCTGGACCAGTTGTAGAGTTTCAAGACATACAGAACTTGGTCCTTGTTTCGTACAATGTCAAAGAGTCCTCTCACACTGATAGTAAGAATGTGTGACCCTCAGTGACACCTGTGCAAGTACGAGAGCCTGGCTGAGTAAGCCTCTTCCTGCAGGGCCAGAAAATGGTGTTGAGTGGCTGGCCAGGCCAGTTTGGAAGCAGGGTCAGCAAGGAGGCGAAGACACACGAGCTGCCGTGGCCATGCCAACCCAGGATTCACTTCATGTTATGTTTTAGTCAAGGCTTGTCACTGGCCTGGAACTTGTCAGTGTGCTCCAGGGATCATCTGTCCCCGCCTCCCCAGTGCTGTGATTATAGGCGGGTGCCACTGGGCTTTTTCAGGCTGCTGGAGATCTGAACCCAGGTCCACATTCCTGCACAGCAGGGGCTCTACCAACTGAGGCATCCCCAGCCCCTTGAAGCAATTTCTAGAGGCCTCGGGGTTCTTCCATCACAAACATTGTAAAAAATGTAAAAGGACAAAAAGACCTAAGTTAACATTTTTTAGGCGTGGCTGTGTTTTGTTTGTCTTTCCTCTATTTTATTGTTTGTTTCTAACAGGTTTAGACATTATTTCATGAGGCCTTCGGGTTTACAGTTCCATTTTTGTTCTCTTCTTTTTAAAATACAGTGCAAGTAATTTTCTTCGGGAAGGCCTTGGACTTCATCAGCATTCCCACTGGCCAGCGGCTCTCTGTCTTAAATTTTGTTTGTCAGAAACACCAGTTTTGAGCCTTAATGTTGGAGAAGTTGAAAGCGTAGGGAACAAATGCCTTGAACCAAAGCTTTGGCAAGTGTTCTAGTCCTATTTTCATGAGAACCCCCCCCGCCATGAGTTGTGAGTCCAAGGTACCTGAGTAATAAAGTATTTGTGCAATACTTACACAAACCCACACATTATTATTATTGTTGTTTTGAGACAGAGTTTCCCTGTGTAACTCTAGCTGTCCTGGAACTGACTTTGTAGGGCAGGCTGGCCTTAGACTCAGAGATCCACCTGCCTTTGCCTCCTCAGCGGTGGGATTACAGGTGTGTGTTATCACACCTGGCTGTAGAAAACCCATAATTATTTGGCAACTTTAAAGTCATTGCTGTTCACCTTTAGAAAGGGCTTGTTTTGGCCCATAATTAGCCTAAGGAATAAATTTCCAACTTCTGTGGATAACGCTAGACTCCCGTTTCCTTTTGGGGCCTGATGATGAGCTTTGATGTCTTCCAGCTACCGCCTGTGTGATCCTTCTGTGAAGAACTTGTACCAGTCGGCCCCACTTTTTGGGATGTATTTCTCAGTGGAAAAAATTGGAAGCCTGAGAGTCGGTGACCCTGTGTATCGGATGATGGACTAATGGATCCAGTGGGGTGAGGCGGTAAAAGCTTCCCTCTGCTTCTAGGACTCAGTGTCTTGACAACACAGCCACATTTTCTTGTCATTCATTCATTCATTTATTTATTTAATGCATATGAATAGTCTATCTGTATTGTATGCACACCCGTAGTCAGAAGAGGGCGGGCGTCAGATCACATTGTGGATGGTTGTGAGCCACCATGTGGTTGCTCAGGTCCTCTGGAAGAGCACACAGTGCACTTAATTGCTGACCCGTCTCTCCAGCCCATTTCCTTGTCTTTTGATGTTTTAAAAATTTAAAATATGTGCCAGGTATGGTGGCATATGCCTTTAATCCCAGCACTCGGGAGGCAGAGGCAGGCGGATCTCTGTGAGTTCAAGGGTAACCTGGTCTACAAAGTAAGTTCAGGACAGCCAGAGCTAAACAGAGAAACCCTGTCTTGAAAAACCAAAGGAAACAAATTTTAAAAATATGTTACTATTTTCTGTGTATGGATGTTTTGCTTGCATGATGTCTGTGTCCCACATGAGTGGCAGTGCCTGAGGAAGCCAGAAGAGAGCCCCAGATCCCCTGGAAGTGGAGCTACAGATGGTTGTGAGTTGCCATGTGAGTGCTGGGAATCGAACCTGTGTCCTCTGGAAGGGCAGCCAGTGCTCTTAACCAGTGGGCCAGCTCATTTAGATGCTTAAAAAAAAAAAGAAAGAAAGAAAAGTAAAAAACCTTATGCTGTTTTAATTCTTGGGAGAATGAGCAGTTTGAGAATCAGAAAAAAATGTTCTTCTTTTTTCCCTAATAATCTGAATACTTCTACCCAGCATTTCCCACTCCTTTGTCCCATTTGGTCATAAAATACTGATAGGGGCTCTCCTGCCAAACTGGCAGGTGCCCCTGCTTCCTTGGGGAACACCATTAAAGGAATAGGGAGTCAGGCGTGGTGATGCATGCCTTTGATCCCAGTTCTTGAGTCCAGAGGCAGGTGGATCTGTGAGTTCAAAGCCAGCCTGGTCTACAAATCGAGTTCCAGGACAGCCTGGTCTATACAGAGAAACCCTGTCTCGAAAAACAAAACATCATCAACCATGAGAAAGGAATAAGGAATGAAGACAAATGATCTTCTAGGTATTCGGTGTGTGTGTGTGTGTGTGTGTGTGTGTGTGCGCGCGCGTGTGCATGTGCACGTGCATGTGTGTGTGTTCTCTGAGAATAGGGGGAAACTATTGAAAGCGACTGCTTTAAGAAACATCTCTTAACTATAACTTAAAGTTAAAAAAAAATGTCAGTGTGTCAAGTTGACTAGATCATGATGCTGACGTAGAAAATAATGTTCTTACATTGTTTGTATCAGGTCAGCTCGAGCCCTGAATCCTACAGGCACAAGCCACACCCTCAGGTTAATAGGAATGAGAAGTCATTAGATGACCTTCATTTGAAGATTTTAAACAGCTCCTCTTTCAAAATATATTACCCACCCCTCAAGAATTCTTCTTCTAAAACAAAGTTTCTTACCAGGCATGGTGGCACATGTCTTTAATCCCAGCACTTGGGAGGCAGAGGCAGGCAGATCTCTGTGAGTTCAAGGCCAGCCTGGTCTACAAAGTGAGTCCAGGACAGTCAGAGCTACACAGAGAAACCCTGTCTCAAAAAACCTAAAACAAACAAAACCCACAGGGTTTTTCTCTGTGCAGTTCTGGCTGTCATAGAACTCACTCTGTAGACCAGGCTGGCCTCTAACTCAGAGATCCACCTGCCTCTGCCTCCCGAGTGCTGGGATTAAAGGTGTGTACCACCACCTCCTGGTGTTCTTTTTAAAGATTTTATTTATTTTTATTTTATGCGTGTGGGTATCTTGCCTGTTTACATGTATGCATACTGTATATACTCAGTAATTGCAGAGGTCAGAAGAGGGAGTTAGAGTCCATGGAACTGAAGTTGCAGATGGTTGTGAACTGCCATGTGGGCCATGGGAGCCAAACCCAGGTCCTCTATAAGAGCAGGCAGTGCTCTTAAATCTGAGCCACCTTTCCAGTCCCTATTTTCTAGGTTTATTATTATTATTATTATTATTATTATTATTATTATTATTAGAGACAGGATTTCTCTGTGTAATAGCCCTAGCTGTCCTAGACTCACTTTGTACATCAGGCTGGCCTCAAACTCACTGCCTCTGCCTCACAAATGCTGGGATTAAAGGCATGTGTCACCATGCCTGGCCTTATTTCCTAGTTTTTTTTTTTTTTTTGGCTTTTTCGAGACAGGGTTTCTCTGTGTAGCCCTGGCTGTCCTGGACTCACTTTGTAGACCAGGCTGGCCTCGAACTCACAAAGATCTGCCTGCCTCTGCCTCCCAAGTGCTGGGATTAAAGGCGTGCGCCACCACCGCCCGGCTTATTTCCTAGTTTTTAAAGTCTCCTCATGGCCCAAACCTTTGATTAAGATTTTTCTCTCTAATTCTTCCCTGGGATTTTGACATATGGTAACTTCTCTTCAGCTTTGCCACATGTCTGTTATGACTGACCATCCCAAGGACAAAGTCCCATGGAGGTTCATGTAGATTAGGGGTAACAACAGATACTTTGGGGTTATTTTTAGCTCCAAATCTCTTTGGACTGCAAATAGGAAATAAATGTCCTCACCAAAACATTTAATAAAAGTTATTTTGGTACTAATTCATTATCTCAGAAACATAAAGGTACTTGCTACATATTAGCTTTGATTTTTTTTTTTCCCTTTTGGACAGTGGCACAGCCTCAGGGTCCATTGTGCTATAAATGAGAGACAGGAAATGTGAAAAAGGAAATCAACACCTTTTGACTACTTTTATGGGGTAAAATCCCAGAGACCTCACTCAGTGTGACCAAAGTTCAAATTGAGTCTATGTATTAAGTAGCCATGAATGCATGTTACAAGGAGGTTTTTTTTTAATAATTTATTTTTTATTTCTTCAAGTTACATCTCAGTCACAATCCCGTCCCTACTCCCCCATCCAGTCCCACCCTTCCAGCTCCCCATCCTCTTCCCTTCTTTTTTTTTTAGTTTAAGGTATTTCTTTTTCCCCCCAACAGCTCTCCCTTTCAGTCCAAAAAATGGTTCTTTTTCTTATAACTATAAATACAATACAAAACAACAGAAATAAATAGGCCACAATTATAAGAGTTATATGGCTTAGCATACATTCCCAATGTCCAGTCGATATGTATTTGGCACCTGACTTTAACATTCTACTATCTAACCATCTCCATGAGTTTAAAGTACTATATTTAACTCAGCTTTCATACTAACTTGCCTCACAATTTAAAAAATATCTTCTTAGATCCAGAACACCCTCTTGATTCCTAAACAACTCAAAATTTAACTATGAGACTCTAGCTATCTATTCTTCAACCACCTCAGAGACCTGAGAGGGATAAATATATCTGATTATATAGGAAGTGCAGGGCCTGCAGCTTCCAATACTAAGAAATGACATACCAGTGGCTGCCTGGACAGTTCCCATTTTCTCTCCATACATTACAGCATCAATCTTCAGCCATTTGGCCTCGTTTCTCTGACAGACATTGATTGTAGAGCAGGAATTATGAAGGACTTACCTACCCTGTCTTGGCAGAGCTAGGCTGTCGACTTATCTGCTTCCAAGTTTTGTCCTTTTTGGACAGAAGTCTGTCTACAGTTGAAGCAAGGGGTTTTTCTTGCCAAGAGAAAGGCTTACCACCAATTCAATCATATCCCACTGGAGATTCTTTGATGCTCATCTTCTACTTGGAGTAGAATAGGGGGTGCTGTCAGGAACTGACATGTCTCGATATCAAAAAATCTTAAGTTAAGAAAACATCTTTGAATGCCATATTCTGCAGATCTCTTGAGGTTTTTGAAGACGCCCTATCTATCTCTTATATTTAGATAAGCAAATATTGCTTTTCTCTTAGCAACTTGATTTCTGAGTAGCTTAGAAAATAACTGTGATAGACTGTCATAGTAACTAACAAAATGACACGTTTTCATGACTATTAGTTTCCATTTCTTAATTATCCTAAACAGTTTATGACGGTTGGTAACAAGAGGCCAAAACATGACATTTCATTTTTAAGCATTACTAGGAACAATACCTTTAAGAAGCGTTACCCTTAATTTTGTATCACTATACAAAGATCAATACCAATGTGGCCAAATATAATCTTAATTTTGTATCAATATACAAAGATCAATACCGATGTAGCCCAATACAATCTTAATTTTGCATCAATATACAAGGGTCAGTACCATTGTGGCCAAATATAATTTTAATTTTGTATCAATATACAAAGATCAATGCCGATGTAGCCCAATACAATCTTAATTTTGCATCATTATACAAGGGTCAATACCATTGTGGCCAAATATAATTTTAATTTTGTATCAATATACAAAGATCAATGCCGATGTAGCCCAATACAATCTTAATTTTGCATTAATATACAATGATCAATACCAATTTAGCCAAATATAATATTAATTTTGTATCAGTATACAAAGGTATAAGGCCATATTCAATAATCTGTCCTTTTTTCTTGATCTTTCCTATACTATGTCTATGTCCCATTTTTCTCAAGTCTGTTCACTCCTGTATAGGAGAGAAAGAAGGATACAGAAAAGAAAAAGAGAAGTCCCTGGGTCTAACCTCCAAAACCCATTTAACAAGACCATTTAACAGCTTATAGTCTTTTCCCCTAAATAACAAAATTTTCTATTATCTATCAAATAACCAAAGGGGAGGGGAACACCCTCGCCACCTTCTGGGGATGGGACGTTGTTCTCTTAAAATAACTTCCTGCTGATTTGGGACGTAGTAAACCTGTTTGGGGCCCAAATAAGAATGGAAAAATGATTAAAAATGTTAATAAAATCATTTGATGTTCAGTCCTTTTGTGCTCAGCTATTTAGATGTCCTAAGAAGTTCATAGACAGAAGCTGATCTTCAGAGCTTTACTGAAGATCTGGCTGGAGTAGTCTGTGGAGCTGAATGATCTTAGCGATTTTGAGTTGTTGTGGTTGTAGACTTTTGAGGAAACAGCTATTGAGGAAGTCTGCAAGGCTGAATCATCTGGGCCACTCATCTTCTTTGGTGTCTGATCTGTTTTCTGCTGAGGTTTCCGTTGTCCAGTTGTCCCTGGATTCCTTGAATGGATGCTTTAAATCTCCCGGAAAGATAAGAACAGAGCCCTGCCCTAATTCTAACTCTGGGACAATTACCTTTTTTTTGGGGGGGTCAGCAAATTTGGTTTTTTGACAATATATAAAGTATTACCTTTCAATCCGGATTAAAGAAGAAATTATTTTGATATTTTGGAGCTAAACAAACCTTTAGTGTATATATTTTGAGATCTCAAAGGACAATTTGTTTGAATTGCAGCCTGCCTTTTGTAAGTAGCTTTTAAACTTAAATCCTTCCAAATCCTATGTGCCTGTCTCTGCATTCTAAGTTTTGGGATCAAAGACATGTGGTTCCCAACTGATGGGATTAAAGATGTGCTTCTCCACCCCTGGATTAAAGTTTTTCTCTGTTTAGAGCTTGTTTTGTATCAGGCTGACCTTGAGCTCTGAGATCTGCCTGTTTCTGTCTCTAGTGTGTTGGGATTAAGGGTGTATTCTTCCCCAGTGATGGGACTAAGGGTGTGCACCATCACCACCCTGTTTCTTGTAACTCTAGAATTTATAAGACAACTAACTCTATAGTGATCCTCCTGTCTCTGCTGGAGGTAAAGGCATGGGCTAACACTATGCATTATTTTACCTTAGCTCTAAGTTTTTTCAACTCTTGGAGGTTTGTAAAACCAGGTTGAACAGCTGTCACCTTTAATTTATTTACAGTGTTTTAAACCTGTTACCTGCTTTTTAATGCCAAACCATGGAAACAGCCTATACCTCTACAAAAAAAAACAAAACAAAACAAAAAAAAAACAAACAAAAAAAACAACTTTTAAGCTGCTATCAAGTTTGTGTAATCTCTGTAGCCACCTGCAGTCTAGCATTCTAATCTGAAATTAAGGCCATTTTCATTTCATGCCAGTAAGGCAATTATACCTTTGGTAAAGTATAGTTTGAAAATTTTATATTATATTTTTATTATATTTTTAAGCTTATTAACTCTTTTCTTAAAAAAGTATTATTTACTTCTAAAACATAGTTTCCTCCCTCCTCCCCTCCTGGCCCCTCCCTTCCTCTTTCCTTCCCTCCCTCCCTCCCTCCTTGTTCCTCTACTTGGTACTCTCCTTCTCCTAAGATGAGGTGGGTCCTCACATATCATACTCCCTCAGATCTTGCGTCATGTGAGGCCCAAGAGCTTCCACTTGTACTGGAGCTTGATAAGGCACACCATTTAGGGTGTGGTGTTCCACTAACCTGCAGCAGATTCCATGACTCACTGGTGGGTAGAATTTTTCCTAGGATAGATATGCTAGGTTCCTATCTATTTGGGTGTGTGGGTTGTAGGATAGTTATCCTCTGATGTATGGTTAATATCCATTTATAAGGGAATACATACCATGTTTATCTTTCTGGGACTGCGTCAGCTCACTTAGGATGAGCTTTTCTAGTTCCATCCATTTGGTTTTGAATTGCATGATTTCCTCATTTCTGATAGCTGTGTAGTATTCCATTGTGTAAATGTACCACGGTTTTTTTATCCTTTCTTCAGTTGAAGGACATCTGGGTTGTTTCCAGTTTCTGGCTATTACAAATAAAGCTGTTATGAACATTGTTGAGGCAATGTCCTTGTTGTTTCGCTTCGAATCTTTTGGATATATGCCCAAGAGGGGTATGGCTGGGTCTTGAGGTAGATTTATTCCCAATTTTCTAAGATATCTCCAGATTGATTTCCAAAGTGGTTGCACAAGTTTGCAGTCCCACCAGCAATGGGGGAGTGTTCCCCTTTCTCCACATCCTTGACAGCATGTGCTATCATTTGAGTTTTTGATCTTACCCATTCTGACAGGTGTGAGATGGAATCTCAGAGTTGTTTTAAGTTGCATTTCCCTGATGACCAAAGATGTTGAACATTTCCTCAAATGCCTCTCAGCCTTTAGAGATTCCTCTTCTGTGAATTCTCGGTTTAGCTCTGTACCCCATTTATTGATGGGGTTATTTGATTTTTTGGTGTTTAATTTCTTCAGTTCTTTATATATTTTGGATATTAGCCCTCTGTCAGATGTTGGGTTGGTGAAGATCCTTTCCCAGTCTGTAGGCTGCCGTTTTGTTCTAAGAACAGTGTCCTTTGCCTTACAGAAGCTTTTCAATTTTATAAGGTCCCATTTATTGATTGATTGTTTTAGTACCTGAGCTATTGGTGTTCTATTCAGGAAGTTGCTACCAGTGCCAATGATTTCAAGGCTTTTCCCCACTTTCTCTTCTATTAATGTTAGTGTGTCTGGATTTATGTTGAGGTCCTTGGTCCACTTAGACTTAAGTTTTGTACAGGGTGATATGTATGGATCTATTTGCATTCTTCTACATGTTGACATCCAGTTAGACCAGCACCATTTATTGAAGATGCTTTCCTTTTTCCATTTTATGTTTTTGGCTTCTTTATCAAAAATTAAGTGACCATAGGTGTGTAGGTTTATTTCTGGGTCTTCAATTCGATTCCATTGGTCAACTGGTCTGTTTCTATACCAGTACCATGCTGTTTTGATTACTATTGCCCTGTAGTACAGCTTGAAATCCGGGATGGTGATACCTCCAGATGTTCTGTTATTGTACATGATTGATTTAGCTATTCTGGGTCTTTTGTTATTCCATATGAAGTTGAGAATTGTTTTTTCCAGATCTGTAAAAAATTGAGTTGGTATTTGGATAGGAATCTCATTGAATCTGTATATTGCTTTTGGTAAGATTGCCATTTTTATTATGTTGATCCTACCTATCCATGAACAAGGGAGATCTTTCCATCTCCTGATATCTTCTTCAATTTCTTTCTTCAGGGACTTGAAGTTCTTATCATACAGGTCTTTCACTTGCTTGGTTAGAGTTACCCCCAGGTATTTTATATTATTTGTGGCTATTGTGAAGGGTGTTGATTCCCTTATTTCTTTCTCAGCCCATTTATCTTTTGTGTAAAGAAGGGCTACTGATTTTTTTGAATTGATTTTGTATCCGGCCACCTTGCTGAAGGAGTTTATCAGCTGTAGAAGTTCTCTGGTGGAATTTTTGGGGTCACTGATGTATACTATCATATCATCTGCAAATAGGGATACTTTGACTTCTTCCTTTCCAATTTGTATCCCCATGATCTCTTTTAGTTGTCTTATTGCTCTAGCTAAAACTTCAAGTACTATGTTGAAGAGATATGGAGAGAGTGGGCAGCCTTGCCTTGTCCCTGATTTAAGAGGAAATGCTTTAAGTTTCTCTCCATTTAGTTTGATGTTGGCTATTGGCTTGCTGTAAATTGCCTTTATTATGTTTAAATATGGTCCTTGTATGCCTGATCTCTCTAAGACTTTTGTCATGAAAGGGTGCTGTATTTTGTCAAAAGCTTTTTCAGCATCCAATGAGATGATCATGTGGTTCTATTCTTTCAGCTTGTTTATGTGGTGGATTACATTGATGGATTTTCCAATGTTGAACCACCCCTGCATCTCTGGGATGAAGCCTACTTGATCATGGTGTACGATACTTTTCATGTGATCTTGGATCCAGTTTGCAAGTATTTTATTAAGTATCTTTGCATCCATGTTCATAAGGGAAATTGGTCTGAAATTTTCTTTCTCCGTTGGGTCTTTGTGAGGTTTAGGTATCAGGGTAACTGTGGCCTCATAGAATGTGTTTGGCAGTATTCCTTCTGTTTCTATGTTATGGAAGAGTTTGAAGAATACTGGTGTTAGCTCTTCTTTGAATGTCTGGTAGAATTCTGTGCTGAAACCATCTGGGCCTCGGCTTTTTTTGGTTGGAAGACTTCTAATGACTTCTTCTATTTCCTTAAGGGTTATAGGACTGTTTAATTTGTTTATCTGTTCTTGATTTAACCTTGGTAGGTGGAATCTATCAAGAAAATTGTCCATTTCATTTAGATTTTCCAATTTTGTGGAGTACAAGTTTTTGAAGTAGGACCAAACGATTCTTTGGATCTCCTCAATGTCTGTTGTTATTTCCCCCTTTTCATTTCTGATTTTGTTGATTTGGGTATTTTCCCTCTGCCTTTTAGTTAGTTTAGCTAAGGGCTTGTCTATTTTGTTGATTTTCTCAAAGAACCAGCTCTTGGTTTTGTCGATTCTTTGTATTGTTCTTTTTGTTTCTAAGTTGTTGATTTCAGCCCTGAGTTTGATAATTTCCTCTCGTCTGCTCCTCTTGGGAGTGTTTGCTTCTTTTTGTTCTAGCTCTTTCAGGTGTGCTTTTAGGTGGCTAGTATAGGAATTCTCCAGTTTCTTTTTGAAGGCACTTAGTGCTATAAACATTCCTCTTAGCACTGCTTTCAATGTGTCCCATAAGTTTGGGTATGTTGTGCCTTCATTTTCATTGAGTTCTAAGAAGACTTTAATTTCTTTTTTTATTTCTTCCCTGACCCAGAGGTCATTGAGGAGACAGTTGTTCAGTTTCCATGTTTTTGCAGGCACTCTGTTGTTTTTGTTATTGTTGAAGCCTAGCTTTATTCCATGATGGTCTGATAAGTTACAAGGAGTGATTTCAATTTTCCTGTATCTGTTGAGGCTTGCTTTGTGACCGACTATATGGTCGATTTTGGAGAAGGTTCCGTGAGGTGCCAAGAAGAAAGTGTATTCTTTTGTTTTGGAGTGAAATGTTCTGTAGATATCAATTAGGTCCATTTGATTCATGACATCTGTGAGGTTCATTATATCTCTGGTTTCTGCATTGTTGATCTGTCCATTGGTGAGAGTGGTGTGTTGAAGTCTCCCACTATTAATGTGTGAGGTTCATTGTGGGATTTGAGCTTCAGTAGTGTTTCTTTAATGAATGTGGGTGGTCTTACATTTGGGGCATAGATGTTTAGTATTGAAATTTCATCTTGGTGGATTTTTCCATTGATGAGTATATAATGTCCTTCCCCATCTCTTTTGATTAATGTTGGTTGAAAGTCGAATTTGTTGCATACTAGAATTGCTACTCCAGCTTTTTTCTTGGGTCCATTTGCTTGGTATATCTTTTTCCAGCCCTTTACTTGGAGATAATGTCTATCTTTTTTGCTGAGGTGTGTTTCTTGTAAGCAGCAGAATGTGGGATTCTGTTTTTGTATCCATTCTGCTAGCCTGTGCCTTTTTATTGGGGAATTGAGTCCATTGATGTTGAGAGATATTAATGACCAGTGATTGTTACTTCCTGCCATATTGATGTTGGTGGAAATAGTCTGTGAGTGAGCTTCTTTTCTTTTGGTTTGCTTCAGGCATGCTATTTGCTTCCTGTGCTTTCTTGTGTGTAGTTAACCTCTTTGGGTTGAAGTTTTCCTTCCAACATCTTCTGTAGAGCTGGATTTGTGTATAGTTATTGTTTGAATTTAGCTTTGTCATGGAATATCTTGTTTTCTACATTTATGTTGATTGACAATTTTGTAGGGAATAGTAGTCTGGCCTGGCATTTGTGGTTTTTTAGGGTCTGCAAGACATCTGTCCAGGCCCTTCTGGGTTTTAGAGTCTCTGAAGAAAAGTCAGATGTGATTCTGGTAGGTTTGCCTTTATATGTTATTTGTCCCTTTTCCCTAGCAGCTTTCAAAATTCTTTCTTTGTTCTGTACATTTAGTGTTTTGATTATTATGTGGCAGGAAGATTTTCTTTTCTGGTCTAATCTATTTGGAGTTCTGTAAGCTTCTTGTACAGTTATAGGCATCTCTTTTTTAGATTTGGGAAATTCTCTAAAATGATTTTGTTGAAGATATTTTCTGGTCCATGGAGGTGGGACTCTTCTCTTTCTTCTATTCCTATTATTCTGAGATTTTGTGTTTTCATTGTGTCCTTGATTTCCTGAAGGTTTTGTGTCAGGACTTTTTTAGATTTGACATTTTTTTTGACAGATGTATCAATTTCTTCAATTTTATCCTCTGTGCCTGAAATTCTTTCTTCCATCTCTTGTATTTTGTTGGTGATGCTAGTGTCTGTAGTTCCTGTTCTTTTCTTAAGGTTT
>CAJQZJ010004750.1:5517922-5552286 GCA_907164525.1 Lophiomys imhausi | reverse complement strand
GTCTTGGCTCCTAATTGCTTTGCTGTGACTGGGTTAGGTCTCTGCCTTTCCGCCACAGTGCATACTATGCTGCCATGTTGGAAACTCCGGAAAAAATAATCTAACTTAACCTTTGCTCTTGTGGTGCAGCTGTTTTTCCCTCTTGGGTGTACAGGTCCGAGTGCAGGCTTGATATCAGGCAGACAGTTGGGGCCGCTGGTCTGTGGCTGGAGCTATGGGCTGGATCCGCTCCTGGGCTAGATCTCTAGTCAGAGCTCCTCTCCAGACTGGTGACGGAGCTGGCTGATCTCAGGGTGGTTGGTGTTCCCGGGAACTGCGTGGGCTGTTTTACCTGGTGACCAGTCTCAATGTTCGCCGTGGGAATTCAGACACCGTCTGTGTTTCACTGTAGGCTAGGGGACCTCACATTCCCTCCACAGTGACTAATCTCATTCACCTACTACTCAGATGCACTGCTCTATGGTCGGCGCCATCTTGGATCCTGCCTACAAGGTGTTTTTAAAAACAAAGAACATAGAAAAACTACATCCTGGTTGGCAGTTGCAGGGGGAAGCAAGCAAGCAGTTTAACAAGCCAAGAACATGCAGTTAGCTGGGGCATTTTGACCCTGAGTTTCCAGAACAGGGTTGGGTGCTTTCTAACGGGACTTTTTAGGGCAGGGGGTAGAAACCAAAGATGGTTTCAGCTGAGACAAGAGGGAGAAACCTTACCCTGTCACCCTGTTACAGCTACCTGTTGTGATGAATCATTTAATCATACTTCTAACCATTCCTCATTGTTTTTGTTTTTTGAGATAGGGCTTTCCTGGCTGTCCTGGAACTCACTGTGTAGACCAGGCTGGCCTCTAACTCAGAGATCCACCTGCCTTTGCCTCCTGGGTCCTGGGATTAAAGGTTTTTACCACTACTCCCAGCACTTTATTGGGTTTTTAAAAGATACCTGTCTAAACATCTCTGAAATGCGTCTCATACAAAATAGGATGTATTTTGTGAAAATCCTTGTGAGGGCCGGTGGGGAAGTGTGCTTGACATCAATTCTGGCACCCTGAGTTCAGTTCCCCAGACCCACGTGGTGGGAGGAGAGGGCTGGTTCTCCCAAGTTGTGTTTTGATCTTCACATGTGCGTGCACACACACGCACGCACCGATAAATGTAATATAAAACATTAAAAAAATAGCCAGATTCGATAGCTCACACCTTTAATCCTAGCACTTGGGAGGCAGAGACAGGCAGATCTCTGTGAGTCTGAGGCTAGCCTGGTCTACATAGTGAGTTTCAGGACAGCCAGTGCTGCATAATAAGACCATGTTTCCAAAAAAAAAAAAAAAAAAAAAGGTCAAATAAGATCCTTGTGATTCAAAATAGATGTATTTTACAATTGATCTGTCTTGAATTTGATGAAATATAAAATTTCCTAGAGAGGAAATGGCAGATCCAATTGGACCTTGTCCAGCTGTTCGTTCCAGCTGTGGATGATGAGCCCCGTGACTTCTGAGTGTCTCGGGGTCAGAGTCCTCCAGGTCACTTGGTGACTGACCTACCTATTCAGATCCCATCTGCAGTAAACAAACATGAGAGCCCTCTGTAGTTCATCACTCTGGTGACCTCCATTTCCTCAGCTTTCCAGGAGGCCTTGAGTTTTAAACACCCTAAGATAATCTCTCACCATCCTGTTAGGGCCTGTGAGCGGAAGTGAATATGGACTCAACAGATAAGCAGGCAGGCCTCACTCATGTGGCCAACTGACCTCATGGTGCCGCTGAGGAGACTCAGCCAAGAGGTGTGTTGCGGTCCTTACCCATTGTCCTGTTTTGCTTTTATGTATGAAGAAATAACCTCTTAGGGGTCACATCACTTCTCATACCACTGTACATGAGCCTTTGTGGGCACAGTCTGACCACAGCCAACGGTATCAAGCAAGGAAGACTCCCTCAGGACTCTGATCGGAATCCATTTTCATAAGTGGCTGTTTTCCCTGATGGTGGCTTTTGTAGGTTGTAGTTTACATTCCCTGCATTTTAACATCAATGAGTGACTGTTTTGTTCAAGTTTAAATTATTCATAACCAATATAGTCTGAGTAACAAAGTAATAGAGAATTTTATCATGTATTCAGCTTCCAGGTCCTAGAAGCTACATCTGTGAGTCCTTACTGCCAGCCACGGCCATCTTCTTCCTGGAAGCGAATCTCTTACTTCAGAGCTGCATACACCCTTGCATTCCCAAACCACCTCTGGTGTTTTTCTTGAATTAACTCAGGGTGTATGCAGCTCTGAAGTAAGAGATTCGCTTCCAGGAAGAAGATGGCCGTGGCTGGCAGTAAGGACTCACAGATGTAGCTTCTAGGACCTGGAAGCTGAATCTCTTACTTCAGAGCTGCATACACCCTGAGTTAATTCAAGAAAAACACCAGAGGTGGTTTGGGAATGCAAGGGTGTATACGTTTTAGATAATGAGGTTTTAAAAAAAATAAAATTGTACTCCCACTGTTACAGTTTTCTAATTCCTGCCTTTAATATTGCTGAATAATGAAAGTTTAAGGAGACAGCGTAAAAGCTACCAATTTTAAGAAATATACTTTTTATAGGTATACAGTTGGAAAGAAGTGGGAAAAAGAGGCATCATGTCCTGAATATCGTACATGCTAACATGCTCACAGAAGCCTGCTAGATGGTCTTGACCTGGTTGAGCCCTGTTGAGTTTTGATTTAAGGTTGTCTTTGCCTTACCATTATAGAGCCAGGGTTATGCTTAAATATAGAAATGAGTTCATAGATCATGGGGTTATTTTATTCATAGATTTGTGTCTTTGTGTTCCATTCTGATTTTATTAAAACAGATAAAATTTATCTTTAATTGTCAATTCCTCCAATTCTACAAAGAATGCAATGTAAAAGAATGGAATCTTCAGGAGTAAGAATGAGCAGGAGAATCCATGAACTCATTTTTAAAGGTTCATATCTATTTTTCATAACAAAGAAAGATGAACTACTTTGCTGTAACAGTAAAAATGCCCATTAAACTAATATGTAAATGAGTTAGCATACTTATAGTTGTGTGGTTATTTTTTCAATTTATTTATTTATTTATTTTATCTCTTCAATCACAATCCCCTCCCTACTCTTCCCTCCAGTCCCACTCTTCCACCCTCTTCCCCCTCTCACCCCCATCTGCTTCCTTTTTTTTTTAAGTTTAAAGTATATCTTTTCCCCCCAGCCGCTCCCCTTTTCAGTCCAACAAATGGCTCTTTCTCTTATAACAACAAATACAATACAAAACAACAAAAATAATTTGGCCACAATTATGAAAATTATGAGGCTTAGCATACATTCCCAATGTCCAGTCCATATATATTTGGCAACTGATATTAATATTCTATTATCTATCTATCTCAATGAGTTTAAAGTTCTATACCTAACGCATTTTCCATCCTAACTTGCATCACCAACTTAAAAACATCTTCTTATGGTGCTGGAGAGATGGCTCAGCGGTTAAGAGCACTGCCTAGTGCTCTTCCAAAGGTCCTGAGTTCAATTCCCAGCAACCACATGGTGGCTCACAACCATCCACAATGTGATCTGGTGCCCTCTTCTGGAATGCAGGTGTACATGCAGATAGAGCACACATGCATAAAATAAATAAAATAAATCTTTAAAAACAACAACAACAAAAAAAACATCTTCTTAGATCCAGAACACCCTTTGGTTTTTTTTTTTATTATTATTACTTTGTCATTAATAAGTGTGAATCTTCCTACTTTATCTGTGACGTTTGCTTCTTTCTCATTTTACAAAATCAGTATCACGTGTGTTCCCTGGGTTCCAAACATTACCTCTTGTGACCGGTGTGGACAGGGCACCTTTACATGCCTACACGGGACTGTCTAAGCCAGAGGTTCTCAACCTGTGCGTCACAGCCCTTTCACAAGGGTTGAGTATCAGATATCCTACATTACAGTCCATAATGGTAGCAAATTTACAGTTATGAAGTAGCAACAAAAATAATTTTATGGTTGGGGGTCACCATGACATGAGGAACTAACTGTATTAAAGGGTCAAAGTATCCTCAGGAAGGTTGAGAACACTGGGCTAAGTTGTTACAGCTGATGACTTCAAGGGACGTCTCATTCTCAATAGGGAACAGCTGTTGCTTCCTTCTGCCTTTTCCTTTGCTGGGTTCCGGGCCTGAATTCAACCCCTTACCTCCAGCAGGCTGTGAGGTAAAAGTGATAGGCAAGCTGCATCCCCAGTAAGTTTTGGAAATGATAATGTCTTAAGGTCATACTCAGTTTAAAGTTAACCATTAAAATGTAAGCCACTTCCCCCTTACATCTCCAAAGAGAAATAGGAAGGGTGATGAACACACTCAGCTTTTGGTGCCCTCAAGGTGCCTTTCTGTAGAGAAGGCAGAGCCTTGGGGGTCCCCCGTGGTACCCATCACCTCTGTATTGGTTACAGAAATCTCCAAGAGAACACTTGGAAGGATTCATTTGTCCTATGGTTTCGGGGAGTTCGGTCTGTGCTCAGTCTGTGCACCCTTGGGCCGAGCACTATGTGTAGGACTAGGCAACAGAGGAGACTTCTTTACCTGGTAAGCGTAGGAAGCAGACGCAGGAAGGGGCCAGGAGAACAAGCCCCAGGAGATTTACTTCCTCCTCAGCCTCATCGAGGCTGCTCCTCATGGTACTTCAGCCTCCCCAAGTACTGCTGAGGACCTGCCAGCTAGAGGGCAACTTTTCATGTTCAACTACAACAAGCAGTCCAAACCCAGGGAAGCAAGGTGACCAGCTAGCTGAGGCCAATGAACACATGCGGGCTATCATTCTGCTCTCTCCCCTCTTCACACATGGGCTCTCGGCATCTGTATGGGAACTCCACCTCTGCCACACATTGCATAGTCTCAGCTGCCCTCCCTGAAATCCTCATTCTTGCATCGTTCATGACAGTATCATGTGAACATTGGGTTCTAGGGACTGTCCCTTCTGTGCTTCAAGAAGCTCCCCATCTGCAGTACCATTCTGGTCAAGGTATGATCCTGCCCATCATGGGGCAGGATCCTGCCCTCCAATGTGTCAGCTCCAGCCTCTCCTGAAAGGTTTTCTGACACGTCAGAACTGTGCGTACTCTCTTTCTGGGAGACAGACTCCCCCTCCTGTTCCCAGTCTTTTCCTTCTCTCAGCCTGAGACCTGGGACAGGGTAGGGAAGAGGACTTTCCAGTTTTGTAGGATTCACTGTCAATAGTGTGATGGCCAGAGGAAGGGACACAAGCTTCTCATCAGAGAAATCTTTATTCCTGCCCTTGCCGATGCTGCCATATACACCTACCCACTGCCCTCTGCCCCTTGCTGTAAAAACCCCAGCCTTTGTTTTAGTTCAAAGTCAAATCGCTCTGCCCTATTGTAGTAGAGAAGTAGTTTTCTCCCTGTTAGAACAGTCTCGAATAAAGACCTGACATTTTAACAGCTTGGCACATCAAACAGGTGCCTAAGGCGACTAAGGTACTCTGATGGCCTTGTCTTTGTTGTTTGAGAGACGGTGGCATTTGGAAGTGACAAGGACAGATTCCACCTCATAGCAGAGCCAATCCACACGTTAGGACCTGCAGGGAATAGAGCCTGGGGGCTTGTCTGAGTACTGGTCTAGGTCTGAGCCTCTGCGGATTGCTCTGAGGTATCCCTATGGAGGTATCCGCACGGAGAAACAAGCGGTCCTGGCTCCGCCCTGTCAGATCTTTTCACTTCAGATCCCAGGTGACTGGAAGCTCCCCGACCGCTGCCAAATACTCCCCACAGTCCCCAGAGGCGCAGCTGCCCGTAGTAGCCTGGTTTCTAATTTCAAAATCACGCCTTGTTCTGCAACCATTGTGTGTTTTAGGTCAAATCAACAACCCTACAAACACAAACGCATAAATAAGCTGTTCTGCACTGGTTGATCGTGTGGGAGGGTCTAAGTGAGAAGCAGGGAAAGAGGGAGGGAGGGAGGGAAGACAGGAGGTGGGGACGACGAGCGAGAGCCGGCCGTAACAACTGAGCCACCCCCCCCCCCACCTCCTCCGCCCCGCGCCCTTGCTCAGCGAAGATACTCAACTTGGATTGGCCAGGAAAGTCAGGAGCTGCTGGCCTCTGGGCTCAGGCCCAGGCTCTGTCCCGGCGGCAGTCGCATTTGGTCCCGCAGGCGCCTGAGGCGTATCAGCAGCTGCTCCAGCCATGAGTGCCTCAGGCTCCTGGGCGCTGGCCCTCCTCGGCTTCTCCGCGTCCCGGGTTCCCGGGCAGCGACGGTCCACCTGGCTCGGCATCGCCGTGGTGGGACTGGCCGCGGTGGCGCTGGGGGCTGTGGCCTGGCGTCGCGCGCGTCTCGGACGGCGCCGGCGCCGGCGCTGGCGCCGGCGGCTGCAGCAGGTGGGTACGGTGGCACAGCTCTGGATCTACCCGATCAAGTCCTGCAAGGGGGTGTCGGTGAGCGAGGCAGAGTGCACAGCCATGGGGCTACGCTGCGGCCATCTGCGTGACAGGTACGCGGAGCCCCAGAGCTGCACCACTGTGACCTAGCGCATGTGGGTGTGGGGAGGTCAGCGGGATCCACTCACAAGTTCCTTCCTTCCCGGACAAGAGGGCAGGAGCTGGGGAAGGGGGTGTTGGGAAACGGAAAAAGTGACTCCCACCCTCCACCAGCCAACTTGGGGACCTGGAACTCTGAAATCTCCCGGTTTACCGCTTCCTGGAGATGGGCCTTTCTCTATCCATCCTCCCCTGGCTGTTTCAGAACTTGTGTTGCCAATGAGGCATTCCCCACTCCGGCCAATCCGCAAGCAGAAACTTCGCTATCCCTCCCCCTAGGGACCCGGAAGGGATTGGTCAGTTTACTTTCAGTGGTAGTCTTAAACTTAGAAACTGAGACAATAGAGCTGAGAAGGCATCTAGGCTCATCGTTACTACAGCAGTTGAACTTTCTTGGGGCTTAAAATAAATAATCTGCTAGTGTTTCCCCAAGGCTCTTGTAAATAGAGAAAGGTTCAGTGCAGGACTGAACCTGAGATTTGTAAACAGCAGCTAAGGGTCCGACTGAGAAGTGGCCCATGTGGACTCTTGGGCTTCAAGAAAGGGCCAGCAGCTCTGCCCTCTTTGAGACTGGCCTCCCACCAGTTCTGCGCATCACTGGAAGGCCGCCTTTTAGGATCCTCAGGGCTTCCCTCACCTTCAGCAAAGGGCACAAACTGGCTGGTGCTGTGACCTTCCTTTTCAGCTCTCTAAAGCCTGAACGTTTGTCTGTGTATCACATATGTGAAGTACCTGTGAAGGCCAGAAGGGGGCATAAGATCATCTAGAACTGGAATTACAGGCGGTGGTTGTGAGCAGTCATGTAGGTGCTGGGAATTGAACCCTGGGTCTCTGCAAAAAGAGCCAGTGCTCTTAACTGCTGAGCCTTCTCTCCAGCCCTTTATGTCATGCGGTTCTGTAAGGACAGTTAAGGATTTGAATTGCTGTGACATTTCTATGGGAAGAACTCAAAAAGTAATTATAAAGGTGTGTGTATGTGTGTGTGTGTGTGTGTGTTGGGGTTGGGAGTTTAATTTTTACGGACTAGACCAATGATATCCCCTATGAGGCATTTCTAGGTCACATTTTATCCCAAGGTCTGGTTCCTTGTCAGGTGGCCTACTCAGATGCAAGCCTTTAGCCTTGGACCAAGTCAGTCTAGTGGACATGCTGATGGACTGATTCAGGAAGAAGAAATGGAGATTCTCACTCCAAAGCCCTTCTTGTCCCATAGCTAATTTAGGGGTGGCTTTTTGTTTTTCACTGGTGTGTTGGCCTTCACCGCCTTGTTCTTTGCAGTTCTTATGTCTCTGGAACTAAGTATCCTTAGAGACTGGAGTGGCTGACCAGAGGCTGTGGGGCTGAACTCTAGACTCCCTGCCCTCCTCCCCTCACATAATAATGCTCCTTTCAGCCGGGCGGTGGTGGCGCACGCCTTTAATCCCAGCACTTGGGAGGCAGAGGCAGGCGGATCTTTGTGAGTTCGAGGCCAGCCTGGTCTACAAAGCGAGTCCAGGACAGCCAGAGATATTCAGAGAAACCCTGTCTCAAAAAAAAAAAAAAAAAAAAAAAACCAAAAAAAAAATGCTCCTTTCACCAATAATGCGGCTCAGGACAAAGTTCAAAGGTCAGCTGTTCACCTCCTCCTGCTCTGCGCAGCAGGGCCTTACGTACAGCAGCTTCTTATCTTTAGATTGTTTCTGTCGGCCTCAGAGGCAAAGGGCATGGACATTTGACTACCATATCGATTTAGGAAACATGTTATGAACTTCCATAACAGCTAATTCATCATTCTTGTCACAAGCTCCCAGGGAATGTAAGCAATAAATAAATAATAACAGTAGCAAATTCAAACAAACAAAAAATGAGCAACTGATTCACTGGGAGACTGTGACAAGTACCAGGAAACAGAGAGGAAGGGTCCTGGAGGCTGTCTAGGGGACACTCAGGGAGGATTTAGACAAGGAAGTCAGCAACATACACTGAAAACTTGAAAATGGTTAGGCACTTTCCAGGCAAGTAAATTGAGAGAACACTCTAGAGAACTGGGCGAAGACACCAGACATAAAGGCTGGCATGCTCTGAAGTGTTTACCAGAAGGAGCTGAAAATGGAACAGGAGCTTGAGTGTAAGGAATGCTTTTGCAACCTTGAAACTTGTCTGTGAACAGACAAGAAGGGCAAGCGGCCCAAATGTCGATCACTGGATGAGGAGATTAAGTAAAATGTGGTTTATACAGGTGGTAGGATATCACCCAGCCTTGGAAAGGAGTGTAGTTCTCGTGCATGTAATAACCCGGAAGGACAATGAAAACACAATGCTAATTTAAATGAGCAGGGCAGGGGGACTAGTTGTACGCGATTTCAGTACCAACTGCTTGACTCCAAATTCATAGACAGAAAGTGGAGAGGAGGTTCTGGGGCTTTTGAATGTGGGAGTTCAACACGTGGGCGTGGCGAGTTATTGCTTAATGGGTGCAGAGTTTTTGTTTGGAAAGATGAAAAGTTTTGGAAGCAGTGGTGAAGGTTGCACAGGACTGAATGCATTTGCTGCCATGGCTTGCACACTTCATGTGGGTTATGTTTCTGGTGGTTGGTGTCTGGGCTGAGTCTTTCCTGAATTCTTAGCCTCTTCTCCAGAGAATTGAAAATCAGGGCTCACACAGACTTGCCAAAGAATCTGGTAACTTTATTTGAAGCAAAGCAACAGTAGCTGTTCTAGGCTGTAGAATCTAGAGGGATACACTGTCAAGCTGGGCAGAGGCCACATGAGTGAGATTGCTCAAGGCCCCTGACTATTATTCCAGGCTGGGGATCACGAGAATGAGGACCCAGTAACTAGGGGGCAAGAGGTGGCTCTCTACCTTGATTGATATATTAGGTCATATACGAGCTTCTTTACTGCAGGCGTTCCTTCCCATAATGCATTTAATTTCAGTCATATGAATGCCCAGTTATTCATAGGCATAAGGGGTATCCTGGTTAATTTTTTGTCAGCTCAACACAATTTATACTTATGTACAAAGAGGAACCTCAGTTGAGAACATGCCTCCATAAGACTGCCTGCAGGCAAGTCTGTGGGGCATTTTCTTGATTAATAATTGATGTGGAATGGGCCAGCCCACTTTGGGCAGCACCACCCCTGGGCTGGTGGTCCTGGGTTGTTGTACAGCAAACTATGAGGATCAAGCCAGGAAGCAGCACTACTCGGTGGTCTCTGCTTCAGTTTGTGCCCCGAGTCTTCACCCTCCTGGCTGCGGAGAGGGGATACGCTGCTTCCTCTGAGACAGTACTATCTGTTACCCTTCTGTCTCCAGTTGTCATTTTCATGGGAAGTGAGTATCTCTAAGTCCATGAATAGTAGGCTAGAAAATTATTGTGGAGATGGGCACCAGACCTTTTCAGCAAATCGCAGAATTCAAAGCACACAGCATTTAAACATTTGGTGGGTAGGGCTGGAGAGCTGGCTTAGCAGCTAGGAGCACTTGATGCTCTTGCAGGTGAATGGGGTTTTTGCTGCCAACATTCACACAGAGGCTGGCAACCACTTGTAGCACCAGGGTATCTTATACCCTCTTCTGGCCTTTGAAGGCACTGCGTGCATGTGGTTCACATACATGAATGAAGGCAAACACTGGCACACATAAAACTTAAAAATAAATAAAGGTAGCACTTGGAATTGGCGCCACTTGTTGCTCAGCTGAACTCTATGACTACAAACACCTTGAGGAACAACCTCATCTTTCTGTCCCTGAGGCCATTGCTTCCTTGTCACCCTCTGGCTTTCTGTGAAATGGAGAATTAACATATTCTTAATGAATATGATACAGTCCTGGCAATTGGGACAAAGTATAATTGACATCTTTGACTCAAAATATTCCATCTATTATATATTAATTCTTGAGTGATTATTCACTCTTTTAAAATTAACTTATGCACACACACACACACACACACACACACTCACTCACACGTACACATACATAAGCACACTCACACACTCCTGACTTACAGGAAGGAAGTAAGAGCTGGGTAAACGCATCTCTGGTGAAGGCTGAGGCTGCCTGTGCTGGTTTCCATGTGGCCTGTTTTTTGACAATGTCAGGTTTTGGCTTGTGATCAATGAGGAGGGGAACATGGTCACTGCCCGGCAGGAACCCCGCTTGGTCCTGATCTCCCTGACCTGCAATGATGACACCCTGACTCTCAGTGCAGCCTACACAATGGACCTATTGCTGCCCATCAATCCTCCAATCACAAACCCACTATTCCAGTGCAGGTGAGTAGAGCAGCCCTCTGGTCTGTGGGACCAAATATGCCATGCAATTTTGTTTACTTTAGTCTTTCATTGTTTAAATTTTCAGTTAGCTTACAAAATAGTAGATGGATTTCATTATGGTGTCCTTACACGCACACGTTGTACCTCGTTTATATTAGCCCCATATTCCCTTGTCCTGTACCCCTCCACTGGTCCCTTCTCCTCCCAAAATATTCAGCTCAATATTTCATATCACATGTATATGTAGGGGTGGGGATGCAACTCATTTGGTTGGGCATTTGCCTACCACACACAAAACTCTGGATTTATTCACCAATACCACATAATATAGCCATTGTGGTACACACTGTAATTCTGGCACTGCAGAGGTGGGGGCAGGAAGATATGAAGTTCAGGGTCATCCTAGGCTATATGGTGAATTCAAAGCCAGCCTGGGCTACATAAAACTCTGTCTTTAGATAGATAGATAGATAGATTGATAGTCAAATCTAGATTCTACATATAACAGAAATTGTGAGATATTTTGCACCCCCCCACTTTTCTTTAGACCTCTTTCTTCCCATACCTAATCCCTCTTTTACTTCCTTGTCCTATATATATGTAAACATATGAACATATATTCACACTTAAATCCAGATTGTGCATACGCTCTTGAAATTTTGAGGAAATGTGAACAAAGGAGGGGCTCCGGAAAGCACATTATTAACAGTCGGCCATTGCTTGCATGTGATCCACCTCAGCACTCAGTCCTCTGCATTATGAGAGGAGAAATGAGGAAGTAGCTTCAAAAGCTGGTATGGGGACAAGGGACACCAAAGCCCAGTTTAGCAGGCTGAGGATGTGACTCAGTGGCAGACCACCTGCCTAACACGTTTGAACCCCAACTCAAGCATGAATTAATTAAATAAATAAAGTTCTGTATAGAAAGCAACCGTGGCCATAACACATTGACATGAAAGTAAGAGAAAAGTAATTCCATCAAAGAATCTAGAACAAAACTGGGTGGCAGGTAGGGAAGGTGTCCCAGAAGAAGGGAAGTCCTGTAAGCTGCCATAGGACTGTCTTCCCAAAGGGCTCTGGTAACAGTGTTCTATTAGATATGTCACTGAGCTCTAAGTGGGGAAGTCGCAAAGTGGGAAAGAACACCTGTAACTGAAGAGGCATCCCGTGTTCAGGTTGGAGGAAGGGGGCATTGCTTAGACACTCCTTGCAGAAGCCCAGTCCCTGAGCACTGACCGCCTCCAGGAACACCGGTGCTGTGGGTCCTGGCTGACCAGCTAGGAAATCACAGCTAGAACTTCCTTTTTCCCACTGTGGGAAAATGATTTGGCTTAATTATACTTTTGTTATTGTTTCTGCATTTTTAGTTAATATGCAACTAAAGTGAGTTGGGCATTGGTGGCACATGTCTTTAGTCCCAGTACTCTGGAGGCAGAGGCAGGTGGATCTCTGAGTTCAAGACCAATCTGGTCTACAGATTGAGTTCCAGGACAGCCAGGACTACACAGAGAAACCCTGTCTCGAAAAAGCAAGCCAAACCAAACCTCAACCAAACCAAACCAACCAAATAAACAAAAAACCAACACTTGAGGAAGCCCATAGTCTATCCACCTCAGTCAGGCCTGTAATCCCAACAGTAGGGAGACTGAGGCAGGAGGATTGTAAGTTCAAGGGCAACCTGTGCAACTCAGTGGAATCCTGTCTGAAAAAAAGCAAAGAAAAGGTAAAAGGAGGAATGGAGATGAGGCTTAGTGGTAGAGTGTTTGCTTAGCATGCGCAAAATTTTAGGTTCAAACCTCACTACTGCCATAAATTCTCTCTCTGTCTTTGTGTTTCTCTCCCCTACCACAGTGGGCTGGGTCTTCCTATATCAGTTAATAGTCAATTCTTGCATGCCAGCTTGACTTAGGTAATTCTTTACTGGCGGCACTCAGGAGACTCTGGATTGGGCTCTGGGGGTCCTCATGCTCCCCAGCCTGCTCACATTCTCCTGAAAACTCAGTACATTTCAAACCCGTTTTCTCCCTTCACCCTCCACACATGATTTCCTGGTAGGGAGACCCAGGTGTATGCTTCAGTTGCTTTTACAAATGGGAAAAGCAAGGCTTCGGACAGCACTCTCAACTTCCTTGGGGTTTATATAGTAGCTCAGAGGCAAGGCTGACCTAAAAGTAAAGTCCATTGGTGATGGGCGAAGGTTGGCCACATCACAGTGGAACCGTTGCAGCTTTTCTGATCCATCCAAGAACACAGTACTGCAGTACCCAGAGCCTCCAAATTGTCCCTACCTGTTGCCCTGTCCCCACTGCAGAGTGCATGGTCTGGAGGTGCAGGGCAGGGATTGTGGAGAGGCTGCAGCTCAGTGGATCAGTAGCTTCCTGAAGACGCAGCCCTGCCGCCTGGTACACTTTGAGCCCCACATGCGCCCCAGAAGTTCTCAGAAAATGAGGGCTGCGTTCCGGCCTGCCGACAAGGTAAACGGCCTGTGAGAGGTTTGATGTGGTCTGAGGGTGAGGAAAGGTGTCGTGGGTTTTCCTACATATGACACGTCCCTGATATGCTAAGTGCTGTGGTTTTCATGGCAACCTTCAGGCTCCAGGGACTCCAAGCAACAGACAAAAAGAAAGCACTTGTCATATGCTCACAGCCTGGGTCCCGGCAGTCCTCATGAGCCAGGCTTCTAACTAGAGGGCCAAAGGTGTGCACACCGAAAATCCTGCCTGTCACCATTATCCAGGCTCTAGTCTCCCCTGAAAGTTGTCAGAGTTGTGTGAAATCTCTTTCTGAGAGACCAACTCCTTCCCCTGACTGACACCATGGCCCAGCCCTTTTCTTCTCCCCTTGCCTAAGATTTCTGGAAATATTGCAATTTCTTGGGATCTGTTGTATCTATAGACTCATAGACAAAGGGAGTACACAAGAGTCTCATGGGAATAGACTCATTCCTGCTGGGATGGGTACATGAGCGGGCAGGGTTCCTGGTTTGTTGAACTTGAGGGAGCCTTGCACTCTCTGGAGTATCTAATTTCCTATTTGTGAAAGCATTCTGGGGCCAGTAGAGGTCTAATGCTATTTATTCTGCGGTGGTATCATATTCAATCAATTCTGCAGCGGTGTGTTCAAATGTTTTAGCTTTCTTACAACTGTGTGTCACACCATAAGTGCAGGTCAGAGCAGGTGTGGGGAACTGCAGACTTCACATGGTCAGGTTGGTTCTTCAAGGGGTAAGGCTGCAGAGACCCATGAGGGCCAGCATCCATACTTCATATTGATTTGAATGTTGTATAAAGATAGGTACCCACAGAATCAGTGAACATTTTCTCAAGATAATGAAACCATCAGACTTGACCACCTTATTAAACACTAAGGAAATGGACACTTAAGAAGGTGAAATATGTCGTTGAGGGAATATGTCTAGTGACATCTGTAGGACTCTGAGGTCCCACTGTGTTCCTAAAATAAAATAAAAATTTATAGGTATGAGTGTTTTGCCTGAAAGTCTGTCTATGTATCACATATGTGCAGTACCTGTGAAGGCCAGAAAGGGGCATAAGATCATCTAGAACTGGAATTACAGGCGGTGGTTGTGAGCAGTCATGTAGGTGCTGGGAGTTGAACCCTGGGTCTTTGCAAGAAGAGCCAGTGCTCTTAACTGCTGAGCCTTCTTCTCTCCAGCCCTTTATGTCATGTGGTTCTGTAAGGACAGTTAAGGATTTGAATTGCTGTGACATTTCTATGAGAACTCAAAAAATAGTTATAAAGGTGTGTGTGTGTGTGTTGGGGTTGGGGGTTGAATTTTTACTGACTAGACCAATGATATCCCCTGTGAGGCATTTCTAGGTCACATTTTATCCCAATGTCTGATTCCTTGTCAGGTGGCCTACTCAGATGCAAGTCCATTCTTGATCCTTTCTGAGGCATCGTTGGACGATCTCAACTCCAGGATAGAAAAGAAAGTGAAAGCAACAAACTTCAGGCCTAACATCGTCATTTCAGGATGTGGTGTTTATGCAGAGGTAATATTCAGCCTGCATAGCCTCTTTCTTTTTATTTTGTGGAAGATGTAATAGTTATTGCCAGCAAGCCCATAACTGTAATTCAAGCAATGCAGGTAGAGGCTGGAGGATTAGGAGTTCAAAGCCAGCCTCAGCTAGATAATGAGTTCAAGGTCAATCTGAGCTACGTAAGACCCTGTCTCAAACTAACAGCAACAAAAACCATAACAGTATTAGCACTGGACTAGACTATTTCAAGGAGCTGTCTCTACGCTGCACAATGATTCTATTTTTAGGTCTGTTGAACAGCTAAGAAGTGAAGTCTTATGTATGGAAGATGCACATAGTTGAGGTTGAGATGCTGCTGTGTGAGGTCTGAGGCTCACAGGGGAATCCTGAATAGGCAGATTGACTGCTGAACTACATATACTCAGCATGGTCTGTGTCACTCAGGGAACCAACAGGGTGCCTGTTTTGTCTTGTTGCTCCATCCCTCCCCACCCGGTTTCTGTCTAGTTGGTGAATCCCTTCAGGAAGAGCAGCATTTTTAGCATGGCTGCCGGGTAGGGGGTGGAGCACATATCAGCGCCAGACTCCCTTCCCGGGGCCCTCAGGCATCCCACCTTGTGCTTCAGCACAGAGAACAATGATGCTGGTTTCTAGTGTCCTGTGTGGTCCTAGCCGCTGACTTATCTTTGTAACAGTCTCTGGATGTTGGCTTTGTCTTGACTCTGCCTGATGTGTCATGAAGGCAAATGCTGGCCGTGACAAAACTGACTGTGGGACTCATGAAGAGTGGCAATAGTAACTGCCGGTTTGAACGAGTGAGATGTCCCCCACAGACTCACGCATTTGAATAGTTGGCCCACAGTTGGTGGTGCTTTTTGGGGAGGATTAGGGGGGTGTGACCTTGCGACATTCCCGGTTTGCTCTCTGTGCTTGTACTAGTGGCTCAAGATATGAGACCTCAGTTTTCTGCTCATGTGGCCATGCTTTGCTAGGCCAGCCCAGACTCGAACTTCTGGAATAAGCCCAAATAAACTTTTCTATAATTGCCTTGGTCACAGTGTTTTACCACAGCCATAGAAAAGTAGCCAATACAGTAACGAATGTGTAAAAACTCAAAACCACATAACAAATCTTAAGTGTTTCTGCCAGTGCTTCCCTATATTGTGTCACATGATTTAGCTGCAGCCTTGGTTCTTAACACATGTGGACTGTGCATCGTATGTAACATCACACCACACAGCACAAACATACTTTGGTTCAGAGACTTTCGTTTGCTATTTGTTGTGGTGGTTTTATTATGCATACGAAGTTTCTGCTCTTCTAGAAACATAATGGTTTCATAATAGAAAACAAAGGCAATATTTTTCTACTTCACTCCTTAGCACATATCCAGTTAGAATTGCTTTGGATTATATTTTTTCAGACAAACACATTTATGTCATTAGCATACAGATTCACTTTAGTCTTTGATAAATGGTACTCTGAAGAATTGTTTTTAAAATAGTTTTTATGATTTTTTTTTATCAACAAATATTTGGTTCCTGTATCTATTTTGTATATCTGGATGCTTGGGGATCACATAAAGATTTTTCAGGTAAAAAGTGGTTATGAATGGGAAAACATTTAAGAAGCCCTGGTATGGAGGCTTGGTGAAGGAGGCCAGCTGTGGGTTCCCAGAGGAGATGTCAGCCTTCAAATAGGAGTTTACTTCTGGTCATAGGAAACTAGAAAGAGGCCCTTACCCCTGACAGTCTCCTTGCATTCCAGAGAAAGACACAGGTCAAGTGATTGAGTTCTAACCCCTTATACTGGGGAACTAATTCTGTCTTTCAGCTTTGCTATGGAAGGTGAACAGGGAATGCTGGGAAAAGAGCAATCCAGGAATTCCATCCCCTCAATTCCATACATCCCTGATTTTAAATATCTGTCTATCTATCTATTATCTATCTGTCTGTCTACCATCTATCTATCTATCATACATCTACCTATCTACCATCTATCTATCTATCTATCTATCTATCTATCTATCTATCTATCTATCTATCTATCTATCTATCATGTGTGTGTGTATACCACAATGTATGTGTGAGGTCAGAGGATAACTTGTGGAAACTGGTTTTTTCCTTCAGTCTTGTAGTTCCCAGGGATTAAATTCAGGTCCTCACCCTTGGTGGAAAGTGTCTTTACTCATGAGATGTCTTCCTAGCTCACTTGTAATGTTTTATATAAAACACTCCTTGCCTATTATCAGCTTCAAACATAAATATTCCTCTGAAGATTCAGATTGTCTGTGTAGCTGGATGAATTGCATGTGTCCTTGTATGATGATTCTTCATTGCCTGTGTTCCTTTGTGACAATGGGTCACTTGTCCAGGCTTGTGTCAATCATCAACCAGCTTGACAAAAAGGGACAAGTGGCATTTTGAGACTGTCTCAGTGACAATCCTATGCCTGTTGTGGCTAGGAGAGCCATTAACTCTCTCTCTTTCTCTCTCTCTGTCTCTGTCTCTCACTTTCCGTCTGTCTCTTTCTGCAGTTCTCAACAATCTGCAACAATCCTGGAGTGTTACCACCTGTCACCCTTTAGGGGCATGTAGCCCTGGACTCCCTCTGAAGGGCTCAGTTCTGTTGATGAAGGTACATGCTCCAGGCTGCCCTCTGGTTCCTCTCTTACCCAGAGACCTTTTCACTTTCCAACATCTGCCTGGGTCACAACACTCTTTCACTGAATTTGACATTGGAAATTTGCCTCTGACTTTTCCCTCTGCCCTACCCCTCCCAGGTCCAGTCACATGCTAGCCTCGTGATTCCAGTTCTTGACCACCTTCTAGGTCAGACTTTGATGCATCATCATGACTGGACCACAAAGTGTTCTCTCTTGAACCCTAGAGAGGCAAGGAAGAAGCTCCCAGGGGCTCCGTGGGAGTTCTTACACTTCTCAATGTGACCACCTTGCTCAATGATCTTCAGTCTCTCCAAATGTCCACTCTAAGCTGGTAAGCCGGCTCAGTTCATAAAGACACTTACTGCACAAATGTAACAACTGAGTTTGATCCCGGAACTTGTGTAAAGGTAGAGCACATACTCCCTCCCACTCATTCATGCACACATGCAATAATAATAAATACAATTTAAAGTCACCCACATATGTAATTAATAATAAAAAAGAAAGGTCCATACCCCCTCCCCGGCACTCAAGCTTTGCTGTCATGGCACAGCTGACTTTCTAAGGCTTTATTTTTTATAGAAGCTCTATAAACTTCAAATTGGGCCTGTAGCGATATATAACCAAGCTCAGGCCACAGTTGGCATTGCCCAGGCCTTTTTGGCTCTAAGCCCATGTTTGGAGATATTACCTCCAGCCAGCATGTCCTGATGAAGACTCCTATGGCCTCTTCTGGATTCAACACCTTTCTAGGCCTGGTGTGAGGTTAGTAGTAAGAGCTTCCTCCTCATCCTCCCTTTTGCTAAACAGGTGATTTCCAGATGGTGGAATTTTAACCTTAATTTTGTTTTTTATAACTTTTTTTTTTCAAGACAGGGACTCACTTTGTAGACTAGGCCGGCCTCAAATTCAAAGATCTGCCTGCCTCTGCCTCCTGAGTGCTGGGATTAAAGGCGTGCACCACCACCGCCTGGCACAGGAGATTTTCTTTTAAATAAAAAGATTTATTTTTAATTATGTATATGGGGTAGGGTGTGTATGCATGTAAGTGCAGTTGCATCTGGAGGCCAGAAGAGGGCATTGTAGAGGTTGTGCATGGCCTGACATGGGTTCTGGGAACTGAATGCTGATCCTCTGCAAGAGCAATAGCAGTCTTTGTTTTTTGAGACAAGGTTTCTCTGTGTACCAGCTGTTCTAGAACAACTTGCTGTGTAGCAAGGCTGTCCCAGAAGTTTTGGTGTTTCTTGTTTCTGCCTTCCAAGTGCTAGGGTTAAAGGTGTGTGGTGTGATGCTCAGTGCTGTGGATCTAACCTAGTGTGTCATGCATGCATAAGCTTTCAAAGAGGAGAGAGGACTGACGCTGCTTAGGAAGAAAGGGAATTCAAAGGTGTGTGGTGTCCATTGGCCTCTCTGGACTGAGGTGAAGCCTGCTACCTCTGATATAATGACGTCATTAGGTCTGACTTCCCATAAGGCCCTGCATGGGCGAGGGTTCATAGGAGATCATGGGAATTTGTCCTTTACTTTCTAGGATTCTTGGAATGAGCTCCTCATTGGGGATGTGGAACTGAAACGGGTGATGGCCTGCACCCGGTAAGACCCTTTCCTGTCCCCGTGGGGGAAGGGGCAAGGCCTCTCTGCTTTGCTTCCCATGTGAGGCTTTCTATGTTTGTCCAGGTGCCTTTTAACAACGGTGGATCCGGACACGGGTGTCATGGATGGAAAGGAGCCACTGGAAACACTGAGGAGGTAAAGCCAGGTGTACTGGATCTGATCCTGGGGGTCTAAGTATCTGACGAACCATGTTTAATAATATTTGCCATGTTTACTACTATTTTAAGAAGGAACAGTGAAAAGAGCACGCCCAGGCTGAGTGGGAGCTTTAGTGAATCCTGACCATTGGGTAGTTGGTATGTACAGAAGAAGGGTAGTATGTCCAGGCTTCTATACTGCCTGTGGTTTTCTGTCCCTACTGGAGGTCTTGGAAGGTATCTCCAGAGAAAACCAGGTGGGGTGGGGCCGGGACTCCCATAAGGCACTGTGGGAAATGTTACTTTGTAAGACAGAATACCTCAGGGGCTGGCTTTGGGACAGAAATAGTGATACACTGTAGCTCTTGTTTGTATCTAACATCTAAGGAATGGAGAATTTAGTCTTTTTATTCCCCACAGAATAGAGGAGGTACAGCAAAGAGAAAGACAGGCTAAGCAGTGGAAAGAGAGCTGATCCTTGCAATATTGTTACTATCAGCAAGTTTCCTTAGACTGGGCCCTGTTTTAGGCTTCTAGGGATTGAATCCAGGGCCTTGTGCAAGCCAGGCAAGTTCTACCACTGAACTCTGTCATCAGCCATCTTTTTTACCTCTTAGTAAACTATTATTATTTATTATTATTATTATTATTATTAATTATTATTGTTTGCATGGGTGTTTGCCTACATGTATTTGTGTGCAGCATGTGTGTGTATGGTGCCCACATAGGCCAGAAGAGGGCATCAGAGTCCCTGGAACTCTAGGTTCAGACAGTTGTGAGTCACTACATGGGTGCCAGGAACTGAACCCGGACTCTCTGCAAGAGCAGCAAGTGCTTTTTTTTTTTGTTGTTTAATGTTTATTTATTACTTCAATTTACAATCTCCAACACAGTTCCCTCCCTCCACAATGGCAAGTGCTCTTAAGCAGCCATTACTTTTTAGAAGCAGGGTCTCCCAAAGTCATCCAGGTTGGCTTTGAACTCACTCTGTAGCTTTGGTAAGCCTTGAACTTGTGACTTTTCCTGTCTCTGTTTCCTGAGTATCTTGGACTATAAGCTTGTATGGCCAGGCATGGCTCTGATCTTCATAAAATAAAATAAATGCAGAAAAACCAGATGAGTCTATGTGTAGATCAGATAAATGACTTGGTAGCTGGTTGCCACCATTGTGTCTCTAGATCTCTCCCTCGTGCTCGGCCTGGTCTCAGATTTCCTTTCCCTTTGGCTTTGAAAGGTTTATGTGCTTGAAGAACCATCTCCTCAAAGCACTCTGGGTACTGGGGCTGGTTCTCTGCACTGTCAGAACCCCTCCCTTGGGAGGCTGTGTTTGTAGAAAGAGTAATGGACCCAAACCACAGAGTTAGGGCAGGAAGAAGGGGATCACAGGACCCCATACACACTTCCTGATCTTCTGCAGGCTTCTTACAGCCCAGCCGTTCAGCCCTAATTGCTTCTAAGACCCGGGGAGACAGTGCGGCCAGCCTAGGTGTCTTCTCCTATCTCTCCCTGAGATTTAAAGTGCCGTGGGTAGTAAGTGATTTATCCTCTTCTCAGGACAGGTGGTCATAAATCCGGCAGGGAGAGGCCCCGCTGTAGGTTGTAAATCACAGGCCAGCACACAGCCCCTTCAGCGGCATCTCTGGGTAACGCTGGTGCCCAGGGGTGGGTGCTGCTTTGCACTGCATGTGCTGGAAAGGGCAGCTGGCCTCTCTCCCACCTGCCTGGTCTTGCCTGCTGACCATCAGAATCCAGCTAGGCAAAGTAAGACAGGGTAGAGACTTAGCCCAGCATTGTCTGGAGGCTTGTCCTCTGCTTCTGGGACAGAAGGAGCATGAGGTCACTCGGCACTTTCTTAAAGGATTGTCTAAAGGAGGCACTCCTTTCTTTCTTTCTTTCTTTCTTTCTTTTCTTTCTTTCTTTCTTTCTTTCTTTCTTTCTCTCTCTCTCTCTCTCTCTCTCTCTCTCTCTCTCTCTCTCTCTCTTTCTTTCATTCATGCTAGGAATGGAACCCAGGTTCTTGTGTACAAAAGGCAAGCACTCTCACTGAGTTCCATTCCAGCATGCTTAGGATCTTGAAGTCTTAGGTTTTTCTTTTTCTTTAAAGATTTATTTATTTGTTTATTTTTATGTATATGGGTATTTTGCCTGCATGCATATATATGTGCACCCCATGCATGCCTGGTGCCATGGATTCCCTGGAACTGGAGTTACACACAGTTGTGAGCTGCCATGTGGGTGCTGGGAATTGAACCTGGGTCCTCTAGAAGGGCAGCCAGTGCTCCTAAGCAGTGAGCCATTTCTCCAGCCATAGTTTATTTGTAACAACTTACTTACTAGGCTTTACACAACAGAAATAAAGCAATTTGTATCATTTTCAGTAGCTGATTAGGTCCAGGCTCCAGCATACCAAGCACTCTGCATCTTGCTGTATCTATTTGACGCTTTTGAGAGCAGGAGAAGCCAAAAGAACTGTCCATTCTTGAGGCTAACTGCTTTCAATGACACCTAATCCAACCCCATCAGTGGCCAGGAGTGGTGGCAGTGTCCATGTGCCACCCACCCTTCTGGGAGCTTTCACATGATGCTTAACTTAGAACCCAGCCATAGAGATAGACCATGAAGCCTCTGTAGTAGGGTGGACCCCAGACTACCTGTGGCTCTGTGATCTCCACATGGGGACTGGCCAGAGACCTTGCCTAGAGTCATGACCGGTCACTGATATGACAGTGTGAACAAGACAGTGTGACTCACACCTGCTCCTCTCCAGTGCACAGCTCTTTATAGATGACAAATGTTTCTGTTCACACTGCGATGTAAGGATGGGGACATCTGGCTGGAGGACTAGTTGTTTGTTGGTTTTATTTTTATAATTAATTAATTAATTGCAATGGTGGAATGGAGCTCAGAGCCTCAAGCATGCTAGACTACTGCTGTGCCACGAGCTACAGTGTCCAGTCCAGAGACCTCAGTTTAAGCTAAGTAGCATGTCTTAGGGCATCTTGCGGACCAGAGTAATTGCATGTTCTATATGCACTGAAATGAAACACATGGAGAATTTCCTTTGAAATATAATTTATTGCTCAGTGTGGTGGCTATTAGTAGTCTCAGTACTTTGGAGGTTAAGGCAGAAGGACTGGCACAATTTTGAAGCTAACCTGCTTTTACATAGTAAGTCCCAGGTCATTCTGAGATACCAAGTGAGGCCCTATCTCAAAATGTAATTTTATAATCCCAACAGAGGTTGCATATGCATTTATCCATATCTATATCTATCTATATCAATATCAATATATAGATTTACATAGATATATATAGATTTATATGTAGATATAGATATATAGATTTATATATATATAGATATATAGATAGATTTAGATGTAGATGTAGATATATAGATAAAATCAGAGTAGATCCATCTGTTCATCAGGCAAGACTGATGGAAAAGGCTTTGTACACACCTCTTGCAATACCAAGTTATTTCCACCAGGGGCCGCTGTTGACCTTACTTGGTCTCTCTCATCTGCCGCTCAGGAACTGTGCAAGTTAAACTGTGCATGGATCTCTGGATTCTTACTGGGCCTGGGGAGGAGGATTGCTTAGGAGTATGTAGATACTGAAAGTAGTAGCATTCTTGCGACAACTTCTGATCCTCCTGCTGGGCTTTGGTACCAGACTAGCATTTAGATAGATACAGAACTTTGGCATAAAGTAGGTAATGCCTCTGAGACTCACTGTAGATCATATTATGGTGCCACATATTCTTATTAAGGCTTGCAACAGGGGTGGAGTAATGTGAGAAGAGGTTGATGCATATGCAAGTACATAAGTTTGTGGGAATTCCTGGAGACAGGTAGACTCCTCCCTCAGTCCCACAGTACAGAGCCTGGGAATAAGATACACCAAGTCACATAAATGAATGCTGTCTCCCCCTCCCCCATGCCCAAAGGACTCTTCCATCATGTGGTGACCAAGGGAAAGAGGGAATAAGAGATGCCTGGATTCATGAGTCAAAGACTACTGCAGGCTATGCCACGAGGAGACACTCTATGCAAACTGATAAAGACCAGATTAGCAGCTTTATCCATCCATCTGTCCAGCCATCCACTCCTTTCTTGAATGGCTGTAGTGTGCCAGGTTCTGTAGCAGGAGAGGCTGGCAGACATACTGTCATCCTATAGGCTGGGAAGGGGTTGGGCACTACAAGAGAGACAGGCTCAGCTCTTTGTTCTTTATTAATTATTATTTATTTTTATATAATTTATATATTTTATTGTATAATTATAATAAATCAATTTTAATTTATTCTTTGACAACCTCACACATTTAAATAATACATTCTGGTGCTCAGGGGGTTGAGTGCTAACCTAGCATACCAAAAGACCTGCCTCTGATTCCCCAACACCTCTTAAGCTGGGATAGTGTCACACAGGCCCATCATCCCAGCATGAGAGGATCAGAGTCCCAAGTCATGGAAGCCTCAGTCAGCCCCTGACCCACCAGGACCACATGAGATCTTGCCTCAAATCCACTTCCTCAACAGGAAATTTAGTTCGCTGTTGGTTGTGGTAGCACAACCAGGAAAAGATACTGCAGAAGTTAAGGTGGGAAGACCATGAGATCAAGGCTAGCCTGGGCTGTATCTTTTGTCTATGGCCATATGACCGTGAACATTTGGGATCTGGTCTCTCTCTGTTCCCACAGGCCATTTCTGTTTTGAAGAGTAGTTAGTACCAAGTTTTTACAAACTTGGTGTTGTTTTAAAAGTGAAGTAGAACAAAATCAATACTTTCAATGATAATGTTGAGGTTAGTTTAAGTGAGAAACTGAAGCAAGCCACCCTGGTGGGGAGGTGCTGGAGGCAGGGTCTTACCATGATATTCCCACATTGCTCATTCGAATTCTCCATGGCCTCTTCAGTTGTCTGCCTGACACAGGTGCATATGCCTCCCCCACCCAAGTCTTGCTGTGTAGCCAGGTTGACCTTGAGCTTCCTATCCTCCTCCTGACTCAATCTCCGGAGAGCTGGGGTGATCACATCTGCTCACACTGTCTTTAAGAGCGCTACTTACCAACACTTTCATCCATTCAACAAACAGTGTGAGCCAGGGGTGACTGACAAGGCTCAGAACTGGGTATAAGTGGATAAAGGGAATTGGACACATTTTTTTTACTTCCCCAGGTCATTCTGTCTCATAGAACAGACAGATATGTGACCCGAACCTATAGGACAAAGGATGGCAAGAACAGAGAAATTAAGAAACAGGAGATTGCTGCTGACTTATGGGACTGTGGGCTTCTTTCCTGGGACAGGTGACATTTGAGCAGGGCCTGGAGGGAAGGGTGGAATTCTGCTGCTTGGGGAAGGGAGGATGGATAGTCATAGGGGTGAGCCAGCCAGGTAAAGCACAGGAGAGTGCTGTGCAGCATCGCATGGGTGTAGTAAGTAGCAGGAGAGAAAGGTTTGAGAATGCTGTCTGGGCCAGCTTGAGGGCTGTGCACACCATGCAGGACAGTTACAGGGCTATTCCCTACGTACTGGGGAGGCAGAGAGAATTTCCTGGTTGAAGAATAATTAGATCAGAATAAAATTAAGACCACATGGAGCTGGAGAGATGGCTCAATGGTTAAAAGAAGTAGCTGCTCTTCCAGACGACCAGGGTTCGGTTCCCCACAACCATTCTGGACACTCCTTTTCTGGCATCTTCAGTCACTGCACACGTAGGATACATATACACACTCAGAGAAACACTCATGCACTTAAGTAAAAGTAAACAAACCCTTTGCTTCTTTCTTTCTTAATGATTTATTTTTAATTTATGTGCATTTGTGTTTTGCCTGTATGAATGAGGGTGTGGTGTCAGATCCCCTGGAACTGGCGTTACAGACAGCTGTGAGCTGCCATGTGGGTGCTGGGAATTGAACCGGTGCCCTCTGGAAGAACTGACAGTGCTCTTAACCACTGAGCTATCTCTCCAGCCCCCACAAACCCTTTCCTTAAAGACAGTCATAGAATAGTGTTCCCCATAAGTTGGAATGTTGGGGAATAAGTAATGAAGAGGGCTGGCTAAGGAGTTACTGGGTTCAACTTCTAACGCAGCTCGGGCACAATGGCAGCAACATCAGAACAGTGGGAGTGAGAAAAGGCGGCAAAATCAAATGATACTCTCCAAGGACCTCTGGTCTGGACAACCTTGGACTAGGAAGGAAAGATGTAACTGGTGAAAGTCTGGTCAGGACATTGGATCAGGTGACACATGTGGAGGGTAGAGAGAGAAAAGGAAAATTACAGACATGTCTAGGCATGTGGAGTATCTTTTTCCCCCTAATTTTAAATCTTCCTTAAATTTTAAGCTTTGTATTTATGTATTGATGAATTTATTTATTGATGTATTTACTTATGTATTGATATATTGATGTATTGATGTATTTATTTATTTATTTGTTTATTTATTTATTGTGTATGAGTGCTTTGCCTGCTTCTATGTCTGTGTGCCATGTGCGTGCAGTGCTGACAGATCACATAGAGCTGATGTGATCTAACTGTTCCAGGCAATTATGAGCCTCCTGGTTTGGATGCTCGGAACCCAACCCTAGTCCACTGGAAGAGCTGCCAGTGCTCTTACCCACTGAGCCAACTCTCCAGCCCCAAGTACCTGATTTCTTTTCTTTTCTTTTTTGTTTTTTAAGATTTATTTATTTAACATAAGAGAGTTCTATCTTTTTGTACCCCTGCATGCCAGAAGGGGGGCATCAGATTCCAGTATAGATGGCTGTGAGCCACCATATGGTTGCAGGGAATTGAACTTAGGACCTCTGGAAGAGCAGACAGTGCTCTTAACCGCTAAGCCATCTCTCCAGCCCTGTACCTAATTTCTTAATGCTGAAAAAGGAAATGTTATATAGGGAAAAGCCAGGTGGATGTAGCTTTTGGCCATGCCTGGTGCTTCCAACTGGCCTGTCACTCTCTGGCCCTGGGGGGGGGGGTGGGGGTGCTGGTCTGTTAGAACAGACTGGACCCTGACTCTAGGCACAGGCTACCTAAGTGTATTAACACCTGCTTCAGTTCTGACAAAGCCCCATGGGGTCCAAGGTCTTCCTGTTCTGTGACTCATCAAGTTCTTTTCCTGTTGCAGTTACCGCCTGTGTGACCCTTCGGAACAAACATTATATGGAAAGTTACCCCTCTTTGGGCAGTATTTTACTCTGGAAAATACAGGGACTGTCAAAGTGGGAGACCCTGTGTACCTTCTGAGCCAGTGATGAGAACTGCACGTTCCAGAATAGCAGATGTCTCTTAAAAACATTTTTGAAACTAATGTCCCTTGACATGGTTCTTCAGCCTTTTCTTCGGAACTGTGATTTCCAAGTTCTTCCTCTTTCAGATTTCCTTCTGTTTCAGTGTTTCCTGGGTCCAGCACACAAGGCAGAGAAATACAGCCTTGCAAATTTAGCAGCTCCCCATTAAGTTTCTTGAAGAATGAAGGGATTATCAAAATGCCGTGTTTATAATTATGGAGTAATTCCACTTCTGCATTCACTTGCCAAGACAGCAGATGCCTATCAGTTCCCTATCCTTTTCAGAAAGAGAAGGAAAAAGGAAGAAGACTGTGTAAGCCAGAAGAATGTTCCAGAATATTCTGTTACCCTGGACATGGTGCACACAATGGAAATTAAATACTCTCCCAAGTAAAGTTGGAATGGCTACATTTTACTTTTCTCCTCAAGCCCAGGGCTAGCCTTGGAAAGGGTTTAAAGAGTAAGCGCTGGGGCTGGAGAGATGACTCAGCAGTTAAGAGCACTGGCTATTGTTCCAAGAGACCAGGGTTCAAATCCCAGCACCCACATGACAGTTTGAAACTGTCTGTAATGGTGGTGGTGCACACCTTTAATCCCAGCACTCTGGAGGCAGAGGCAGGTGGATCTCTGTGAGTTCCAGGCCAGCCTGGTCTACAGAGTGAGTTCCAGGACAGCCAAGGCTACACAGAGAAATCCTGTCTCGAAAAATCTTAAAAAAAAAAAAGTAAGCTCTGGAGATGTTAATTTTCCACAGATCTTCCTGAATCCAATGCTGTTGCTTCCTAGACAGTGGCTGTGAAGATTTGATGGATTCTTTAGTCCAAGGAACACCTCTGAAAGGTCAGGGTACAAGTCATCCAGACTGGGATCTCAGCTATGTGAAAAGCAAGGTGATTCCACAGTTGAGGCAGTGTTGATACACCCTACTAAAGGATTCAAAATATTTCCTAGTATGCAAGGGCAAACAGTAACATCAGAGAAGGAGATACCTCTCCCTGGGTGTCTAGGATGAGATTTGATCTTGCCCAGGGAAATGATGGTCTCTTAATATGAGAAAATGAAATGTCCTTGAGAGGATATGGCACCGCCTAGTGGTGGTGAATGGCCGCTCAGCTCACCTTGAGAAAAAATTTTAAAAGGAAAAAAAAAAACAACAAAAACCTAACCTTTTGCCTAAGTTTAGTTTTCTGTACTAGAAACATTTCCATCTGAAGGAAGTGAGGAGCCCCCAGGTGCCCCATGTTTCTCTGCTTCAGGAAAGTGATTTTCTTTTATTAGTTAAAAATTTACTTTATTTAAATATATAAAAATATGTATATTAGTATATTAAATTTGTGTGTGTGTGTGTGTGTGCATGCACACATTTGGCATGATAGCCAAGTGGAGACCAGAAGACAATTTGCAGAAATCAGTTTCCTCCTTCTAGCATGTGAGACCCTGGGATCCAATTCAGGTGGTCAGGGTCGGCAGTCACCTTTACTCTCATTGACCCTAGTCCCAAATTCCTAACACTTTGTAAAGATGACATCCACTTCCCTATGGCTCATTACTTCACGTGAACCACTCAGTATCTGGACAGAACCTCGTGTGAGGTAGCTAGGGTTAGCACTGTAGGGCAACTCTCAAATGGAAGACGGCACCCAGACACCCTTCTCACATAACACTTCCCTTCTTCGCCCATTGGATGAAGGGTTCTGCTCGAAGACAGAGAAATCGGTGACCTCCAGAAGCTCTGAGCAGCTCTCAAGCTCACTGTCAGTAAGATTTAAAGGCCATTTACTTGTGTTTATTTTATATTTAATGAGTGGGTTACTGTTAAAGGAAAAGCTGATGTCTCATTTACTTTGGATACCAATCACATGCATTTGAAATATAGGATCAGGACCATAGGCCATCACAAACTCTTAGAAAGAGCTCACAACAGCCAGTGAAAGATGTGTGAAGTGAGGCCCAAATGTCTGCATTTTGTGGATGTTCTATGCTCTAAGACTTAATGGGGCATTCATGGTGGAGGGGTGAAGCCCAGGGCTTCAGAGCAGGAATAGGACTGTGGGATGACCCCAGTGGACAACCTTGAAGGCTTGTTGTCTTGGCATTCCACAGAGAGAGTTAGAAACTTGCCATCAGGACATAAAATAGCAAATGTAGGCATGCAAAAACTGAAGGAAATCAGGATGGGGCTGAGTGTGGCGGCGTGAACCTATAATCCCAGACCTTGACGGACGGAGCCAGGGGACTCATCCTGAGTTCAAGATTACATTGGGCTGCATAGTGAGTTTGAGCCCTGTCCTAATTTTGCTTATGATGCTGTGATAAAATGTCACAACCGAAAGAAACTTAGAGGAGAAAAGGTTTATTTAGCTCACAATTCCAGGTCCATCACGTGTAGAAGTCAAGGCTGCAGGTACTCAGAGGTTGCACACACAATTAAGAGCAGAGGCAGAAATGAATGCACACGTGCTCACTTGCTTGATTGTTCTCAGCTTGATTTCCTCACTCTCATACAGTTCAGGAGCCCCTTGACTAGGGAATGGTGCCACCCACAGTGGGCTGGGTCTTTCTATATCAATGAAGGCAATCTCTCAAAGATATATCCACTGACAAAATCAATATAGGCAATGCCTCATTGAGACTCTCTTTCCAGGTGGTTCTAGGTTGTGTCAAGTTGACAGAAATAATCATTGCATGCCCAGTCTGGGTTATATAGTAAGCCACTTTCCTTCATTTTATGTGTGTATGTTCATGTGTAAAAGCGCTTTTACAGAGAGGTTGAGAGCTGGAGAGATGGATCAGTGGTTAAGAGTGCTGGTTGCTCTTCCAAAGGACCTGAGTTCAAATCCCAGCATCCACATGGCAAGTCACAGCTATCTGTAATTGCCAGGCATGGTGGTGCAGGCCTTTATTCCCAGCACTTGGGAGGCAAAGGCAGGCGGATCTCTGTGTGAGCTCAAGGCCAGCCTAGTCTACAAAGTGAGTTCCTGGACAGCCAGGGCAATGTTACACAGAGAAACTCTGTCTCGAAAAACAAAACAAAACAAAAAAATGCCAGAGGTCAATGTCAGGTGCCTTCCTATATACACCTCTCTACCTTATTTTTTTGAGACAGGGTTCGTCTGTGTCTCACCAGTTTTACTTCGCTGACTGGATCCCCTATCTCCATCTCCCCCTCCTCCCTGACTGGAGTTTCAGATGCACCTGGCTTTTTAATGAGATGCTAAACATCTGAACTCAGGTCCTCTGGCTTGTACAGCAAGCACTGTGCCCACTGAGTCAAGGCATGTCCCCTGCCCCATATCCAAGGGTTTCTGTTGAATGCATCACCCAATCAACAAGCCTTAAACCTGACTGTTCTAAGTCAGGGACTACTTGGAATTGAGTTCCTTGAAAGTGGCAGCAGAGTGGCTCTCAGACATGCCCCTGACAGAACTTCTAATTGGAGTATTGTTGCTGCCACACCCCTGTGCTGCATTTTCCAGAGTGGAAATCTGAGTTTGGGGGTGGGGTGGGGGAGGGAGTAGGTGACTTGCTCTTAAAAATGAATGGCACAGAAAAATATGTTTGAGAAGTCCCGCTTGCCTCAGTTTTCTTCAAAGACAAAACAGCCCTCCTGAAGGCTCTGGGAAGGCCTGTGTAAAAACCTGTTTTGTTTGGCCTCTTGAGAAATCCTGTTCTGGTATCTAGGGAAAGCTTGTGGCAGAGCTCAGGAGTTCAGTCAACAGGAGTGGTGCATCCACAGGAAGCCTGGAGGAGAGAAAGTGACCCAACCACAACCCTCTATAGCTCTGGCCTCATGACAACACTCCATGGTAGAAGTGCTCAAGATGCCCTCTCTATTTGATAGCTTCATCTTTCTACTGCAGGCCTTCTCTCTCTCTCTCTCTCTCTCTCTCTCTCTCTCAATCTTCTATCTTCTATCTATCAATCATCTATCCATGCATCTGTCTATCATCTATCTATCTATCTATCTATCTATCATCTATCTATCTATCTATCTATCTATCTATCTATCTATCATCTATCTATCTACCCATCTATCTATCTATCTATTCATCTATCTATCAATCATCTATCTATCATCTATCTATCAATCTATCTAACTATCATCTATCTATCTAATATCTATCTGTCTGTCTGTCTGTCTGTCTTTCTATCATCTATATATCTATTTATCTATCTAATATCTATCTGTCTGCCTGTCTATCCATCCATCCATCCATCCATCCATCCATCCATCTATCATCTATCTATCTATCTATCTATCTATCCATATCTATGCATCTTTTTGGTTTTTTCAAGACAGGGTTTCTGTGTGTAATAGAGCCCTGGCTGTCCTGGACTCACTTTGTAGACCAGGCTGGCCTCAAGCTCACAGAGATCTGCCTGCCTCTACCTCCCGAGTTCTGGGATTAAAGGATACACCACCACACCCCGCCTTTATATGCATTTGTTTTTGAAACTGGGTCTAGCTGCATATCCCAGGATGGCCTTAAACTCACAATCCTCCTGCTTGAGACTCACCAGTGTTGGTCTGAGAGATGTGAACTGCCACACCCAGCTCTATATGCATTTCGAACTGTGCTCATGTTATCAAGAACAAACGGTTTATTTCTGCTACTTTTGTAGATATGGTCCAGTGAATTATGATAGCATTATCTATCTATCTATCATCTATCTATCTATCTATCTATCTATCTATCTATCATCTGTCTATCCATCTGTCTATCTATCTATGTACTTTTGAGACAGGATCTCATGTAGCCCAGACTGGCCTCAGACTTGCTACATACAAGAATGGCTGTGAACTTTTGACTCTCTTGGTGCTATCTCCTGTATGCTGGGATTGCAGGCGTGTACCACCACAACCAAGTGTATACGGTGTTGAGGATCAAGTCCAGGACTTCGTGCATACTAGGCAAGCATTCTACCGACCATGATATATTCACCAGCCCTACATGATGACAACATTGTAAATTACTTAATTTCAAACAAAAGGAAAAAAATCTCTCAGTACCACCAAGTTCTTGGAATCTAATAAAAATGTGCCTGCTGTACACCTGTCCCCTATTTGCTCTGACTGTACACTCCTAAGAATAAGTGAGACCACAGCTTTGACTACAACTCAAACACAGCTCTGGCCAGGCCAGTGGAGCCATCAACTCAGAGACAGGAGAACTTATTCACAGCATTAGTCTTCCTGGACAGCCTGTGGGTCCTGTTTCCCATCCTCCTTCTCCTGAGGCCATTTTGGATGAGTGGGTCAATTTGGCTATTGACCAACTTAAAGCATTCAGCCTTGGTGGTCCTCAGTCATAGGCCCAGCATCCTGCACTGGGACTCACAGCCTCCCATTCTGTCCCTTTATCCTCTTCTTTTTTGCCCTCCATGCATCCCTGACCTAGGTCTTCAATAGTCCAATCCCCGTTGAGCCTAATGGGTTCCAGGTCAAGCCTACCTTCTCTCACACTCTTTAGGATTTTTCTGAGAGTCCTGTATATAAAGTATTGTCATAATTATCCCTGATTAATATTTTTGCACCTAGTAAAGTCTTGGGGCCTGGACTGGGGAGGCTCATCTTCCAGATGGCTTCTCCAGCAATTAAAGTGACTTGTTAGTTGGAGGCCCGAGATGGCTGAGGGCAGCTGGAGAGCTGTCCTTTGCAAGCAGCTCTGGTTAACATCAACTGGGAAAGCTCTCTGTAAACACATGAATAATTGATTGTGCTGCGCTCACATAGCTACTGCGGATCTGAGCCGGGATGACTCATTTGCGAGCCATCGCTGCCGTCTGGATGCCATAACATTGGAGGAATGATGACGGTTTCTTGGAGGTTCTTCTGTGGCCAGCATAGTCAAGACGAAGACTGTAATGGTTTGTTATGATGACCTTTGCTATTCCATTAGGCTCAATTGCTTTAAAAAATGATGTGCGCGTACTTTAGAAACATTTTTACCCTTTACGTTGACCTGACATCATAGTTTATATTAGCAAATGTATTAATGACAGAGGAGTGTTTTCATGTCCCAAGGACAAGTTTTAACAACCATAATCTGCCCTCAGTCATCATAAATATAAATGTATTGGTCAAACAGACCTCGTTAATGTGGCCAAGATAAATGCAAGTCCATATTTTAGGGCAGTCGAAGCCCTAGAGAATATGCGGAGCTTTGTGTTGGGGCTTCAAGGTTTTGTATACGTGTTATCTGCAGGCTGAGAAAATTAACATGTTCCCCCCTCTGGTTCTTCATCAGACAGATATAAATGTCTTAAGGATGTCGAGTGAGATTGTTCACATAGTTTCTGGACACCATTAATGCCTGGTGGGGTGAATCTTAGTTCTTAAAGCTGTCTTCTTGCTCTGCTCAAAAGGCTTTTAGAGAAAAAGAAAAGATCCCAAGTCCTGGCAGCGTGCTACCCAGTTGACATCTCTTTGAGTTATACTGTGTCCCAGTTTTTTAATTATATTATCCTCCCTGCTCTCCAGTATCTTCTTTCCTGCGAGGCAGAGCCTTCTGCTGTGGATGTGCCTGACATCTTCCCTCACATTGGTTGGTAAGCCACATGTCGGCAGACAGTGTTCCGGGTGTCATCCGTAGACAGGATGGGAGGGACACTATGTTTTTCTCTTTGTTACACCACATTCATGAGTGCTGGACTTTATTAGCAGTGTCTGTTCTGAGCTTCTTAGGTAGAAAATAAAAAGCTTTTTAGTGGTATTTTGTTTTCAGCTGTGAAAAATGCTCCGAGCAGGGATGTCTCACCGGAAGACTGTTTATAGGATGAGTCTGTCTCCCTCTGATATGATCAACTTGGTGCCATCATTAACTTCTCTGTGGGTTGTAGTCACCTAAAAATGAGTGATGGTTAGACTCCCCAGTAAAAGATGTTGGCTCTTTTTCTTCTTTAGAACAATCTTCTAGAATGAATTTCCCCAACTGAATCTGCTATGTTTTTTTTTTTTTTTTTAACAGCACTGAACATTGGGCTTTAGGGTTTACTCTTGCCTTAGTTAAGTTTTCTGGAACCAGGGTCTAGATTATTTTCTAAATTTGTGCTATAATAAATTCTTTAACCTTTTGATGATTTAGAAATTGAGGTACACACAGTATTATCATAGCAGAGTTTTTCATAATACACAAGGCAGAGACAGTTCAAGTACCCATGAATAGATGGACAAGCAATATAGGCACTCAGTGGGACGATATTCATAGGCACTCAGTGGGACGATATTCATAGGCACTCAGTGGGATGATATTCATAGGCACTCAGTAGGATGATATTCATAGGCACTCAGTAGGATGATATTCAACTTTAAAGTTTAGCAACACCTGAAGGACATCACAGTACCTGAAAGAAACCAGTCACACAGCATAAATATCATATAATTCCACCTATGGGGTACCTAGTCATCAAACTCAGATGCAAAGAGAGAAGGGAAGCTTTGAGAGAGCAGGGTGTTACTATCTAGTGGGTTTGGGGATTCAGTCTTACAAGTTAAAAGGAGGCCCAGTGACCCATTGTATTGCAATGCAGAATGGTTCCTGTGGCAAACACTGTGCTCTGTGCACTTTGCTGAGATGTAAACATGATAGAAGGTGGAGGAGGAAGAAGAGGAAGAAAAGGAGGAGGAGGAGGAAGCAGCAGAAGAAGAGGAAGAAGAGGAGGAGGAAGCAACAGAAGAGAAAGAAGAGGAGGAAGAAACAGCAGAAGAAAAGGAAGAAGAGGAAGAGGAGGAGGAAGAGGAAGAAGAAGGAGGAGGAGGAGGAGGAGGAGGAGGAGGAGGAGAAGAAGAAGAAGAAGAAGAAGAAGAAGAAGAAGAAGAAGAAGAAGAAGAAGAAGA
>CAJQZJ010004750.1:5465841-5513315 GCA_907164525.1 Lophiomys imhausi | reverse complement strand
CACACACACACACACACACACACACACACACACACACACACACACACGCACACACCACAGCTGGAGTTTCAGGTGGTTATGAGCTGTTCCATAAGATGGGAGCTGGGAATGGAACCGAGATCCTCTGCAAGAACAATGTGTGCTCTTAACTCCTGAATTACCTCTCCTTTTTTTGGGGGGGGGGACCTCCAGAATCTCCTGGCTCTACCTTCCCAGTGCTGTGGGAATACAAATGTGTGCTACCACTTCTAGCTTTTTATGTGAACTTAGGGGTCCACTTTCAGGCATATAATGGTAGGAAGCTCTTTATCTGCTGAGCTATACCCCTCACCTCCACCTGGCTCTGCAGGCTGATTTCAAACCTGGGCTCCAAAGTTCCTGAGAGAAGCTCTTGCCATAGTCTACATCTTGAGTGTCCCCCAAAGCGTGCCCTGCTGAGTGCTTGGTCCTCGGCTGTGGTATTATTTGGAGGCAGTGGAACTTTTAGGAGGTAGGTGTAAGTCTACAAGGCCTTTGCACTAGCCTGACCTCTGACCTGGGGTGGGGGGGGTCCTTCAAGGCCCCTAATTGCTTACATCATCACCTGCTGATGGATGCACCAGGTGTGGCGGGATAAAAAGCTCCCACTAACTCTTTCCTGTCCTCTTTTGCTTTCCTCTTTCCCTGGCATCTCCTCCTGCCCCTCTTTCCTAATGCTTTTCTTCCCCGGGCCCCTCCCCCGCCTCTGCTCCCTCTCTCTTTCCATGGCTCTGTCCTTAACTTAATAAACCTACGCCAGGCCTGTTTCTTGGCATAGCACAATTTACCCTCTGTAATATCAGAACATTTGGGGGTGTGCCTGCGGCAATATCAGAACAATAGGGCCTAAAGGGCACTAAGTTGAGATGTTGGAGGTGTGCCTTGCAGGAAATACTTATTCTTCACTCTCCTTGTTTCTTTGCTGCAGAGCTAGGTTGGGGTGGGGGGTGGGGTGGGGGGTGACTCAGCAGATAAAGAGGTTGCCTATTATTGCATCTCGAGAAGGGGAGGAGCTTCCCTCACTATCTGACCACACCACCCTTTGTTCCCTCATAGTCAGGCCCCAGACAATGGGATGACTCACCTGGACTGAAACCTCTAAAACTCTGAGACCAAATAAATACTTTCTCTTTTTCAAGCTTATTTAGTTCAGGTATTTTTGTCCCTAGGACAAAGCCAACTAATGCAGATCTCATGGTAAGAAAGATGCTTAAAAGGTAGTGAATTTACTGGATTTAATCCCATCACTTGGGAGGCAGAGGCAGGATGATCTCTCTGAGTTTGAGGCCACTCTGGTCTACAAAGTGAATTCAGGACAGCCAGGGCTAGGAAGAGAAACCCTGTCTCGAAAAAACAAAGCAAAACAAAACAGATAGTGAATTCATCCAATTCCTTCACCTTTCTAAACCAGTCTTAAATATAATTATTTATAAATTATATATAATTTGTTTATTTTATGTGTGAGGGTATCAGATCTTGGAGTTACAGATAGTTGTGAGCTGCCATGTTGGGCATTGGAAATCGAACCCAGGTCCTCTGGAAGAGCAGTTATTGCTCTAGACCACTGTATGTATGTGTGTGTGTGTGTGTGTGTGTGTGTGAACTTGGCACAAACTAGAGTCATCTGAAAGGAGGGACCCTCAGTTGGGAGTTGTCTCCACCATATTGTCCTGTGATCATGTCTGGGGAGGGTTCTTGGTTAATGATTGAACATGGGAAGGTCCAGCCCAGTGTGGACAGTGGCACCCCTGGGCATATGGTGCTGAGTTGTACATATAAGGAAACAGCCTGCACAAGACAAAAGGAGCAAGCCATTAACAACATCCTCCATGGCCTCTATTTCAGGTCCTGCCTTGTGTTCCTTGCTTTGAGCTCACACACTGACTTCCCTCGGTGCTGCAGTGTGACCTAGGATGTGTAACCAAATAGGCCTTTTCCTCCTCATTTAGCCTTTGGTCACAGCGATAGAAAGAAAGCCTGGACCCTAGGCCAACACTCGGTCAGTGGAGTGCTCTACTCAGCACCAAGTATGTTATTTTATGTAATTAGGTAGACTACAAATGAAAATATGATCTTAAGATATTTGTATACTTAATTTTAAAAATGTTTTAAGTAAAATATTATTATGTTCGTGTATGATGTGTGTGTGCATGCATACATATGCATGTGTACCACATATGGGTGTAGAGATCAGAGGCCACCTTTTAGGAATCAGCTCTCTCCTCTACTGTGGGTTCTGGGGTTTGAATACATGGGGCTAGGCTTACGTGACAGGCAATTTTACTGGCTAAAGTCACCTCTCCAGTCCTAGCAGTCCTAATTTCCAAGTGATGATTCAGAATTCTGACGACATTCCACATGTCGCTCAGAAACACAATGCCCATCTCCATAGTCAAATTGAGATGTGGTGTACATACAGTTATACAGCAGATTTCAAAGGCTTCATATCAATGAAGTGTAAAACAGCACCGTAATTATTTTTATCATGATTGCACGGTGAAGTGTCATAACTTGAATGTGTGGAGTTAGGACAAGTTATTAGAATTAATTCAATCTAGTCATTAGAGTTAATTTTTTTTACCTTTTAATGTGGTGTTTACTATTTCAGCTGCATTTGTGGGTGCTTTGAAAGGAGGGTTAGCGGCCCTCTCCTTGATAAGGACAGGGAGGTCCTTGAGCCTGTGTGACACACCTGTCAGTAAGGCTTAGCCCCTTAACTATGGCTTTGAGAACGGAATTACCCATGCTATGAGCACAGGTTTCTTTGGGGTGATGAGATCTTCTGGGACTAAGCAACATGATTGGTTTGTTATGGTATTATGATAGTATTAAGTGTCCATAATAGTAATTTTAAAAAACTTTAGAAAGATTCATGCGTTTATCATGTGTGTAGTGTTCAGTTACTGGTGGGCACATGGTTGTCATGAGATACCTGTGGGGTTGGAGGGTATCGTTTGGAAGTATGTTCTCTCCTTCTACCGCGTGGGATCCAGGGACTAAGTTTAGGTTGTCAGGCACCCTTAGCTGCTGAGCCATCTCACTGGCCCCTTGAGAATTTTTAAATGTCATTTCTTTTGGCTTAAAAGATCACAACAGTTGACACGCGCCACATTGTACTGCTGACGTGAACCCGGGGTAGACGGCGTGGTTTGTGCTCTAGAAATGGGCGAAAATGGAAAGAAATTCGTTGGGATGATGATGATAGGACAGGCTTGAACTCTTTCCCCTCCTTCCATTTCCGCGCATGCTCCGAGGCCCGGCCCCTCAGCCTCTCAGGCTCCCAGCACCTTCATTCTGCCCACAGCTGTGTTCTCACTCACAGGGGCCTTTCCTCAAAGGCCTTTGCAGTTTCTATAGTGATCTTGGCAGTCAAATCCTCGGTGCTGAAGAAGAGTAAGACAAATTGGTTTTTTTAATCTCTTACGTCTCTGGGATTCTGTTTCTTAAGGTAACCCCCCAGAAGGCAAAATTGATGTGTGCTTAGGACAGTTACCCTGGGGGGCTGTGGAGTGGGAAAGGGCTTCAGGCCGGGAAATACTCCTATGTTTTAGGATTTGGCCTACCTCAGTGTGTCCATTTTCAGGGAGTGTTTTGAGCGTGTGAAGCTGTGCACTTTTTCTGAATGCATGTTAGACATCTACAAGAAGTTAAACATCTTGCCTGTGAGGGGTTTTTTTTTTTTTTTTTTTAGTGAAAAGCCCTGATGTTGATGTGATTAGAGAACGGACCACACGGGGGCGCTGTCTCCCTTTCCTGTGTGCCCTCCCAGGGTTATTGGAGCCGCGGACCCGCAGTCCTCAGAGCAGAGATTTGTGGGTGAGTGACCCACCTTGGACAAGCCTCCTGAGTTATTTTCATGTCTCCACTTGAGGCATCCACACGCAGAGAAACGCAGAGCCGGCGTTTGCTTTTAAGTTTTTATTCAGAGCGCTGTGGAGGGATGGATGGGAGTAAAGTGTTGCTTACTGAGAAGCTCACTTGGTGGTCCGATGTAGGTTAGACACCTAAGGAATGTCACGTTCTTAGGAGAACTTAAGATTCCTGCCTTGCTGTAAATAGACACTCTCGAGGAGATGCGGCAGCTCTGGAATGACCAGGCCCTGCTGTTATCACCGACGGAAATCCTGTGCGGTGGTAAATACGGTCTTCGGCAGAGAGAGCCTGGAGAAAAGATTAGGGGAGCAGAGAGGACTGAGAATGCAAATGTGGGAGGTTATTGGCTAGATAGTGGCCAGGAAACCAGAGACTGGGGGTGGGGGAGTTGGACTGAAAGAGCATAAAAGGAAATGAGGGAGGAAAAATAAATAAACAAGATAAGCGGCTTCCCGAGCTTCTTCCCTTGTCCTTTTGTTTTGTACTCAGGACTCTGGTCTTTCTGAGTCCTCTTCTGGGGACAACAGTCTGGAGTCTGACTTGGAGAAGCAGGCCCAGTTCCTGCTTCCCTGAACTATCCCCAGCCTACCTGACCACTGTAAGAAGAGACTTCCAAAAATACATACAGTCAGCCACTGAACGTGCTTCCCTAAGCAGCCAGTGGGCGGGGTCTCTCCAAGCTCAGGGCTGTTCCCCCAATTCTTCAGGAGCAAAAGCACTGGTTTAGACACCTGTCCCTTCCTAACATGCACACATGGTAGACACCAAGTGTTGAGCCACTGGTGTTGGGGGGGGGGTGTCAATAGATCTTAATAATAGTGTTGGGGGGCTACAGCTGTGGCTCAGGGGTACAACTTGGCCCATCAGGGCTCTGGGTTCCATCTCCAACACCAATACCACAGAATAAAAGGACAGCAAAACCCAATGTTGCCATGTGGAGAGCTTCTGCCCTCTTAGATGAGAACTGGAAATGATGGGGTGGCCCCATACCGATGTGTTAGCAGTTCCCAACTGGCTGCTGGAAAAAACGCCAGTTGTAACAGTAACATCTCAGATTCAGCAAGAAAATCCGTGGCTCCCTGAGGCAAGTGAGGGAGATCAGAAGGTAGCAAGGAGGGTAGCCTGGCTGTGTCCCAACCCCACTACCTGACTGTGTCCTAATCTTTGTGGTCCATTTGGGCATCTGTAAACAAGTGAGGTGATTAAATCTCCCTGTAATGTTGCAGGAATCTAACAACAAAATATATGTGAAGCAGTCTACAGTATGCAAAGCGCTTAAATGTTAGTTATTTGTTATAGGGCAGGATATGTAAATAAGTTCCCGCCCAAAATTGAGAGAACACATGCTTGTGAATGGTTTACTTTCACTCTGGAGAATCATGGGGAATTGTTACTTAAATGAAATCGATGAACCTTAGCACCACCACTATCCTGTACTCTCCCAAGAAGGGAATAGGGCATCAGAAAGCCAAGCCACCCAATGCTGGGTACCTGTCCTTGAATTATGACTCTGGGACTCGTATCAGATAAATCTTTGTTCCATCTAGGGACATATCTGTACTTCTCCACCTTGTGTCCCCAAGAGTGAGGGGACAATACACTGACACTGGATTCACTTCTTCAGTCAGATCCTAGGGAAATTATGTCTAGATTGCTTGTTTCAACCTCTGCCAGTGAATTCTCTTTCTGCTGGGATTGGCCCGTGATGTGTACAACTCAGTTTGGACATGGAATGTTCTAAGACAGTGCCCAGGGACAAAGAAACTAAGAGGCAAACGCTTTGACTGTTTATCTGCTTTCTGGTCGGTCTCCGTAAGGACTGTGCAGGGACAATATCTTAGAGGCTTTCACTAAATTTTCATTGGTCCCCAAGTATCCTACAGCACCGCGCTAGTTAGGGGCAAAGCAGACATACACAAATGCAGCTGATGAGAAGTCAAGAGCAGGAGTTAAACAATGAAATACATATATAGGTAGCTACCAGTTGGCTACCTGAAGCACAGGGCACCAGGAAGATATTTCAGCTGAATCCCGAAGAGACCCACCTCAGCCTGGTGATGGTGTGGTGCTGTTGGGGTCAGAAGTGGAAGAGAGAGGTGCAAACAAAGTGAAGAGTCTGTATGCGTGCCCTCCACAGAAAGGGTCAAATGGCCATGTAGAGTCTATTTATACCGAATTCGACTCTACACCCTCATCTCAACACCTTCTCCTGGAATTCTTCAGAAAGTTTCTTGACTGGACATCCAGATGTGACTAGATCTTGTCTAATGATGGGGCCATCCCAGGGTGTACACTTTCTTAGAACACTTGTACACCACCCCTCTTCCCACCCAAAGAGAGAAATGCTAAGAAAACACACACTCTGAATTTATTATAGTTACTATGACTCAGACAGGCTGAAGGCTAGAATTTGATGGAGTTTTTGTAAGATTCCTTGGGGATTTGAAGGATTCTTTTCCCACCAGCCAGAGAAGGAGAATTATAAAAACACATTTCCTCTGGGCAGAAGAAATCCCCAGGTTCTGGCAATTTCAGCAGTGGAGGCTGCCCCACACCTCACCATGTCCCCTCACCTCACCATGTCCCCACACTTCACCATATCCCCACACCTTACCATGTCCCCACACTTAACCATATCCCCACTCCTCACCATATCCCCATATCTCACCATGTCCATACATCTCACCATGTCCCCATATCTTACCATGTCCCCACACCTTACCTTGTCCCCACACCTCACCATGTCCCCACACCTCACTATGTCCCCACATCTCACCATGTCCCCATATCTATGTCCCCACACCTCACCCTGTGCCCACACCCCATGTGTCCCCACACCTTACCATGTACCCATATCTCACCATATTCCCATACCTTACCATAACTCCATACTTAACCGTATCCCCACACCTCACCCTGTACCCTACACCTGCTTCTCTCTTCATTCTGTTTTCTGTTACGTCTCTGGTGCAGCAGTGGCCAAGTGGACAAAAGTTGGCTGTAGTTTGGGATCTTGATCTTTGCTCATTCACCAAGATGCTCCTCTCTTTATTTTATTATTATTGTTTTAATTTTTGAGAATTTCATATATGAGTACTGTATCTATATCATTTCCACCCACTCTCTTTCCCCCACTCCCTTCTCAAATTCATGACCTCTTCTTTCATGGAACTATTATTACATATATGTGCATACATATATGTACACACACACATATCTATTACTGAGTTCATTTAGTATTGGCCATATACACATGTTACAGCTGAGCACTTGGCTTAGATACCTGAGATGAAGAGATGCTGGTAATCAACATCTGCTTCCCCTTTAGACTCAGCTTCTCAATGTGGAAGTAGAGACTAGAACAGAGTTGTAGTTGAAACTGCAAATTACCTAATTATTGTAGTTATTAGTAATTAAAAACTGTAAGGTTAGGCTGGCGGAGTAGCCGGCGGCTTGGCAGAGGAGCAAGCGGCCTGGCCCACATGCCTTAACCGGTTGTCTAACTTATCCTGGAGAAAGAGCCCTGGGACCAAGGGTGGCCTACACCACCTGTAACTTAAACTCTGTTAATTAATATAAGTTGTTATATTAGGCCGGTAGAATTACCACAGTCTTTTCCCCAATAATTAAATACACCAAGACCCTTTAATGTTTTAATGCTTAGCCCTTAGCTGGCCAGACTCAATTAGCTACTCTAAGTTAACCTGGATCACCTAATCCCAAACTACCATGTGCTTGTGATTACCTTCCAGCATTCTCCAGAGGTCTGTTTCCTTCTGTGGCTCCCAGCGGGAAGTAGGGGATTCTCTATGTGCCCAGGGTTCCTGTTCTAATCTCAGGAAGTCCCGCCTTCCTATACTCTTTCTGCCCAGCTAAATGGCCATAAGCGACTTTTATTAACCAATCAAGAGAATGCCTCAGAAGGGGTAACCAGATCTCAGCATTGAATTCAACCTATCAGAAGCAATGTTATTAGACCTTCCCTCAACATGGAGACCTTGCAGCTTTTTTTTATAATTTGTTTTTTATTTCTTCAAGTTACATCTCAATCACAATCCCCTCCCTACTCTCCCCTCCTGTCCCACCCTTCCACCCTCTTCCCCCTCAACCACCCCCATCCTCTACCTTTTTTTTTTTTTTAGTTTAAGGTATATCTTTTCCCCCCAACAGCTCCCCCTTTCAGTCCAACAAATGGTTCTTTGTCCTTGTAGCTTTAACACCCCTGGTTCTCATGGATGAAGCTCAGCTTAGAGGCAAAGATTCTGAGTCCCATATGAGAAACCAGGGTTGACTGAAAAAAAAAAATCTCAGGATGAGGCTGGAATAAACCTTCCTTCTCTCAGATAACTTAGACAGTCCCAAAGCAGACATCAGTAAAGGATTTGTTTCTGCCTACCGTACCCACCTTTCCAGCATGGCTCCCTCTACCTTTACCCACACTTTATTTCTTTCTATAAACCCTTTAAACTAGGGGTCCTCCCTAATTTCCCACAGAGATATTCCCTACAAGGATCTCTATGAATGCCCAGATCAAGAATTTAATCGCCAAGATCCATAACATAAACCAGAGAAGTGGTCTTGGGAGGACCCTGAGGGACATAGAGCAACGTGGCCAGCTGAAGTTTCACAAATGACCCAAGAGACTTGATGTGAGTCAGGATCTGCAGAGAAAGAGAACTGATAAGGTGTATCTAGGAGACTTAATTTGGTAATCAAGTCAAGCAAATATGGAAGCCTGGAAGGGCCACTATCTGCTGTCTGCAAGCTGAAGAGTTGAGAAGGCCAGCATTTTAGTATACTCTGGGTCTGAAGGTCCAAGAAACAGGCCAAGATCTGAGGCAAAAGGTAGAGAAGATGGGAGATGGATCTCCCAGGTTAAAAAACAAAAGCAAAACCAGGAACTTCCCCTTCCTCTCTATTCCATACAAGCGCTGGGTAGATGAGATGGTGCGGGCTGCCCTGGTGAGGGTGGATCTTTATCATCCACCAATTCATGTGGCATCTCTTCCAGAAACTCCCTTACCTAAAGTAATGTTCTCATCAGTTATCTAGGTATCTATCCCTGAGCCCAGTTAAGTAAACTAAAAGTTAATGATCTCAGAGTCTGATGCCCAGCCAGAGTCATGCTGGAATAGGTGGACAATGTCGCCATTTACTCTGCTTCCACAAGAAATGCTGGGCATCGACATTTTAAAGTCAGATGTAGCTCAACTTAAAAAAAGAAAAACACAACATAGGCTGCTGAGCTGGCTCAGTGGGTGCAGGTGCTTGCTGTGCAAGCCTCACAGCCTGGGTTCAAATCCCCAGAACCCATGAAAAGGTGGAATGAGAGAACCTCCTCTGTACTGCTGTCCTCTGACCTGCACATGTGCACTGTGATGTGTGTGTGTGTGTGTGTGCACATGCACACATGATAAACAAACAAGAAAATAAACAAATAAATGAATTTAAAGTCAAGTTGTCTCCACACAAAACAAGAAAAGGAGTTTCCTAGGACAAAAGCAGAAGTCTGTAGATCAGACAGAGTTAGCTGCTGTCTGTCTGTCTCTGAGGACACAGAATTCGGTCCTTTACCATTCTATGCTTTGTTTACAAAACCTATCATGCTTGGCTGTGCATCCATTCATTAATTTTTTTTGTCACCACCCACAAGTGGATATTGTGGGGTGCTGGGGAGAGTAGGTGACTAGGACCCAACACACTTGTATAGAAGGACCAGCAGTGTGTTGTGAATAGTACCTGCTGGGCTGCATGTCTGTCACTTGTCCCTCCACAGAGCCCAGATATAACCCCATCATGCACACTGGACAGGCAGTCATGAGTTATTACATATTTTCTGAGACAAGGTCTCACCGTGCAGCCCTGACTGGTCTGGAACTCACTGTGTAGACGAGGCTGGTCTGGAACTCACTGTGTAGACCAGGCTCACCTTGGACTCACAGGGATCCACCTTCTTCTGTGTCCCTAGTGCTGGGATTAAAAGCACGCACCATGCCTGGCTTGTTCATGATTTTTTTGGTTGTGTCTTGTCACCTACCAGGCTATTAGAATCATTCTTTTCAGTTCTATACAGCCAGAATCCCACAGAGCTGACATAACGCAGGGACTCAGGAAAAGAACAGTAAGTAAAAAACCCACTAACTGTGCATTATTCAGGGGTGTGGAGGCAAAGGAGTTCCTGCTGGGGCTCTTAGAGGTGTCTCTCAATTCTAGGTCTGTAAACCCTTTTGTCAAAATGCAAGCCTGTGACTTCAGCACTCAGAAGGGGCTGAGGCAGGACAATGTAGAAAAATTGTCAAAAGTAAAAAGCAGGGTGGCTCAGAGAAGGATGTGTATCATGAAAACCCAACCTCAAATCCTTAGCACCCTTGTAAATAGTTGAGCGTGGTTGTGGGTGCATATCTGCTATCGCCGGGATCTGTGGGGCAGACACAAGAGGATTTTGGGGCTTGCTGGCTGTCAAGCTAACTCTTGGCTCACTGAAAGACCCTGTCTCAAAGGAATAAATGATAGAGTAGGGCACATGACATCACCCTCTAGTCTCATATGTTCATGTGTGCACACTCACTCTCAGATGTGCTCAAACACAATGCAAAATAATTTTTTTTTTGTTTTTTCAAGACAGAGTTTCTCTGTGTACCCCTGGCTATCTTGGACCCACTTTGTAGACCAGGCTGGCCTCGAACTTGCAAAGATCCACCTGCCTCTGTCTCCCAAGTGCTGGGATTAAAGGCGTGTGCCACCACCGCCCGGCAAAATAAATTTTTTTTTAAAGAACTAAGATGCAGAACAAAAAGGGATAACATGGGACAAGAAAGGGGGGGGGCGGATAAAACCTATCTCTGGAAGCCAAGGACATGTATTCATTAGGAAGACATCACTGTGGGTGACATCTAGCAGGCAAGACTATGAAGAATGGGTTTTAGGGGCTGGAGAGATGGCTCAGTGGTTAAGAGCACTGGCTGTTCTTCCAAAGGACACGGGTTCAAATCCCAGCACCATATGGCAGTTTACAGCTGTCTGTAATTGCCGGGAGTGGTGGCACATGCCTTTAATCCCAGCACTTGGGAGGCAGAGGCAGGCAGATCGCTGTGAGTTCAAGGCCAGCCTGGTCTACAAAGTAAGTCCAGGACAGCCATTAATACACAGAGAAACCCCGTCTCAAAAAAACAAACAACAACAACAACAAGAATGGGTTTTAGAAATCAGCATTCATGGAAATCTTGGTGGTGGAGAAACCATGTCCTTAAGAATCAGATTGGCTGGCAGCTGGCACACGGTTGCCACAGTGAGATCTTGACCAAACTACCCACTCAAGGCCTCAGTTTCCCCCACTGTAAAATGAGAGTTGGATAGACTATCTTCACAGTTACTTCTGCCTTTCACAGGCTCTGCTTCCTGGCAGCAAAGTGGTTCTTTGGAGACCACCTTCCCTGGCGGGAAGTAAACACACACTCAGAACATGAGCAAACACGAGTGTGCCTCTCTTATAAGGTAGCTGGAGCTCTGCACAGTGCATAATGGAGTGAGTAAAAAACTCCACAGTCCAAACGTCTCCTTCCTTCTGAACGCAGACCACACCAGAGCCAGCCAGATTTTCACAGCACTTTGAATATTGGTGTATTTATCTGCATTTCAGTCCTTTCAGGTCCAATTCAGTTCTTGTCTGTTCACACTGCAGGATTCTTTAGCTGCAACTCTAGGCAACAAGCACAGAGGTGGGTGGGGCAAGGGGAGGCTTGGACTAGGGCTGGGAAATACTCCCCCAGGGACTAGAAATCTGGCACCATTGATACCATTAAATCTATAAAATCAATTTCCTCTGGGACTAAGTACTTGCTTGATATACTATTTTTAGCACACAGTGAGTCTCATTAATTGACTTATTCAGCATTTCCACTTGTTCCAGTTATTTCTCTAGGCCCATGGTTTATTATATTTCTTCTATGGATAACAAATCAAATTTCAGCTACAACAACTCAGTTATCTAAAGGGAGCACACTCCAGCCAAGACCAACCAACCGAGTTTGGTGTTTCCCCCCTTAAGCTTCTTTCACATGGGTAGACAACTGTCCATTGCATGTATTTTATAGAACAGGGAACTAGTGCGTAGTCACGCATTTGGAGTGAGCAGACTAAAATCCTAGATCCTGGCTGGGGAGGAAAGCAGAGACTAGCTGGACAGTTTCCTCCCACTCATCAAAACACCCTGCAATGTTCAGGTCTTGGCAGTCATCACAGGGAAAGGTCATCTCTGGAAATGAGTTGTGCTGAGGTGGAGGTTCTGGATAATGCCCAGAGGAACATGTTTGCATAGGTGTGCTTAAAGCAGAATTACATCACTGTGTAGTACCTTGAGACACGCCCGCTTTCCCAACTCACTCAGAGGCCATAAAATCAAGAGTAGAGCCCCTTGACCCTCTGCCAAGGTATGCACCACCAGTGCAGTGAAGGTACTAATAGTCTCCAGTGGATATGAGCTCAGAAGAAACAAAATGAGAACACGACGTACACAGGAATCATGAAAGAAAGGCCAAAAACCAGAGGAAGCAGAATTAATGATCCAAAAAGAACAGGAATGTAAATTAAACTTAATAAATAGCTTCAAAGTCTGAATAAAGGATATTGGAAACATGACACAGGGAATAACTTACGACTTGGAGCCAAATGGAAGTTCTGGATGTGAAAAATATATAAGAAAAGAAATAAAGAACTCCCTGACTGGGTTGGGAAGGTCTTTTTTTTTTTTTTTGGTTTTTCGAGACAGGGTTTCTCTGAATATCTCTGGCTGTCCTGGACTCGCTTTGTAGACCAGGCTGGCCTCGAACTCACAAAGATCCGCCTGCCTCTGCCTCCCAAGTGCTGGGATTAAAGGCGTGCGTCACCACCGCCCGGCTGGGAAGGTCTTTTATGCCCTTTTTAATGTCTTTAATATATATGACTGTTCAAAGCAAACTATCTACTGTCTACAAGATGGATGCTTTAAGAATAAGACACAGGGCTGGGCGTGGTGGCGCACACCTTTAATCCCAGCACTCAGGAGGCAGAGGCTGGTGGATCTCTGTGAGTTTAAGGCCAGCCTGGTCTACAGAGTGAGTTCCAGGGCTGTTACACAGAGAAACTCTGTCTAGAAAAACCAAAAAAAAAAAAAAAGAAGACACAGATTGAAAGGAAACAATAGACAATGATAAGCTTGAGGTATAGGAAAGCTTTACTAGTTATAAGTGATTAATATGCAAATGTTAGGCAAAATATACCTCAAGGTCAGACATGCCAAAGAAAGGAATTTTTATAATAATAAAACATGGATTCATCATGAAAACATGATAACTCTACTAAGCATGTATGCGTGTAATAATAACCACAAAATACATGAAACAAAGTTGGCAGAACTAATGGGAACAAAAAACTCCACAAATTAGAATTGGATGCTTTTTTTGTACCTTTTTCTCAGAAGTTAAAGCAAGTTGACAAAACTCAAAATAAAAAAAGATATTGCAGAAGATCTAGATTACAGATTAGCCTATCTTGATCTAAATGACCTTTATAGCCTTATAGCCAACACCTAGAGATTACATGTTCTTTCCCTAGTGCATGTGTAGAGCTGAGGGTATAGCTCAGCTGATAGAATACATGCCTAGCATGCATAATGTACTGGGTTCAATTCCAAGCACTGTATCAATCAGTGCAATGGTGCATAGCTGTAATCCCAGCACTTTGGGAGGCAGAGACAAGAGGATCTGTTCATATTCATCCACACACACAAGCCAGCCTACCCTTTAGGCTCAGGGCACCTTAATTTGCTCCTCACCCTCACTATGGGACCATACAAACCAAGATGTAGAAGCGGCACAGTTGGGTTTGTTTTGCTAGTCATGCTCAACAGATCATGAAGAGCAGCCTGAGTTAGTTATGGAGGTGGAACCACCAATATGAAAAGTGCTGAGGCCTTGTTTAGGACCCATCTTTCTGAGGTATGGAGAACAGGTTAGACTGAGTGGAAACTGAGCTAGGATGTAGCCTGTGTTCTCCTCCCTGTTGGTCTCCACTAGAGAGAGGCCCATGACAAATCTCAGGGTGTTAGACCCACTGCTGGTCTTATGGCTGGGGATAAAGGGTAAGTGAATAGATGAGTTTGAAAATAGAACAGAGGAAGTGGGGAAAGTCTATTCCAAGCTTCTTTAGGAGATCTGGATCCCAAGTTGGGCAGTGGGTGAGGAATATTCCAGGCAGGGGAGAGCCTCCACACTTGTGCCTTCTTTGTGTACTATTAACTTCTTCATCCTCAGGTTTTGAGGGTTGGACCCCTATTCCCTCCCCCAACCTTCTACATGTGACCCTAGCAATAAAATGCTCTATCAGAAGAAGAACAACATCAACAACAAACAATAACAATAAGAAAGGGGCATCCTCAGCTACATAGCATATTTGAGGTCATCCTGGGCTATAGGGAACCTCTCTCTCAAACCAAACCAAAAAATTCAAGATACATCTGGAGCATTTGCTGAGATGGTATGTGGAATTACATGATAAGTCTGAATACATTTTAAAAGATTGAAACCTTTTTCCTGTCACAGAATTAGTTTAGAAATCAAATAGTTATTCTATATAGTTATTTAGATTTATAATGTGAATGTTAGGGAAGGTCCTATATGATGTCTAAGTTTCTACTTTATGAAACTAGAAGAAGAAGAAGAGAAATAAAACCCATAGTAAATACTAGGAAGACATTGTAGAGATAAGAAAAGAAATCGCCGACAGGGGAAAAACAATAGAGGCCATTAAGAAGACAAAAGAAACGGTTCTAAGAGATTAATGAGAGGAAGCATGCCCACAAAAAGTGTTTCACAAGCGTGCTTGTGAGAATGCTATTCATAAGACCCAACAGTTGAAAACAGCTCAAATGTTTATAGATAAGCCAAACATGGTGTGTCCTACAATAGTATCCGATACAATAAAAAGGGAGGAATTGTCAGCATTTAAGAGCTTGGACCAACTCTCCATCTTGTTGAGGAACGGAAGCCAAGGAGAAAGGTGAAGGTCCTGTATGATCCATTTATATGCTCTCAAAAGCAGGCAAGGGGACAGGAATCAGCAGCAGATATGATTCCATAGTGGGAAGGTGGTTGACCAGTGAACTTTTTGGGATGGTGGGAATGTTACCTATCCTGAGAGTTGTGTGAGAGAGATGAGTGCACGAGCTTGGCCCTGTCTGGGAACTGTACACTTAAGATTTATGTGTTTACTTCTGGAAAGTCTATAGGAAAAGAACTAGAAACAAACATTAATTAAATTTGCTTATTTATAAGGAGGGGTATGGGTTAGCGTGTAAGTGACTTTATCAAGGGTAATAAGAGATTTCTCATTGTTGAGCTACAAATTCAGCTAAAAGAAAATATACAATGGGACTGGAGAAATGGCTCAGTGGTTAAGAGCACTGACTGCTCTTCCAAAGGACCCAGGTTCAAATCCCAGCACCCACGTCGCAGTTCACAGCTGTCTGAAATTGCTGGGCGTGGTGGTGCAGGCCTTTAATTTCAGGAGGCTGGCAGATCTCTGTGAGTTCAAGGCTAACCTGTTCTACAAAGTAAGTCCAGGACAGCCAGAGATACACAGAGTAACTCTGTCTCAGAAAAAAGAAAGAAAAAGAAAATATAGGATGTACCCTGTGTTATTAAACTGATATTAGAGATATTGGTATGAATATCAATATGGTAGCATATTACTTTATGCATATATAAGATTACATATGCTATGATCATGACAGCCTGAAACACACACACACACGTGTATATATATGTACAACATCAGTATGATAATGGACATGCATGTGTATGTATTCTGAGTTCCCAGAGGACCCATAAATCATGATAGATGATGGATGATTGATCACCTTCCATCAAGCAAATCAGAGCTCCTTGGAGGAGAGGATGATTGCAGGGTGGGGAAAGGAATCAAGATGAGTCTAGAACATCCTGGTGTAACAGGAGGTCAGGCAATGTTCCACCTACAATGGAGATAGGTAAAGACTATTGAAGCCAAAGTGGCTATCATTGTCATAAGTTAATGATAGTCATTTTAGTTTCAATATATATTTCACTTTTATAATAAAATTAGTAATAATGATAAAGTGATAGTGAGTCTGGAGAGATGACTGGTGGTTAAGAGCACTGGCCGCCTTTCCAGCGGACCCAGGCTTGAGTCCCAGCACCTATCCTAGTGGCTCATAACCATCTATAACTCCAGTGCCAGGGAACCTGGCACCTCTGGCCTCCATGAGCATGGGCATATGCATGCACATACCCACACACAGACTTACACATATGCATATGATTAAAAATAAGATAAATCTTTTGAAACCTGGTTAAATACAAATTGAAGAACAGTCTACAAATAACTAGTCTATATTCTTCAAAAGTGTGAAACTCAAAGGAAATGCTGAGGAACCATGTAAATTAAAGGAGAAGATAGATATGTCATAAATGGAAATATCACCTGGTACCTCAATACTAGAGTTAAATTTTATATTCTACAAACCTGTTAAAATACAATTAAAATTAAAAATAAAGTTACAATAGCATTTAAAAACAGAGACATGTCAACACAACACAAGACGTGATCTGAATTGGGTATTGGTTTGAGAGGGCAAATTGCTTTATTCCATTACTGGGACCCAGGATGTATATGAATGTGTACTTTGGATTATATAGAAGTATGCCATCAATGTTACACATTCTTAATTTTAAAATGGTACTGTGATGTATAAGAGAATGTATAAGGTCTCTGCCTCCCAAGTTCTGGGATTAAAGGAATCCACCACATGACTTTTTTTTAGGAATTTGATTTTTTGAATTATTTATTTAATGTGTTCAGGTGTTTTGCCTGTATGTATGAATGTATACCACATATGTGCCTGGTGCTCTTAGAGGGCGTTAGATTCCCTAGAACTGGAATTATGGAAGGTTGTGAGCTATGATGTGGGTGTTAAGAATGGATCCTAGGTCTTCTGCAAGAACAATAAGTGCTCTTAACCACTGAGCCATCTCTACAGCCCTGTTCCTTTTCTTCTTAAGGGAATAAATTAGTGAGACACCTAGGGCTAGAGCGGTTGGTATCTATAGCTGACTCTCAAGTGCTTAAAATGAGCTCATATGACTAGAAATGAGTAGACAGTGGTGAAGCATATGGAGAGATCTAAGTGATTACTAAATCTGGGAATTGGCTTCAAGCAGTGTCACACACCATCTCAGCTTTCCAGTAGTTTTGAGCTAACATGAAAATGGTAAATTACCAATGGCATTAGTTGGGGAGGGGGAGTAAAATGGTTGTTTAGTATGAAAAACTAAATTAGTAATTACAGGCAACTTGTGTCTACTCCTAAGGGAACGGAGAAGTGTTAGATGACATTAACAAAGATGGAAATCACATGATAGAATCACAAAACACATCATGAAGCTGCAGTGAGATCTCCATCAGCTCCTGCTATTGTATTCTATTTAGAAGAGAGAAGAATTTAAAGCATTTTTACAAAGCTTAGCATGAATTACTTTAACTTTTTGTCAGTAGTCAGCAGCTCAGGATCCAAGCAAAGGGAAGTACTTTTTCCCACAGAGAGTCTGGGATGCAAACCACATTGTTCACACTGTTGACCAAAAAAAGAAAAAGAAAAGAAACAATAAAAATAAGATACTGGAAAAGCTTTGAAGTGCTTGGGCACAATGGCAGGTTCCTTTGTTGAATAGCAGATTTTCCTAATGCCATGAAGCTAGATCTTTATCTTATGTTTCTGAGCAGGAGACAATGAAAATGACCCAGCATATTACTGGGTCATGAATAAAAGAACTGATGAGAAACATGCTTTGATAAAGTCTGGGAGGAGGTGGGCAAGTGCCCGGATCCTCACTGAAAACAAACAGCCTGAGGTGGCAGAGAGGCCTGCGTTATCCTATATTCTTTTTATAGATCTGATCAGAATTGTTTTCCCTTGAAAATGAATGGAGTGCCAGAGAACGCTGCACGGCCTTGTCTCCTGGCCCTCTCATTGCTCTGTGCCACCATGCTAATGAATTACTGTTCACAGTCACCTGACCAGTCCCATTACCATCAATATCCCTGCTTTGGAGACAGAGCTGATGTGAGGCAAGGGTTGAGGGGTGACACTAATGGGCCTTCAATATGTGAGGGTCTTGTGGCTGAGGATAGCAGGCAGCTGTCCCCGAGGGCAGAAGAAGTGGTGCAAGTAGAGCTGAAGCAGGGGGAGGGTGACATTAAAACAACAAGGAATCTCAACCAGGGGGAAAGTTCCTCCATGATGTGAAGCTTCCCAAAGGCAGGAATGTGTTGCTAGAATATAAATGCCCAGCTGATTGATGGACAGCCCCTAATGTAGGGTTATTTCAAACACACCTGACACATACTGGTGTGGGCTGAGTTGATCTGTCAAAGAGAAAGGACCCAACACTCCCACAGAGGCACTGCCATTTCTTGGGTTGTGTGTGATACTGAATCTTCAATTCAGATTTCAGAGAGTTCAGTTCTTGGTTATTTATGACATGGAAGGGTGAGGCTCTGGGAAGATGGTAGAGCTTAACCAACCATGGCACCTGCCCTCTTAACTCAAAACATTGATTGGGGGCTGGAGAGATGGCTCAGGGGTTAAGAGCACTGGCTGCTGTTCCAGAGGTCCTGAGTTCAATTCCCAGCAAACATATTGGTGGCTCATAACCATCTATAATAAGATCTGGTGCCCTCTCTGGCCTGCGGGCATACATGCAGACAGAACACTGTATTAAAAAACAAAAACAAACAAACAAACAAAAACCATTGATTTGGGCAGGAATGTGTGTAACTCCTTACACCATCAGAATCTGAGGATACGAGCAGTGAAGACTTTGTAATGCAGCTCAAATCTGTAAGACATAGAGAAGTGTCAAAAGTCCAGTTTGAGAAATGGGTGTGGAGGCATAGTAACACTCCAAGCTGGCATGACAACATACCAGGCAGACAACTCTTTACTTGATTTTTTAAATTTTAATTCTTACAAGACCTGCTGTACTTGTCAAAAGATCATAGGCTCTTGCATGGAACCTACCATTGTTATTTTGGTAAAAGTCATTTTTCAAAATGCCTTCTAAATATTTACGTTTAGACCCTGTCTTAGTTACTTTTCTCTTGCTATGAGAAAACACCATGACCAAGGCAAAATAAAAGAAAGTGTTTAATTTGGGGCTCAGGGTTCCAGAGGGTTAAGGTCCATGGCCATCATGGTGGGGAGCACGGCAGCAGCAGGCAGGCATGGCTCCAGAGCTTACATCTTGATCCATAAGCATGAGGCAAAGAGAGTTAACTGTGAATGGTGTGGGCTTTTGAAACCTCTAAGCCCATCTCTGAAAGTGACACATTTCCTCCCACAAGGTCACACTTCCTTATCGTTCCCAAACAGTTCCACTGACTGGGGATGAAGCATTCAAAAATATGATCCTATGGGGGCCATTCTCATTCTGACCAGCACAGAAGCATAGGTTTGGGCTGCTCTTCATCTTGACCAAAGAAGCTTCCTTTTGTAGTAGGCAGCAGTCAATGCCAAGACTCAGAACTGGTCAAAATGCTGAAAATAAGCAACTGTGAGTGCTTAGCCTCAAATGGGACATCTTCATCAGTGACAAGGCTCAGGGAATGTCATAGAAGAGCAGACAGAAAGGATATAAAAGCTGGAAGATGGGGAGCAGTGGTGTGAAATGCTGTCCTCTAGACATGATGGCATTCGTGAACCCACAACAGCTGTGGTTATGTGCACAAGTTGTGAAATTCCCCAGTGTTTGGGGAAAGAGCTCCTGAGGCCCCACTTTTAAGTTGGGAACTATTGATAGTTAATAGCTGCTGGGAAGGAGAACCATTTTCTTTGGTGATTTGGCCATTAATGAGTTGCCTATGCTCTGGTGGATAAACCTATACCCAGGCAATTATGGGCAACAATCACTGGAGTAATTAGAAGACCATAAAATTGAGAGAGGGGTGTGTTATGGGAACCTGGGGGGAGCTAAAGAGGGAAAATAGGTAGTGGATATGATCGTATTTCACTGTATACATGTTTGAAATTCTCGAAGAATAAAAAATTTAAAACTCTACATAATAAACATCAATGCTACTTTCACCCTATTCATGATAAAGCAGAAGCAAAAAAATGAGGGAAATAACTCATCAGTAAGCACCAGAGGCAGAATGAGCTCATGTGGTCTAGCAGAGTTTAAGCTATCTTGAAAAATGATTATATTTAGCAATGCTGTGTTCTTGTCTCTGGGACAGGTGCTTCATAGAGATTATTCATTTATTTTTCCCATTTGGTTTTGGTTTTGAGACCGGGTCTTGCTATGTAGCCCAAGACTAGTCTCAAATTCATGATCCTCCTGCCTCTGCCTTCCAAGTGCTAGGATCACTAGTGTGCATTACCCTTCCAAGTCCTTATTGTCTCCATTTTTAAAGTGCGAGTCTCAGAGATTGAATGATTTGATCAAGTTACACCAATTATAAATTTCAAATCGTGCATTCAAGCCTAGGAATGTATGTTCTCAAACATGTAATTTCCATTATCTACTAAAAGAAAGTTAGGTCAGGTGTAGTGGCACATTCCTTTAATACTAGAACTTGGGAGGCAGAGTCAGGAGGATCTCTGTGAGTTCAAGGCCAGCCTGGTCCACAAAGTGAGTTCCAGGACAGCCAGGACAACATGGAGAGATCCAGTCTCAAAACGAATGAACGAACAAACAAACAAACAAACACAAAAAAGAAAGTCATTAATGGCATTACCTAGCCATGAACCTGAATACTATAATACTGACCTGCCTTGCAAGATGTGCCTACTGGTATAATAATGGCAGGGAGGTTATAGGGGTGTCCAACTGTTTCCTGACTGGAGTTGAAAACTGCTCCACAGGAGGGAATTTAGGCTTGGTCCTGAAAACCAGATTACAGTGCTGTGGTTCAGAAGATCCCAGGCTCTCAGGGGTAAACTGCTATTGTTTGGACAAATGAACTTGTCAAATTTCCTTCTAAATGTCCATGTTTATAACTGCATATTAATCCTGCTCTCAACCTTGACCAGAGAAACTTTATGCTCTAGTGGGCGGCAGTTATTGCATAGATTCATGTCTAGTTAAGCTGCTGGGATGAGTGACTTCTGAGCTCTCAGCCCTATGTAGGACATCAATGTCACCCCCTGCAGGGATCAGGGAACGAAGCTGGAGATGGAGCAGAAAGAATGGAAGATCTGGGGCATGAGGATGAAAGCTGTGTGTTGCTTTCCCCTGGACATGGCGAGGCTTGCTTGCACTCCTGAGCTCACTGCAGCTCTGGTCACCTGCACAAGGTCAAGCCAAGAAGATCAGTTAGTTCTCCAACAGGCAGCAGTAATTGGACTTGGGGTTACAAAAGAAAAAGAGGACTTTAGGGTGAGAAGGTGTCTGTATCAACTCCTGCCTCCAGCCTCCTGCCCTGACTTCCTTTGAGGATGAACAGTGATGTGAAAGGATAAGGCAAATAAACCCGTTCTTCTCAAGCTGCTTTTGGTCATGGTGTTTCATTATAGCAATAGTAACCCTGACTGAGACAGAAGAGGACAAGTTGGGTGATGTTCTGGGCCAGTGGAAAGGAGTTGGTCAAGATATACTGCCGGGCGTGGTGGCACACGTCTTTAATCCCAGCACTGGGGAGGATCTATGAGAGTTCAAGGACAGCCTGGTCTACAGAGTGTGTTCCAGGACAGCCAGGGCTGTTATACATAGAAACCCTGCCTCCAAAAACCTAAAAATAAATAAATAAATCCTAACTTCCAATGTTCTACTATTAGAAAGTGGGGATCTTTGGGAGCTAATAAGGTCATGAGGATGAAGGCCTCATGATGGAATTAATGTCCTTATAAAACAGATCCTGGTATCAGCACTGTGGTACACACTTAGAGTCGTAGCACCCAGGGAACTGAGGTAGAGGATTCTCCAAGTTCTCAAGGCCAGTAAGAGTGGCTCAGAGAGACCTTGCCTCAGTAGCAAGGGCTCTAGAACTTACTTCCATCATGTGCGAAAGAAGGAGGCTGTCTACATACCAGGAAGAAAAGCCTCACTAGTACCCGGATGTGCTGACACATGACCCTGGACTCCTAACTTCAGGAGCTACGAGGAGTAACGACCCTGGGTTTATAAACCTCTGCGTGTCTGACACTTTGCTCTGGCAGTCAAACTCACCAACACAGAGTATTAGTTATCATTCTCCTTGATATGGCAAAATCCATGACAAAAGTGATTGAAGGAAGCGAGGGTTTGTTTTGACTCGCAGTTTGAGGGCACTGTCTGTCAGAGAGGGTTGGGGACGGCAGCCAGTGCTTTAGACAACTAGTCTCATTGCATTAGCTGCCAGGAAGTACACAGAGAGGAGTTCTGGGGCTCAGTTCACTTTCTTTTTAAATTTTATTTATTCACGGGCATGTGTATGTATGTGTGTGTGCATGTGCATGTCTGTGTGTGTGTATATGTGTATGCATGTCTCTGTGTGTGTGTGCATGTGTGTATGTGTGTGTGAGGGCACATGCACGTGGGTGTGTTTGTGTGTGTGCCAACAAACTTGGAAGTCAGAGGCCAGGAGGTGATTCTCTTCTTTTGCTGTAGGGGACTGACCTCAGGTTATCAAATTTGCATGTCAGCACTTCTTCCTGCTGAACTATCTCACCACTATCTACTTTCTCTTTTTCCTTCATGACCCTGGATCATGGAATGACGTTATGCACAGTGAGTGTGGATCACCTCACATAAGTTAACCTACTGTAGAAACTCCCTCTCAGATATGCCCAGAGTTTTGTATTCTAGATGCTGTCAAGTGGACAACCAAGATTAACCAGTACAGTGTTTCTCTCCTGAGGATGTCCCAAGTTCCCTTTAAAGACGTCCATTTGATGAAGTCAGACCGACACATGGTAATCTCCCTCTGGCTTACTAAGTCAACTGACTCGGGACCTCAAGTACAGCTGAGAAATCTTTTCATCTTTGATACATAATATAATCTAATCAGAGACACACCTTCCTACATGTAGGGTTCACCTGCACTCACAGGGAGAGAGTTGTATGTAGCACACACATGGTAGCTTGACATTGAGATCATCTTTATAATTCTGTATACTGTGCCAAAGTTGTTCTTAGCACTGAGCATGCCCTGGCCTCCTTCAGGTGAGAGCACAGTCCCATTTTCTAGGCATGGATGAAGCAGTCTCAACCACCTGCCAGGACTCTGGACTTCTGTATCTGCTTCCTCTTGTTCATGGCTCACATACCACCCATCAGTCTGCTTTGGCCATGGATCAGCAATTGCGATCAAAGATTACATGGGAAAGGGGTGACATTTATGTCTAAAGTTGACATGGTTGCTGACTCGGGGTATTATCTTTTCATTATCTCTGCTTCCCCTCTTCCCTATTGTTGTTGACAGTCAAGATTTAATTGTGGGTATTATTTATTGAAAGAGCTAGAGAGGAAAAGGCCAAGGCTAACACATAATAAGTGAAAGGAAGCAACACGTCTGAAGAGATCTGGATGTCAATGGATGGAATTGGACTCTGGACGTAAAGGTGTTATTGTTTAACATCGTGGGAAAACAGCATCTTAATTCAACCGAGGGCCTCTTGTAATAGAATCTAATTGCTGTTTCAATGCTTGTCTATGCAGAGTCCATATTAGGGGTTTTTTTTAATTGTTTTGTTTTAGTCAGCTTCCATTTTCTCACATATGTCCTCTGGCCCCAAAGGGGTTGAACAAAAAAAGAAGGCCAAGGTTGTGACTCCAAGACCGTTTGTACAAAAACCATTTAGGGATTCTAGTTTCATCCAAGAATGTCTGACACTTCAATATTCTTGAAAAAAAGATTTTCTAATAGCTGTGCCTAAGTAGACAACTTGTGCCTCAAAATCAAACTTTGATGGTGATTGCGCTTCCACCACCACCAAGCCACCAGCACTGCCACCAGCAAGCCACCAGCAAGCCACCAGCACTGCCATCAAAGAGCGGCCTGTCATACTTAAGTCTCAAGAGTTTTATCTCTGCTGGGTGAGGGAAGATTTTATTTTTTTATTTTTGTTTTTATTTGTTTATTTATTTTGAGACAGGGTCTCATGTAGCCTGGCCTTGTCCCCAGTGTACTATTACCTTGAACTTGTGATCCTCCTGCCTCTACCTTCTGAACGCTGGGATTTCAGGCATGAGCTACCACCACGCTCTGTTTACCTGGTACTGAGGAAGGAACCCAGGCTTTTGCACATGCTAGGCAAGCATGCTGCCAACTGAGCTGCATCCCCAGCCACATGAGGAGCACTTTGATTACAGCAGATGAGGAGTATAAGGAAGAAAGGCAGAGGAAAGTTTGTGAACTCCAAATCCGCGTTCTCACTGGGGATCAGCATGAGTCTGGAATATTCCTTCAGGGTTCCTCGCTCATCCTTTCCAAACAGTTTCAACCCTGAAGGCCTCCATGAGTTTAAACATCTTCCTGGATCTGTAATGAATCTGTGTAATGAAGATGCTTATAAATATTACAAGAGATTTATTGCTTTGGTGTGAATTTCTCTGATACCAGCAGGGAGTTTTTAAACACAACCGGCAACAAGAAGCATACGGTCAGAGTCAAGTTACTGTTTTCTTTCTCTCTTTTCTTTTTTTAATTGTTGTCTGCCAAGGACAATATATTTTTTTCCCTTCTTCAAAATAAACACTGTGCAGGAATGTGCCTCAGCAAATGGCTAGGGCTCTATTATATTTCATGCAGATTTCTAAACAATTTCCAAGCTTCAGCTGGCCTGGTGTCAAACAGAAGGCAACCAACAATAGCAAAATCCCATTAAAGCAAAGAAGGTTCCTTCCTGAGGTGAGCCTGGCCAGAAATAGTCATCTTGGCTCATTCTCCAGTTTGGCACCAGGGACTAATAACGCACAGTCTCCTAATGGAAATTGTCTAATTTCATCCAAGAGCTGCTCCAGAGAGAGCTGGGCTGACGCACTCACAGTCCATATAACAACATTCTTCTTGGAGAGCTGAACAATGGGCCTTTGGAGAGACTGTGATAAACCACGTCAGACTCCGGACAAACACGAGTGTAAAAATAGGGCTTCAGAGGCATTGACACAGCCACCCAATTTCTCAGGAGGAAGGCCGTAGGAGGCTGGCTCATTCGGGCAGCTTGTTGGGAATGCTTCATCAGATGCTGTGGGAGAGGGAGGGGGGAGAAAGGAAGGAGACAAAGGAAGACTGAATGACCAGGATGAGAAGTGAGAGAGGGGAGACTGGTCCATTGTACAGGGTTAATCAACATAAATCGTACTTGTGTGAAATTCCTCTTAGCATTCCAAGGTTGCTATCTGCAAGGAGCATCCAGGAGGAATTGTGCCCTACTTACAATATTCATGTATACATATATATATATATATATATATATATACATATATATATATATATATATATATATATATATATATATATATATATCTGGTTTTATGTTCCTTTGTGATACTACGAGAAACGTTACAATGGGTGTGGCCATGCATGCCTGTAATTCCCGCATTGGAGGAGGCTAAGGTTGAAGGTTCTAGGTCGGCCTAGACTTTGTAGTCAATTGCAGGCCAGCCTAGACTACACAGCAAGACCTCGGTTCAAGAAAGTACCAATGAGCGGGGTGTGTGTGTGGGTTGGGGGATGGGGGTGGAGGGTATGGGGGGGGTTGGAGATGACTCAGTGGGTAAAGGTTTGCTATGCAGGGATGAGGGTCTGAGTCAGATTCTCAGTACCTCGTAAAATATGGGTGTGGCCCTGTACTTCTGTCACCCTGCAGGGGGGGGGGGGGGGGGGGGATGGGCAGATCCTTGAAGCTTGTTAGCTGAAATAACCCCGGTGTCAGTGAGATACTTGGTCTCAAAAAGTAAAAGTGGAGTGTGATAGAAAAAGGCACTAGACATTGGCCTCTGGTCTCCACATGAACATGCATGAATAAACACACACACACACACACACACACACACACACACTCACACATACACATACATACACACACATACACACACTCACACATATACACTCACACCTTCACATGGAGAGTTTTAAACATTCTTCCCTGTTCTTGGATGTAAAAGCAAAGCAAATCTATTTTAAAATAAATTATAAAATCTCTCATGAAAACAAATGGGATAACAACTGAAATAACATACAGGAAATTATGTAGTTGTAAAAATGTATGTTTTTTTATTTTAGAAAATGACAAGTTAAAAATATTCAGAGTCTTTAAGTCAACAATAACATGAGTAAGCAAAATTAATAAAGGTAAGAGAAAATAGAATAGAGAATATTAACAACACACATTCATATTCTGCCACCTTAAAAGAAAAACACTGGGTTTTCTTCTGTAGAATACATTAAACTGAAGGTTGCCAACTATCTATCTAGAGAAAGTATCAATAAAGATGATTTCTGGTGTGTTCTGCATAAAATGTTCTTAAGATTAAGTAATAGTATATAATAAAGGCTTTGATGCAGTAACTGGCATCAGAAGAAGTCCTAGCTGTTGGCTGTTATTATTATTATTAGATATGTTTGTGTATGAGGAAGAATCACAAAGCTCCCTTTAATTTTTTTTTTTTATAATGTGTTAGCCTGGTATTTTCTTTTGACACCCCTTCTCTCATTGGTTCTGCTAATGTTTGGCTCATCTCCTTGTGGGCATTCCTTCAGCCTGAAAATCTGGAAGGGTGGACTGACTGCTTTTTACAGAAGGCACCTTTTCAAATATGTGGTCAAGCAGGGTGGTCATCCTGCCTGGGCAGCCTTTGCTTGTCTTGAGGCAAAACCATGCCCACTTGCTTTTCTTTTCTTTTCGAGAGATGGAATCCAGGTCCTCTACATTCTGTGCTCTGCCCTGGGCCCTCCATTACCTTCTGCCATACTTCCCCCTTTCTGGGACATTCTGGTGACTTGGTATATGTAAAGTTCATGGAATCCTTTCTTCATTTGGTGTTTGTAATGCAATCAATATTTTTGTTTGGTTTTTTTTTTGTGCCAATATCATTATCTATGATTTTGGTCAAAGTAATGTCTCTGTCAACCATGGGCAAATCATTTCCCGATCACTTTCTGTTTGTCATTCCACGGACTGGGTATGGGAGACATGGAATGAGTCAGTCCGTCCAGAAATGAAGACTCTTAGCCAGGAGTGTGTGTATGTGTTATTGCAACATAACATGCTAGTGACAAAGGTCAACACAGATGTTCTGGGATCCTGGGGAAGGAAAACTTCCAGAGAAATTAAATGAAAAGTGGGAATGAAATCAAGGGAGGTTTCCAGGAAGAAAGGTCACAGGAGATGAACTCTGAAGGACAAATAGGAGTTATCCAGAAACAGAGTGTAAAGGGAAGGGGAGGATGCTTTAGAGGGTGATATAATACTTGTGGGGGTGTTGAGAGTTGGAGAACTGTGGCTCTGCTTTTTACTTCCCTAATGACTGATGTTGATCCGTCTTTTATATAATCCAAGCTGTAGTGTGTCTTCAGGGAAATGCCCAACACTGACCATTTTGAAATTAGATTCTCTTATTGCCTTGTAACTACTCTTTACACATTCATTACTAAAGTAAGTTTTGTTTTAGTTTTAAAATTACATTTATTCAGGGTGTGTGTGTGTATGGTACACACATGTCACCACGTTTGTGTGTGGAAGTCAGAGGACAATACATGGGAATTGGTTGTAGTTCCTAGGGGGTCAGAGTCAGAGCATTCATTGGCCTTGGCAACAATCACTCTTCCCCCTAAACCACCTCACTGACCCTCTTTACAGATTCTCTGTAGACATTCTTTGTGATTTGTACAGAGATTCCATATGATTTCAAGGTATCTTCCCCATTTTGTGGATTTTCTTTTGCTTTATTGATGGTTTCCTTGGAAGGTTTTTGTTCCCTCCTAAGACAAGGTTTCTCTGCATAGCCTTGGCTGTCCTGGAACTCACTCTGTAGACTCAAACTCAGAAATCTACCTGCCTCTGCCTCTCAAGTGATGGGGTTAATGTTATTCACCACCACCTCCTGGCCTAAGAAATTTTCATTTTTGGAAGTCCCATTTATTGTTTTATTGTATTTTGATTCTATATGTAAGAAATCATTGCTTAGTATAATATCTCAAAGACTTAGTCTTATGATACCTTTTATAGTTTTTTTCTTATGTTTAGGTCCACGATCCACTTTGGGCTATTTTGTTTATATGGTGTGTATATATATATATATATATACATGGTGAGGCCTCATAATTTTGTATGCTAATGTCTAGTTACCATATGTCATGTTCTAAAAAGAATTATCTTTTGTCATTGAATATATCTCTCACCATTGTTAAAAACCTGTTTGCTTGTCCTTTGAGACTTTGAGATCTCAAAATATATACACTAAAGTTTTGTTTAGCTCCAAAATATCAAAATAATTTCTTCTTTAATCCGGATTGAAAGGTAATACTTTATATATTGTCAAAAAAACAAATTTACTCCGTGAAAAATATTACCTGACCCCCTCCCCCAAAAAAAGCTAATTGTCCCAGAGTTAGGATTAGGGCAGGGCTCTGTTCTTATCTTTCAGGAGATTTAAAGCATCCATTCAAGGAATCCAGGGACAACTGGACAACGGAAACCTCAGCAGAAAACAGATCAGACACCAAAGAAGACGAGTGGCCCAGATGATCCAACCTTGCAGACTTCCTCAATAGCTGTTTCCTCAAAAGTCTACAACCACAACACCTCAAAGTCACTAAGATCATTAAGCTCCACAGACTGCTCCAGTGAGAACTTCAGTAAAGCCCTGAAGATCAGCTTCTGTCTACGAACTTCTTAGGACATCTAAATAGCTGAGCACAAAAGGACTGGACATCAAATGATTCTATTAACATTTTAACCATTTTCCATTCTTATTTGGGCCCCAAACAGGTTTACTACGTCCCAAATCAGCAGGAAGTCATTTTAAGAGAACAATGTCCCATCCCCAGAAGGTGGGGGGAGTGTTTCCCCCCCACTTTGGTTATTTGATGGATAATAGAAAATTTTGTTATTTAGGGGAAGAGACTACAAGCTGTTAAATGGTCTTGTTAAATGGGTTTTGGAGGTTAGACTCAGGGACTTCTCTCTTTTTCTTTTCTGTATCCTTCTTTCTGTCCTATGTAGGAATGAACAGACTTGAGAAAAAATGGGACATAGACATAGTATAGGAAAGATCAAGAAAAAAGGACAGATTATTGAATATGGCCTTATACCTTTGTATATTGATACAAAATTAATATTATATTTGGCTAAATTGGTATTGATCATTGTATATTAATGCAAAATTAAGATTGTATTGGACTACATAGGTATTGATCTTTGTATATTGATACAAAATTAAGATTATATTTGGCCACAATGGTACTGACCCTTGTATATTGATGCAAAATTAAGATTGTATTGGGCTACATAAATATTGATCTTTGTATATTGATACAAAATTAAGATTATATTTTGCCACATTGGTATTGATCTTTGTATATTGATACAAAATTAAGGGTAATGCTTCTTAAAGGTATTGTACCTAGTAATGCTTAAAAATGAAATGTAAAGTTTTGGCCTCTTGTTACCAACCGTCATAAACTGTTTAGGATAATTAAGAAATGGAAACTAATAGTCATGCAAGCGTGTCATTTTGTTAGTTATTATGACAATCTATCACAGTTATTTTCTAAGCTACTCAGAAATCAAGTTGCTAAGAGACAAGCAACATTTGCTTATCTAAATATAAGAGATAGATAGGGCATCTTCAAAAACCTCAAGAGATCTGCAGAATATGGCATTCAAAGATGTTTTCTTAAATTAAGATTTTTTTTGATATCAAGACATGTCAGCTCCTGACAGCACCCCCTATTCTACTCCAAGTAGAAGATGAGCATCAAAGAATCTCCAGTGTGAGATGGTTGAATTAGTGGCAAGCCTATTTCTTGGCAAGAAAAACCCCTTGCTTCAAATGTAGACAGACTGCTGTCCAAAAAGGACAAAACTTGGAAGCAGGTAAGTCGACAGCCTAGCTCTGCCAAGACAGGGTAGGTAAGTCCTTCATAATTCCTGCTCTACAATCAATATCTGTCAGAGAAACAGGACCAAACGGCTGAAGATTGATGCTGTAATGTATGGAGAGACAATGGGAACTGTCCAGGCAGCCACTGGTATGTCATTTCTTGGTTTTGGAGGCTGTGGGCCTTGCACTTCCTATATAATCAGATATATTTATCCCTCTCGGGTCTCTGAGGTGGTTGAAGAATAGATAGCTAGAGTCTCATAGTTAAATTTTGAGTTGTTTAGGAATCAAGAGGGTGTTCTGGATCTAAGAAGATATTTTTAAAATTGTGAGGCAAGTTAGTATGAAAGCTGAGTTAGATATAGAACTTAAAACTCATGGAGATGGTTAGGTAGTAGAATGTTAAAGTCAGGTGCCAAATACATATGGACTGGACATTGGGAATGTATGCTAAGCCATATAACTCTCATAATTGTGGCCCATTTATTTCTGTTGTTTTGTATTGTATTTATAGTTATAAGAGAAAGAACCATTTGTTGGACTGAAAGGGAGCGGTGTTGGGGGGAAAAAAGAAATGCCTTAAACTAAAAAAAAAAAAAAAAAGGTAGAGGATGGGGGGGTTTAGGGGTAGGAGGGTGGAAGGGTGGGACTGGAGGGGGGAGTAGGGAGGGGATTGTGATTGAGATGTAACTTGAAGAAATAAAAAATAAATTATTAAAAAAAAGTGTTCAGTAGACAGGACAGGGGAGATGGCATCATTGGTAAAGTGCTTGCTGTACAAGCATGAAGACCTGAGATCAGATCCCCAGGACCCACATGGAAACCTGGCACAGCAGTGCATGTCTGCAAATCCAGCACTGGAGAGGTGGAGAGATCAGCCAGCTTAGCCTAGTCAGGGAGAGACCCTGTCTCTAAAGAATAAGGTGGATATCGAATGAGGAATAGATGCCTCATTGTGTACTGTTTTCTCAACCACCACGTTGCTGTGCTTGGTGTCATGTTCCAGAAGGACCAAAATCAATACAGAAGCATACACCAATGCAAGCCTGAAAAGGGCTGTGCTGAGATCTGGCATCCTGGTAGCCTGGGGGAGGGGCTAGCTCAGTTGAGTGACAAGGACACTGTTAAGTGCATGAGGAAGTTGCGTTCTAGCACACTGGGAGCCTTGACTATGAGAACACTGGAGACAGGTGGTCAAAAACAAACAAACAAAAAAAACAAAAAAAACCCCAAAAACCCTGTTTGCTGGGAATAGATTTTATTTCTCACACTCAATCCCATTCTGTTGGCTTGTATTTCTAGCCTGCGCCAATACAACACCTGAAACTTACTAAGTAGGGTGGTTTCAAACTCACAGAGATCCACCTGTCTCTGCCTCTTCAGTGCTGAAGCTAAATAAAGGTGGGCACCACCACGCCCAGCAAATATCTACAGGTTTTATACCATTGTTGATAAATAAAGAACTGGAAAATGACTCTAGCCCTTTCGTGAGGTGGCCTAGGGTGTCTTCCCTAGAGCATCTTCCTAGAGAAAAGACTGAGCAGAGAGCAGAGCAGAGCCTCAGCAAGCTTTTAGTGAGACCAGTGGTCAGAGTGTAGCATGTTTTGCAGGAAGGACCACAAATAGGAGACCCAGGAGAAACACAAGGAACCAATCACATGGAATCTTTGCCCATTGGCTTTTATTGGGTTGTTCACAAAAACTGTCTTCTTCCGAGGATGATGTGATCAATTGGCTGAAAATAATTTACCACATCCCCTTACTGTTGGCTCTTTACTTTAGGCTATTAAAGGCTGTTTTGTGTGGCCAAAACTCAGTATGGGTGTTTGAGATAGGAGATAGCTAAGCAAATTTATTATCCTGAGAGTTTACCTTTTAGCCTCTGTTTGTTTGGGGGCGGGAAGGGACAAAGGACACCATCTGCTGCTGTCACTCTACCTTTCAGCTTGGAGGACAATTTGAAGCTCCAAAGCTGCTATTTTGCTTCATTTCAAATGTAGCAGTGACAAATTTGAGAATTGCTTGTCCAAATACTAACATTGGAAAGTTTGTGTTGTTGTTGTTGTTGTGTGTGTGTTCATGTGTATTCATTTGTGTGTTTATATGTGTGTTCATTGTGTTGGTGTGTGTGCATGGAATTGGCTGTGTTGACTGGTGTGTCCTGGAATTCGTAGAGATCTGCCTTGTCTCTGCCTCCCCAGAGTGGAATAAAGGTCTTATGCCACGTTAGTTTTTGAGACAGGATCTTTCTCACTGAGCTCAGAGTACACTAATTTGGCTACAGCAGCTGGCCAGTGAGCTCTGGCCAGATTTTCCTGCCTTCATCTCTTCAGCCTGGAATTACAGGTGCACACTGCCACAGCCAGCTTTGATGTGGGTGCTGGGGATCTAGACTCAGGTCTGCATGCTTGTGAGGAAACACTACCCAGTGAGCCATCTCCCAGCCCCCCTATCTGCCCTTTTGAGAACCTCCCTCCTCTCTCAGTTCCACTCACTTCTTGCCTACCCTTGGTGTTTGCTGCCCAGCATTTTTGGTATAATGTTTGGGCAGTTCCATCTAATTGTGAAGATGACTGTTGATCAGGACGGACCAGAGCTAATAGGATGCATGTTCTTGAATCCAACCCTGTGTCAGTTACTGGGAGTCAGGCTGACAAACTCAGTCAGCTAACTTTCCACCATCAGTCACACTCGTGGCCTTGTGCTAAAGTTGCACCTTGCAGCCACGGACACACGAGTTGGTTATAGAAGAATGTAGCTTTTCCACATCACACCTCTTAGCGTCTGTCTGTCCTCTGCTCCTGCTCTGATTTTATTCCCAACATCTGTCACAATTAGCAATGACACATCTGGTCATTTTTCTTCCAGTTTTGCTACAAAACTTGTGCTTTTTGAAGGCAAGAGGTTTCAGTTTTTTTGGCTAGGTTCCTGGTGTTTAAAGAGGTTCTTGGCACATGTGACCTGGCTCTCAGGACACACACACACACACACACACACACACACACACACACACACACCACATTGAATCCCTCAACTAACTTAATAATCTTCTTAAAAATAAGAAATGTTACTTGTTTGACATAATTTTTTCTTAAGAAAAAGTGGCTCTGCTTCAGGGGATCCTATAAGCTTTTCAAAATGCACATAGCTGATACTTAATACTCTAGGCTGGAATTTCCAGGAAATAATATCACATTTACTAGCCTGTGACTTAAAACTCTTAAAATTTCAAGCAATTGTAGAGAGCTGCTATGTGCCACGCCCTAAAGATGGCGCCGGTTTCCGCCTTTCACCAGCCCGATGGTGAGCACTCTCGGTGGTAAACAAGTCCATATTTGGCTAGGACTGCTGATCTGGCTTGCTTCCGCATACGTGGGCCTCTAGGATAGCACCACGTGGCTTTACTTGATTGGCTGTTCGTGTAGTATTTAGCCTGTGGGTTGGGTCTGCCCGGGCATTTCGGAAGACTGTTTTCAAGGGACCTGAATAAACTTCTGGAGAAGGGCTTTTGCGAGTTGCCTCGTCCTTGCTGGTCGAGGGGGACGCGACAAGTGGTGGCCCATACGGGGAACCAGAAAAGACTCAGAACTCCTGCAGTCAGGGGCAGTGCACTGGTAAGTTCCCAGGATAAATTGGGACAATAAAGTTTCGCAGAAATAGCGAACAAAAAGTAAAGTTTCGCGGAGATAGCGAACAAAAGGTAAAGTTTCGCGGAGATTGCGAACAAAAGGTAAAGTTTCGCGGGGAAACAGCGAACCGAAAGTAAATTTTTTTTTTTTTTTTTTTTGGTTTTTCAAGACAAGGTTTCTCTGTGTAGCCCTGGCTGTCCTGGACTCACTTTGTAGACCAGGCTGGCCTTGAACTCGCAAAGATCCGCCTGCCTCTGCCTCCCAAGTGCTGGGATTAAAGGCGTGCGCCACCACCGCCCGGCTGAAAGTAAATTTTTAATCATGGGATTGTCTCAGTCACATCCAATTTTTCTGGCTCTTCAGGAGCTACTTTTAGCTAGGAATTTGAAACTTAAGAAGTCAACCCTAGAAAGATTTTTGAATGAATGCGACTCTGTGGCTCCGTGGTTTGCGGTGTCCGGGAATCTTATGGTATCCTGCTGGGACAAATTAGGCAGGGACTTGGATTTTGCTTGGGAGCAAGGCACTCTGAAGCATGGAGTAAGACCGATTTGGAAGATGGTGAGGAGTTGTTTAGATGATCAGAGATGCTGTAACACAATCAAGGAGGGAGAATCAGCCTTGGAACTGCTGCAAGGGGAAAGATCTGAGCAGGCAGACCGTGAAAAGGGAAGTAACAAAGGTGAAAGATCTGAGCAGGCAGACAGTGAAAAGGGAAGCAAAAAAGAAGGTTTCTCCTATCCCGATCTTAGAGATTTTAGAGATTTTGAGGACTCAGAAGGCACGGATTCTGAAGGGGAGTTACACGCTCTAATAGAACAGTTAGAGAGGACTGCTATTAGAAAAAGGGAAAAGAAAAAGGTAAAAGAGAAAGACACGTTGGCGGCAGTTGGTGTAAGTGAAGCCGTTGCCGCGGCGCCTTCAACTCCCCCTCCATACCCAGAAGCCGTTCAGATAGATCAGCCTGTTCAGTCCCTGAAAGTAGGGAGATCTTTCTGCCCGGGGATGTGGACACAAGTAAGAACAGAATTACAGTTTGTCTATCCGGTATACCAAGACCCACAAGGGAACAGGTATGAGGAACCACTTGATTTTAAAGTAGTTAAATCCCTTGCAGAGTCGGTTCGTACCTATGGCATTACCGCTGATTGGAGTGGCCTGGCCCGTGCCTGCTTAAGTCCAGGGCAATACTTAGACTGGAAAGCTTTCTTGATTGAGTATGCCACTGAGCAAGCAGCCATTAATCAGAGAAATGGAAATCCAGCCTGGGATAGAGATATGCTGCTTGGGCAGGGGAGATTTGCCAACCAGAAGACAGGATATCTCAATCAGGTTTATGAACAAATAAACCAGACAGCTATCAAGGCTTGGAAATCCCTTCCTAACAAAGGGGAGGTGAGTGGGAACTTAACTAAGATTTTACAGGGCCCCATGGAGCCCTTTTCAGACTTTGTGGCACAATTGGTGGAAGCAGCAGGAAAGATTTTTGGTGACCCGGATGCTGCTATGCCACTAATAAAACAGTTGGTCTATGAGCAATGCACCAAAGAGTGTAGAGCCGCTATCACCCCTTACAAGAACAAAGGGCTAGAAGCATGGATGAAAGTGTGTAGGGAACTTGGAGGGCCATTAACTAATGCTGGTCTTGCTGCCGCGGTAGTACAGTTGACCAGAAAAGGTGGAGGAAGTCCAGGAGTTTGTTTTAAGTGCGGCAAGATGGGACACTTTAAAAGACAATGCCCCGAGGGAAGGAGTACAGAAAGTACAGGAAGTGCACAACACCCCAGGCAGCCAAGGTTATGGACAATTATTATGGACTTATTCGAAGATTTCTCCAAAAAAAAATCCATAGAACATTATCCCACTGCATTTGCTGCTTTTGCCTTGAATGGTATCCAACAATGTTTGTAGTCTTTTGGAGTTGCTCCTGCCGGTATAATAGTGCCCTATTCCAGTCATCAAATTAAGATTTTGTGTGGCAATGTAGATGATTGGGCAATATTGCAATGTAGCTTTGAAGGAGTGATTGATAACCATTATCCTAAGCATCCATTGCTATCATTTTTTTTTGTTTTTTTTTGATACAGAGTTTCTCTGTGTAGCCCTGGCTGCCCTGGACTCACTTTGTAGACCAGGCTGGCCTCAAACTCACAAAGATCCGCCTGCCTCTGCCTCCCAAGTGCTGGGATTAAAGGCGTGCGCCACCACCGCCCATTTTTTAAAGAGCACCCAGTAATATTCCCTAAGGTTACTTCAGCAGTACCACTTCAAGGGTCACCAAATGTGTTTACTGATGGCTCAAAGACAGGCTGCGGAGCCTATTTGATAGAAAGACAAGAGCCCGTGCTATGCCAATTTCAACTGGGCTCCCCCCAAATAGTAGAGTTGAAAATAGTAATTGAGGTGTTTAAAAGATGTCAATTTGCATTCAATTTGATCTCAGATTCAGTCTATGTGGTCAACGCAGTGAAAGTATTAGAATTAGCAGGTCCTTTTAAGAATAGTAGTACTGTATGTGCCTTATTACAAGAGTTACAAGTTTTAATCTGGCAAAGAAAAAGGTGTTTTTATATTCAACATATCAGAGCACATACAGGATTACCTGGACCATTAAGTGAGGGTAATGATAAAGTTGATCAATGGACTAGGATGGAATGCATTTTTTGGAGCTCATTCCTGGACCAGGCCAGACAGTTTCACCAATTATTTCATGTAAATGAAAAAACTCTACAGCAGAAATTCCATTTGTCTAGAGCAGATGCTAGACAAGTGGTTTTGGACTGTCCTCAGTGTGTGATTCATCATCATCCTCCCAGTGTGGGAGTGAACCCTAGAGGGTTGATGCCACTCAAAATCTGGCAAATGGACGTTACCCACATTTCGGAGTTTGGAACCTTAAAATATATTCATGTATCTGTGGATACCTGTTCAGGTATCATAAATGCTACACCTATGAGTAGAGAAAAGGCTCGCAATGTCATAGGGCATTGCTTAGAAGCCTGGGCTGCATGGGGAAAACCACAACAGCTGAAAACGGACAATGGACCAGCCTATACGGCTCAGTCCTTTGTCTCCTTCTGCAACCAGATGGAGGTATAGCTTAATCACGGATTACCATATAATCCTCAAGGACAAGGAATTGTGGAGCGTGCTCATCGCACCTTGAAAGAATGTTTGCAAAAACAGAAAGGGGGAATAGGCCAAGGCCGTACCCCCAAGGAGAGAATGTCTTTAGCCTTATTTACTTTAAACTTTTTCAATTTGGATGCTCAAGGCTGCTCAGCAGCGGACAGACATCAGGATTCCCATGGTCCACCTAAAGGCATGGTGAAGTGGAAGGATATTTTGACAGGCTCTTGGCGGGGGCCTGACCCTGTGCTAACATGGGCGAAAGGGTCTGTTTGTGTTTTTCCTCAGGATCAACAAGATCCAGTGTGGGTGCCTGAACGCCTTGTGAGGAAGATTCGTCATGAAGACCTTCCTAAGGATCCTGGTGATAGTAGCAGTGAGTATGTCAGGAATGACCGAGCCGAGATGGGGGATCTTGTTGATATTCCCAAAGCCGATGCCGGTCAGACATGATGCAACTGTGTTTCCACGCTTATTTAGCAGTAGTAGAAGCTTAGGCTTACCCTACCTTCCCTTTGATGATCAGAAAAGCCCTATAGAGGTTAATAGAAATGTCAGCTTGAAGGGTAGTCTGTGCTTTTTAATGAGCTTCAATAGGTCAGATGATACAGAATGCATTAAATTGTCTCAGCAGTCAGCAGATTTTTTACCACAACTGAGATTTGGGGGTAGGGGTAGTGGTTTGCTTTCAGGCAACGGTTCTTGCCTTGAAGAATGGTGGCCCACACGAGTCTCTGACCGGGATGTCCCCAGACAGCCACTCTGGGCACCTTTTTGTAGAGGATCCACAGGAGAGGAAGGACCTTTTCCCTGGACTGGATGTCAGGAGCGCAGAGCAGTTTGGGTTCAACAAGATTATTTTTCCTTTAGCCCTATGATTAGTAATATAGTGAATAAGTCTTGTACAGGAATGCTTGATATATCTACTAGGGATCCTCAGCAGACTGCCACTAATCCTTTTGATTTATGGCTTTTGTGTGGGGTAAATGGAAGTTGCATGGACTTGGGACCTGTCATTATGCTTGGGGGAGGAATTTATCAAAGAGGTAATTTTTCCCTAGGGTCCGCTACCAAATTGGATTTTTCTAGCAGTAGTGGCTCTGGTACTTGGAATTCTTCGTTTCATTCTTACCGCAATAAGACCTTTTCAGCTTCGCCAGTGTGTCTCTGGCCTCCTTTTCTGTGGATTGTAAGTAATGGGAGTGCATCCTTGGGTGAAGAAAAGTTAGTATGCACTCCGGGCATATGCTTTTATACCCTGTGCTGGAATGCCACAGCCTTTCCTGTGGCTGTGGTGACTAGAATGCCTCGATATGTACCAGTTCCTGTAGAGGCTCCTAATACCATGATGCTATTCAGGCTTAAAAGAGATTTTGGCATCACTGTAGCTATTGTTACTGCCATCACTGTTGCTCCTGTGGGGGCTACTGCCTCAGCTATTGCCTTGTCTAGTTCTATACAGACTGCCAATGCCCTGAATAACATCTCAGCCAATGTAGCACAGGCATTGGATACTCAGACCTCTATGAATTCTCATCTCAAAGGAGGCCTTATGATAATTAATCAATGCATATATTTAATACAAGAACAGATTGATTCTCTTTGGCAACTAGCACAATTGGGGTGTGAGTGGAAAATGCAAGGTTTGTGTGTTACTTCCGTGCCGTGCAGTATCGAAATTTTACAAAGGCTGCTAATCTGTCTAGACAATTGTCAGAATTCCTCTTACAGGATTGGTCGGCTGAATTTGAAAATTTGATGAGAGAGCTGAGAGTGACAATTGTCCACATCAACTCCACTCGGGTGGATCTGAGTCTGGCTACTGGTTTGACTTCCTGGATACAGACGGCTATGGATCATCTTAAGGAGTGGGCGGGCATAGGCTCTTTGGCGATACTGATGATACTAGCCTCTCTGGTTTTCCTATGGTGCATCTACAAGATGAGAGCCACACAGAAGCGTAATGCAGCCATGATTATATAGGCCCTTGTCGCCATTGAGGCGGGCCAGTACCCTCAGGCATGGCTCGCTGCCATGAAGCCTTAAATCTTCACTGAGCATAGTCCCTGCCCACTGAGGTATTCGTTCCATGGATATTACGGTCTGGCAAGTCAATGACGGAGTAGACGGGTAAGTCTTGGCCACCTAAGACAGGGCAGCCCCGAGTGGGGAGGCTGACCCAGAGACGGGTAAGAGTTTGAGCACCGCCCTCCTACAGGCTCAGGCCCACCGTGAGATCCCCAGATATGGGGATTACGAAGCCTTTCCATGGACTTCTACCAACTTTAGAAAAAATAAAAAAGGAGGAACTGTAGAGAGCTGCGACGTGCCGCACTCTAAAGATGGTGCCGGTTTCTGCCTTCCACCAGCCCGATGGTGAGCGCTCTTGGTGGTAAACAATCCATATTTGGCTAGGACCGCTGATCTGGCTTGCTTCTGCATACGTGGGCCTCTAGGATAGCACCACGTGGCTTTACTTGATTGGCTGTTCGTGTAGTATTTAGCCTGTGGGTTGGGTCTGCCCGGGCATTTCGGAAGACTGTTTTCAAGGGACCTGAATAAACTGCTGGAGAAGAGCTTTTGCGAGTTGCGTCGTCCTTGCTGGTCGAGGGGGACGCGACAAGCAATGTTCCCCCCACCTCGGTTTTGGTCATTTTCCCATTCTTCATAAATTCCCCCAAAATGTGGTAAGCAATGAATCTAAAATTATATCAGAATTGTTGTAAGCATTTTGAAATAAATCTAAGCACAAGGACAAGAACAATTAAAAATAATCACTTTTAGTGAGCCGGGCAGTGGTGGTGCACGCCTTTAATCCCAGCACTTGGGAGGCAGAGGCAGGCGGATCTTTGTGAGTTCGAGGCCATCCTGGTCTACAAAGTGAGTCCAGGACAGCCAGGGCTACACAGAGAAACCCTGTCTCGAAAAACCAAAAAAAAAAAAAAATCACTTTTATTTTCATGGTGTGTCATAGATTAGAACTTCAAGTTCTCATTGTTTAAAAATCATTTGTAATTTGAAAATCATTCTTCCTGAAGGAGAACACTTCGGTACAACAATCATGGGTGGTTCTGATCTGTGTGATGTTATCTGAGCTCACACCATTTTCAGGGAAGGTAGTGGGATGCAACTCTTCCTTTGTTTTCTCGGATGTAGATTTAGAAGTCCTGTTTGTTACTAGTCATTTTTTTTTTGAGTTAGGGTTTCTCTGTGTAGCCCTGGCTGTCCTGAACTCACTCTGTAGACCAGGCTGGCCTCAAACTCAGAGAGATCCTCCTGCCTCTGCCTCCCGAGTGCTGGTCCTAAAGGCATATGGGACCATGCCCAGCCATTACTAGACACTTAATTTATTTTTTTTTGAAAATATGTTTTCATATGATGTATTTTGATTACAATTTCCCCTCCCTCTTCTCCTCCTCCCAGGCTCTCCCCACCTGACTACCCACCCAAGTCACGCCCTTCTTTGCTCAATCTCATTAGAAAACCTTCATTTGAAATAAAATAGTATACAATAGAAATGAACCAGAAAAGGGCTAAACAAACAGGAAAAAAAAGGGCAATGAACAAGCACAAGAAACACTTATAGATACAGACACATGCACATTCACACACAGAGAAATCCCATAAAAGCACAAAACCAGAAACCATAATATCTGAGCCAAAGACCTGTAAGGTAAAACAAACAAAAAAATACCCCGACAAAGCATTATGAGACAAAAATCTCCAAAACTAACACAGAATTCGTTTTGTGTTGGCCATCTACTGCTGGGCTTGGGGCCTGCCCTCAAGTGTGGTTTGTATACCCAGTGAGACTCCATTGGAGAAAACTAATTTTTCAGCTGTAAGCAGTTGTTAATTGGAGACAGTTTCTGGGTTAAAGATGGGGACTTGTTTCCACTTCCTTCTCTCAGCTCTGGGACCTCATCTGGCTTAGCCTGTGGAGTCTCTGTGAGTCTATATGTTCATCAGTCATGTTTTATAGAGAAGGCACTGTTTCCATGATGTGTTCCATTCCAAATACCTGTTATGATCATCCCACCTCCTGTTCTGCAGAGTTCCCTGAGCCCTGAGGGGGGGAGATTTGATGGAGACATCCCATTTAGGAGTGGCTGTTCCAAGTTTTCTTCACTTTAGACACTTATTTTAGAAGGTCTGTCCTTCCCTAGGTTCTAGCCATTTTGAAACTCCTTTAAAAAGATGTATTAATTTTTTTGTCTGTCTGTCTGTCTGTCTGTCTGTCTGTCTGTCTATGTAATCTACCCGAGTGTTTTGCCTGCATGCTTGTATGTGCATTGTGTGAATGCAGTTCCTACAGAGGACAGAAGGGGGCATCAGTTTCTGTAGCACTGGATTAAGGTGATTGTGAGCTCTCATGAGGAAGTAGCAAGGGCTCTTTTTTCTTTTCTTCCTTTTTCTTTCTTTCCTTCCTTCATTCCTTCTTCTTCTTTTTTTTCCTTCACGACACAGTTTCTCTCTGTATCAGCCTCGGTTGTCCTGGCCTCCCATTGCAGACCAGGCTGGCCTGGAACTCACAGAGACCCGCCTGCCTCGTGTGCAACCACGCCCCAGCCCAGCAAGTGCTCTTAACTGCTGAACCATCTCTCCATCCCACATTCTCTCTAGTTCTTGGAAAATGTAATTAACAAATACCCTGAGAGATTGCTACATCACATAAGAAAGAGCTTAGCTCTCACAACGGAGCATACACTGAGAATATTAAATGAGAACTGGAAATAAGGACATTATGGTGCAGAGATGGCTCAGGGAAGACCGCTTGCTGTGCTAGTGTGAGGACCCATTTAGATCCCTGGCACCCACACAAAGACCTGGGCTTGGCTCTGTGCACCTGTAACCTGGGCAGTTAGGGACAGTGCAGGAGGATCCCTGGGGCTCGATGGCCCCCAGTGTATCTCCTGGTTCATTGAGAGACCTCATCTCAGGAGAATAAGGCAGAGAGTGACAGAGAGGACACCTAGTGTCCTCCTTTCTCTGAGAGCTTACAGGAACATACACCCATATGCACATGTCTTCATATATCAGCTCCTACTCACAATAATCTTACAATTAAACTTATTAAATAGTTGAATTTTAAGCATATATCCCCCCCTTTTTTTTCAAGACAGGGTTTCCCTACGGAACAGCCCTGGCTGTCCTGGGCTCTCTTTGTATAACAGGTTGGGCTCAAACTCACAGAGATCTGCCTGCCTCTGCCTCCAAAGTGCTGGGATTAAAGATGTGTGCCACCATGCCTGGTTTAAGCATGTATTTCAGAGAACACTGTATCTATGAATTGTAACCATTATTGCCTACTTGTCATGGAATTAACCACTGATTTGAATTTTTGGTTGGAGAGAACTTAAATGTCACTGCCCCTTCCTTCTCGTTTCTCTCTCTCTCTCTTTAATTGGACATGTTCAGTTCTTGGATCATTAAATTAGAATAAAAGAACTAAAATGAAATCCAAGCAAAGTAAAGGATTCAATTGTCAAGAAAGCTAGTTGGCTGACGGTAACTTTTGCTGCAGAAACTGTGACTTCCAGAAGCACAAAGCAGCCCAAGAAATCTGAGCCCCAGAGAGCCTTAAGAAGGAGTGAAGGGTTGTCCTGGGGATAGTAGGGGACATTATGGAAGCTTTTAGGAGGGTGTGGACATTTCTACTTCCAGACCTGTACAACAAGAGAGTTTTGAGACAGAGCCTAAGCAGGTCCAGGAAGGCTATAAATTAGGAAAGGATGAGACCGCACCCCCAGAAAAAGTCACAATACACCTTTAATAAAACTGTTAGCGTCAACTTACTGTAACAAAATACAGGAGGTGATTAATCTAAGCATAAAGATTTATGTTAGCTCATTTTTAGAGGTCCAGTCCATGACTGACATGGCCTCTGCTTCCAGCCTGTGATAAAGCATGTAAGATGTCAGCAGCACATATCAGCACAATTGCTCACCTCACCAGCCAGGACGTGTATGGTCTGTTCCTCCTTGTGAAGACGTGGGACACAGTACCCATGATGAAATAAAATGAGGGGAATGTCACAGTGTGAGGCTACAAGGGGAGTGTTAGTCAATTGCAGATGCCACAAAGGGTGATCCAATAACACAGAATGACTGTTAAATGACCAGCAGATAACGGGTCTGTTGAATGAATGTGGATGACTTGTGCTATGGGCAAGTGGGCACTGGCTGGTTTGAGAATTCACCACAACACTTAGAACTGCACCCAATTTCAACCTCATAAACAAATAGTTTATTTCCAGAATTTTCCACTTAATGTTCTTGCACTGCAGTTGATGGTGGGTTTCTGAAACCTCATAACTCAGAAGGATGATGAGGGGAATGTGGTGCACACTCATTCAGCAAAACATGTTCCATAGTAGGGTCTGTTTAAGGATGGAGTCCACCAGTCCTCTAAGCCCTACACCTCCCATCTCAGCCCCCTTCGCCTCACCCACATTCGATGCCATTCTCATGTTCTTTGGGACAGTTTGAAGCAAGGCAGAGCCAGCGGAGCATTGCTTAGCAAGAAGGCTCCTTTTGTAATTCTGGGCCTGCCTTTCTATTTCATCTGTCTCAAATTCTCTTGGCTCTTGGAGACTAGTATTCCTTAACACTCAGGCATATGCACATAGGCTATGATGTGTGTGGGGGGCCTCAGAAGGGAGAGGTTATTCATATTATGGAGTTGAAAGCATTGAAATCCTACACAACTACTCAGCAGTGGATGATGTGGATGGTGGACTTTCAGAGTGCCAGGCCGGACTCCCTAAAACACCATTTCTTCACAACGTTAACCTTGGATGAGCCACTTAACCTCTCTGAGGGTCAGTTTCCTAAGCCCAAAATACTCTCTCTCCCCCCCATACCCTGTGCTCTGTTACTTTAAAGAGTAGGTGAGATGCTACCTGTTTACTGGCCTGGAGAGCTGTGCAGTGCAGTGTTATTGTTGGTGGGTGACCAATTCCCTCACCCTGTCTGGCGACTTTTAACATATGACCTCAAGCGTTTCCATACTGTGGCAACCTGGAAGGAAATGGCTGAAGGCCAGAGCTAATTATAGAAACCCACATTTTTGAAGAGTCAACTTCCATCCCAACAGTGTTGCTGGCATAGGGATGGTCCAGCAGGTGTCAGTAGAGAACTGACTTTGCCTACTGGGTGGGCACATGCAGGGGAAGGAAAATATGCTCAAGACTCCTATGTTGAGACAGGGTTAGGGAAGTCTGCTATAATCTCACAGCTGCTCCAATTCAGGGGAGTGCAGATTCAGCACTCTGAGAGGGAGGCATGGCATTGGTTCAGCCTACAAAGTCCTTCTCTGGATCTTTACCTCTCATCCTCCTTCTTCCTATTCCTACCTTAAGTCTTTCTTTTGTCCCCAGAGCCTAGAAGCAGGGGTGCTCTCAATGACTTCCTTTCTACAGCTAGACTTCACCAACTAAAATTTCCACTGCCTCTTCAAATAATGCCACCACTTGGAGAGCTTATGGGGGACATTTCACATTCATATGGTAACAAGGCCATAACTGTGTCCCTACATTTGAATTAACCCCACCATGCAGGAATAAGTTTATTACTGAAGAGTGAGTTTGGGGCCCCTTCCTGCAGTAGCATAAAGCAGCTTGGAAAATCCATCCTAATTCTGTTTTGCATTGTATGTTCCCTTAAAGAAGAACCGCTTGGAATAATTGTTCTGTCTCCTGGGTGGCAGATTTGTTTTAAACATGGAATCATTTATTGATTGTACCAATACTTATTTCTCTTCCCTTAGCAATAAACCAATCAGATCCAACAAATTTAGGAAACAAAGCCAGCATCTAGTAAATGGCTAATTCTCTGGAAGTTGGAGAACACACCTGAAAATGGTACCCAGTGTGCCAGATGGCCTTTCTACCCTTATGGGACATGTCTTCACTGCAAATGAATGTGCTTCGATGCTATGAAGTTTCACAATACAATGGGTTCTCTACTCTAGCTTGTGTGAAGCCTGCGGCATTTCTAGATGTAATGATGAATTGAATAGGCAGAGAAGCCAATTTTTATAACAGGAACAGATTTCAAACTGCTTACTTTGACTTTCACTCCCCAGAGGGGAAGGGAGAGGAGGGAGGGAAGGAGGGAGAGAGAGAGATAACATGGGGGATGAAGAAGAGAGCCAACTGTCTACACATGTATGGAGTATCACATCCTAGGAACAAGAGAAAGGAAACAGGAAAGACACTCCCCCCACCCCCCCCAGAAAGGGGCAAATGGGACTGGACTCAAAGGGCCTGGAGAGGGTGGGTCACCAGAGAGCCTGGCACACCTGAGAAATGGAGGAGGAGTGTGTGTGTGTGTGTGTGTGTGTGTGTGTGTGTGTGTGTGTGTAAATCAAATGCCTAACAGTCCTGTTGTTCTTCCTACCTCATTGAAAGTCCAGCTCTCCCCATCCTGTGTAATCCTAAGGGCTCAGGAAACAGCTGAGCCTTCTCTCTCTGAAGCCTAACCTGTAGTATCTAGAACCCACAAGGAACAACAGCCCTGCGTCCACCACTGAATGTGGGCTGGGCCCAGCAGTTCATAAACCTAACCCTAGCCAAAGAGGCAACTACACACAGGGTCTCACCGAGCTGTGCAGCATGTCTTTCAAATACTTAAATACCGGGGTATGATAGGTATGATATGTTTCATCTCCCTTTTGATTATGGATATTTATTTCTCTTTCCTTATAAAACAAAAAATTCCTGAGTAGGTAGCATGTTTGAATGAATTTTTAAAGTGAATTGGAGAGGGAAACCCCATGTGGAGATAAGAGTAACTTTACATATCATAATCCACTGACTCTCAGCTCCTGCTAATTTAAGGAATGCTGAGCATGCTTTCTAAACGACTTTGTATGTCCCTGGGACTAAAGCAAGAATTTGCCCCTTTGAGCCAAAGAGAAAACCAAAGGCTTTCTCCTTGCTTGAGTGAGTATTGTATTTACATCCAGCCCTTTCCTCAATCTTAAATCCTCATAAACCACATTGTCAGATTATAAAGGGGACCTGTCCTGCCCTTGACTGTTCCTGGTATTGCGAAATAATCTTTGACTTTGTATCCTGTCTGGAAAAGAAAAAGAGGGTCTGATTGCAGGTTGTACAGACAGTAATCACAAATAAGCAGGCGTTCCAGGGATAGCCGTATCTTCCAAGGTTTTCAACCACTTTTAAGGACGCGCGTGTGTGAACTAAGTAGAAGGAATTTGATTTAATCGGGCTCTTTTCTGTCCCTGGTGGTTATAAGGTCTCTCGGGAGTCCACGCCTCTGCCCCTAGGGCCTCCCTGCGGAGGCGCAACAACAGCTCTGGGCTAGTTCATTTCACCACAGCCCGGGGCCGCTCGGAAAGCAAAGATTAAAGGCGAAAGTCGCAGCTGTGTATTTATATTTTCATTGCTAGAAGGGAATTGATTTCCGTGCATTTATTTTGGAAGTTGTAATACAGAAGAGCGGATTTGCGTCATCACAGCAACTTGCCGGTGGAGATAAAGTTGCACAAATATTGAAAGGGGAAGTGCTAGGAGTCATTATAGAGTTTTTCTCCGGAAGAAATAAGGATTTCTGCAGTATCCTAAAATACTAGGACCGCTTCTATTTTGAGACCAATCTCGCAGGCATATCCGCTCATTTAGTCCAAGTTTGAGCCCATCAAAAAAACAGGAGATGACCTGAACTCCGGCGAGCCCTGGGTTTCCTGCTGCTTTCTTGGTTCTGAAGGGTAGGGGGTAAGGAGGAGGGCGGCGTGAGGGCTCCTACCAAGGAGTGGCCTGCAGGGGTGAGGCTTGGTCCGGGGATGGGGTGGGGGGCAAGAAAGACTCACCAACTCAAAGTCCCCAACCCCCAGCCCTGTTTCTTTTTTCTTTCTTTTGCATTCGTCACCCGGAGCTTCGACTGGGCCTTGGGTGGTGAGGCTGCGGCCGGGCTGCAACGATTGTAGTGACGCGGCGGGCCTAGGAGAGCGGAGGATCGCTAGGAGTTGCCGCAGCTTGGAAGGCAGCCGCGCTGCGGGAAAAACAGCCCTTGCACTGGAGCCTTCGAGCTGCGGGGCACTCCCGGCTTTTAATTGCGGCAGATGTGGGCGGGCTGTGGACGCTGCCAGACACCTGGGTCGCTCGGGTTCTGCACTTAGAACTCCGGCTCGGCTGACTCAAACCACGCAAAGAAGGGAAAGGGGCGGGGAGCCTTATTTCTAGAGGAGGAGAAGGTTCAGGCCTCTGGGTGAAGCGTCTTTTTGAACCCGGATTTTGGTCTAGGCCGCTCGCTGTCTGGACGTCTGCTGTCAAACTGGAATCGCGACCCAATTACAAGGCTGTTACAAAAGACGGGCGAGTGAGCCGGGTAGTCTAGACACTCTCTCCCTAGGCTGGTGACTTGCTCTCCCTAATATCCACAGAAGTTAATGAAACTGTTCTCTCACAGGCATCACACCAGAACATTTATTTGGTCAAAGCCTCGCCTCCAGTGGCCTTGTAACTTGTCACAAGTCCACCCCCTGATAGACATGAGTTCCGGCCCCTCTCGTCCCAGGCACCGCTGTCCTCAAGGGTCCATTCCTTTCCACCTCTTGATGTAGTATCCCTGTTCCTGATGCGGGGAGTTAGAGTCCCGAGTCCCGCAGCCTTTCTGAGGGAGAGAAGGGAGTAGAGGAGGGAGGGAGAGAGGAAGGGGGAGAGAGAGAGAGAGAGAGAGAGAGAGAGAGAGAGAGAGAGAGAGAG
>CAJQZJ010004750.1:5452844-5465831 GCA_907164525.1 Lophiomys imhausi | reverse complement strand
GAGAGAGAGAGAGAGAGAGAGAGAGAGAGAGAGAGAGAGAGAGAGAGAAAGAGAGAGAGAGAGAGAGAGAGAGAGAGAGAGAGAGAGAGAGAGATTGAGAGAGAGAGATCCGGGACGTAGGTAGGGAAGAGAGAGGAAGAATCTCAGCGGCTAGTGTCTGCACATCTTGTGATAGACTAGCCATTGATTGCGGTCCAGGAGAAAGGCAACCGCTAATGATGACAACATCGAAGGCCACGAAACTGCTAGATATTAACTCAGGAGCCCACTCTAATCCTGAACTCCATAGTAGCCCGACACGGTCCCTTGCGTTTTCGGGCATTTGGTATTTCAGAGCTGAGGGGAAATAAGCATGCCTTGTAATCTCATTCGGAGACACTTATTTGGACAATCGAAAACAAAAGATATATTTGGTGGTTTCGTTATTGTCGTTGTTTTATTTTCTTCCTGAAAATATGCAACAGCTCATCTGGGTGGCCTGTGGTCTGTTTGGGAGAGGGGCGGGGAAATCCATTCTGACTATAATTTAAAAGAGTACGAATTCTTAAAATAGAGATGTTGATGCGACAGAAAACTCCCATTACACCTAGCCGGAGTTCTAAAGACCCCAGCGGGATGGAATACGCTGGCTATGGCGGCTCGGACAGCGCCTCCAGCCAACAGGCCAAAGCGGATCCTGGAAAAACTGCCATCGAGTTGAAAGTAGGTATTTAATCTCAAAGGCAACTGCTCCCCGGCACTAGCAAAACATAGGACCTCACGTGACCCGGGGATATGGTGGCCGCGGAGGGTGGCACTTCCTACAAGGTGCAGGGAGGGGACGCCCGTGCTGCTCTCCTGGGGAAGACAAGGTGGCCTGCTTTGTTGTTTCCGAGGCTCAGGGCAAAAGTTTGGCTGGGTATAAGGGAGTCATTTGGGCCATCTATCTCCTTTTGTTTGAAAAGTCACTCTTTCAAGTTGTCACTGGAATAACAGCTCAGAATAAAACTAATTTGCGGCCGGCCCCCCTTCTGGCTTCTCTGAGGAGCTCCAGTGAGCTGAGAGGCAGACGGACTACAGACAGATTTGGGTCTGGATTCTGGGTCGCAGGGGCCCTGGAAAGATGGGGTCTTTGGCTAGGACACTGGCACTTGGGATAAAATCAGAGAGAAGGAAAGTCGTGTGAAAGTGGAATACAGAAGGACAGCCTATGGGTCGCCCGTGTGGTCTGCTCGGAAGCAGCGGGGAGAGCTGTGGACTACATAGAGTACTGGAGCCTCAGTTCTCCCCTCCTCCGCAGCTCCTTGAAAACTCGTGAGACCGACTTCTCTCTCCCGATGGAGGGTCCCCGAGCTTCAGGGGAAAGAGGACAGCCAGAGGCCGGAGGAGCCGACTCTCAGCCTCTAAGCAGCTCCCAGATACGCTCAGTACTCAGCTCAGCCCACGCGGCCGCAGAAAACACTTTGGTGTGGCCAGGGCGTGGCCGAGGGTGGGCCACGCCCCCTCTTTCCCAATTCTCCTCCACTCCTGAGTCCCATTGGCCACGAAGACGTCCAATGAACGCACGAATCAAGGTCCTACCCTGGGTCTGACTCGAAAGCTCCTGCCAAAACTTTGGGAGTTTTTAGAGAGGAGTTTTTTTTTTCTTATTTTTTTTTTTAACTAACGGATCATTATTGTTGTTTTAAATTTAGCTCTTAGGGGTTAGCTGTTTGGGTTTTTCTTTCGGTGACGGGCCCCGGTCTTCCCGGCTTCTCAGGAGTAGCGGAGCGAGGCCGCGCCGTTCTCCCTGCTCTCGCGCCCGGCGATCGCCTTCATCCTGCGGGGAGCGCGCCCGCCGCACCGTCTTTCAAGCCAGGCCAGGGGCCCAGGCCGTGGCGAGCGGGCAGTGACCGGGCCCTCGCCTCCATTCTCGGTGGCGCTCGGGCTGCCCGACTGGCCCTCTGCTTCAGTGCGGGCGCAGAACCGAAAGCAGATCGGGCTTGGCTGGGACACCGCCTCTCCCCGAGCACCCACCCACTTACCCACTCACGCAGGACCCCGCTACGGTCCTGCCAGGATGTTCGCAGCCGGGCTGGCTCCCTTCTACGCTTCCAACTTTAGTCTCTGGTCAGCCGCTTATTGCTCCTCGGCGGGCCCGGGCGGCTGCTCCTTCCCCTTGGACCCGGCCGCTGTCAAGAAGCCCTCTTTCTGCATCGCGGACATCCTGCACGCCAGCGTCGGGGAGCCGGGGCACGCTACAGAGGGACTGGTAGGAGCCTCGGCAGCCCTCACCGCGCACTTGGGCTCGGTGCACCCGCACGCCTCCTTCCAAGCTGCCGCCAGATCCCCCCTACGTCCCACCCCGGTGGTGGCGCCCTCAGAAGTCCCGGCTGGCTTCCCTCAACGGCTGTCTCCGCTCTCGGCTGCCTACCACCAGCATCTCCCGCAGCAACAACCAACTCAGCAACAGCAGCCGCAGCAACAACCTCCACTACCATCCCGGGCAGGCTCTCTGCAGCCATCGGCTTCGGGGACGCGGGTGATCCCTCACCATAACGGCTCCGCCCCTGCCCCCTCCAGCAAAGACCTCAAATTTGGAATTGACAGAATTTTGTCCGCAGAATTTGACCCAAAAGTCAAGGAAGGCAACACATTGAGAGGTACGTCTTGCCTGGGAGGCTTCAGGCCTCACAACCAACCACCCACGGGGGGCCCCCGATGACATGCGGGTTTGGGATTCTTTTACCTTTAAGGACAAAACTGTAGAATGAGGGAGAATAAAATGAACTTTAAGAAAACTACGAGACATTTAAAACTCAGCTACTCCATGTAAAAAAAAAAAAATTACTTTCGGGTTGCCTAACCAGCACAGAATGGGCATCCACACTTTGATTGCTGCAAACTTGCAAAAGTGGGTATAATCTATCTTTTGAATGAAATATCTGTACAAAGACCTAGACCTTTCTGACAGGGAAATCTCAGCATGGGGACACTTTGCATTTATTTGATTTCCAGTAAAATTCTTCTCAAGAATTGCGGGTGGACAAAACTCCCAGTCTAAGCCCCTGTAGGGAGAAGGTAGAGCGAGGGGTTAGAGAGTGTAAATTATGGGCTTTTAGAATTTCTGGAAGGCGTCCGAAAATTACCACTTTAGGACCCGTTTATAAAAACCTTTCCTTGTTGTGGGGTGGACTGAACATGTTTGACACACACGAAGGGACAGTTTCTTGTGAATAAGCGGGTCTTTTTTGACTTCTAGTAGGATAAAACTAGATCCACGGGAGAAGGCAAGGGAGGAACAAATCTGCCCAGAGTGTATGAGTTTGTCCAAGGTGTAACCGACTCTTCTTCCCCCTACTCAGATCTCACGTCGCTGCTAACCGGTGGGCGGCCTACAGGGGTGCACCTAGCTGGTCTGCAGCCTTCAGCCGGACAATTCTTCGCGTCTCTAGATCCCATTAACGAGGCGTCTGCCATCCTCAGCCCCTTAAGCTCCAACCCAAGAAATTCTGTTCAGCATCAATTCCAGGACACGTTCCCAGGTAGAACATTTCTCTAGTTTAGTGGGTGAGCCTGGCGGCCAGAGACCCTTAGAAATCTCAGGTCTGTTGCCGCAAAGGTCAGCAACAGTGTCAAAACACAGTAGTTGGGGTAGGCGTCTCCTAAGTCCAGGAGAATCTGAATGTTCTTTTTAGTGGGACAGTTGGAGAAGACCATGTTAGAGAAGCCAAGATAGTGTGTGTGTGTGTGTGTGTGTGTGTGTGTGTGTGTGTATCACTGTCCCTATTCTTTTCGCCCAGAGAGGGTAGTTTGAAAATGAAGCATTCTCTCACACACACCTTCCATTTTGCTTGGCTGATTCTGTTTTCTCTGAAAGACAAATGTGAAGGAGTATAGGGCTGTCATTGGCAGGTCATTCAGGCCTCTAGGGACATTTCCAACTGTTTTATTTAGCATGTCTGTCTGGTGCCTGTGTGTTTGGTTTATGCATTTCTAAATGAATCCATGGAGTAGCCAGCTCTTCCCAGCTTTAGGCCTAAAGTGGTCCTGCAAAGATCTGTAAACTTCTTCCTTGGGCTATTCCTGCACAAGGAAAAGGAGCAGAGAGGAGACTGTGAATGCAAAACTCTTTTAAACATCCATGAGACCAGAAGCCTAGGCTGTGGCTCTCTAGCAATTACTGGGCCCTGACTCTCTCCTCCTGCTGGTTGGCAGGTCCCTATGCTGTGCTCACCAAGGACACCATGCCACAGACCTACAAGCGGAAGCGCTCCTGGTCCCGAGCGGTCTTTTCCAACTTGCAAAGGAAAGGCCTGGAGAAGAGGTTTGAGATCCAGAAGTATGTGACCAAGCCAGATAGAAAGCAGCTGGCGGCAATGCTAGGCCTCACAGATGCGCAGGTAAGCTAACTCCCAGGTTGTTCTCCCACAGGCTGTAATAGTAAACAAGGTGGGCCTCCTCCACTCCTCTTCTCTAACAGTCTAGATACAAAGTCTTGAATTTCACGAGGCTTTGTGGTGTAGCAACTCAAAGCCAGAGGAGAGGTGGGTAGAAGTGGAGATGAAGGAGCGAGACAGAGAATAGCCCATTCCTGAAGATGTGTGTCAACAAGCGCTGCATGTTTATTTTGGCCAAGAGGCCAAGGAACCCCCGGAGAACGCCAATAGGCCACAGGAGATGATAATTATGCACTGGACTGGAGTGCACTTCATTGTAGGCGGCACTTTATTTCAGAAGAGATAAAAACCAAAGTCAATAGATTGTTGTTGGTCGTCCCCACCTCTCCTCGATGGATTGTGAAATCCCACTTGTGAGGAACTGAAAATATAATTTCAAACGGAATTGCTTAGCATGCTTTAAGACAGGAGGGAATTGACTTGAAGTAGCCACAGTCCCACTTTCTAACACACAGCCCAGGCTCTGAAGATAATGTCTGCTGGCAATGGAGATTTGCTTAGAATGTTCAATAACATTTTTTCAGTAGATCCTGCTGACTTGATTTAGGAAATCTGTTGTCCTGGATTTTTTTTTCTTCTCAATTTCAGGAATTAGAGTCTCTCTTTGCTTTCTTTTTTGACTACAGCATACTCGTCCTGTTCTAGCCTCTTGCTTTAGTGGTGACTCCCACAGAGCAGAAAGCAAAGCAAACTGCTCTCTCATAACTGCCTGGTTCGGACCTCAGTCCTTGTGTCTTTCTGTTCTCCATTACACAATGCGCTTCCTCAGCACACACAGACATACTGGAAAGCCCAGCTGTGCATGCTATTTTTAAAGGGGAAGCTGGAACTGGTGTGAATGTGTTGGGTACGCCAGGGGATCATATATTTATGAAGATTCTCCGATCCATCTCTTCCCTATTTTCCATGCTGTACATTTAATTCCCAGAAAAATAAGTTAGTCTCCCACAAAGACAGGGTCCACACCGACAATTAAGTAAAACTTACGCTAAAGTGATTTGCTTTACTTAAAGCCCAGTAGGTACCCTATTCTAGTAGGATTAACTCTTTGATTTCCACTATCCTTTTGCCTACTTCCACCCTTAAAACAAACAGTGCTGGCCAAGGGCTGTAATCTGAGTACCCACCCAGGAGACAGAGGCAGGAGGATTTCAAATTCAAGGCTAGCGAGTTATAAAGAGACCCAGTCTCAAAAATCCTAAGGGTAGTGGTAGTGGTGTGGTTTTCCCTCAGCGAAATGCTTTGGGTAGTGTCTGGAGACAAGAGTGTTCACAGAACCAGAATTCTTATATTGGCTCACCAAAACCTTGATATGCCATACACGATTCTGATACATGTGCAGTTTGGACTCAGGACTCAATTTTAATCTGTTTTACAAGGGTCCGGAGTTAGGTGAGATTACGAAGCAATTTGCAGGAATGGGCCCTTCTAACTTGCACTCAGGTCATTTCAGGCACATTTTAGGAATCGTCCCTCGTACGTTGGCGGGTTTCACGCCTTGATCACGCCTGGATTTTTATGCTTGGTTACAGCGTCTGCGTGGCGGAGGCATAGCAAGCGTTTGCCGCGCTATCCTTACTTAGAGAGCTAACCAGTAGTGAGCTTGCTTATTTATCTCGTACCTCATCTGACGTTGCTCGCAGGTGAAGGTCTGGTTCCAGAACCGGAGGATGAAGTGGCGACACTCTAAGGAGGCGCAGGCACAAAAGGACAAGGACAAGGAAGCCAACGAAAAGCCTTCGGGTGGAGCCCCCGCTGAGGGCGAACCAGAGGAGAGGAGCCCCAGTCGTTCTGAGGGCGAAGCCGAGAGCGAGAGCAGCGACTCAGAGTCACTGGACATGGCCCCCAGCGATACTGAGCGGACTGAGGGAACTGAGAGGTCCCTGCACCAAACTACAGTCATCAAGGCCTCCCCCGCGGGCGCCCTCATCACGGTCAGCAGCAGCGGGAGTGGTGGCAGCTTCAGCTTCAGCAGCGCCAGCAGCCTGAGTAGCAGCAACACCAGCGCGGGGAGTGCCAGCAGCCTTGGCGGGAGTTGCTCGGAGCTTCTCCCGGCGCACCAGCCCTCAGTCACCAGCAATCCTCAAAGCCCGGAGCCCGCCCAGGCTTCGCTTGCAGGCTTATAAACTGGACCGAGGACATGGCGTGCAGCTTCCCCAACACTGGTTGGAGTTTGTGCCTGCTTTAAGTTGGTGGCAAGAGTCATCGAGATGGGAAACGCCGACGGCAGCCTCTTCGGGGTTCACACCTTTTCTCTTGCTGTCCAGGCTGCCTGAGGCCCATAAGTCCCAAATGAGAGGAGAGTTCTGAGGTCCTCCGCCAAAGAAAGAATTCAACTGTGCTCTCTATCTAAGCAGCCACACTGTGAAGTGCTTGGTGGAACTGTTTCTCTGAGTACCAGGGGTCTTTGCATAAGGACACGCTGAACTTAGGAGGCCTTTAACTTGTAAATAAAATGTTTACTATGGTTTGTAAAAGGCCGTTTGGCTTGTTGGGGGGGGGGGTGGTAAGTCCCAAAGATGGGGGCCGACTAGGACATTAGCTCTAAAACACTGCAGTTGGAAACAGCTGGAGGGGGGAAAAGCAACCCCAAAACAAACTTCTGCATCTTACTGCAGAGATTCCTGTAGGATGTTGGTTAGAGGTCCTCACTCAGCACTAAGGTCCTTGGCAACCCCACCTATGACTATGCCTGGGTGCAGAGGCCTGCAAAGAAAGAACAGTAGAATCTTGGGCCTGTTCTGCAGATGGCTTCCCTAAGCAGAGGTGGCATACAATGAACACACATGCCTGGGTTTTCTGTGGCTCCCAGTGGAACCCAACCAGGCACAACCGTGCTCACTAAGCCCTTGCTAAGCTCCCAGCTGGGAGTCTGGGGCTGTACCTGGGCAACTGTGTAGTGAGGGTAAGGGAACCCAAAGTAACATTTCAAGAAAAGAACAGAAAGGTCACAATAGTTAGGGACTAGAGACCAGGTCTTCCAAGTGCCGGGTGCTCTAGTTTTAAAGAATGTAATTGAGCAGTAAAGAGGTGATGTCGAATGCCTGACAGGGCTGAAGCAAGGTGTGGAGTATCTAAGAAACTACACCTACCACTCCTCCCCTGTACCCATGTAAAAGAGTCCTTTGCAATTCTCCCCCTGGAGGCACCCGCTGCAGTCCTGGGGAGTTAGGAGTCAGTTTCCCACTCCATCATAGTGGGTACTGCGGTGAATACTAGACAGTTTTTCTTTTTTACACCCGGAGCCCTTTTCTATCACCTGTGTTCCTCTCACCTCCTTTCCTTGAAATGATGTGAAAAGCATTTCTTTGGGGAAATTTTTGAAAAAGCCATAACAACAAAAAAAGATTTCCCTAGCAATTTTTGGCACAGAATTCTGCCAGGGCACAAGGCCTCTTAGAAGTACAGCTTAGCATCCAATTCCTGGAACTCCTCCCACCCTGGGAAGGGAGGAGAGTGGAGGTCAGATCCTACAAGCGCCCCAATCCTGGAAGGGACTGGAAGGTTTGGGGCTGCTTCTGCTTGAGTTTTGCATCTCTTCTCCCCTTTGTCTCATTCCTTGGATCTGGTTTCTGGCTTCTTGCTCTGGACTCATGGCCTAGGGCTGGGGTGAAGAAGAGGAATACTTTTTAGAAAGATCATAGTGAAAGTAGTTGGAGGAAAGCAAGAATAAATCAAGATAGAATAGCCACCACGGGAGACCCAATTTAAAGGGTAATGTGAGCTAGCTATTATCCACAATTAGTCATAAGGCCCGGGGCCACAGGCAGCCTCTACCACAGGCCTGGGCTTCAGGTGGACAAGGGACAGTTTCTCCAAGTCTCCCATCAGGCGGGCTTTACTTCTCAAACTTTAGTATCTTCCCCCATACCTCAAATTTTCAGTCAGAGCCTAGATTTCGCTCCTCTAACTCCCAAAATATTAAAAAGCCTGGACTTCAAATATCCAAAAGAGATGGAATTAGGACATACTTAAACCCAATTCTGATATTAAAGAGAGCGGAGCCGGGGGTATACCCACCTAAGCCAAGAGCCTGGAGACCTCTGGGGAAGAGACTGGGGGTGGGGGCGGTGCTTTATGCAGAAGGCGGCTTTTCAGTGTCTCTGGCTCACGGTGCCCCCTCCCGTTTTCTTCTAGCTCAGAGGCGGCAGCTTTTCTTTCTGGCTTCTAGACTTAGTAACTAAAGGAAAGAAACGCCGCTGGGGCAAAGAAATGGTGTGCTTTTTAGGGCAGAACTTCGGCCTTCTTTCATCCAGGATGGCCAAGGCCCGGGACCCACGGGAGCTGGGCACGAAATAACCCAGGCGCCTGGCACCTGGAGGAGGTAGTATGGAAATCGAATGCATCCCACCTGGGTTGGGTAGTCTGAAACGAAGGTAGCCCGAGTGAGGTACGTTTGTCTCTGCTACTCTCTCCCCCTAGCTTCTGACCATTTATCTTGTGAAACTCCGGCTTCCAGCAGTAGCCACAAAGTCAAAAGCCCTGTGAAGTTTCGTTTACGTGGAAAAAGCGGAGCTGCGGAGAGAAGCCCCCACTCCCACCCCCTCCACCCCCGCCCCGGCAGGCCGTGCAGCTAGACTTTAGGGCGGGTTGTTTCTTGCTGGAGGCTGCTTGCTGGGCTACTGGGGATCTTTCTGGAAGCGCTTGATCCTCGTCTGAGCTGTTTAGGACTGAGGTTTCCGAGGCTCAGAGAAGAAGGCTAAGTGTAGAAGATCTGCAGAAGCCAGACTTCTGGGCTGGTCGAAGCCTGGGTTTGCAAGGGTCCCGAGTTGCGCAGAGCGATACGGAGCAGAGCAGAGCGGAGCTGAGGCGCACGCCCCTCTTCTAGGGCATGCGGTTTTCCTCTAAGCTTTTCCTTACCCCTTACTGGAGTCCCTTCAATGAAGAGCCGACAGAACCAGGATACCAAGGCCTCCGAAAAACACATGAAGGGATGGTGACCTGTGTGGATTTCACTAGGCAGAAAGAATAGTGGTCTGACACAAAACCCTAACTATTCACTCATTGACATACACCTCAGAGACAGAAACACTCTTACTTTAACTGTGTGTGTGTGTGTGTGTGTAGCTCCGTTCTTTTCTGTATGGCAAAAGAAGGCAAGGATCCTCACACCACCTTATTCTGCGTCTGTGGGTGGGACGTTTGTCTCTGTAGCATTTGTCTGGCGCCACATTCCGCAGACCAAAACCACTGAAAAACAGATCCACCTTCTGCATTTGCTGTCTTCTGCAGAAAGTGGGGAGGAACCTGGATTCGAGGAGTGTGCCACCCCGCTTTTCCAGTTTCACTGGGGCCAAGGCTGTCAGGTTCTGAGCAACACCAAGGCCAAGTCTTTTCTCTAAGGAAGTTTCTAGCAGACTCAGCCAAGGAAACCACTCCTTGTCTACACCCACTCTTCACCCTACCAAGGATTGGAGGAAGCTGTTGCTCCAGCCCTCACAAATCCCTTATTCTCCCCCCCCCCCACCCCAGACCTCAGAGGGTCCAAAAGAATAGCCTGGAACTCTAGAACCCTTCCTCTGGCTGTTGTCCCTCTCCAGCCTGGCAGGGATGGTGGCTGGGCCAGACTGCACCAATGGAAAAGTAAGGTAACCGTGCTACTCCCAAGATCTCAGTCTTCTTCAAGGTACCAGAGATCCAGGAATCCTGAAACAGAGTCAAAGTTCTCCTGCATACCCTCACAGCTCCCTATTGAGGCTGGGGAGTTCTCAGAGGCAAGGTAGAAACTTCACTCTGAAGCAGGGAATTAGAATTGAACATCACTCTATGGCACTTTAAGCAGTTGAGGGACAGGACCTCCTTCTCTCCAAGTTCTGTCATCTTGAAGCAGACTGGTGGGATATAGGCTTGGGCTAGCAACAAAAGAGACCAAAACTTAGGTGGATGGTGAACCAAGCCTCTTTTCATCAAAAAAGTTCCCTTTGAGTTGTGTCCCCTTCCCCACTTTTTAAAATGCTGTGACTGAAATCTTTTCCCTACCATATAGTGACACTGCATTGGAGAAGGCCAAGTGACCCCTAAACATATCAAAACATTGCCTTCCCTCTTCTTTAACCTCTGGGAGGCAGAGTGGGGGACACACCCCACACCTCTCAGTCTTCATGAAGAATAGGAACTGGGTTCTAAGAACTTTACCTGAAGGTGTTAGAGAGGGGAGAAAAACATGGGTTTAACAGATCTTGCTCACCATGCCATTTGCAATGTCTTGATGTTGCCCAGGATCCCCAAGGCAAGCGCAGGCTCTTCTATAAGGCATGTTCTCGTCCTGTGGTGAGTCCAGCTTGCTTTCCCAGAGTGGGGTGCACTTGGCAAAATATCTTCTTACCTGGGTTTTCGTAGAGCTTCAGGCTCCATTGAGACCCCTGCTCTCTGCTTATAGGGAACCTTAGGACTGTTGGACCCTGGGACCCTTTGCTTCCCTCCACCATTTTAGAAAACAAGGATGGCCTTCCGACAACATACAAAGCGTTATCTTTCAATCCGGGTTAAAGAAGAAATCATTCTGTCACCTTGGAGCTAAACCAGCTCCAGTGTATATATTTTGAGATCCCAAAGGACAATCTGCCTGCATCGAGAAAGCCTTTTGTAAGTAGCCTCCAAACCTAGGTCCCTCCAAATCCCATGTGTGTGACTCTGAACTCTAATTATTGGGATCAGAGACCTGTGGTTCCCATCTGAAGGGATCAAAGATGTGTTCCACCACTCCTGGATCGAAGTCTTTCTCTATTTAGAGTTTGCCCTGCATCAGGCTGACCCTGAGCTCCGGGATCTGCCCATTTCTGTCTCCAGTGTGCTGGGAGCTGGGACCAAGGGTGTACTCTTTTTGAATGGTGGGACCAAGAGTATGCACCCTCACCACCCTGCTCCGTATGATTCCAGAATACATAAGACCACCAACTCTACGGTGCTTCCCCCCCCGCCCCCCCTGAAGTCAAAGGCATGGGCCAACACCACAATTCTCTTGTATTTTACCTTAGTTCCATGTCTTCTCGACACCTGGAGGTCTGCAAAACCAGGCCGAACAGCTGTATCCTCTATTCCATTCACAGTGTTTCAGCCCTGCCACCTGCCCCCCCCCCTTTTTTTAGTTAATAAATTTATTTGTTTGTTGCTTCAGGTTACATCCTTATCATATTGTCCTCTTTTCCCGCTTCCCAGCCCCACCCTCCCATGTTCTACCCCCTGACCCTTCCGTCCTCTTCCTCTGGGGGGGAGTGTCCCTGCCTAACAGTCAGAAAACAAGGATGGATGTCTTCACACTACGGTTACTTCTGATGTCCCCACTCTAGGATGAGACAGATGACAGGAAGAAAAGTGAGGACATTTGTTCAAGATTATGGGGTGAATGAATGCCAGGACCAAGATGGACCTTAGGATCCATGTCTTCTGAAGAATGCAGGAATATGAGAGCTTTCTCATGGCAGGCCTGACCAACAGATTCTGATCAGGATGATCAAAGCTCATTGGGTTTTTAGAAAGGAGAATAAAAGTCTCAACCACAGTCTATGGACTCCGGGCTCCTCCTTTTCTCTTGGGGCCATAGGGGTGGTAGTGGTAGGTGTGTATGTGTGTGTGTGTGTGTGTGTGTGTGTGTGTGTGTGTCCTTGGGCAATTGTTTCTCTGGGATGATGGTCTGGATGTTTGCTGATTGACATCTTGCTTTCCAGTTTGCAACATTCCTGGCTGTGCTGCAGCAGCTTGGCTCTGAGGGGCAGAGCACCATCTGTGATGCCTTTCAGCTTTCCTTGGTCACCTCTGTTACTGGGGCAGACAGCAGAAGTGCAATGGCACTTGGGGGTACCCGAGGTACTGGTACTCTCTCCCTCTCCTCAACCTCAAACTTAACTTTAGCAGCAGTGCAGAACAAACTTCAACCCTTGGTGCAGTCTGGAAGAAGCACCACCTGACTTAGACCTGGGGTTCTTCTAGTGGCTTTCCTCACCTCCCCTTTCAGCGTGGTGGTGGTAGGTACATCAAGAGTGCACGTAGCTGAGAGTCAGTGCTCTTGAGCAAATGTTCTTGATCCTAGGCCAGTATAGGAGGATCCAAATGAAACTCAGGAACATCCATCCATCCATCCATCCATCCACTCATAGGTTCAACAATCTGCTGCATTAACCTTAAGAAATTCTTCTAACCATTTAGCTACAATTTCTCCCAGCTCTATGTACAATACAAGTAAATAAACTTAAATCATAAATTTGTATGAAGATCAATTGCATTAAACAAACTTCAAAGAGGGATGTGATGTGTTCTTCCATTTACTTGTTTATTCATGGCAGTACTTGTTGAGATCTCACTTAGTGCTCACATGGTAGGAATAATCAAGGAATCAAGGTAATTCACATGTGCCAGGAAATTAAATCATTAGAAGCTAACGAAGCTTATGAGTATGCGACCATTTTGCCCAACATTCCCTGGAAATCTTTTTTTTTTAATAATTTATTTTTTATTTCTTCAAGTTACATCTCAATCACAATCCCCTCCCTACTCCCCCCTCCAGTCCCACCCTTCCACCCTCCTCCCCCTCAGCCCCACCATCCTCTTCCCTTCTTTTTTTTTTTTTTTT
>CAJQZJ010004750.1:5419794-5452444 GCA_907164525.1 Lophiomys imhausi | reverse complement strand
CCCCCCCCCACATCCTTGGCCTCACATTGTAGGTGGACCCGGAGGTGTTGAATGATACCCAAGGTCAATTTTATTCTCAGTTCTCCAGTTAATCAAAATAAGAGCCAGGACAGAAACCCAAAAACCTCAGTTCTTTCTCTGGTTTGAGAGAACTAGGACCCTGTCTTAGAACAGGGGAGGACAGCACAAAGCCGGACTTAAGGGTAAGGGGGACTGCCAGCACCCCGTGCCTACTTGGTCACCAACTAACACATAAACCTGGAGTGGTGGCCCAAACTTGTGAGGACAGCTCTCAGACGGTGAAGGTAGGAGGAAGGAAGTGGGAGGTGGGAGGAGCAGAAATTCAAGGTCGGGCTTGGGCTAAATGCTGGCGATTCTGTCACTCCCCATCCCCACCAAATATCCTGATCTGGAAGTTTCAGTCTCACTTTGATTTGACAGAGCTGCTTATTTTTATTTCTCTGAACCTAGGGAAGGTTCTAAGCTCCCATCGGGCACTGTTCTCAGCGAGTTGATGGAAGCCAGAGAAAATAAGCTCATGAGCTAATGCGGAATTGAGTTCTTCACATAGCAATCAATGCCTCTGTGCGTCTGTCAGTACTAGGGGCCATTTCCTAAGCCGTAGAGACCTGCGCACACACCGGCAGCTCCAAGCGGTCTCCAGAGCAGGGGAGACTCCAAGCAGACATACCTTCCAGTCTCAGGACGCAGATCTCTCAGACTTCATTACCGCACAAGGTTTTGTGGTTTTGCTTGGTGTGTCACTAGTTCGAGTCTAAGGGATGAGTCCAGATCCTCTGCAGTCTGGTATCCTGAACCCTGGAGCAAAGCACTAACTAGTCCTTAGCTCCCAGACCCAGATCCCTCCCCACGGAGCAGTTTGTCTTTGTGGATAGCACCCTGGATTAGCTCAGCAATCTAAATCTGGTCCCCTCTTGTCCTTCTCTAGGTCGGGTAGTTTGTCCTCTTTTAGACTGACTAGGTGGTGTTAGACAATTCAAGTTCTCTTCCCTTCTCTCTAGCAGGCCCTTGCCGCTTCCCCTACTATTCTCCTCAGTCTAGATTGTCCTTTAAGGCTGGGGTGGGGCATCTTAACAAGCTATAAAAGCAGCAGGCAGACTAAAAGACTCATTTGGTGCAATCTTGAAATCAAATCCAGCATAATCCAAACTTTGCCTGGTCCCCTTCACTCTCTCTTTATCTTCCTTGGTGTTCATGTCCCCAGAGCTCCTTCCTTTTTCTTTTTCTGTGATTCCCAGCTTCTGACCTTTCTTTTTCTGAAATGGTTCTAAGCTCCTACTGAGATTTTAGTAGTCACCCTCACCTCCTTCTGTGTTCTCAAAAGACCGTTGAGAAGGTGTGTGAGTGACAGGGTATCCAAGCAGCGGATACTTCCCAAGGTGGTACAGGATACGTTGAACAACAGGCATCGAAGGGCAGCAGTTTCAGAAAGCTTATTAAAAATGTAACAAGTATGCACAATTCCTAAGGAAGGGTGACCCCCACCCCTAGCATCCATTCTCCCCAGAGACATTGTTTGAGAGCCTCTGGCCAATAGCCACTTGGGCAACCTGTAGTCTTAGCATCATTCATCAAGTACCAGCCACTTGAGCTGAGGTGTGTGCTGCTACCACCAACTCTACTACACGCTAACACCTTTTGTGTTGGGAACAATTTGTAGCTGGGAATGGACAGGTGTGTGAATGTTCTGGGATCTGTTCACTCAGCCCAAACTTTTACCAGTTGGAAATGAGAAGTTTCTCACCTGTCTCCCCTGTATCTTGGTCTCTAGCCATTTCCTTGTGAAAGAAACCTCACAAGAAAAGCAATTTCAGCTCTCCACACTTTGCAACCTGGAGGCAGTTCACATCCCCTTCCAATAGATGAGAGATTCAAACCAGATACTGTGCAGGATCATAAACCAAGCACAGCTCTCACGGCAACTGGAGATTATGGAATCTGGGAACCTATAAACTGTAATTATCCCTAGTATACCATAACATTGAGTGCTTGAAATCACCACGCGGTGTGTGTGTGTGAAGGAACAGAGGTAAGAGGTTGTCAAAGGGCAAGCCTGTAATCCCAGCAATCAGGGAAGATGAGGCAGGGATATGTGGAAATGGAGGCTAGCCTGGGCTGCATAGTAAGAATCCCCAGTCTGAACAACAACAAAAATACAACAAAGATGTTCCTCTACCAGGTTCTCAGTTTCTTGTTCCAATCCCAGAACTAGGGGGCATTGATGATTCTCTTCTCAGAGGAGGAGAAAGAAAAGCCTAAAGTCAAGCTCCCCCCCCCTTTTTGAATTATTTTGGCCATCATTTCAAACATACACTTATAAATCCAAGTGTAGACTCAATGCAACTATAAGAAAAACTTTTCCTCTTGGTAGCAGTACTGGGGGGACGGTGGAACCCACAGCCACTTATGCTTGCTCTAATTCACTGAGCAACAGATGGGCTTGTGGCACCTTGGGAAAGCGACCTCTTGGTGTGTCCTGCACAGAGGGGTGAGGAAAGAGCCCACAGCAAGGACGTCTTTTAAGCAAAGGGTTGTTTACTGGGTGCGTGTGTCCGGTCCGATAATGACTTTACAGTGTAGGAAGATACACATTCGGTATAAAAGTTCCTCTAGGCTCCTTTCCTCTCCCTTTCCATTCTCATCTGATACACCCTCCCCTTTCTCCTCTACTGAACTTCCCAAATCTTCCCTCCTAGGCAGGTAGTGTTTGGGAACTTCCAGCGGGCGACGTTCAGAGTCTTAAGGCTGATTAAGGTGTTCTTGCAGCGGCTAGAGAGCTGCTCAGCCCTGCCCACAGTTGCTGCGGGGACCTGGAGCGCCCGGTTTCGGGCTGCGGTTACTAGTGATGGAGGAAGGGGCTAGAGCCGAGGGATCGCTGAGAGCCAAGTCGGGTGGGGCGGGGAAATTTATGGTGTGTATATACTTTCTGGCTCCAGTGTTGTGAGTACCAGAAAGCCGAGGCCCTGGGATGTCCAGGCCGTTAAGCTGGGGCGGCGGGAGCCACTTCCACCTACGGGTGTCCAAGAGTTCTCTCTTCTGTTCTCTGTCTCCCACTCTTGGAGGGGACGGCTGAAAACGACAATCAAGGCGCGAAGTGGTCACAGACTACCTGGCCCTGCTGCTGCAGGACAAGTTTTGGAAGCCAGGAGAGTGATCTTTACCGGGAGGGGGGCTTGTCTGTACTGGCTGCAGTTGGGGGCCGGGGTGGGGTGTCAGGGTGGAATTCTCGACCCAGCGGCTGGCCGCGTGGCCCAGAGTAAAGACAGGTTACCACCAGGCCTGGAATGTAAGGGCCTGGCTGATTTCCTATTTGGAGCACGTTAAGACCTAGACTTCAGAGTCTGCCGCGACCACCTAGATTTGATGCTCTTTCGTGGCTTCAGTAAAGAATAAACCAAAAAAGTCACGGAGGTGGCGAACTCCGTGGGCCTTCGATGGCAGGAGTCAGGAAGATGGCTCGAGAATCAGGCCTGGGGCAGAAGCCCCTTTGAGACCGGAGAGGTTTCATTTCATTCAGCCAGACTGGCATTGGAAAGCTAGCCTAGAGTGATCCCTTCTTGCCGGTGCAAAGTCACACCTGAATGCAGGGACTGGAGCTAAGTTGGGCTGTCAGCTCAGCGTAGAATTCTTTATCCATACTGTCAGGAAGATGGTGTAACAGACTGAAACCACATAGGGTCGAATTTACAATACTAGCCACAAGCTTTCAATTTATACGTAGCAGCAAATTGCTGCATGCCTATGCGCTGTGCACTGTTCTAAACCCTGTTTGTTCACTTGCTTTGGTAAACGAATTTCAGATATGTTATTACTTCCATTATTCCCTTTTAACGGATAGGTAAATTAGGCTAAGACAGTTAAAAGAACTCTCCTACAGACACGAAGTAGTGGAACTGGGAAGACCTCTCTCTTTCTCTCTCTCTCTCTCTCTCTCTCTCTCTCTCTCTCTCTCTCTCTCTCTCCCTAAGTTTTCTGTAGTAATAACGAAACAACTACTTCTCCCGCCAGCGACAAAGAGCTGAATTACAGGAGAGCTAGGGTTACTTTAAGCAGTCAGCTTAGGGAGCATCGAGCTCCTTGGCTCTGGCGCTTGGAGCTCAGACCTTAGAGGGTCAGCCGACGCAGGTGGTCCGGTAGATAAAGCGGGGCTGTTCAGCAATTACCCCCGGGGCGTGCTAATTGAGTCTGCCTGACACCAGCTTTTCGCTCTCTTCTGGCTCTGATTTATTGTTGGGGTAGTTCCTTGCGCCCAATTGCATTGCGGGAACCGTGCTTGTTTGAAGCAAGCTCTCAGGATGCTTTTGGCCACACAGCCACAAAACCATACCAGAGTCTTTTTCGTCTTTCTTTCCTTTCTTCTTTAAAAAACAAAACAAACAAACAAAACCTTTTTCTCGTAGCTCATTTAAATTTCTTCCACGAAGTACTGGCTGGCCTCGAATTTGCCATATAGCCAAGAATTAATTTAGAACTTTTAATCCTCCTGCCTCCTACACTCCAATGTTGGGATTTCAGGCAAGTGCCAGGTTTATGCAGTGCTGGAAGTGGAATCCAGATTTTTGCCTACGAACACCTTATAATTGTGCTTAATTTCTTAATGTCTTTACTTTGTAGGGGGGCAGGTGGGGAGTCGCCTTCCTGTTTGTCTGCTCCTGGAAAAAATTCCTAAGGTAGTGGGTTGCAACTGGGAGGGTTGGCGATTTATTTGGGGCAGGTGTCAGGGGAGTAGCGAGAAGCGTGAAGGAAAAGTGGGGAAAAAAGAGGAAGGGAAAGAAAAAAGGAGGAATCCCAACAATGAGGTGGAATTTTGAAGCGTTTCTCACAGAGTGGGCGGAGTTGGCACAGCGGTTCGGTTGGGCCATAAATTAAAAGATTTACCCCCCCACACACACACACACAGTCAGGAAGAAGCCATTAAGATATTCTTAGCTTCATCTGCGGGAAAATAATTTCTTTGATTGAGTTGCCCCAGAAGACCCTGTGAAGCCCCTTACTCCTCTGCCTTGAGCGCCTCCCCTTTGCTCCCTGCCAAAAGGAGAGGGGCAAAGAAGGACTCTAGGGAGAGGGCCTTTCCATATTGCTTGAATTTGACTTGAGGTGGGTTTTTTTGTTTTTGTTTTTCTATTTCTTAATTTGATCTCCCACCTCGGGGACTTGGGACACTAGTGGGATGAGTCTTCACTGCCAGCCTAGCCGCTGGCACCGCCAGTCTCCTCTCCCTCCTGGAGACTTCAAGGACCCAAAGTGAGCACTTTGCCTCTCACATCGTCTCACAGGTCCCAGCATGCCAAGCGCCTGGCACAGGTGAACCTGGGGAGTGTGGCAAAAGTAGCAAAAGTGAAGGGAAGCATCCCCTACAGATAGGATGACAGACTCCTCCAGAGCTGGGAGGAGACAAAATCTGTCAGGCCCCTAAGACTCACAAGTGGTCCCTAGCCCCTGAAGGGTCCTTTCAGAGGACCCCTGAGGTCAAAACTATTTTCACAACAAAAGGTTATTGCCTTTTCCACAACTCTCCCAGGGGCCACGTTGTAGTGGTGACATCATAATGTATGCATTTATAATGTTTTGCAATCGTTTACTGCAGTAAAATGCTTTTCAAAAATGTTTCCATATTGCAGTTTGTAGGACTGTTAACATTTACTTTAACATGATGTGAAAATAGATTTTGTTGGCGCAGCTGCCATATTTGAATTGTTCCATAGCCCATGCTGTTAGATGGGGAGATACAGAGTTTGCTATCATGGAGTTCTACTGCTCAAAGCTAATGTGTAAAAGTAGATACGGTCACACAAACACTGAGCGCAACCTTGTACTGAGAGGCAGAGGCCGTAGGATCAAGAATTTGATATCTGGGCTATATTGTTAGTCTGAGGCTAGCCTGGGATACCTGAGACTCTGCTTCAAATAAGCATATTATGACAACAACAACAAAAAACAAACACCCCTTAGTATCCTCTGTGACTTTTAACTATAAAGAGATTCTGAGGTCAGTGAAGCCTGAGACCCTCACTTGAGAGCCTCCCTTCAGTGCAGGGAGAAGGCTGTGTGGACTGTTCTGCACTTGCTGTCTTTGCAATCTTGTAACTTTGAATTCTACACTTCAATTAATTTGTTGTTTTGTTTTTGTAAAAAAATTAAAATTGAAAATAAATCTTTTCCATACAGTATATTCTGACCACAGTCCCCTTCTGTCATCTCCTTGATCCTCCTCCCTCCCCACTAATCCAACTCCATGTTCTTCTCTCCCACCCCACTTTTTAGAAAACAAACAGGAAAAAAAAAATCCAAAAAACCAGAATAGAACAAAATAGAGGGGAAAAAAACAAAAAACAAAACAAAACAACACAACAAAGCTGAAGAAGAAGAATGAGAAGCACAAACACATATAGAGAACTCATAAAAGCATAAAATCTGAAAACCATATATATACACATATATATGTATTTCACACACACACACACACACACACACACACATACACATATATATGTAAAAGTAAGATTTTTTTAAAAGGCTAGACAAACATTATGAGAAAAAAAAAAAACTCCTCAAATACCATCAGGTCCATTTTATTGTGTTGGCCATCTATTGCCAGCCATGGGGCCTATCCTTGAGTATGGCTTGTATACCAAGTGAGATACCATTGGAGAAGAGTAAGTTTTCCTCTGCAAGCGGTTGCTAGTTGCAGATAGCTAAGCTTTAGTTCTTTTCTGTAAATAAGATCACAATAGGGGGGTGGAGAAATTGCTCAGTGGTTAAGAGCATTAACTTCTCTTCCTAAGGACACAAGTTTTTTTTTTTTTTTTTTTTTTTGGTTTTTTTCGAGACAGAGTTTCTCTGTGTATTGTTGGCTGTCCTGGACTCACTTTGTAGACCAGGCTGGCCTCGAACTCACAAAGATCCACCTGCCTCTGCCTCCCAAGTGCTGGGATTAAAGGCGTGCGCCACCACCGCCCGCCCGGCTAGGACACAAGTTTATGACTTGTAATTCCAGCTCCAGGGTATCCAACACTCTCTTATGCCCCACCCCCAGGATACTGCTCTCATACCCAAACACAGATATATACACATAGTTTTTGGCAGGAAAAAACCCTTGCTCCAACTGTAGACAGAATGCTGTCCAAAAAGGACAAAACTTGGAAGCAGGTAAGTCGACAACCTAGCTCTGCCAAGACAGGGAGGGAAAGTCCTTCATAATTCCTGCTCTGCAGTCAATGCCTGTCAGAGAAACGGGGCCAAATGACTGAAGATCGATGCTGTAATGTATGGAGAGAAGATGGGAACTGTCCAGGCAGCCACTGGTATGTCATTTCTTGGTTTTGGAGGCTGTGGGCCTTGCACTTCCTATATAATCAGATATATTTATCCCTTTCAGGTCTCTGAGGTGGTTGAAGAATAGATAGCTAGAGTCTCATAATTAAATTTTGAGTTGTTTAAGAATCAAGAGGGTGTTCTGGATCTAAGATGTTTTTAAAATTGTGTTGCAAGTTAGTATGAAAGCTGAGTTGGATATAGAACTTTAAACACATGGAGATGCTTAGATAGTAGAATGTTAAAGTCAGGTGCCAAATACATATGGACTGGACATCGGGAATGTATGCTAAGCCATATAACTCTCATAACTGTGGCCTAATTTACCCATGTTGCCCATAGTTACCAACTCAGATCCATGTCAGCAATCATAATTAGATTCAATGGGGGGGAGAGATAAGAAAATCAAAATAGGAGGGGGCTTATGGGAAGAAGGGCTTGAGAGATTGTGGGGGGAGAGGGAGGGAGAGAGGTGAGGCAGAGAGGGATGGAGGGGGAGAGGGTAATGCAAGTGAAAATGCCTCAAATTCAGATGTATAAAACTCCCAAAGAATGAAAAAGCAAAACAAAAACCTCCCTACAAATAATATTTTTATATTGATGAGACTCAAATCCCAGGCTTTGGTTCAGAAATTTTTTCTTTTTCTTTTTCTTTTTTTAATTACTTATTACTTCAAGTTACATCTCCATCATAGTACCCTCTTCCATCCCTCCCAGTTCCACCCTCCCTTCCTCTCCTCACTCTCCCACCCATCTCACTCTTCTGATGTGGAGTGTCCCTACATATCAGCCCCTCTCAGTTCAACAGTCATATGAGAGCTAAGAGCTTCCTCTTACACTGGGGGCTTAAATGGTAGCACCCCTAGGGCAAATTGTCCCCTTAATAGGTAACAAAGTCTATGTTTCTGATCCTTTTGGTGTGTTGGTTGTAGGATAGTTATCCTGTACTATATGGCTAAAATCCAATTATAAGTGAGTAGATACCATGTGCATCTTTCTGAGTCTGGGTTAGCTCACTCAGGATGAGCTTTTCTAGTTCCATCCATTTGGCTGCGAATTGCATGATTTCCTTGTTTCTGATAGCTGAGTAGTATTCCATTGTGTAAATGTACCAAAGTTTTTGTATACATTCTTCAGTTGAAGGACATCTGGTTTGTTTCCAGTTTCTAGCTATTACAAATAAGGCTGCTATGAATATAGATGAGGCTATGTGGTTTGGTGAGGAATCATTTGGGTGGATACCCAGAAGTGGTATGGCTTGGTCTTGAGGTAGAGCTATTTCAAGTTCTCTAAGATATCACCAGACTGATTTCCATAGTGGTTGTACAAGGTTGCACTTCCACCAGCAATGGAGGAGTATTCCCCTTTCTCCACAACCTCGTCAGCATGTGCTGTCATTTGAGTTTTTGATCCTAGCCATTCTGACAGGTGTGAGATGGAATCTCAGAGTCATCTTGAGTTGTATTTCTCTGATGATTAAGGATGTTGAGCATTTCTTCAAGTGTCTCTCAGCCATTAGGGATTCCTCCTTTGTGAATTCTCTGTTTAGCTCTTTTCCCCATTTTTTGATTGGATTATTTTGTTTCTTGGCATTTCATTTCTTGAGTTCTTTATAAATTATGGATATTAGCCCTCTGTCAGATGTGGGGTTGGTAAAGATCTTTCCCAATCTGTAGGTTGCCATTTTGTTCGAATGACAGTGTCTTTTGCCTTACAGAAGCTTTTCAATTTCTTGAGGTCCCATTTATTGATTGTTGGTCTTAGAGCCTGAGCTGTAGGTGTTCTGTTCAGGAAGTTGTTACCTGTGCCAATGAGTTTGAGGGTTTTTCCCACTTTCTCTTCTACTAGATTTAGTGTGACTGGCCTTATGTTAAGGTCTTTGATCCACTTGGACTTAAGTTTTATGCAAGGTGATAAGTATGGGTCTAATTTCATTCTTTTACATGTTGACATCCAGTTGGACCAGCACCATTTGTTGAAGATGCTGTCCTTTTTCCATTGTACAGTTTTGTCATCTTTGTCAAAAATTAAGTGACCATAGGTGTGTAGATTCATTTCTGGGTCTTCAATTTGATTCATTGATCCATTGGTCTGTTTCTATACCAGTACCATGCTGTTTTCAGAAATCTTTTCTTAAGAACTAACCATGTAGAAAAATTCTTAAATTAAAAAACAAAACAAAACAGAACTAACCATCCCAGTTAAGAGTCAAAGTCAGTGTCTCAAAGTAACTGGAGTAGTTGAGAAAGGAAATCCAGAATGCTGACATGCTGATGTGTAGTCAGGTCTTATCCCTTCCCTGCAGTGCTGGACAGACCCTTGGGTTGGAGATGACTGGGTGGCTCCCTGGGTGCCTGCTAATCCTGGGTCTAGGGAGGTGATGATGGCTGGTGAGGTGGGTCATAAGTGCAGAAGCCAAGAGATGTTTCCACAAGTAACAGCAGACTGGGAGGGTTATTAGTTTGTTTCTTAGGCCAGTATCCCAAATTAGCTTCAACCTAGTGACTTAAAACTTCCAAAGTCTATTTCCTCATGATTCTGGAGGCCAGACATCTGAAATGAGTTTCTTGGAGTGAAGAAAGACATGGTGTTGACAGGGATGGATCCTTCTGGAAGTCCCAAGGGGAGAAATGTTCTTTCTTTGTAGCTTCAGGTTGCTGCTGGCATTCCTTGGTTTATGTCCTAGTCACTCTGATCTTAGTTTCTCTGGTAACACAGACTTCTGCTCTTCATCAAAGTTACTTCTGCCTTCCTAGTGTGCGCATTTGTGTGTGTGTGTGTGTGTGTGTGTGTGTGTGTGCGTGTGTGTGAGTGTGTGTGTACTTGTGTATATGGAGGTCAGAGGTGAACTTTGGATGTTAGCTTTAGGACTATTCATCTTATATTATTACTTATTATTAATTTTTAGTATGTATGTGATATATGAGTGCATGGTGTGTATGTGTATGTTCCTATGTGTGTGTATGTACATATATATATATATGTGCATATGGAGGTCAGATGTGAACTTTGGATGTTACTTTAGGACTATTCGTCTTATATTATCATTTATTATTAATTTTTTGTATATATGTGGTATATGTGTGCATGGTGTATGTGTGTGTGGTGTGTGCAGTAGTATATGTGTGTGTGTGTGTGTGTGTGTGTGTGTGTGTGTGTATGCATGTTGTACTTGTAGATGTCAGAGGAAGACTTTGAGTGTGCTGTCCTATCTTTCTTTGCAATATTTTTTTGAGACAGTGTGTCTCAACTGAACCTAGATCTACACTAGCAACTAGTAAGCTGTAGTGATTCTCCTGTCTCCATGCTTCACAGTGCTGTGGTTATATCCACATCTGGATTTTTAAAAATATTTATTCTTTAATGTGGATACTTGGGATACTCATGCTTGCATTACAAGTTTTCTTACCACTGAGCCATATTTCCACCCCCCACCTGTTATTGAGACAAGGCTTCTCATTGACCTGGGGTTCACCAATTAGACCAGGCTGGCTGGCCATCAAGCCTTAAGGATTCTCTTGCCTTCGCTTCACCAATACTGGAATACAAGTGTGTGTCAGCATGCTTGGCTTTAAAATGGATTCTAAGACCCAAACTTAGGTCCTCAGGCTTGCACAGAAAGCATTTGTCCAGTAACTTGTTTCCCCAGTCCCTGGCCTTCTCTAAGCGATTCGTTGTTTCATTTAGCACCAACACACACACTTCAGTATCAGCAGCTTCCATACCAGTATCTGAGTTAATTACACCCGCAGTCCCTTTCGCCATATAAGTTAGTGCTCACAATATTGATAATACTGGGAGTGGGGTTGCCCTAATCAGTTTTGTCAACTTGACACAAACTAGAGATGCATCAGAAGAGGGAAATCTCAGCTGAGAAATTGCCTCAATCTATCAGGTGCCCGGTGGGCAAGCCTGTGGAGCATTTTCTTGATTGCTGATTGGTGTGGGAGGGCCCAGCCCATTGTGGGCGGTGCTATCCCTGTGCAGGTGAGCTTTAGTTGTAGAAAGGAGAGCTGATGGGGGGGGCATCGGGAAGACCAGTGGGCAGCATTCTTCCGAATGGGCTCTGCTCCAGTTCCTGCCTCCAGGTTCCTACTTGAGTGTCTGACCTGGCTTTCCTTGAAGAAGGACTGTGATGGGTAAGTCAAGCAAACTCTTTCCTCCCCAAGCCATTTTTGGTCCGTATATATCACAGCAGCAGAGAGCAAAGTAGGACAACAAACTGCTTGTCTCTGGGGACTGTTACTGGGTATCCCATTCAAAGAATGGGGCTGTAGTAGCCCACAGTTGAGGATAGGGGGCACAGCCACTGTCATAATGCGGAGGGAAGAGGGCTAAATAAATACTCTGATCTCTCGCTCCAGTACCTAGCCAGCCAGTGAATCTCGACAACTAGAAATGAAGATGAGGGACATTGAAGTCATTCTTCCGGGTACCCAGCAAGGTAGGTAGAAAAGAGGAGAGAGTGGGTGTGGGGCATTAGTACCAGCTACTGCTGAGTACTGGAAGTGACTGTAACCCTTGAGACCAGCAGCACCTCTCAGGGCTGGATCCTGGGTTATATTTGCACAGGGCACTCTTAGGCTTCGGTTCTAGTAGAGGGATGGAGACGCGGTTCAGTCCAGGGTTTGGATTTCTTTTCATTATCTTCAGTGGCCTAGCCTAGAGTGGCGAAGGGCTGTTTGACTGACTTGAAAGGGACTAAAGACCCTAGGCAATGCAGCAATCCACATTCTGAAATAACTACCAGCTCAGGGTCTCCATGAGAAGGTTCCCATCCCAGGGAATTTCACTCGTCTCCCCACAATCTGTTCTTCAACTGCCCCGCGCTGTTCTTGAGACTTGCATTTCAAGACCTCGTGCAGTCTGTTATCTCCACAATGACAGTAAAAACCATCCTTGACTTCTTTGTTTCCAATTTGTATCCCCTTGATCTCTTTTAGTTGTCTTATTGCTCTAGCAAGAACTTCAAGTACTATATTGAAGAGATATGGTGAAAGTGGGCATCTTGTCTTGTCCCTGAGTTTAGAGGAAATGCTTCAATTTGATGTTGGCCACTGGCTTGCTGTATATTGCCTTTATTATTTCTAGGTATGGTCCTTGTATGTCGGTTCTCTTCAGAACTTTTAGCATGAAGGGGTGTTGGATTTTGTCAAATGCTTTTTCTGCATCTAGCGAGATTATCATGTGTTTTTTTTCTTTCATCTTGTTTATATGGTTAATTATGTTGATAGACTTTCATATGTTGAACCATCCCTGCATTCCTGGGATGAAGCCTACTTGATCATGGTGTATGATACTTTTGATGTGTTCTTGAATTCGGTTTGCTAGTGTTTTATTAAGTATTTTTGCATCTATGTTCATGAAGGAGATTGGTCTGAAGTCAAATTACCTCTATTTGCAGACGATATGATAGTATACATAAGTGACCCCAAAAATTCCACCAGAGAACTCTTACAGCTGATAAACACCTTCAGCAAGGTGGCTGGATACAAAATTAATTAAAAAAAATCAGAGGCCTTTCTTTATACAACAAACAAATGGGCTGAGAAAGAAATAAGGGAAACAACCCCCTTCAAAATAGCCACACACAATATAAAATACCTGGGGGTAACTCTAGCCAAGCAAGTAAAGGACCTGTACAACAAGAACTTCAAGCCCTTGAAGAAAGAAATTGAAGAGGTCTTTAGAAGATGGAAAGATCTCCCATGCTCATGAATAGGTAGGATCAACACAATAAAAATGGCCATCCTACCAAAAGCAATATATAGATTCAATGCAATTCCTATCAAAATCCAACACAATTCTTTATAGACCTGGAAAGAGCTATTCTCAATTTCATATGGAACAACAAAAAACCCAGAATAGCTAAATCAATCCTGTACAGTAAAAAAACATCTGGAGATATCACCATCCAAGATTTCAAGCTGTATTACAGAGAAATAGTAGTAAAAACAGCATGGTATTGGTATAGAAACAGACCAGTAGATCAATGGAATCAAATTGAAGACCCAGAAATGGGCCCACACACCTATGGCCACCTAATTTTTGACAAAGAAGCCAAAACCGCACAATGGAAGAACGACAGCATCTTCAACAAATGGTGCTGGTCCAACTGGATGTCCATTTGTAAAAGAATGAAATTAGACCCATACTTATCACCTTGTACAAAACGTAAGTCCAAGTGGATCAAAGACCTTAACATAATCCCAGTCACACTAAATCTACTAGAAGAGAAAGTGGGAAAAACCTTTAAAATCATTGGCACAGGTGACAACTTCCTGAACAGAACACTAACAGCTCAGGACCTGAGACCAACAATCAATAAATGGGACCTCTTGAAACTGAAAAGCTTCTGTAAGGCAAAAGACACTGTCATTCGAACAAAACGGCAGTCTACAGACTGGGAGAAAATCTTTACCAACCCCACATCTGACTCAAGTAATTAAATGCCAAGAAACCAAATAGTCCAATCAAAAAATGGGGGACAGAGCTAAATAGAGAATTCACAAAGGAGGAATCCCTAATGGCTGAGAGACACTTGAAGAAATGCTCAACATCCTTAATCATCAGAGAAATGCAACTCAAGATAATTCTGAGATTCCATCTCACACCTGTCAGAATGGTTAAGATCAAAAGCTCAAATGACAGCACATGCTGGTGAGGGTGTGGAGAAAGGGGAACCCTCCTCCATTACTGGTGGGAGTGCAGGCTTGTGCAACCACTATGGAGGTCAGTATGGCAATATCTTAGAAAACTTGGAATAGCTCTGCCTCAGGACCCAGCCATACCACTTCTGGGTATACACCCAAATGACTCCTCACAGAATCATAAGGAAGTTTCCTAATCTATGTTCATAGCAGTCTTATTTGTAATAGCTAGAAATTGGAAACAACCCAGATGTCCCTCAACTGAAGAATAGATTAAAAAACTGTGGTACATCTACACAATGGAATATTACTCAGCTATCAGAAACAATGAAATTATGCAATTTGCAGGCAAATGGATGGAACTAGAGAAGCTCATCCCGAGTGAGCTAACCCAGACTCAGAAGGATGCACATGGCATCTATTCACTTATAGTAGGATTTTAGCTATATAGTACAGGATATCTGTACTACAACCAACACACCAAAGGGAACATGGACATAGACTTCTTATTATTTATTTATTTATATTTTTACTTTTTATTATTTATTTATTTGTTTGTTTGTTTGTGTTTTAGTTTTCTCTCCCTGGCAATGAGACACTTTTCACTGGTGGTGCTGCCTTGTAGGCCCCCAGTGTATGAGGAGGCTCTTGGCCCTCATATGACTTCTGAACTGGGGTGAGGGACTGTTATGTAGGGACACTCCACTCCAGAGGAGTGGGATGGAAGGGTTGGGGGGTAGAGGGTGAGAGGGCAGGGCTGGGAAGGGGGGAAAGAGGACAATATGATGGAGATGTAACCTGAAGCAACAAATAGATAAATTTATTTATTTAAAAAAAACCACCCTTGGATCAAGTGGAGACAGGAACCTGGCTTGGTAGGTGAGTGAGCCAGCAGGGCTTCAGACCCAGCAGCCCACCATGCCTCAGCTTTTCTTCATTTCTGCCACTTTCTAACAAGTAACTCTCTTTCTCTGTCCCTACGAGGGACCACCCATTAGCCAGGCCCTCAGCTCTCCACTCCTCCCTCAGGTTTCTCTTTAGTTGAGTTGTTTCCTAGCAAAAGATTGACCTCAGGTATTTTGGGAAATACCCATGTCCAAATTCTTACCTTCTAATAATGGCTCCAACACATTACTTTATTGACATTTGAAACTAAAGACAAAACCAGCTGCTTCTTGAGGGAGGTGGGAAGCGAAACATGAAAAGAATCTCCCATATAACCACCACTCTGCTCCCACCCCGCCCATACCCAAACCAATAAAAGGAGTCTAGCCAAAAATTCAACCTCCATGCAGCTTGTTCCCTGTGACTAAAGGCTGCAGCCGCAGCACAGCAGGGACCCCTCATTGCTGAGGAATTTATCATCAGGAGTTTTATTAGTTTTAATGTAGCCAACGGGGGCTTCTGATAGTATTCTTTTTCCTGAGGGACATTTTCCCTCCAAGGACAAATGTTCTATAACTGCCTTTATAATTCAGTGTAGCTTGGTGGAATGGCATACCTTTCAAAAATACCATCGCTGCAGAAGGATCCCACAGTCTGCAGGAAGTTGTCACTTTCTTTTAGAAATGGCTCAAGGCTTAAAGCATATCGACTCTAATTATTGTAATAGTCCTCTAAAGGGAGAGACTCATTTGTCATGGTTGTGAGTGATTTCTTTTTTAGTGGGAAAGCTTTAAAAATGCCTTGTTTGGACCCACATTGTCATCCATTAATTGGTAATTTAAGCAAGTTACTTAAAGCCAGGCAATTAGGTTAATGAGAGTGCTGGCCATTTGAAGTTGAGCAGGCATGGAGATGAGCTCAGAGTGCTTTAGAAAGACATTAAATCAATTTGGTGTGAAAGACAGAGGGGCATAGCCTTCTCCTACAATTTCAGGGAAAGATCGTGCACATGTAGATTTCTCTTGAGGCATGGAAATTATGATGGTGGGCCCCTCAGGCATCCTGGCAGCTACCCTACCATCGAGGAAGAAGCAACAGCTGTCTCAACTCCATCACTGGGAAAGATGACAGGCCTGGATTAGGCCTTGCACAGAGGCCAGGGACTGTTGAAGGAGCCAAGCAGACACAACAGAACCATAGACAAACAGAACACCTTGAACTGGGGCAGATGGGATTGCTGATGAATGGGTTGAAATGGTAGAGGTCTCTACAGTGGAGGCCAGCTGGATTTACCTGGAGCTGTTCCATGGAGGGACAATTTCAGAGTAGCCAGGGGCTTTAGATGTCAGTCGGAGGTATTCATAGTGCTGCCATTCTCTCTTCAAAGGACAGTGTCAAATGTCTTCATGAAATATTTCCCTGGTTACCCAGACACTGGAAATCAGCCATCTTGTTGATAAATGACTCAGGCTGAATTGATAGGCTGGGGATCCCAGGCTTGGCTAGACCCATGTTCATAGGACAAGAGTAATTATATTGTCAGCAGACCCTGTATGTGCAGACCCACATGGCCATGATTTATTTTTGAAGGCAATATCTGGAAATAGGAGCTGGAGGTGGCAAAGGATTGAGGCAACTGATGAGGGACTCCAGAGGACTGAGCTCTGCCATGGAGACCAGCCCCAGCCAAATCCACCACCTATGAATGTACACACGTCAGAAACTGTAGATATGACAATGATATGCTAGGGGTAGATGATCTATCAGCTTGGGACATCTCCTAGTAGAAATGGGCCACTTCGATCAAACCAGGTTGGAGATAAAAGTTTGTCCCTCTGAACAGTGAATAATGAACAAGTTCACATCATTTCATTTAAGGAACCAACTACTGGCTATTCAAAACAAACTTGATTTTGAAGCCTAATGCTAGGACACTGCTGTGTCTGTGCTCCTGTTGGTAACATCTCTTACAAATTTCAGGATAGACTGTCTTATTTGGAAGGCACCATCACATACCCTCTAGATTTGGGGACACAGAATTCTCTTTCATGATGCAGTGGGTGGGAGGGGCCAGAGGGAAATGTTGATTCTTTTTTTTTTTTTTTTAAGCATGTTTCTAGAGGTCCATTAAAGAGAATAATGCTAGGCTTCTGCTTTGGGGAAATCTTAGGCTGCTCTAAAGCTTATACTAGAAGTGCCACACTGACAAACCTTGCATTGCTGGGTGTTCCCTCCTCCTCCCTCAAGCCACTTGTATTTCTTCTTTTGTACTCCTAGGTTATGTTAGGTGTTCCAACAGCATCTGTATTCTGATCTGATCAGAATTTTGTCATCTTTTTTTTTTTGTTAGAGAATCAGTGAGCTGTCCTCTTTATTTCAAATTGTTGAGTTTATGACATAATTGTGTGCTATCTTGACCTGCTGATTGAAGCACCCAGCTGAGTTCTGGAGGCTGTCCACCACACAGTAGCACACTCGGAGTGGAGTGTGATGTACGAGACAGTTAGGAGCTCTATAATTTCAGAGGAGGTACAGAGGTACTGGTCAAGGTTAGCCTTGAGTAACATCCTACCAGGTAGTGCTGTATGAACAATTGCCCTGGCCAGGGACAAAGACATGTTAGAGCCAAGATGGACACTTCTTGGAGCTTCCTCTTTTAAGTTCCTTCATTTCTAGGCCACTTAGAACCATTTGGAGTCAGGCCTGGTGGTGCACGCCTTTAATTCCAGTACTTGGGAGGCAGAGGCCGGAGGATCTCTGTGAGTTCAAGGCCAGCCTGGTCTACAAAAAGAGTTCCAAGACAGCCAGAGCTGTTATGCAGAGAAACCCTGTCTTGAAAAGCCAACCAACCAACCAAGCAAGCAAACAAGCAACCAACCAAACAAACAAACCAAACCAAACCAAAATAGCAACAACAAAACAAAACAAACAAACAGAAAAATATTTAGAGTAGGATTTGGGGTATTCCATTAACTTGATGTTTATGTTATGGACCATTCATACATATTGACTACATGTAGTCTCTAGGAAACAAAAATTGATAAATAAAAAAAATTGGTATGACCTCAGGGAACCTGGCCAGATCTTGAGGCAAGTGAGGGGTAAGAAGTCATGATATAATGTTCCAGCTCATGCTAGGAGCTTGAGGAAGTCATCAGATGTCATGGTGTGTGACAGAGAAGGCCTATTGAAGGATGCATGACTTACTGAGGATCTAAGCAGTGCTCTCTAGGCTGAAGGAGAAACATCTTCAAAGGACTGGAAGAAAGAGACGGCGGCACATCCTAGAATGTGGAGTAAGAAGTGGGTGCAGATGGTGACTCCAGAATCTCGCCCAGATGGGGAAGTGGAAGCTGACAAAACTAAAATCAGCCTCCAGCAGCAATGTTACTAGTCCTTCCCAACATTTCCCCCTTTAAGTCTAACAAAAGACTCCTTTTCTCTCTCTCTCTCTCTCTTTCTTTCTTTCTTCTCTCTTTCTCCCTCCCTCCATCCCCCCTCTTGCTTTTTCTTTTCTTTTCTTTTCTTTTTTTTTTAAAGGTTTTTCAAGACAGAGTTTCTCTGTGTATCCTTGACTATCCTGGACTCGCTTTGTAGACCAGGCTGGCCTTGAACTCACAGAGATCCGCCTGCCTCTGCCTCCCAAGTGCTAGGATTAAAGGCATGTGCCACCATGCCCGGCTCCTTTTCTTAATAACAATAAATACATTACCGTAACAATAACAGTAAATACAATATAGGCCATTAAGATGGAGCACACAAATCCCCCTCTAATAACTCATGAGCCCAAGGAGATATTATTTCTACCCTTTCTGAGGCAGAATGACGAGGAAATGCTTATGGTTAGAAAGGTCCCACACTTCCTTGTTTTCTCTTCTAGTCCTTCTGTGAGTACAAGATCCAAAAGCTTAACAGGTTGTGCTGGGTTAAAGCTTGCAGTTGACACTATTGTTGAGATTTTCAAGCCCCTTCCTCATTGTACACCAATTCTCCCCCAGCTCTTCTTTTCAAGGAAGCACATATCCCTTTGTCTTTGTCTTGCACACTGAGAGGCACTTCTCACAGGAAGTTTGTCTTGATCAATCTACCCATCATCCTGGAGTCTTCATCCCCAGCCCCTTACTGTGGATGTGCTTTATGTCTGGGACTTTCAGACGCTGCTGATTTTGCGTAGGTAATATTTTTACCTAGACTGCCACCTACGCACTTGTGAGACCCTTACACTGGGTGGTGGTAGTTCCCCAAGCCCTGATTATGCATTCTGAGTAGGTCACAGAGGAGAAAAACACAAGGAGAGGGTTGGCTTTTTTTTTTAGGTACCTTGGCCAAGCAGTGGAATTAGTCATCAGCCGTTACCTAGAGGAGACAGACATCAAGTTATCTGTTGACAACCTGACACACCTGGGAAGAAGGACCCGTTGAGGAATTGTCTCCATCGGGTTGGCCTATGGGTGTGTCTGTGAGGCATTTTCTTGATTGGTGATTAATGTGGGAGGATCAAGCTCACCGTAGGCTGTAAAACCCTGGGCAGGTGGGCCTGGGATATATAAGAAAGCTAACTAAGAAGCCGGAGGGAGGAAGCCAGTGTGCAACTTTCCTCCACAGTCTGTGCTCCAGGTTGCTGCTTTGGCATCATTGGTCTTTGATAAAGGACTGTCACCTGCAAATCAAGTAAACCCTTTCAACCTGAAGTTGTTTTTCATCAGAGCAGTTTATCATAGCAACAGAGAAGCAAATGAATACACAACAATGTCATAATTTTCACTTTATAGTTGAGGAAGCTGAATGTAGTAAAGTAACCCCCTTTCAATAAAAGTATTGAAAAATCCATACCAGAAAGCTCCTGGAAGAAAAAAAAAATATGACATTTTAAGCATCATGTATTCAATAATATATCTATATTTTTTCAACTTATAAGTTCCCTATAATTTCTATTTTTGGATATTTTTCCATATTGATTTACTTCGAGGGAGAAATTATTTTTTCCCCCAATGGTTTGGGAGCTGGGAGATGAGTTACAGAATTAGTCTAGTATCTGGATATTTCTTAAAGCATGTCTTTTCTCTCCTCTAATGTCCTACATGGGATTCTGGCATAAAAGTTGTTTGAACTCTCTTCTATAATCTGGCTATAATTTGAGTGGCTACTTCAGTTTATTCAGCAAATATGGAGACAGAACAACAGAAGGTACAGCCCTGTTGGGGGTTTGCTTACACCATACATCAGCATCAGAGGACTCAAGCATAGTGTAGTGGAGCTCATTTTTTCTTTGGAGATAATTGTGTGGATATTTTACATGGGTTTCCCTCAAACAGCTTGTTTTACTTTGTTTCCATGAACACATTATTTCTCTTATTAAGACTTCCTCAAATTTGTGGTCCTCCTTAAAACAGGGAGGTGGTGTGTACATCCTCGCCCCCTTTGTCCTCCATCTTGCAGGGGAGTCTGTCATCCTGATTTTTTCCCTGCCTTTTGGTGAGTGGCAATTCTCTGGCTTTGTCATAGAGACTTCTGGCAGATCCATTAAAGCACCGCCCTGAGGAGATGCCAGGAGCCTGTCCTTCGCTCTGCATGGTGGAGCAGAGGCAAGAGCTGAGCGCAGATCATGACGCTGTGCCATGAGCTTGGGACCATGGTGAATGCATATGCCAGAGACACCCAGACCCCAAGTGCCACGGCTTCTGCTTGGGTTGTGGGGAAGCAGGCAGGACAAGGGTAGCCTGGGGAAAGGGGCATGAAGGCACTGCTAGACCTCAGAGGATGGGGAGCAATGAGGTGGATAAAATGGGGGAAGGGTTTTAGGTTGCTTGGGGGCTTATGCTGGGTCTTTTTGTCATGAGAGGGGGTGGGGCAAAAGTAGATGAACATTATGAACTTGTTTTATTTTCTCTCAAGAGCAGTCCATTCTGCAATGAGACATCAGAGGAAATATTGAGCATGAAATAGCGGGCGTTTCAGGTCCTCCTGGTTGGTTCTTGGCTCAATGTCAAAGGGGAATGCTTTCAGGTGATGAAACACTGGAGACTAATTTGGCAGTTCTGGCTGAGCTACAATTTCTTTCTTGACCAAATGTCTCCACAAGACTTGTGTCTAACCTTCCTCAGCCCTGATAGGTTCTGTTCTTACTGCTCTCTTAAGAAAGATGTGGAAGGTGCCTGTGAGAGGACCACTCTGTGGCTGAAGGGAGAGCAGAGCGCTTCACTGTCCTTCAGGGAGAGCACAGAGCTTCCTCATAGATAAGGAAGCTAGGGCTTTGGGCTGTAACAGGCCCCTAGTTCCCAGGGCACAAACAAAGGACATGTCAGCGAAGCCATATGATTTCTTTTTTCTTTTCCTCCCTCCTTCCCTTCCTCCCTTCCTCCTCCTCCCCTTCCTTCTTTCTTCCTTCCCCTCTTTCCTACCCTCCTTTCTTCTTTCCATTCTTTTTTTGAGAGAAGGTGGTTTTTCTATTATAGCCCAGACTGGCCTTGAAACTGCATTGCTCCCATCTCAGCCTCCCAGTGCTGGGATTATGGATTTGTGACACCACACCTTCTTCCCCTGTGGGCTTTTGTAAGGTTATTCCATAGTATCTGCATGGGGCATTGGAGGTATAACATTTTTATCGGTTTTATGAATAAAATTTGTCCAGAAAGGTTATCAATGATGCATTGAGAATATTAATTTTAAACTTTTATTATTATTGTTGCTTTTATTATTTTATGTATGATGTTATGTTGTGTGTGAGTTGCATGTTACACACGCTTTGGACTATGTGTAGAAGTCAGAGGAAAACTTTCAGGAGTTTTTTTTTTTTCCCCTCCACCTCACTGAAGCAGGGTCCCTCTTGTTTTTGTTGCTATGTGTACTCCCAGCTAGCTAGTCTGTGCATTTCTGGTGTTTCTGCCATCTCTCATCTTGAAGTAGGAGTGCTGGGTTTACAGATGGGTGCTATAGATTTGGCATTATGAAACTATTTATTTACATATTTATTTATTTATCTCTGTGTATCTTATTATTTATTTATCTCTGTACATAATGAGCAGTATCATTATGTACACATGGATGTCAGATTCTTTCTCTTCTTCCAACATGTGGGTCCTGGGGATAAACTCAGGTCATCAAGCTTGGCAGCAGGTACCTTTATTCATGGAGCCTCACCCTGAACACATCTGGCTTTTATTACATGAGGTTTGGGTCTTGAATGTAGGTTGTCAAGCTTTCAAGGCAAGTGCTTGTACTGACTGAGCCATCTTTTCAGCTGAAGACTAAGGATTGTTAGCAGTTCTCTGTGGGGAGTATGCTTGAGTGGGTTTCAGTATTGTAACTTGATTAGAAGTCCTCTTATGTCACTAGGCCTGTGATACTCAGACAAGACAGAGTGGGATTGTTTTTCTCTGACACAAAATTGGTTGGTTTTGATTATAAAAACAATGTATGTTCTGATGGGAACACTTAGGAACTGCAGAGTGTAGTTTATAATAGCATGTTTGAGTTATTTCCTGCCTTGTCTGCGTTGCTTCTTTACATTCACCACAGGGGGGTGTTTTCTGGAAGATTTGTTCTGCAAGAGCATAGAATAGATGAGCTGTTATTGGCAACATACTGTTAGGTTAATTCCTCTGATTTTTAAAAATTTTTAATTGGAGTGTTAGGGATCAAACCTAGGGCCTTGCATATGGCATGCACATACCTTATCATTGGACTTCATCTCTACCCATTAGTTTTCTGAGAAGGGACCACACTCCATAGGCCAGACTGGCCTGGACCTTACAATCCTCCCACTTCTGTAAAATTCCTAAATGCTGAGACAATAACTGTGAGCCACCATGCCTGGCTAGGTTAATTTGTTCTTCTATTCTCCTACGTAATTTTGCAATAGGCACATTTACAGATAAATCACTGTATTACTCTTAAAAGTGTGGCCTTAGATAGGTTCAACTCTACAAAATACGAAAACTATGTAAAGGTTTCATTGGGTTTCTGTGAGTTTTTCTTTTCTAACAGGAGCTTATGTTGAATGTCAACTTGATGGAGCTGAGAAGTACTCAGGAGATTAGTGAAGTTGATTTCTGGGTATGGCTGTGAGGACATTCCAGTAAGGATTGTTTAAGGAGAGAAGACCCATGGACCGTGGGTGCCCTCTGGGAGGCTGGAGATCTGGATGGAATGGCAGGAGAGAAGGATGAGGCCACTTGGCCACACATCTATCTGTTGGCTCCTTGCATCCTGGCTGCCATACATAGTGTGAGGGGCACTGTTCTATCTGAAGCTCTCCATCTCCAGGGACTGTGAAAAGGGGGCACCAAGCACACCTCTTTCCTTCAGATGGTTTCTCCCAGGTGTGTGGTCACAGTGATGGGAAAACTAGCAAGTACAAAGGAAACCTCATTTTAATTCTTTCTGCAGTTGGTGCTGAGGATTAATCTCAGGCCCTCACCAGCATCCTCTCTGCCACAGAGTCACACTCCCAACTTCCTCATTTTAGTTTGAATGTCTTTGTCATCAGTAGGGTTTCTGTATTTGTGTGTTGATTGATTGCTTGGTAGTTTTTTTTTTTCTTGAGTCAATTAAAAATTTTAAATACCATCCCCCCTGCCGTGTGTGTGTGTGTGTGTGTGTGTGTGTGTGTGTGTTTGACAAAGTGTGTGGAGGTCAAACTTGTGGGAACTGGTTCTGTATCTACCATGTAGGTTCTGGGGATAGAACTGAGGTTGTAAGGCTTAGTAGCAAGCTATCTTATTGACTAAGCCTTATCGCTAGCCCCCTTTATTCAGATTTGAGCTAATATATTATCTTCATTCAAAAAAAAAGTTTGTTAGTTTTCTTATTTTTTAAAGATTTATTTATTTTATTTTATTTATGAGTGCTCTATCTGCATGTACACCTACAGTCAGAAGGGAGCATCAAATCACATTGTAGATGATTGTGAGCCACCATGTGGATGCTGGGCACTGAACTCTGGACCTCTGGAGGAGCACTAGCCGGTGCTCTTAACCACTGAGCCATCTCTATAGCCCATTTGTTAATTTTTATTCCTTGTGTATATGAGTGTTGCCTACATGAATGTATGTGTGCTATGTGTGGGTGTAGCTAGTGCCCACAGAGGCCAGATCTTTTGAAACTGGAATTGAAGTTGGTTGTAAGCCTCCATGTAGATGCTGGGAAATGAACCCAGGTCCTCTGCAAGAGCAGCAAGTGCTCTTAACCACTGAGTCATTTCTATATCCTCATGTTATTTTTTTTAATAATTTATTTTTTATTTCTTCAAGTTACATCTCAATCACAAACCCCTCCCTACTCCCCCCTCCAGTCCCACCCTTCCACGCTCCTCCCCTCAACCCCCCATCCTCTTACCTTCTTTTTTTTTTTTTTAGTTTAAGGTATTTCTTTTTTCCCCCAACAGCTCTCCCTTTCAGTCCAAAAAATGGTTCTTTTTCTTATAACTATAAATACAATACAAAACAACAGAAATAAATAGGCCACAATTATAAGAGTTATATGGCTTAGCATACAATCCCAATGTCCAGTCCATATGTATTTGGCACCTGACTTTAACATTCTACTATCTAACCATCTCCATGAGTTTAAAGTTCTATATCTAACTCAGCTTTCATACTAACTTGCCTCATAATTTTAAAAATATCTTCTTAGATCCAGAACACCCTCTTGATTCCTAAACAACTCAAAATTTAACTATGAGACTCTAGCTATCTATTCTTCAACCACCTCATGTTATTTTTTTAATTTAATTTTTGACAGGCTGTTCCTCTTCCCCGCACACCCCCCCCAATCCCTGCCTTGTTTTTTTTTTTTCTAAGATGCCTATGCAGAGGATGTTGTGGGGTCAACAGTGACATGGCTTGCTGTTGTTTCATGTCCCTCTTCTCTGAGAACCTCAGAATGCCCATGGACTCCTTGCTTCAGGCCTACTTGTTTCATCATCAAAACCCAATATGATGACTGGGGATGTAGCTCAGAGGCAGAACCCTTGGCATGTGCAAGGCTCTGGGTTCCTCCAGCACCATAAAGTATTCCAGTGTGGTAATGACTAGATTCACAGTAAGGACCAGGCACCTGGAACCTATAGAGGCCAGAGAAGGGCATCAGAGCCCATGGAGCTGATTATAGGCAGTTGTAAGCCTCCATGTGGGTACTAGGAACCAAATTCTGATCCTTTCCAAGAGCAGTAAGTGCTCTTAGCCTTGCTGAGCTATGTTTACAGAGCATCTTCACATTGTAAAAGAATGAACAATCATTTACTTCATTATTCGGTTGCATGCCATTCATCTGAGACTTTAATGGTCACAACTCTTATGTAATTGATTCAAATAATTATATGAATGTTCCATCATTTATGGAGGAATTGTCTCCACTGATTGCAGATGTCCCTTTTTATTGACTCTTTTTTCTAAGCAGGAAGATTCCTTCATTGCCAACATTCATTAACTACTGATCCAGCTGTATGAGAAATACCACCGTCAGCAAGGTTGATAGCACATAATGAGACAGAAATAAGACAACAAGAGTGTAGAACCTAGTGACAAATTAAATATGAACAAGTACAAACTCTCAAGCTTACTTTCCTTCTTTTGAAAAGTTCATACCCAACTTCCATCTATTAGGAGAGTATTCTTTTCTTTCTTTCTTCATTTACTCTAGAAATTAATTTTTATTTTCAGGGCAGGGACTGAATCAAGGCCCTTTGTATGCTAACCAAGTCCTCTGCTATGTAGCCATACCCTCAGTTCCTGGCAAATGTTTATTCAGGGGCCTCTTCTGGACCAAATCCCAGACGGGACTCAGAGATAAATAAGGTTTGGTGTCTGCCCTTGGGTTCTCAGTATCTGGGGAAGCATATTATCTGGAATGATCTGAGCTTCAACAACACACTGTATAACTGGTTTTACCTATAAGTACGCTGTCAGTTACAGGTACTAATTCAGAAGCTTAAAGTTACAAGGCTCTCGGCCTTTGTTGTTTGTTCTCACTGTTCTCTTTCAATGTTGCAGAAAAGCTGTATTTGTTCCAATTATCACATCTTCAGATACACACACGTACAGATACCCACACACGTACAGATGCACATATACATAGACACACACACACAGATACACACACATACAAATACACACATACAGACACACACATACAGATATACACACAGATACACACGCACACAGGTACACATGCACACAGGTACACACGCACACAGGTACACACATACAGATATACACACACAGATACACACATACAGATATACACACAGATAGACACACACACAAACACACATACATTCAGATATACATAGTGCTAAGACCAAGGGGCAGTGGACAATCAGGGCAAGAGAGTTTTCTCTCATGCTGTATTCCTTTTATCATGGATGAAAATCTTCCTGGAAACTCATTAGCAGACATCCTCTTTTATCTCATAGGTCAGAAATGAGTCACACACCTATCCTTGGATCAGAGATTGGGCCATTTCCAGAGACTGAGGCATTTCTGACTCACTCTGAAAAAAAAGTCTGGTTTTGTGAATAAGGAAAAATGATCTGTAACTTTTAATTGTAGTTACTTTATGTGTGTATATCAATGGGTGTGTATCTGTTTATGTGTATCTGTGTGTGTGTATCCTGTGTGTGTGTATGTATCTGTGTATGTATCTATGTGTATTTTTATCTGTGTATGTTTGTATCTGTGTGTGTCTGTATGTGTGTGTGTGTATCTGTGTATGTTTGTATCTCTCTGTGTGTGTAATCTCTATGTGTGTGTATCTTTGTGTATCTGCATGTTTGTGAATATGTATGAATGTGTATTTATGTGGATGTCAGAAATCAACCTTAGGAGTCATTCTTTGGACCTGTTGCTCTCTCTACTTTTTTGAGACTGGATCTCTCACTGACCTGGAACTTGTGAATTTGGTAGTCTGGCTGGCCACTGTGCCCCAGGAATCCATCTGTCTCTGTCTCCCTAATGCTGGGGCTATGATCGTGAGCTACTATGCCTGGGCTTTTTTAAGCTAGGTTCTGAGGATTAAACTCAGATCTTCACACTTGCATGGCAAACACTTTGCTGACTGAACTACCTCCCTGGTTGATCAGTGACTCTCAACAGGTATGTTGTAGGGTCTATTACCAAGAGACACAGGCTTGTACATATACATGTAAGAGTGAAACAAGTACTTATGGAGAGATTCTAATATCTATTCTGCTTCCTAAGACTTTGGAAGGAACATAACCCTTTTTAGTCCCCTTGTTAGTCTCTTATTTCTCTATTGTAAATGAGAGATGTTAATATCCTCTCTGTCCCCATTTGAAAGAATGCCTTTCAAAACTCAAGGCATCAAACACTGATACCTCTCAGTTTTTATCAGAAACCTTGTTCATATTTGGGACGGCGTATGAGGTTCTCTAGTTAAAAAGCTTGTTCTGGTCAGTGTGGGCATGGGGATGGGTCACAGCGATGGAGTCAGAACCCTCCTGGCATGAAGCAGGTCACTGAAAGCACACTGAGGATCCTTATTATAGTTTGAACCTGACCAGGAGCTGGGACAGTGGTGGCTTTCTTTCTTTCTTTTTTTTTTTAGTGTGGTCTGTGCTTGGGAATGAGACTTTTCACTGTTCTAATTTTTCAAATAAATTTTATTAGCATGCATGCCTGTGTGTGTGTGTGTGTGTATGTATGTATGTATGTGTGTGCATGTACATGCCATAGCTCCCCGTGGAGGTCAAAGTATAACTTTGGGAGTTGGTTTTCTCCTTCCATCTTGTTCTGTGCCAGAATTTCTCATTTCTTTCTGTCTCTGTTTGGCATTCTTCCACCCATATAGCCAAGAGAGCTTCCAGGTGATTCTCTGGTCTATCCCCACTATAGGAGAGATAGGATTATATATGCTTGCCTCCAAATTTGGCTCTTTTACATGGATTTCAGGGACTGAACTCAGGTCATCAGGCTTGCAAAGCGAATGCTTTTCCTGCTGAGCCAGCCCACTGGCACCAGAGCTGAAATTTCTTATGCAGGTACCCAAGCCCCATCAAGAGCATCTGTGGAGCATGCTGGCAACCAGGAATGATGGATTATCATCTTGTACCTGATGAAATGGTGTTTCCTGGGGGAGTTTCGTGGGAGCTACACCAGAGGTTCCCACAGAGTGTGAAGTAGGTAACCAGCCTTTTGCCTCTATCTCAGATTGGTGGAGGTAGAAGAATTTGTTCCCCTCAGAGCAAAGAGCTGTAGCCCACTCAACTTTTACAAACAAGTTGGTCAGGAGGACAACTGATATATTAGAATTAGAGTAGGTTAGTAAGGGGAAGACGCAAAGGAAGACCTCATTGATGAAGTTCAGCCATTTCCTTCTTGTGGGTGTGGAGGAGAAGCATTTCTGAGTTTGCCCTGACCTTTTCAACTTTAGCCTGCTTGCTAAGCTGGATGCAGGGCCAGTTCCTCTTCTAACCACAAAAGTCCTTTGCTTTCTCCCTGGAAATGTGGAGCGCTGCCATCACCCACTTCTGAACTTCTGACAGAAACCCCCTCCATAAACCTTGCTTGAACCTAGGTCTGCATTGACCCAACTTGCTTCCATGCACTGAGGCAGCTTGGTAAACAGCCGGCTGTGGGCACAGTTAATAATCTTGTCATTTGTACCTTGTGGTCTTTTCTATCTGCCTCATCCATCCATTTAAATTAAATTACCACCAGCCTCTTCCCCACCAGGGAAAAGATTGATGAGCCTTCATCTTTCCCTTCGAGTACTTGCGATCGTTGCATCCTGAAGAGAGAGGTGGTGGGAAGTAAAATATGGGCTGTCATCATAGAGGATGGTAGGAGTTCTAGAGCCCATCTCTGCTCACAGGCTCTGATCTAGGCACGTGTGGGCTTAGCATTCATGGATGGATGTTAGGCCTCTGAGAGGGAACTGGGAGACTGGGACCATGGGAAGTGAAGAATTAGTAAATCTCAAGGGAGTCTGCTCCCAGAATGAATAGCCTCTGACTCAGTTCAATTATTTTGTCTCTCACTCATAAATCCATAAATAGCATTCCAAAGCCATAGGAGTTTAGATAGAATGTGCATAACACTATGTTCTGAGGAGCTTGGGACCTTTAAAAGTCATTTTATTCTTTCTTTCTTTTTTCCTCCAGTTTGCTTTTCATGTGTAAAGCAAAGATACAAAAGACTCACCAGATTCCTTCATAGGAGACTGGCCACTCTTACTCCCATCTCTGCAGTATCTGGGGGAACAGTTACAGGTGTGCCAAAGACTTGTATCCTCTTTCTCTGAAGGCCCATCCCTGTTATCCATTGCATGTGGATTTCTAGACCATATTAAGTGGGTCTTAGGGGCCAGTGATATAGGGCTCAGTGAGTAAGTGTGCTTGCCACTATGCCTAATGACCTGAGTTCAATCCTTGGGACCCACATGGAAGAAGAGAACTGACTCCTGGAAACTGTCCTTTGACTTCCACACATGTGCTGTGGCATATGTGTTCATGAATAAATATACACACAAGTAAACAACTGTTATAAAAGAAGAAAAAATGCATCTTGGGTTTGTAACAGCTGTGGGGTCACCAGGACTTTCCAAAAATCCACCATGTCATAAGCTCCTCCCAAGCTCGCAAACTGTAAGGGGTCCCCTAGTAATCACATGTCCCAACCCTCTCCTCTGGCTTGTGTTGAGAAAGCATGCAGTCATTCGTGGAAAGAAACCTAGTTCCATTTTCACAGAATCGACTCTTTTTGTTCAATTTTCTGTGGATGGATTGAGTTATAAAAGAATAGAAGATATTTTAAAATAGAAATTTTATTGATATCAAATATCCTCTGATGTCCCCGACCAGTAAAACAAATTGGTAATGCGATTCCTGAGTCCAGCCTCTGTCCTTGGTAGCCAAAGCTCAGGGACTCACTGCTATGAGCTGGCCTGGAAACTATTCCTCTGCTGGTTGACTCTTCTGAAACGAAATTGGTAGCTACGGGGAAACATCCTGCACAAACTGGAAGAATCGCTCGCTGGCTAGTCTTTCATCTCTTACTCATCAATCCACAAATAACATCCTGAAGTGATAAGAGTTTAGTTAGAACACTATGAGTTGTTTGGGACTGGGACTAAGTCATTTCTTCTTTGACCTTCAGTTTTGTACATGAGAACATGCTTGCGTGTGAGCGCATGTGTGTGTGTGTGTGTGTGTGTGTGTGTGTGTGTGTGTGTGTGTGTGCGTGGATTAGGAATGAAGAACACCAGAGAAGCAAATCCTGATGGACACAACAGGGCTGATGCATATATGAACTCATATAGAGACTCTGGCAGCATGCACAGGGCCTGCACAGATCCAAGCCAGATGAAGTCCCAGAGCTGAGAGGGGGAGGTAGATACAGGCTCCCAACCCTACCGGATATGCTATCTCCAATATCTCCAATTGACAACTGCTTGCATGGAAAAAACTAGTTCCTCTAATGGAGTCTCACTAGGGATATAAACCAAACTTAAGGGCAGGCCCCAAGCCCAGCAGTAGATGGCAAACGCAAACAAACTCAATGGTATTTTTGGAGGGCTTTCCCCTCCTTATGTATTGTTCTGTTTGGGCATTAAAAAAATCTCACTTGTGTTTTGTTTGCATATTATGGTTTCCAATTTTGTGTTTTTATGTTTTTTTGTTTTGTTTTGTCTTGCTTGTGTGTGCATCTGTGTGTGTGTTATGGTTTTTTCTTTTTTAAAAATTTAAATTTGTCTGTTCTAAGGAAAGAGAAAAATAGGCATGGAGATGGAAGGGTGGGGAGGAGGTGATGTAAGAGGAGATGAGAAAGGGGAAACCATAATCAGTATATTTTTGAAAAATTTATTTAAAAAACATTGTGAAAAGCTGTTGTGTCATAGAGCTCAGCTTCAATGATATACATGGAGACCTTGGGAAGGTAACTTCAGTTCATTGGCTGATTAACATGGTTATGGCATACCACACTAGGCCAGGGGCTTTCTATGCATTGTCTAATGTTCATTACAACACTGTATCTTTGTTGAAGATATAATAATTATTTCTCCTATTTGCAGAGAGTAAGAGTATTTTTTTTTCTGTGTGCTAAGATTGAGTTTAAGAAATCTTTAATTCATTGACTGGTCACATCAATAGGATGAAATACTGTTAATATGCCACTTTACTATAATGGTGCCAGGGCATGGAGGGTTTAAGCATTTTGCCTAAAATGAAACAACATGTAAGCAGAACAGTTGGCCACCCCATGCAGGTTGATTGGCTCCTGAGTTCTCAGTCACAAGTTGCTAAATTGTAGAATTAACTAGCCCAACCAGTGAGTGTAGAGCTCAGATCTTATCTCCCATCCCAAGCCTTTTCACTCTACCTGCACCTTCTTGTTTACCCACTATCCAGGCATTTATAAATAGTTTTAGAAATCGTTATGGAAACTATACGATCCCTTGGTACATAAACACACACTTATCTCTGGGTATTTAGACAGTGTCCCTCAAATATGTTTGTAGTGAGAGGCCAGCAGACACTCCCCATTCTGATTAGAACTGGAGAGCAGTGATAAAGTACTGTCAACTGGAGACCTTGCCACCCTGACAGTTACATTTACGCTGAAGGGTATGCTGTTTTCTGCAAGAAGTATGGGTGCCATTTTCAAAGGTCAAATAAATCACCTTTAAAGTCGTGAAAAGGTAAACAGACTGATGCCTGGGCAGCTTTCCTGAGTTTATGAGCTCTTCTGGCAACAGGGATATACAGAGACCCCATCCATCCATCATCCCACCCCCAGCTCCCAGGTACCTATTCCTTGGAGCCGTCACTCTGTCTCCCAGGGTGATTTCCCTTCAAACTGTTATTAGGAAATATGCAGGCCCATGCAAACAGAACCCTTCCCATCAACCATCCCTTTTCCAAGATGTGCTTTCTCTCTAGGTAAAATGCCAAGTTGATGCAATAGTACAAAGGAGGATAGGAGGGTGAGCAAGGGACTGGAAGGTGGGAGAAGAGCAAATAGAGTCCATAGTAGGAGAGAGGATTGGGAGACAGGAGGGCAGGTCAGCATGACATGACATGAACAAAATAGTTGTCACTGAGTGAAAAATAATTCTGCAGTGCATGGAGAGCGTGCTTGTACACCAGGCATGGCCTGCTTTGTTCAGATCATCTTTTAAGGTCTCTGAAGGGGCTCCACACACCTTCTTACAACACATTCTTGTTTTATGTCTGTAGTTAAAGTCCCCTGTAAATCTCTAAGTCATCTTGGAAATGACTATTCCATAGAGGAAAATAGATGCCTTCTAAAGACTATTTCAGAGCACTTCACAACTGTGCTTTTATTTCCTTGTCCCAATATGGAGAGTGGGACTAGAGTAAACAAAGACCCTTAAAGAGTGGTTGGAAGCTACAAAATAGCTCCTCAACCTTGTAGCTGTCCTGAATTTGGGGGTCATAGGCTTATGGTCATAGGATCTTGCTACTGGCATTCCTTCTGCATGTCATAAGATCCCTGGTTAGACCCTTCCTACTGGGAAAAGCTTTTCCAAGCTCAGACATCTGGTAATATTTTGTACCATTGTGGATTTCAAGAGGGTGAGTATAGACACAGGAGGCATTCCAAATGCTTTTGTGGTTTAAAAGTATCTGACTTCAGTCTTTTGTTTTCTTACACTTTTTCAAATAGAAGAAGGGGAAGGAAAGAGGGAACAGAGATGAAACCATTTCTTAATTCTTCATTTGAAATTAGTGGTATTCTATTGAATCAATCCCATGCAAATCTGATTTTTGATGCTTTAGGTTTTTCTTTTTTTTTTTTTTT